>WUAM01000287.1:11365678-11375864 GCA_024336885.1 Actenoides hombroni
GGCGCGCGGGGGGGGGGTGCGGGGGGGGCTGCGGGGGGGGGGGGGGGGCGTGGGGGGGGCCGGGGGGCAGGGGTGGGGGTGCCAGCGAGTGTTTTTGGGGTGCCCGGGCGTGTTTTTGGGGTGCCAGGGGGGGCGGCTGGGGGGGCCTGAGCACGACGGGTGCTCCGGAAGGTGGGGCGGTGTCCAGGGGAGCGCGGTGCGGGCCGAGGTTCGGGGCTCGGGGTGCAGCGGGCTCTCGCCAGCCCGGGGCTGGGCCCCCTTCCCGCCGGGCTCTGGGGTTACCCTGGGGCTCCCCAGGCTGTCGGGTGCTGCCCTTGGGCAGGGTGAGCCCTTCCCAGGGGCTCTGTCCGGAACACGCGGCCAGGCCCCGTTAGAGGCTGTGAGTAGTTTTGCTGAAGTGTTGGGAAGCAGAAAGTCGCGATTCTGCACAGGGGTGGACCCTCTGCCAGGACTTCTCTGTAATTCCCACCGTTCGGGGCCTTCCAGGGCCGGATGCACCCAGTGCGGCACCTGGGCAGGTCCCGTTCCTCCCGCCCAAGGTCTGGAAACCAGGCCCTGCCCCAGTGGCAGGAAGCTCACGGTGGGACCTGTGTGCCAGCAGGGATGGCTGGGAGGAGCCAGGACCGGAGCCTGCGGGAGGAGCTGACGTGTGCCATCTGCTGCGAGCTCTTCAGCGAGCCTGTCATGCTGGACTGCATGCACCACTTCTGCAAGGCCTGCATCCAGGGCTACTGGGAGAGCTGCACCCACGTCCCCTCGTGTCCCCAGTGCCGCCGAGAGTTCCCCAGCCGGGCTTTCCGCACCCAGTACCTGCTGTCGGGGCTGGTGGAGAAGCTGCGGCGCTGCGGTTCTGCAGAGCACCGCCACAGGATGCAGGTGAGGGGCTTCTGCCCAGCTGGGAGAAGTGGCCAAGCACCACCGGAGCCCTGTGCAGTCGTGTTCAGTCACTGCAAGCCCACCAGCCCTTCCTCCCGCAGTCAGTTGCCCTGCCAGGGAGCCCTGCGTGTGCCTCGCCTGACCCGAGTGCGGTGACATCTGCATCTCTTCCTGATTCACTCCCTCTCCTTATTTCCTTCCAGCTGTCTTGTCTTTTGGCCACTTTCTTCTCTTGCATTTGTTTTCCTCCTTCCGTTGCCATGCCTGACTTCCATCACAACCTCATCATTTGTCATATAGGGACCCTGCAGACGGGGCTGAGGGCTGCCTGTGCCTGGTGTGCTGCTTGAGAGGTCAGTGCCTGCACAAGTCAGCACACGGGGTTTAAACCTTCTGCAAACAGATTCCCAGGCTGGAGTTCCCAGTCTTAAAAATAAACTTTTTTCATTATGTGCATACATGCATAGTTCTCAAGCCTGTACATCAGGTGCTTTCTTCTTACTGCCTTTATAAGAAGTCCTGCTGCAGCCTCCGTCTCATGCTGGCCTTAGGAATTGGGATCACTCCTCAATCGCAATGAACTAGTGAAATGCTCTCTTCACCTTATTTTCCTTGTTCCTGCAGAAGCACCTGGAAGATGCTTTGCAAGCTCATCAGAAGGAGATGGAGAATTTCTTGCAGAGGAAGCGTGCAGTGCAGGAAGATATCTGTGGCCTGACGGTAATGCCACGTGATAGCAGCTTTTCGTACAGCTTCTGGGTTAATTTTTGTAGAAGATCTGTGTATCACTTCAGCTGAGATTTAGCTCTGCTTCCTATAAAAGCCTAGACAAAGAACTATGTAGGGATCTGAACAAACTCATAGGTGTGTAGTCCAGTGCCCATCACTGCTGCATGTTCAGTGCAGGCTTTGGGAAGAGGCATTAAGTGCTCATTAATGCAGGGTTTGTGAGGTGCATTGGTGCAGCAGAGCCGAGACAGGGTGAGTGGTGAGAGCTGTTGGCTGAGCAGCCTGTTCTGGCTTTGTGGTGCTGCTACTCTGGGAGAGAGTCAATTCTTGGAAGCTCTAAAATCCTCTTGTGTGTCTGAAGGAGTGACAGCAAAGCTGAAGGAGCTGGGTCAGCAGAGCTGGCACTGCAGAGAGCAGTGCAGTGGCCTTGTCACAAGGACCATGTCTGGATTCACAGCGAAGCTCTGAGGTGATGTGAGGAGGCTGAGTGCTCTTTACTGGCTTGAGTGGCACCAGGCTGCCTACTTGGCACTAATCAGTGAAGGAAGAACAGCCGTAGGCTGACTGCGCTTCCTTCTTGAGTGGCATAAAAGTATTAAAAGGCAAGGAAGGAGAGTTTCAGGAAAATGGAAATAGTTCAGAGGTGAGTTAAAGCTGATGGGAGACTCTTCCAGACAGAGTCTCTGATCTCCCTGCCTGCACTGTTTCATACCTCAGTCCCACTGCCAGATTTGGAATAGGCCTTTGAGGTTAATGAAGAAGTATTAGGAAATAAGCACTTACGGCTGATGTCCCCTTGCAGTGGAAGAGCTGCCTAAGGGGCATTTCAAGAGTAAAGGACCACATCAGTGGTCTGAACAGGAAGGCCATGGATGTCCTCCATGGTTCTGGGCTGTCAGCACAAGCACCTGCTAGAGCAAAGGGGAGCTGGGGTGCCATGCCAGCTGGTGACCCTTCAGCTGTATGCTGGGGGAGATGGGTTTCCTGCTGGTAGACAGGGATGTGCATTTCAGGAAGCAGTCCCCAAGAAAATAATGAGGACTAAGGTGGCACTTAGAGATTAAAAGCTTAAAGATTGGGAAAATAAAAAGTCATTGGCTCTCTTGTGTAAACAGGCACCACAAGGTTGGCTGGCTGACTAAACAACTGGAAAAAAGTGACCTCTGAAAAGGGCTGAATGGGATTTTATCAGCCTTAGCTACAGAGATTAGTTTGGTGCAGCTCCCCCCCTCTCCTATACAAACAGGAGCCCTGAGAGTCAGATGCACTGGAGAAAAAGAACAAGGTACCAGTGTCAGGCACCTCTGCCTGGGGTCTGGCACAATGTGAAGTAAATCCTAACTAACCTGAACAGCTGAGTCTGCATCTCCAGAAAAGCAAAAGAGCTCCAGTCTTGCACATAAGGAAATTCCTGGGGGTGTGGGAGAGGCTGTGTGCAAGGAGTTCTAGTTAAGGTGACTGAGCCATCAGTCGAGCTTTGGTTGTTTGTTGGTTCATTGGGTTTTTTTACCTCTCTGGCTCTGCAGCCTTGAATGTTGTCCCTGTGTCCTGTTCATCTAAAAATTTGTGGGTTTTGTCTGAGACTAATTTCCAAGACTCTGTAAGCAGAGTAACAGGCCCAGCCATCCTGTGTACCTGCTTGGGTGTTTTAACTGACGGACTCATCTTCGGCCTTTTTCCTCTGCTCAGAAGGTGTCTGGGGAGCTGAACTTCAAGATCCGGGCAGAGTTTGCCCACCTTCATCAGATCCTGGAGGAAGAGGAGAGAGCTGTGCTGGCAGAGCTGGGTGAGAAGGAAGAGCAGTCACTGGCACGGCTGCATGGGGACATCCACCAGCTGGAGGAGGGGATGTCAGTGCTGCAGAGGGACATAGAGCGCATAGAGCAGACCCTAAGCAAGGTGGAAGAAGTGTCATTGCTGGAGGTGAGTAGGTCTGGCTGGCTCTGGCAAGAGGGTGAGGGAAGTTTCAGGATCAGAATTTGGGATGGGGACAGTCCTAAATGACAGCATTAGGCTGTACCTGGAGGTCACTCGCACAGCTATCCCTCTGGATTATCCACCCAGTCCCTTACAGTCTGCAGGCTTTAGCCACAAGGGATTCGCTGGTATCTCAGACATGGTGGGTCTCAGGAGCCTTTCTCTTCCTTTTTCACCCCAGTGAAACTGCCTTGGTCGCAGTGCCCAGTCGCTTTCCCCCAGGGTGGAGGTCCTGGCAGGTTGGTTTCCTCTCTCTGTGCCGTGTGACAGCAGGAGGCAGGACAGGGTGCTTATTTGTGCAGCTACATGAATTACAAACCGTGACTGCTAATTCTTTCTGCTCCTCACTGCAGGTCGAGAGCCTGGATATCAGGTACGTGCCTGGCATCAAAGAAACTGATTCTCTTTTCAGGAGCTTATCTCTGTTCCTGGCTGGAACCACACGGGGGAGGGATCTTATCGCAAGTTTTAAAAGTATCCCAAATTGCTCAGCATGCTGCTGATGCTGTGTTAGGCAGGGGCTGGTCCCCAGCACAAGTTGCATACCCTCCCCAGGGAGCGTGTGTGTTGAGATGGCTGGACTGGAAGAGCGGGTGGAGGAGACGTGCTGGTTGAGAGTGGTTGTAAGGGCCATGCATGCTGCAAGAGGGAGCAAGGCTGATGCCACAGACTTCAGGTGTTTTGGCTTCTCCCTGCCCTTGCTTAGCATCTTGCAACTCATGGGGCTGCAAAACTGACCCCGAGGTGCTGGTTTGTCTGAGGCTGCGAGTAGCTGGGGGACGCTGCCACAGGGGAGCACGTCCCCATCCTTTCCCTCCCTGGGGGCTGCAGTGGGATGCAGTCTGGCTCCACAGACCCGGCCAGCTCTCCCATGCAGGAGTCTTGCTTGGGTGTGCTGGGTGCTGGTCTGCTGTGAGTCACCACTCCATGGGCAGTGCTGCTGGACCTGTCTCAGTCCACAGCGCCTGTGGAGCAAGCAGCCGCCAGGAAGGTTTGTGCCCCCATTTTACCAGCTCCATCGTGCAGTCCTGACCCTTGCTGGTGGCATGGCAGAGGGGTTGACTGCTGCACTCTCTGCCCCAGGCCCTCGTTACGCGTTGAGACCCAGCCGGCCTTCAACCTGGAGCACTACAGGGACAGCCACAGCGGCCCCTTGCAGTACATCTTCTGGAGACAGATGCTGCGGTCCATCTGCCCTGGTGAGCCCATTGTGTGAGGGCTGGATGTGCTGGATGGTGGTGGGACCGGAGGTGATTCACAGAGGGAATATGCAACTGGTAAAATGCCATGCTCCGTGTCTCCACAGCTCCTGCCCCGCTCACCTTCGACCCTGAGTCAGCCCACCCCAACCTGGTCTTCTCCAGAGACCTGACAGCAGTGACGGAGAGGAGTCGAGCTCAGCCCGTCCCCAGCAGCCCCCGGCGCTTCCGTCAGTGCGTCAACGTCCTGGGCTCCCAGACCTTTGACAGTGGCCAGCACTACTGGGAGGTCTGGGTGGGCAGCAAAACCAAGTGGGACCTGGGGGTGGCTGCCGAGGCTGTGGACAGGGCAGCAAAGGTCAAGCTGTGTCCAGAGAATGGCTACTGGACCCTTCGCCTGCGGAACAGGATGGAGTATTGGGCCACAACCACCCCCTGGGTGCGCCTGACTCCCCGCCGCCCCCCCCGGAAAGTGGGGGTCTTCTTGAACTGCCAGGAGGGCACTGTCACCTTCTTTGATGCTGGGGACATGTCCCACCTCTTCACCTTCCACCAGGTCTCTGCAGAGAAATACTGCCCCTTCTTCAGCACCTGCTTCAGTGATGGGAGGGAAAACATCGAGCCCATGCGCCTCTGCCACCTGGCCCTGTGAGGGATGAGGAGGAGCAGGGTGCTTTGGGGACACCAGCCTGGCTCCTGGTCTCTGCTGGCTGCCTGCCGGGGGCTGTGCTGAGGCCAGTTCTGCACACATGCACCTGGTGGATGTTAGAGGGACTGTTTTTGTTTCAGTTTTGGGAGGAAGGAGGAGGATGAGTTTGTTCCCAGCTCCCATGTGCCCTCCCTTCTTTGTGCCATGGGCTGTGGGTGCCACACTGCTTCCTGGAGGTGGCTGGCAGCCTGTGAAGAACAGCTTTTCCTGCCTGAGCATTGCACAGTTCAGTAACCGCAGCCACAGGGCTCCAGAGGAGGTGGATGCTGAGTGCTTGCACCTTCTGTCTCTCCATGCTCCTCGCCATAAACCCTGTGGAGAAGGGCAGCAGTCCTGGAGCACCAGAAGGTGCTTCTTGACACTGTTGCATCTGTGGGCTTCCTCTGCTCAAAGAGCTATGTGGGTAAGGGCTCTGGGCTGGCAGCAAAGAGCTCGTTGCGCAAGTGTGGGACCCCCTGCAGCCCGGGAACTGTGGCACTTCTCCCCTCCACTCAATCACCATTAAAGTTCATTAGAAAGACCACTGCCTGCTGGACCTGCTCCTGGCTTACATGTTTGGGGGGGATCTGCTGCAGTGGGAGGTAGCAGAGCCTGGGGCACAGAGCAGCCCCTTCTCCAGCCTAACAGAGGAGGCACAAAAGAGCCTTGGTCTTTTGCTTGCTCTCCTGTGTCAGGCTGCTGGGGAAGAGGTGGGGGTTTGGCAGCCTCAGGGGATGGGGAGGTTTGTCTGAGCCCAGCCCTGGCCTTAGGCTCCTGGGGTTTAAGGTTCAGCCTCCTCTGGCCTGGCCGCTTCTTAAGAATTTTCACATGTGAAAGATGCAAAGTCCTGTTTCAGGCCAACTTCACGAAGCCTGAGCAGCCTTTGGTGTGAGGAGCAGGTGGTCCCAGCCCGGCTCTTTGCCCATCAGCCCCACACAGCCCCGTTGGCAGCAGAGCCCCTGGGGAAGGGCAGCCTGGGGCTCCTGGGGGGCCAGTTCGAGTGGGTCTGGCAGCTGCAGTTTGTGCCCAACAAGTGCTGACCATGTGCTCACTTTGCTCATGAGTCAGTGGAGTTGAGGCAGGAGGTGCCGGGGTGGGTCAGCCTGGCTGGCGGGAAGGAGGATGGCAGCACCTGGGGAGGGTGGAATTGTCATGTTTAGCCAACTCAAGTCCATTCCAGGGTCAAAGCAGAGGCCAGAGCTCCCCCATTCCTGCATAGCCCCCAGTGCCAGCTGGAGCTTGCACATTCCTCCTCTGCAGAGGCTCAACTGTCTGAGCCGTGGGAAGAGCCAGGCACCAGGGCTTTCCAGCTCTCACAGCTGGGTGCAAGGACACTTGTCAAAGCAAGTCCTTCACTGGTCATCCCACTGCCCAGCAGGGACAGGATAACATACTCTGTCCGCCCATGGTGCCACAAGGAGTGTTTTCCCTTCCTGTGCAGCACTTCAGCAGTGTGCCAGGGCTGGGTTCTGCAGCAGCACCTGGTTTGGAGTGTCCTAATGCCTGTGCTGGGGCAGGAGAAGACTTCCTGCTCAGCTCGAGAAGAGGATGAATCCAGGCAAGATATAGGCAAGTGTCAACTGTGCAGGAGCACCAAGCAGCCCAAGGCACTGGAGGCATCAGGTGGAGGTGGATGCAGAGGGGACCTGGTTATTGGGAAGCTGCTGCTCTGTGCAGCCTTGCTGGGGGTTTGGGTGTGCTTGGAGGGGATGTCAGGGGGTTCTGTTCTCTCTCAGTCCCCAGCTGGGCTTTAACTGCTGACTGAACTCTGCTGCTTTCCTGCTGAGTCCCTGGGCTGCACTGGGCCGCCTCTCCCAGTTCCTGCCTTGTCCTCATGTTCCCCCCCAGCCTCAGCTGAAATCATAGAATCACAGATTCACAGAATGGGAGGGGTTGGAAGGGACCTCTGGGGATACCTCATCCAACTCCCCTGCCAGAGCAGGTTCACCTAGAGCAGGTCACACAGATTTGAATCCAGGAAGATTTTGAAAGTCTCCAGAGTCAGAAACCACCACCTCTCTGGGCAGCCCATTCCAGTGCTCCTGTCATCCCATTGTCCACCAGGACTCCCAGGTCATTTTTCACAGAGCTGCTTTCCAGCAGGTCAGCCCTTCACCTGTACTGATTCATGGGGTTATTCCTCCCCACGTGCAGGACCTGACACTTGCCCTTGCTGAATTTCATAAAGTTTCTCTCAGGCAACTCTCCAGCCTGTCCAAGTCTTGCTGAATGGCAGCACAGTTCTGGTGTGTCAGCCACTCCCCCCAGTTTTGTGTCATCAGAAAATTGCTGAAGGTCCACTCTATCCCTTCATCCAGGTCACTGATGAATACACTGAACATGACTCAAACCACCACTGAACTCTGGGGAACACCACTTCTTACAGGCCACCAACTAGACTTTGTGCCACTAATCACAACCCTCTGAGCTCTACCTTGCAGACAGTTTTCAGTTCACCCCACTGTCCATCTAACCCACACTTCCTAAGCTTGGCTATGAGAATGCTGTGGGAGGCGGTGTCAAAAGCCTTGCTGAAGTCAAGGTACACAACATCTGCTGCCCTCCCCTCATCTATCCATCCAGTCATATCCTTGTAGAAGGCTACTGGATTAGTCAGACATAGCTTCCCCCTGGCTAACTACTTCTGCTAAACTTCTTTTCCTCCATATGCTTAGAGCTGATGCCCACAATGAGCTGTTTCATCATCTTTCCAGGGGTGGAGGTGACGCTGGCTCAATTCATCCCTGCGTACTCTGATGTCATTCTTGTTATCTTCCCAAGCGGTCAGTCCCTTCTCCTGTGTACTGTAAAAGTCCTTCCACTTGAGCTTTTTCAGAAGCTCCCTGCTTGACCATGCAGGTTTCCTGCTTGCCTCCCATCTCGCTGGGCCCTCAGCCCCATTGGTGTTAGGGTTAGAGTTCGGAGAACCACCGCACATCCAGCTCCAGAGACACTGGGGCTGCAGAGGGTGTGCCAAGGGGAACACAGCACTGCACCAACATTTCTCCTTTCACACCTTTCTCATCTGACCCACCCATGCTGCTGGCACCTCTGTCGGCAGCTAAACACTACGCAGCTGCTCGGCCACTGCCTCCCCCCTCCCCTCCACATAACTCTTGAATTTTAAAAAAGATAAGGGAAGTGAGAGGGTCTCTTGTTCAGCTGAGCTCTGGAGTAGCCTGTGAACTGCCGTGAGATGGGGGAGGGGGTACAGCTGACCTGAGCTGCCCAGTTGGATATTCCATACCATATGACGTCAGCTCAACTATAAAGGGAGAGGGCTATAAACTATCAACTATAAAAGGAGGAGACATTCGACTTGTCCTCCGAGCAACTGCTACGTGTTCTGGAGCCCTGCTTCCTGTATTCGGCCCGACATAGCCTGTGGACAGGAAGTAGAGAATAAAATCTTTGTCTATCACAACCCACTATTTTGTTGGTTTTTTTTTTTTCCCATCTTATTCTCTCCCTGTGTGCCATGATGACGGAGGCTGGGGGGAGTGATAGAAGGGCTTGGTGGGCACCTGGTGCCCAGCCAGAGTAAACCCACCACAGAAGGTCAATATCAACTGCTAACTTTCTTTGCCTATGGATCAATTCTGGCCTTAGATATGTGTGATTGAGACCTTGTGTAATTTCACATACAGTGCATGCTTTCATCCTAAGCTTATTGAAACACCATAAATATTTGAAGTCTAAATATAAATATCAGAAGCTCTATATACTGGTCACATTTTGCCATTAGATTTAAAACGATATATTGCCTGATTAAATGTGATGAGATAGAATGAAATGAACCTGCTATCTAATGAACTACTTTTGAAGAGATGGACTGGCATACATATGAACCATTAGCTAAATATCATATCAATGCTGATTGTAGCAAATTTTGGGTATTGGCAATGCCCCCTCCTGTCAGTGCACGAACAGCATATATAGGCTCGGCAATATGATGATCTGTAAGCATGTTAAATGCTTGAGTCAAGTTCTCCTCCAAACACTGTTTTCTTTTACATTTCCTGTTGTTAATCACAGAATCCCAGAGTCACAGAATCACAGAATAATTGTGGCTGGAAAGGACCTCCTAGATCACTGAGTCCAACCCTACCTACAAGAACAAAGAACACCTCAATACCTGACCACTAAAAGGAAAAAAAAAACCCCAACCAAAAATCCTTTTACCTTTGTAGCTCTGTCTTTTTTGCTTAGCACGTATAGAGATGGAATTCAAGGAAAATTTGTATGAAGGGACAGATGAACCTTTTAGCTGGTCTTATTATCTGTGATCCCAGTAGTTTTGTTTGTAAAATATTGCTTTGCCTTTTTTACTTTTCGTGTCCATATCCTATACAATTATTGTTTCTCTCAATAAAACAGAAGGCCAATTTGGAGGAAAGGACACATTCTCATGGACATTGCTTTCAAAGGGTCTTCTTGGAGCTTATTTTAGCCAGTGAGGCCATGCAACACTAGGAAGCAAATTCAGTCTTGATGTGTAGGAATGCAGTTTCATTGCCTTTGATATATGTAGGAGCTCTGCTGAGTTTATTGCCCATCTTTTTATCCAGAAAGACCATAGAGATGTCTTCCTAGCCTGGTGCAGTCCTTGGACTATTATCTGTTACTAATCTTGCCTGTAGGTGGAGCTGAAGTGGTGACTGGTAGCACAAGAGCAATTAACTTTAGGGCTTTGGGATGGGTGGTGAGAGATTCTGGG
>WUAM01000287.1:11523934-11536117 GCA_024336885.1 Actenoides hombroni
CATATTCAGCAGAATTCTAAGAAACATTTATCATCACTCTCCACACATTATCGCACGCGTACATCCTTGTGGTAGCGGGCTCTTGTTGTCCTCTGGTGGTCTCTGGGAGGGAGATCAAAGTCTTCCTTGTCCTTGCACTTTTCACCTTGTTGGGTCTTGGCTTGCCCTGCAATTCTATACCAGTTCAGACTTGTTCTGTGGTTTCTTGGACTGCACTGCTAAAGACTACATTGTTTTCGGGGTTTCAAGCATGTCATCTTACATAACCATCTTTAATCATCTGTTAAAGAGAGAACAATAATGTGAAAGTGGTCCTAAGGCCCTGCTTCTCTTGCAGGTTTTGAAATGGGCCACATAACCAGACCAACTATAAGCACATGAAATAAATACATACCAGAGAGAAAACTGAAGCTGAATCTGAAAAAGTAGGTAGAAAACATCAAAAGTACAACTTCATTTAAACTTCTGCATATCTGTTGCTGGGTGCAATATATATTCCTCTCATCACTATGCAAAAATTTAAAGCCGAAACTTTTTGGTCAAACAAGAAATCTTTGGCCAAACCCAAAATATTTCAGCAATGGCATCTCAGTGGGAGTGGTTGTTTAGTCCTTTCATGCTCTTTACCATTGTCGTCTAGGTATGCTGGCTGCATGGGAGTGCATGTACAACACTACCTTCTGTGAGGGGAATTCCCACTGGAGGGCAGAGCCTCTGCCAAAAAGTGACTCTAAGGTTTCCCTCCAGGTAGTACAGACCAATTTGGAGATGTTTTTTGAGTGAAGTATTTTATTTTCAGAAGTTGTTTTTTAGTACAATGAAACATAAACTGAATTTCTTGTTAGATAGTACTGTTGTTTCTCTACCTTTCTCTTCTGCACACATGCATTTTTTCATTAGAGAACAGCTTTTTCATTTAACAAAAAATAGCAAGTAGTGCTATTCAAGAATCCTCCTTGAGCCAATATTTAACTCCAACTGCACACATTCCATGCTGAAAACAAAAACCTTATTCTTTCACTGTGATATGCATCATGAAGAAATGCATACCTACCCTGTATTAGTTATTATTTACACTACATCTGTTATGCATTTCAATTACTATAAATCTCTGTACACTGGGAAAGGTACTTTGCTCTGGAACAAAATTTAGATACTCTTTTCTTTTTCCAGCTATATTTTGTGGAAAGAAAAAATAAATACCTGATGCACTCAATGTTAATCTAAAGTTCATGTACATTGAGTGAATTTACTGACAGTCATAAGATAGATCTATTAGAAGACAAAGCCTACAAGGGAGTTTCAATACATTTGTTTTGTTAACATAAAATGAGAAATGTGCTATACATTTCACTGTGATTCTGGTTCTCTGCATCTTTTTTTCTTTCTTTAGCTGAAAGGTGTCATGTTTGGGAAGACTTTAACATTATTGTTAGAGGAGGGCTATTCATATATTTATCTTCTACCATCAGGTATCTATATAATTTTACAAAAAATAGCATTATTTTAAGTTCTGTGTTCATTATGTCATCAACATGGAAGCTTTGCCATCTGGGAAGTGTAGAAACTGCTATGATATTCTAACACCTCAGGAGAAATAGATTCTGTGCCTCCTACATTTCCTCCCAGGCTTATAGTTCACCAGTGAAATCTACCTAAATGCTCAGCTATTGTTTATTTAGTGAATTAACTCTTTGTTTAAAAATAATGCAAAATTATGTAGCTTAAAAATGGTTTGAAGGCAAGGAAGGCAAAGTTGTGGCTGCCTGCTGCTATCACAGGTCACAGGTGTACTGGTATATGCTTGAACATATGTGAAGTTTATATTGTAGAGGTAAAGGGAGGTTCTGCTGATATTAAAGCTAAAGAAATGGAAGACCTGACACTATACCAGTAGCTGATGATGGTTATTACAGTAATGCTGAATTGTTCAAAATGGTAATACTGGAGTGATTTTTGCCTTGTGAAAGTTGCATCCAGGGCAGATGACTCACCTCTTCTGGTATTTTAGCATTAACATTGATATATTTCCATGTTTCAGCATTAGTATTTATGTATTTTCATAATTTTTCTCTGTTTATGCTAACCCCTGGTCATACTGAGAATTAGAATGAATGGTATAGGCAAGATCTTCATTAAATAGCAGTAGCACTTGTAGCCACACATTGACAGAAAGTAAAAAACTAATTTGGATGGAAGACCTATGGAACTATGCAAAATACCAAGTTCCAGGGGAGGGCAGTGACTATGCATAGCTTTTTTATGTCTGTGATAAAGATGTGACAGAGTTTTGGTATGTTTGGGGTTTTTTTGTGTATGCTCAAATTATTCTGCTTTTTTTAACAAGTTCTGGTCCCTCCAGAACAATCAAACCTTTACTGGAATGATCGTTAAATTAAAAATATTGTTATTTTCTTCTGGTAAAAACTGAGGGGTTTATCTTCACAAAAATTATGAATCTGAGTTATTCTAAGTACATTCTAGAATTGTCTTGAAATTTATTTTAGTTTTTTTTAAAACCATTTTTCTTGCTGCCTAGTTTTTTTATGTTTATAAAAACACATTTGTTCAGGACCCATGATAATTCAATATAGGAAGTTCCCAGAGAGTTAAGAATTTATCATTGCATCAACCCTTTCAGACAAGAAAGTATGTTGTCTTCCTCATAGGAGAAAATAATGGAGGTAAAGCACCTAATCTGAGGCACTGATTATACTGTGTTCATCTTTCTTTTACATTAATAAGGCCCTCTACAAATGTATGTGTTGAGGACAGAATAATGCAAATTTTCACATTCTCTGGTATATTTCTCAAATAATAGTTATATTTAACATTGTTGCCCCTCCTTCTCACTATGCTTTACAAAAAAAATGGCACTTGAATTTACTGTGCACTATGGAAACTCTCAGCTCTTTTTGTGTGTTTTCAACTCTGTGTCATTTATTTTTCAACCGAGACAGTCATATTAGCCCCATTAACACCAAGATCACCAGTGATTCTTTTTTATTTCAAATCATATCCTTGAAGTGTATTCTGTGAAGGCATTTCCATTTGCTACTTTATGTATCACAGTGATCCAGGAGGTGCTATTTCTTTGTCAAACAGATGCGAGAAGGAAGGGCATCATTCAGTGTTGTGCTTTCTATCATTTACAGTAAGGGCAAAAGCAAAGAAGGAAACATTGGCAAATCAGATTTCTGTTGGAGTATTTGACACAACAACATCCTAACTACAAAGACCTCCAGTACTTATTAGAACATTAATCTATTGTAAGAGTCACTGAAAATGCAAAATGGGGTAATCAAAATGTACTGAAAATGGCAAAATATGGACATTTTAAATCAAGCAACACTTAAATACAATGTACAGAAAGTGAGGGAAAAGTTACTGGAAAAATAAAGAACATTCACACTCCGCAGTTTTCTGTAAATGGAGGTCATACTGGTTTTGCTTGTTCTTAAGTTGAAGTCTGACACCTTGCAGAGGGATAATAAATATAATGGACATATCCTGTTAATTGGTACACCAGTAGGAGGCTGACCTAGATTGCTTCTTTTTCGAATAAAATTTCCAGGAGGAGAAAGAGACTTTATTAAACCAAGCCTTTTCCAGTTTATGTCAGTGAAAGAGAGAAGGGTACACTTCATTACCCATGTTATATGAGTCCACTTTTGACTTGCTCTCTGGAAATAGTCTTTCTTAAAAGGCAATTTGGGGGATATAAACATATATATTTTCAAACTCAGTGAACTTTAGTGCTCACACAAGCTTTTCCACACAAGTTTGCCAAGGCAACACCATCTGTTATTAAGGCCTCCCATGTGTGCATAGAGACAATTGTGCCAATTTATGTGTTATGTGGTGATTTTCAGGTACGGATAAATGACCAGTAAAGTTAGAGTAAGTCTAAACAGCATGCAACATTACTACATATCATCCAGTTCTCAGTAAAGGTCTCCAGAGGTGAAAGGTAATTTTATGGATCCTACACACATGACTTAAAATATTTCTGCATAATTTACACAGAGTATGAGTCCAATAATGTAAGCCTTATTTATATATAAACAGTTCATGCTCATGTAAATAATCCCATTGGCATCGCTTGAGGAAAGCCTATTTGTGCAAGTAAATGCTGTTATGAATTATACATACAGCTAGACTATGTTAAAAAACCTATTTTTGCCTGGATCTTCCAAGCTAATCTGTTTCATCATTTGCCTTAACCATCTTACCTTTTACACTCCAAAGTCTTTTGGGTAGAGGTTGTAAATGTATTTTATTTTTACAGAATGCAGTTTAATGAAACCATCATATAAAACAAGAATATGTAATGTATAGCACAAGAGAATGTTGTTAAGTAACTGGAAATACAAATCATTCTTCTAATATGAAGTTTTCTAAAAGAAAAAGTCTAAAAATTGCATTGCAAACATAGGAAGAAGATCAAAATTCTATATTGTAAATCGCATATTCAAATATACTCTTATTTCAGTACAGAAATTACCATATATATGAAGAGCATTATGAGACAACAAAAAATCATCCCTTTATCTTTTCATTTTTCCTGCCCATTCCTACATGTCTACACGATGAAATAAAACTCTTGAGCTTGCATGTTAATACTTTACGTCCAGCCATCTCTATGAGGAGCTTAGTTAATGTCCCAGAGCCCTATTTAAAAAAAAAAAAAAAAAAGGAAAAAAAAAAAAGGAAAAAAAAAAAGAAAAAAAAAAAAAAAAGAGAAACTTTAGTCCAATGATTTGTAACAAGGCTGGAAGCTGTCAGTACTCATTAACACAGAACACAGAGGATTCCTGATTATGCATGTAAGGCTTTTTATTTTGCACTTCAAATACAGTGAAATCATAATCTTCATCATTTTCTCATAAAATTGAATGCATTTCACTTGTAAGTGCATCCTCTGAAACATAAGTGCATAATCTGAAAGATCTCAGATTTTATTCACAGCTCATTGAGAACTAAAAAGGCCAATTATAAGTGAGAATCAACCTAAGTAATAAAATCCCAACCTATACTGAGAGAACAGGGCTGTATGCTCTGTCTTTATTACAAAGATATAAAAACAATTTAATTTAATCACTTTGAATTACAAAGTGCTGCCAGAGAAATAGTCAGAAGAGTATAGATTAACTAAGGCAATGCATATTTTGTAGTTTATTCCCTGAACTGCACCACTACTGCATCGTTATTATATTTTTATGCATTACTTTAGTTACTGTTATGGAAAAAACACTTAAAATAAAGTTTCACAAGAAGCTCTCTGTTGCAGTTAGTGATACAGCATTAATCAGTTCTACCTGCACTTTTTCAGCTTGTCTCAGATGCACCCTAAATTTGAAAAGTACTACTTCATTCTCCATGACTTTTTAACTTGATGTATATACAAAAGATTCTGAAACCAACAACATGCACTTTCACCCTGATTAAATGTGTCAAGGACATATAAGCAACAGATTTCCAGATTCTCTGTCAGAAGCTGGTCCTGTGGCCATGAAAACAGATACCAGCAATTCCACAACTGGAAAATGTCTCTAGCTGCTACTACCTACATAGCTTCCACAGTGACAATGGAAGGTGCATTCACATGCACTAGTTTTATACGTTATTTCTTTCAGCTGAGTGTTAGAAGCTGGCAGGATTTCATAATATCTGGTCATTCTTCTGCTCTATATTAAGGTGAACCCTGAAAGTAGAGAAGTCAGCTATGGTGACTGAGGAAGCTCTATCAAATGCCTCTGGGTTAAGATCAGAGGGGTAATCTACAAGGACGATCTTAGAGTAGGCATCTGCTACTGACCTCCAAACCAAGACAATAATGACAATGAAGCAATATTTGGGTCACTAATGCAATATTTGGTTCAATAGAACCAAAGCACATTTGTAGAACAGGACATCTGTTGGGAGATCAATACAGGAGCTCTCTGTCGAGTTCCTGAAATGTGTAAAAAAAAGAGCCAAAAAGACTCACTTTACAAGGAGTCACATGGAAAAGACAAGGGGGAATGGGTAGAAATAACTCTTGGGGAGATTCGAACTGAACAACAGAGGAAAATTTTTCACAAGAACAATAAGCCTTTGCAATAACGTCCCCAGGGAAGTGGTGGATTCCCCAACACTGGACAGAACATTCAGACAGACAGGGTGGGCTATCTTGTCTAGACCATGTTTTTACTGTGAAACATTGGACCAGATGATCCCTGAGGTCCTTTCCAATGTGGCATTCTCTAATTCTATGATTCTACGAACGTGTCACCAAGGAACAGATTTTTTTTCAACCAAAAGGAGTAATAGTTGGTAATAGTCAATACCTTAAAACTGTTTACTCCATGGAAGTGTATGTAACGGTTGTACTCCTGATTACACTTGGACAGGTTGACCTTAAAAAATTAATTGGAAATTTCACAATATTAAAGATTTGTTGACTGCTTTAATAGGCATTGTGAGACTCAGAGAAGCCTTTATTAGCCTTCCAGCCCTAATGATTCTGAATGGGTTGGTTAATGAGATATAAAGATATCATCCATTCGAGGGAATGAAAGTTACTATAGATGTCAAGAAGACCCCTTTTTTCCCCCCTCTTCTTCCTACATTTTTTTTTCTAATTATTTTGCAAATAAATGTGTCTGTTCATAGCTTTGTCTGGATTTATAGCATGGCTGGAGAGTCAAACCTTTGTCATTGGATAAGAAAAAGTTGAATATCATTTCCAGACACTTGATTAAGAAATGTATAGACAATTTAATTTGAAACAAATTCCTAGCAATAATCCAACTCTTTTTGTCAGATCACACTGACAACATTCACCATAAATATTGCACAGTTATGCTGGTTGTTGCCTTTCTCTTCTCCATAAGGAGTACAGAGAGATGAAAGGCGGAATTAGATTTAAGTTTTCTCCAGAGGACGATACTGAGGCTAGCTTTAAAACCAATTCTCAAGAAAAATACCTCCCACATTTCCCCCTAAACAACCCCTCCTCTTAAGACATATACAAACAAGTTTGACTTCAGAAAGAGAAAAAAAAAAAACATGGGAGAAAAAAAAAAAAGAAAAATCAGTGTTGCAACAAGTAAAACCAGCTCCAGATGCTCTCAGGAATTTCTGGGGGCATGCAGAAATGTCGTTGTGCTCATTAAACTCCTAGTCAGCACTTTCATTTTCACTATGAAAGATATGCTGACCTTGCCAGTCCATTAAACTCTAACAAGGGTCTCTGCAGGTTCATAGTTCCAATTATGACTCAGTTTATAGCACCCTAGCAATAAATACAGTATGACTTCCTCTGCCGTAGGGTGATCTTTGCTCCTGCAGTTGCCAAATAAACAAAGGGCTGGGGATGGAAACTGAAATGCCTTTTTTTTTTTTTCTTTTGAAAGTAGAAAATGGAAACACCTCAACTAACATGCAACTAGGATTCACAAGCAGACTTTTCCTCTGGGCTTCTGTTGAAGCTAATCTCTTCTTTTTGGCTGACATGAAAACTTTATAATAAGTCTGAAAATAATATTAGAAAAAGAACTGAACAACCTACATGAATATGTGCATAACATACCTATACATAGTGTGTGATAGCATATCATCATTGGCTAGTAAAGAGAAATGAGCAGGTGGGTGGGTAATACTGCATTAATTAAAGTATGATTTTTAGAAACTGGGTATCAAATTTTGAGAGTGTTTATGTGAGGGATCTAAGACTAAGACCTGATGTTCTGTACTGTGATCAGAAGTAATGAAAAAAAGTTTGGCTATAAGACATACCATGTTTTATACATATGAAATTAATTTTGACTCTGAGTATTCAGGATCGTTGACTCAGCAGGGAGACTAATTTAACTGAGTGCATAGTAACTGAGTGACAAAAGTTTTGTGCACAACCAACATCTGCAAACAAGAGACCAGTGTTACAAAAACTGACAATTTTCATTCAATACAAAATATTTTGTTTACTTATATACACATTTTACACAGCCATTATAAGAAAATGTGGATCATTGTTATGATAATAAAACTAGAAAGAATATGTTTTAAAGATACCTTAATGTATTTTTAAACAATATTACTTTGTAACATAAATAAGTTATAAAGAATATTAATTCCCATGCAGAAAGTTTGGACAAAGCTGTACTAAACTATGGAATAATTTCAATTTCTAAACAAACAGAAATGCATATCTGTGAGAATACTTTAATGTCAAGTGATAACACTGCTCCATTTTTTTGTGCATTTCATTTTTGTGCCTAGAGTTAGCATATAATTGTTATAACCCTTGTCCTGGCAAGAAGTAAATACAGTGAACTTAATACCAGTAAAGTTCTCTGTTCAGTCCAAGACACTGAATACCCTATTTTATTTTAATTTTTTATTTATATCACACACACACACACACACACTAAGGGGTGGAAGAATTTCCAGAGTATGCTTGCTTTGTGTCTCTTACAGAGGCATTCAACTGTTGATTTATACAGAACTTGCATAAACAATTTCTGAATGGTCATCACATTTCAAATTTGAAAGGTCTAGAAAATGCAATATGGCCATGCAGACAAATGATGTATCTTCTTGACAGGTATGTAGATTGCTTGCTTATAAAACTTGCAAGATTAATAGTCAGCCCTGCAAGCTATATATGATCCGACATGATATTCTGAAATTCAATCAACAGAAAAATCTGAAAAATCTAAAAAAAAAAAAAAGAAAAAAGAACAGCATTTCCCCCCTGCAAAGGCATGTTCAATGTTTATTCCACGTTCATTTGCAGGCAAAAAAAAGCATTAACAGAGAGAGTAAAGCTGCTTGAATGCTTCCTTTTTCTATTTGTTAAAAAAAAAAAAAAAAAGCTCTGTAAGTATGTTTTAAATAGTAATAATAAAAAAAATTCCTATTGCAGTCACTATTTTTGCTTTCATTTTTCTAAGCATTACTACAATTTGATGTTATGTTTGCATGCTTTCAAATTTGTCATATGTTTGATGTTCCTACCTTCTGGTGTTGCTAGCAGACATATGACAGGCTTTGTTTTACAACCAAAATATCAACACAACTCAAGTGCACAAAGAAAGTTCAAATGTGTTCTGTTGTTTGGGTTTTTTCAGCTGCTCTTACTGTCAAAACCTGATAGTACATAGAATGAGTCCAAAATCACAAAGAGAAGATTTTAAATTTAAAACCTTGCAACACTCAGATGTATTCATAGAAGAGCAATAGCAGGTAGAAATACACTGTGAAACCTTTTGGAAGCAATAAGTACTTGCTTCAGTAAAATGAATTCAGAAGTTCAAACCCCTTCTTACTGAACTTCTTGTGTATCAGATATGACCGACCTCTTCTGATTCAGTCAGTTGCATTTTATGTGACTTTTTGTTACTGAATCTAGGCACTCTAGATATGAAGCTAAAGAAATTCAGGCAAAATGTTGGAATGGGAAAGAAAAACAACAACAACCCACTCATAAAATTTGGAACCAGTAGGAAAATACTATCTCCATTCTGCTTATAATGTGCCTTTGTTTCACTGATGTATTGTTTTGAATACAAGATGCTAAACATATATTTTTCTTATGCTTTTAGATCATACAACTAGAAAAGAGTATTTTTGTCAGCACAAAATACTGGCAGATGGAACAGCAAAAGGCAAGTATTACTGGAGATCAACAATAACTATGGTACATAGAACATAAATGAGTCACTTTCATACCCCAGGGCTATAGTCAATATATGCCATGTCACTTCAGGGTTTTTCAGTTTCCTAGGCATGACATTTCCTACAGGACACTGGCAGAAGTCTTCTTCTTCCTCAGGTCTTTTAAATACTCAGAAATTGCTGTTTCTAATGAGTTACATTTAGTAAGGGATTGTATTGCCCATATGTCTGTCTGGGGAGATCGTGAGCATATTGTGATGGGAAAGGATGAGGAAAGCCATCAGTCATTGCCAGCACATTTTTAATTGTTAGTTATGTATCTGTTCCAGTCTGTTGTATATTTTCTGCACGTGCACTTTTGGTCTTGTGAAGCAGAAACTATTACAATATTCAAATGAGTTGACGGCAAACAATTATCAAGTCTCAGTCAAATGTGCAGCTTCATATCCAATAAACATGGTTGAATAGGAGCAGAAAGGAGACAATCAGGCTGAAGCAAGTTAGCTACTTTGTTACAAAACCCAAAAATATTATCACTAATTGTATTTAACCCACCATATACAGACAATTAAGAGGACTTCAGAAAATAGCAGCAACCTTTTAAGATGAGTTGAAAAGCAAGGTGTAGAAGGAATTAGGAGGTGAGAGTCCTTCTCTGAGTTGTATGTGTTGGAGGCTAAGCCAATGTTGTCGTAGCAACAGGGTATATTAACCTTCCTGTTAGAGCTTCAGCTGTCTGTCATTGATGGTGAGTTTTGATGTGGCTCAGCTGTGTAACCTTGGCTGAGGAAATCGCCGCGCTTTGGGGAAGTTCATAGAATAGAGCCATGTACAGTAAGACAGGTAGCACTGCAGACAGAGCTAAGATTGTTCAGACAGGGCTACTAAGCAGCCCAAGGAATCAAGAGAAAAAAAAGCACTCCTGTCAGATGCTATAAAATCCTAGGAGAAAAAAAAAAGCATACTGGGAATTGCAAAAGGGTAAATCAGCGGCACTGTTGGAAAGAGAAATGATTTTGCTATCCTTCCTCTACCTGACGGATATCTGCCTAGACAAAAAATACTCATCAGAGGGTTTCTTAGTAAGTATACTGGTACTTAGTGTTGTTTTCCTCTAATACTAGCCATATGTTCTGTGCTTTAGCCAATAGCGAATTGCTTTGTACTTTTAGCTTGTGTTTCAAGCGCTGGCAGTGTCTCTTCTCACGTGGTAAAAGCTTCCTGTACGTATCAAAAAAGGCTTAGGAAGAGGGGGTTACAAACTGATGGTGCATATGGGCAATAAAGATCCTTTGGCCTGGAGTGAAGAAGTCTTGCATTTTCCAGCTTGGAAGCTAGCAGTGTTAAAGCAGAATAACTGAAGCTGAGTCAGCTTGTCTTTTGAAAGGAAAATCTGTAACCTATTGTGGCACTTGTGGTTACAGTACGTGGTAGAATGGTGCTTTGAGTCCCACCATTCATGACTGTTAAAATCAAAGAAACTAAACAAAGGTTGTGACAAAGCATCACGCTGTTTCCCTGGAATTAATAGGCTGTACTAACTGCAGTATCATCTTCATCTAGTTTTGCTACACACACATTGCATTTTTGTTGCTAAGAAATACGGTGATAAGGTTTGCAGGTTTGGTAATGGGGATTCTTGTTCCATAACCTGGCAAGGCTGGATGGCTCCTTTGAGCTATTTGTGTCTTTCTGCTTATCCTTGAAATGTAACAGAATTACTATTGCAATATTTTACTTATTTGGAAGCAATTTTTGCTTGTTAGTTGCTATTTTTGGGGGTCTGGTTTCTTGTCATATAAAGGCCATTTTACACCTACCTTAAGGGCAGTTCTTATGGTCAGTGTGAGAGAGCTGGCATTAGTATAAAGGAAGTAAAATATTTTATGCTAATAATACATTTTACTCATCTAGAGAGATGATTATCTAGAGGATTCAATGAAGAAAGACAGTTACATGAAGCTTTTTTGAAAACTGAAAGTTGTTTTGTTTTCACTGGGATGGAGTTAATTTTCTTTATATTATGTAGTATAGGGCTATGTGTTGAATTTGTGCTGCAAACGGTGTTGATAATGCAGAGATGTTTTTGTTATTGCTGAACAGCACTTACACAGAGTCAAGGCCTTTTTTGCTTCTTACACCATGCCACTGGCAAGCAGGCTGAGTGCACAAGAAGTTGTGCATGGACACAGACAGGATAGCTGGCTCACACTGACCAAAAGGATATTCCATACTGTATGACATTATGCTCAGCATATAAAAGTGGGGCAGAAGAAGGAAGGCAGGGGAACATTTGGTGTGTTGACGTTTGTCTTTCAAGTAACTATTAAGCATGATGGAGCCCTGCTTTCCTGAATATGGCTGAACATCTGCCTGACAATGGGGAGGAGTGAATTAATTCCTTGCTTTGCTTTGCTTGTGTGTGCAGCTGTTGTGTTTACCTATTAAACTGTCTTTATCTCAACCATTTTTTTCACTTTCCCGATTCTCTCTCCTATCTCACCAGCGGGCGGGGTGGGGCAT
>WUAM01000287.1:11557005-11580806 GCA_024336885.1 Actenoides hombroni
TCTACAGGCAGCTGATACCAACCTCGCAATTACAGGCCCTGGTTCTCATGGGGGGTTTTAACTACCCAGATGTTTGCTGGAAGGCCTTCTGAGCCAGCCAGTCACAGTCCAGGAGGTTCCTCCAATGCATCAATGATAACTTCTTGATGCAAATGACGGAGGAACCAACTAGGAGAGGGACACTGCTGGGTCTTGTACTCACTAACAAGGATGGTCTGGTTAAAGCAGTGAAGGCTGAGGGCAGACTTGGCTGCAGAGACCATGAGATGGTGGAGTTCAGGATCTTGTGCAGCAGGAACAGAATACCAAACATCATCACAACCCTGGACTTCAGCAGGGCCAACTTTGGCCTTTCCAAGCAATTGCTGGGGGAAATTCCGTGGGATAGGGTACTAGCAGGTAAGGGGGATCAAGATGGTTAACATTGAAGGACCACTTCTTCCAAGCTCAAGATCAGAGCATCCCAACAGGTAGGAAATCAAGCAAGGGAGCCAGGAGACCTGCAAGGTTAAACAGGGAACTGCTCGGCAAACTCAAGTGGAAGAAGAGAGTCTTTAGATCATGGAAGGAGGGGCTGGCCACTTGGGAGGAATAGAAGGCTGTTGTCAGAGGATGCTGGGAGGCAACCAGGAAAGCTAAGGCCTCCTTGGAGTTAAACTTTGCAAGAGAGGTCAAGGACAACAGAAAGGGCTTCTTCAAATACATTTCAGTTAAAACTAACACTAGAGGCAACGTGGGCCCACTGCTGAATGAAGTGGGTGCCCTGGTGACAGAGGATTCAAAGAAGGCAGAGTTAGTGAATACCTTCTTTGTCCCTGTCTATGCTGCTGGAGGCTGTCCTCAGGAGCCCCAGACCCCTGAGGCCCCAGAGGAAGTCAGGAGAAAGGAGGAGTTTGCCTCGGTTGATTATGATTGGGTTACGGACCAATGAAGCAATCTGTACATCCATAAATCCACGGATCCTGATGGGATGCACATGTGGGTGCTGAGGGAGTTGGTGGATGTCAGGACTATCCTGCTCTCCATTATCTTTGCTAAGTCGTGGGGAACAGGAGAGGTGCCTGAGGACTGGAGGAAAGCAAATATCACTCCAGTCTTCAAAAGGGTAAGAAGGAGGACCCAGAAAACTATAAACCAGTCAGCCTCACCTCCATCCCTGGAAAGGTGATGGAACAACTTATCCTTGGAGCTGTCTCTAAGCATATCAAGGATAAGAAGGTCATTAGGAGCAGTTAGCATGGTTTTACCAAGGGGAAGTCCTGTTTGGTCAACCTGATAGCCTTTTATGAGGACATAACCAGGTGGATAGATGATGGTAGAGAAGCGGATGTGTTTTATCTTGATTTCAGTAAAACATTTGACACCATCCCCCACAGCATCATCACAACTAAACTGAGGAAGTGTGGTCTGGATGATCGGGTAGTGAGGTGAATTTTGAACTGGTTGAAGGAAAGAATGCAGAGAGTTGTGGTCAATAGGATAGAGTAGATTTGGAGGCCTGTATCTAATAGAGTCCCTCAGGGGTCGGTACTGAGATGCGTTCCTGTGTGACCTAATCTAGGTGATCCTGCTTTGGCAGGGGGGGTTGGACTAGATGATCTTTTGAGGTCCCTTCCATCCCCTAACATTCTGTGATTCTGTGATTCTGTAAAGTATCAGCAGACACTCTAAATTACTCTGTCTGAAGTCACTCTTTTCACAGCAGTGGAGATTTTTGGATCAGTTACACCCCTGTCAAGGGGAAACACACTTTTTAAGTAATTTTTTTTTTCTTTCAAATAGTGGATTCCAATGACAGAAAATATAGTTGTCTGCTCCTGTGACTATATCATATCCCACTACAATTCCTATTTTTTTTCATTTTCTCTATTATCTAGAGAAAAGTAAAAGTGTTATTATGACATTCTTATTGGCATAAATGGACCACAGAACTGAAACTATGCAACTATGCATTAGAATTATGCTTATTCATAAAATAAACCACAACCTTGGCTAGTTTAGGGTTTTTTTCCAGCTCATACTACTTTTGAAAACTCTTGTTCAGCATATGAGAAAAGCTGGGGACATTAGCACAGCTACTGTTGAACACCAGGTCATGGGGACCAAAAAATTTAGTAGACTCCAGTCCTTCCTGAGTGGATAAACAGGAAAGAAGAGTAGTGGAATGTGAAATGAAGAAAAGTTGGAATTCAATATGAAAGGGTGTAGTTTACAAATCAGAAATTCAGACAATTGTTTTTAAAAATGTTAAATACAAACTATAAAGGAAATAGCAAAATCTCTGATGCCCTCTCAATCCCACAATTCTTAATTCTAACAACGCTCTTGCACAAAGTTTGGTAAGCTGCCATTATAAATGAACAAATACTATCTAAGGGTGATTTTCTTGTAACATTCTTTTAGATTATCTCACACTCCCCTTTTATCAGATTGCATTGGATATAAAAAGACATGTACTCAGAAAACACACAACAACAACAACAACAAGCACTTTGTAGCTGTTACATAGCATTAGGAGAATGAGGATAATGTAGAATGTGTAGCCTGAAATTTCAATGTGGCAGGAGTAGTTTGTTGTTTAAATCCTTTCACAAATATCTTTTCAATGGGAGTGTAATAAGACTAATTCACAGGTCATAAATTATACTTGTGCTCCTCAGAAAAGTACACACTGTGCATGCTCTAGTAGAAAATGAATCCTCTGTTGAGAAGACTAAATGAAGTCTGAAATGTTCTAAGGAAAACAAATCTGCGCCCTATCCTCACAGATCCACTGTAATGACCTTCTGCTGCTTTACTTCTTACATCCCAGGTAAAACACATGACTGCAGTAACCCGAAGATCCTTCAATGTACAAACAGACACTATGTTTTAGCCATTTTATTTACTTACCTGTAATTCATGGGACACTGAGAAGTCATTCAAAAAAGAATCACATATCATTCTTATTAACTTAGGACAAGAAATAAGCAGCCTATTCATTGATAGAAGAAAATAATAAGAAGCATTCAGAAAAAAAAGGTTTCAGGAGCAATAGCATGTAGGCTGACTCAGAGGAGAAAAACAGACAGCTTTTTCAGAAATGTGAAAAAAAGAGCTGTCCCTTGGCAGAGAGTTGCAATTATGCTGAGAGATTATATAAATAAATACATACCTACAGAAAACCCAGAGCAGGAAGAAAACTATTTAAAAAATGCCAGTATTTGAAACTAAAAGTAAAATTCCACAATAGTATGCTTCTCAGGATTGCTTTCTAGACATTAATGCTGCATGGAAGTAGAAAATTAGTTGATTCTTTTACCAGCCTGTGGGTTGGGATTTTTTTGAGGAATTTGCTGCTTGCACAACCCTCAGTAGTGCAGCCAAATTTATGTTACAGCTAATCTGTATCTTGTCCCACCCTTTGTGTTGTATTATCTATTTCATCTGCATAGCTTCCGACCTACTTAGAAGGACTGAGGGATACATATTTTTTTTTTCCTGTATAAGCTCTGGCCTCAATAGTTTCCAAGGTACACAATCAGAAAAGCATGTACGGTAGACACAGTTATTGCTGCTGCAAAATTTTTCCCAAACTGGTCTTTTTTCTAAATTTATTTCTACATATCTCCTGATTTTGTCTGACAGTCATCAATTTACGGTACAGGCCAAAATAAATTTGAAAATCAGAATGTCCTGTTCAGTTCTCCTAATTAATTCATCTATGTGTAAGTATGGGTATGTCACTCTTTCTGAGAGATGTCTTGCAGTATCCAGAAGCTCAGTGGAAATCTCCAAGGTAAGATGACAGATCAGCTGATGATAAATTTGTCTTAAATACTACTTTCTCTCTGACAGTATTCCCATTATCAACAGTACTGTGCTTCACATATTAAGAAAAGAATATATTTTCCTAGAACCTCAAATAATGACATATACTTGGAGATGTTTAAAAGCATGTGGAAATACAGAATTTGTTGTGCCATAAAGTACTTATTGTGCATTTTCAGATTGACTACTTTTCATTCTTGAATAGCTCGGAAAATATCATTTAGGAGGAGAGGTGAGATGAAATTCAGAGAGCAAGAGAAAATTCATGCAAGATCACTACTGACTTTGGGAGCTGATGCCAGAGGTCCTGGCTGCAGAAGAAAGGCCTGCCCCATGCAGGCACCCATTGTCAGGGTGGGTTATCCTGGACACAGCTGCATGACTCACCAGCTGTTTAAGGTTCAGATGATCTGACTATTCACATGAGCTTTGCCAGGACTTTCCTCATGCAGTACTTCATAGGTAGTTATAATGACTTTGTCCAGTGTTTCACATGATAAGGAGGTATGACTTCAAAAGAAAGGAGTTGTATGAATTCTGAAGTGTTCACCATGATTGACATTTTTTTCTCTGAAGAAAAGAATCCTTACAGCCTATACACCTTCCTTTTTTTAGTTCATCAGTACTGCTTGCATTGGTAGAAATCTGCAGATACAACAATCATGATGATAATATATAGAAAATGAAGACATCAGTTTGGCTCTAGAATGGAGAAAAGAGTTAAGCTGTGACTGAGGCATAGTCTAAACCCACTTTTGCATATTTAACAGAAGCACATGCTTAGCGTTTTAAAATAACTTTGTGGGGCAAAAGGAATCTAAGCCTGCAGTACAGGTTAGGAGTTGACCTGATGGAAAGCAGCTCCACAGAGAAGGACCTGGAAGCCCTGGTGGATAACAAGATCACTGTGAACCAGCAGTGTGCTTTTGTGGCCAAGAAGGCCAATAGCATCCTGGGCTGCATAAAGAAGAGTGTGAGCAGCAGTTTAAGGAAGGTTCTCCTCCCACTCTACTGTGCCCTGAGGAGGACACATCTGGAGTACTTTAGCCATTTCTGGTCTCCCCAGTTCAAGAGAGACAGAGAACTACTGGAGAGAGTCCAGCAGAGATCTACAAGCATGATTAAAGGACTGGAACATCTTTTTTAACAAGGAAAGGCTGAAAGGCTGTTTAACCTGGAGAAAGGAAGACTGAGAGGGGATCTTATCAATGTTTACAAATATCTAAAGGGCATGGGTCAAGAGGATGGGGCCAGTCTCTTTTCAGCGTTGCCCAGTGATAGGACGAGGGGCAATAGGCACAAACTGGAACACAGGAATGGATGTGTGGAATCTGATCTAGGTGATCCTGCTTTGGCAGGGGCATTGAACTAGATGATGTCCAGAGGTCCCTTCCAACCCTTACCGTTCTGTGATTCTATGATTCTGCCCTGACCCTTCCACATTCTCTTTATCATGACAAAAATATTACATATATATTTTTCTCTGCAATATTGCAGGAAACAGCCTGTACCCACAAAAAATCAAGTGCATATGATCTTTGTGAAACCAGATTTAAAGCTCACGTGAGTACATATATCTTGTGTCAGCAGTATTTTCAATTACAGGAATCAGATTTAGGCAGCTGGCTGCATCTTAATAGGTGATAGCATTAAAATGCTTAGATTTCTGAACAATTAGCAGCTTATTTAACAGCGTTAACAAATTTTAGGCCATTAACTTTGAAAATTACTTTTCAAGCTCAACATGATTGATTTCAATAGTATTTTTATGTTAATACTGATGATATAACAGAAGTTTCTACATTAACAGATCTTCAAGATGTAAAGTATGTTCCAATGAAAGACCAGGAACTTAATGTTTTCAAGTCTACATATATAAAATGTAATATTTTTGTATATTACAGTAATATAAGAGACTCCAAGAGCATAAAAAAAAAATACAAATCTCTGTCCCTTATGTAGCACTGAATGATGCAATATAGAAACAGGAACTCCTCCTTAAAAAGAAATTCAGACCATGATGTTCCTGTCTCCCTCTTAAGTAATTTCTTTAACTAAGAAGTGTCTGTGTCTGGGCCTGATAAGTAACTGCTGTAACTTACATCATTAAATATAGTTAGTTTTATGTACTCAGATAATATATTCTAAATACCCTTTCTCAGCATTGTTGCCTGGTAATTTTTCTTTTGCTATTGTATGAGATTTACTGCTATTTAGCAAACAAAAAATATTACATGTTAGAATTTTTCCCACCCTGATAGCTTTGGCATGTAACAAAAGAAAGCAACACAGAACTACACAGATCTCTTACTGGTAACTCTGTGAGTGTGGGAATGTCAAGCTACACTAATACCCACAGTGTGAGCCTTCTGGTCTGAGTTCTTTTTCACCCTAACTTATTTATAAATGGAAATATTTTCACATGCTTTATGCCAGATCATTCATTATCAGAAAATAAATGACTTCACTGCTTACAAAATCCTATAATTGTAGGGGTTGTGCCACTTCAGATTAATTAGGTTTTATACTAACTTCCTGTTCTTTGCATAGTAAAAGCTTGGCTTGAGATATCTTTGGCTGAATTGTTTCTGGACACTATTGTTTGTAAGAACTACTTTATACAAGAATAGACAAGCTGCAGCTCATGAAACTTTCTCATAATACTCCCTTCTGCACGGAGAGGAACACGTGATAACACAACTTGGTACAGACATAATCAAGTTTGAAAAGAAAGTGTTTTGATAAAAGCTTCCAATAAATTTAATTACAAGAGAAATTTCACACCTTCTGGTTTCTGCCAAAAACTAACACCCTGCAAATCACAAACTCATGGTGATTTCAACAGTAGTGCAATGTTTTCAAAACTTATCACACATATCCCTAAATTTTCAATAAGGAGTGTAACAGATTTGCCTTCTGATATGTGTGAAAGTTGGAATAAGGGAAGAGGGCTGTCTTCAGGAGTGTCACGCACTGGTCATAGACCAGAGCAAGGTTTTGATCATATTCTTAGGAGCAGAATTATGACTCAAAATGAAGTCAAACACCAAGTGACTTCATTTGCCCGACAAAAAATTCACAAAGCAAAGAGAGAGAGAGAAAGGAAAGAAAGGAAGAAAAGGGTCAGTTGCAATAGTTACCACCATGGATCTGCGGCATCCTTTCAGTCCGCTCTGTTTCCTAGTCTGGTGGGAGAACATTTCCTCTGATATTGGCGGTTCCTGCTCTTCTAATCAGGTTGTCCTTTTGAATATTCATAACTCTTCTGCTTAACCACACCCACCACCTGGCTGTGGCCTGCATGCCCAATACCATCTCTGAGTGGTCTTAGGTGGTCTTTGGCGGTCTCCAGACCCCTTGGTCTTCCAAGCCCTGGGTCTGGGCGCATGAGTAGGGATGAGGGTGCAGTTTTTGGAGCTACTTCTGTATTTGAAACAGGAACATCTAACTTGTGATCCTAGCGTTGTCCAGTTTGTGGTTTGAAGTCTGTCCACACTGGTGCAGCAATGTTGAGACATACACTACACAGTCTCTGTCACCGTCTCTGACACTACCTTGTGGCTCAACATTGCTACAAAAATCCCACCAGACACAAACCAAATACACTCCTGAGAAAATGCCATTTGTTTGCATTAAGCTTGATGTTTGATGACTTCAGTCCAACATCAACAATTATACTGTCAGACACATTCTGTAATCAAAATGATCATGAAAAATAGGTCTGAAGTTAACAGGTTGAAATTTAGCCTAGACAAGAATACAATATCTGAAAAAAGGCAAGGGATGTAAAGAATAATAAAAAGGGTTTCTGCAAGTATATCAGTCAGAAAAGGAAGGTCAAAGAAATCACACCCTTCCTGATGAACAAGACTGGCAAGCTGGTAACAACAGAGGAGGAGAAGGCGTAGAAAAGCATGAGAAGTGGGCCTGTGTGAACCCCGTGAGGTTCAACAAGGGCAAGATCCAGCTCCTGGGTCAGGGCAATCCTTGGTATCAATACACACTGAGGGATGATGTGATTGAGAGCAGTCCTGCAGAGAAGGACTTGAGTGCATTATTGGATGAAAAGCTGGATGTGAGCTGGCAATGTGCAGCACTCACAGCCCAGAAGGCCATCTGTATTCCCAGCTGAAATAAAAGAAGTGTGGCCAACAGGCCGAGGGAGGTGGTTCTCCCCCTCTACTCCACCCTCATGAGACTCCAGCTCAAGTACTCTGTCCAGCTCTGGATTCCTCAGCACAAGAAATACGTGGACCTGTTGAGGTGTGTCTAGAGAAGGGCCAGAAAAATCATGAGGGGCCTGGAACACCGCGCCTATGAGGACAGGCTGAGAGCTTCGGGGTTGTTCACACTGGAGAAATGAAGGCTCTGGGAGGACTTTATAGAGGTCTTTCAGTACTTAAAGGAGGCCTATGTAAAAGATAGGTACAGCCTTTTTAGCAGAGCCTGTTGTGATAGGACAAGAGGTAATGTTTTTAAACTAAAAGAGGGTAGATCCAGACTAGATATAAGGAAAAAAATTATAAGGACAGTGGTGAAACACTGGAATAGGTTGCCCAGAGAGTTGGTAGAAGCCCTGTCTTTGGAACCAGTCAAGATCACAGTGATGGGTTTCTGAGCAACATGATCTAGTTAAAGATGTAACTGCTCATTGCAGGGGGTGTGGACTGGATGACTTTTAAAGGTCCCTTCCAACCTAAAGCATTCTACAATTCTGTGTTTCTATGAATATCTGATCTGGATAGTCAGCCATGTATAAGCAAGTAGCGTGTAGTTCACATATTTTATACAAGTCAGAGAGAGTTAATTTCATGGAAATGTCATCCCTTAGTTGATCCTAACAGAATATCCTATGCAGAATATTCAGAAAATTTATTTGGGTTTAATCTAGTTCTATTCACAGTAGTCAAAACAGTAGCACTAATTGTTAAAACTACTTAGCATGAGATAGTTATATATTAGTATCACAGGAGACATGTTATAAACTTTCATCTTTCCCACCAGAAAACCCCAAAACATTGTGACTGGTTACTGAATAAATCAGATGACTGTCATAGATAGGACTTAAGGTCCCTTCCAACCCTACATTTCATTGATACTAGAGTACCTTAGTTTTAATTCCAAGTGAGACTCCATAAGACCCTATGCCATAATAAACCTATTTTCTAGATTTTTGAAAGGAAGTTAATAGGTTATTGAGATATTAGCTAGATACTAATCAGGTTAAATATTTCTGGAAAAGTAATTGCAGGAAAGATGAAGGCAGCATTTGAAGTTTGGCAAGGAAGAAATATGTTCCAGCTATCTCAGCAAGTCAATCACACTTCATACATCAGAAGGTGTAAGTCACTTAAAGGGTCCTGCCAATCTAAGAGTGGAAAATTCCTTTTTCAAGAAGGGGAGAAAGGTATGTCTGACACATACCAGTTGTTGGTAGAATCTATCTATCATCTCAGAGCACAGACATGGCCAAGGCTGATATATGCCTCAGAGGAAACAGAAAAAAATCCAATCTCAGAAATCAAACTGTCCAGCAAAGACAAATCTTTCCTGACCTCTATAGACTATGAAATTAAATCCTGAAGTACGAAATGTAGTTAAGTTCATTTCCATAATGTAGAACAACAAATGTTAAAGTGATGTTACTCTTTTTTTTTTTTTTTTTTTTCTGAGTAAAAAATACATAACAAATGATATCTTAGTGGTTAGCACTATTTAATCCAATTACTATTCCCAGTGTCAGTTCAGATATAAATGCTGTTACCAAAGCTACTCCAATTGTAAAGTAGATGTGGTCATAACTTCCATCAGTTAATTTTTGATTAAAAAAAGCTTTTTTTTTCTCAGTATAAAAAAGGGAGAAAAGAAATAAGATTGTTCATAAGAAGTGACAATAAAATTTTTGAGGTTTTATATTCAGCACTTTGCAACATCCAGGGTTTATCTAAGCACTATGGAGTATATTTAGCTAAAACAAATACTTGCATAATTTACTCTTGTCCTAATTCAACATGATTTTCTGAGTTTCTTTACAGATCTGACTGCTCCTGCAAATCATTATAAAATGTTCCTTCTGAGAAAGTTGAGAGTGACAATGGAGAAGGTACAGGATCTTGTGATATATGAAACTAAAATGCCCACTGTTGATTCCTACCAAAATGTCACATTTTTTTTCTTAAAATCTATCAAGGGTAAGGCAAAGTCTTTTTGAGATCTCTCATGCCTTTTGAGATCTGTCTGCTTTTTGAGCATCTGTCATGCATGGCTTTGAATTAGTTTTATTCAAACAGATTGAAGTTATTGTCTACCTGGCATTAAGAAGTTCTCTTAGCAGTTACTTTATTTGCAAGGTTGTTAAACACCTTGGTAAATTGGCCTGAGGTCCCTTTAGTCACTCAGGAAATAAGCTGCTAGGTGAAAATAAGCAGCACTTTTATTAACAGAATAAGTGCTTAGCTCCAGGTCTTCAAAAGTTTTAATGCATCCCATCAGTATTTAGGCAACTGCTCAGCAGAACTTCTAACTCTGCTCAACCTTCTGGAAATATTTACTCATTGCAAATACCAAATGGTTAACTCCATCATAAGTCCAGCCACATCCGCACTTACTATCACGTCTGTATGAAAGCATAGATGATTCAATGCAGGCCAAGTATCCTTACGTGGCTTCTGCCTTCACAGATAAATGCCAGCATTTCTTTTTAAATGCTGAAGACATTGTTTGATACTAAATGTAAAGTGACAAGGATTATTTTAAACTAAACATTAATAAGTGAAAAGATACTGTAATTTTTACAGCATAGTTATATCGTATGGTAACACAATGTAACCATGCAATCACTTTCATATGGATTTTCTATTTTTTAATGCAGTAAACTGATCTTCAGAAAAACAATGGAAGTTTTATCATCTTCATTAATGCCTCCTACAGTCCCAAAATGCTTAGGTGCATTGTTGAAGCTGCACATAAAGCATTGATCATTGCCAGAGGCAGGAGATCCGGTTGACTAAAAATCAGATATGTTACATATTGGTTATTTCTAAGAGATTTGGAATATCTCACCTTTATTGGAAAAGGGAATGGTATTTTAACAAAAATCTGGCCTGAGCTATATTCTGTAATCCCATTGTAATCCTGTTCTTACCAAGGTCTGCATTCAGCTCGAAATGGAACTAAAATACATGGAAGGAAATTCTTAGTATTTCTGTAACATGTTAATGTTAATTTGTTGATTAAATATTAATGTTAATTAAGTGTTCATTCCTGTTAAATTTTAATTGTTGTTAAGTCCAGGATTTTGATTCAGGATATTTTAACACTTTCGCATGATCTTTAACAAGATTTCGAAGTAGGTTCCTGGTGGTGAATGAAGTTCCCCTGTGCTGAGTGGCTCTGTGTGCCCATTATCCACATACTCAACAGATTTGCTCAGTTTGTCTTGGATAACTTCCCAGATAAGTAGATGGCACATACAAAGCCTGTTTGAGCCCATCTTTACAAAATCTAGAGTTTTTACTTTGGTCAGGATCATCTGTCTGCATGATGCAAGGTTTACACCACAGATTTAATTCAGAGATTTTTAAAAAACATTTTGGCTTGACACTTTTTCACAGAATCAACCTCTTCAGATTGTTTTGTTCTGCTTCTAGCACAAAAACTCACCAATGCAGAAAACACTGCTATACATAATTCTCTCTGTATTAAGACTACTGAAAGAAAAAGTAGTGGCTGAATAGCTGTGAGGAGGAAAATCATAACAAGAAAGAAGGAGAAAACTCTGTGGCCTTCAAAATATCAGAGTCAGTGAAATCCTGTGCTCTGAATAACAAACAGTTCAGTAATCTGAGTAAGAGTCAAAGCTGTCTGGCTAATGGCCTGGTAGTCTGTCAAGTTTTAAGGCTGGGCCAATCACTGGACAAATGACAGATTGCTCTCTGTTAATCCTTCTCCCTTCCCAGAGAGGAAGAGAAAGGTAATAAGGTAGAGAAATGTATGGATTAGAAAATAAAGCTAAAACAGATTTAATGAAAAAAAAAGAATTAATATGGAATATACATGTGTACAAATAGATACAAAACCAATATCGAATCCAGCCCCCCTGATGGCATTTACAACACCATCACCACTGATGCTGTGGAGCAGGCAACGGGGAAGTCCCAGATTGGGCTCAGCAGCAGATGGAAACCTGATCCAGGAGCTGGATTCCGGAACTAGCTTCAGAAACACATGGATCAGATTCAGAGTCAAGATGGAGCTCTCTCGGATGCCAGCCATTGGAGAAGAGAGTTTGACCCTCATGATCCCTCAGCTTTATACCAAATATGACTTATATAGGATGGAATACCTTGTTGGTCAGTTTAGGGTCACCTGTTCTGTCTAGTCCTCCCCACAGGTGCGGCCTTTCACTTTCTGAACCCTCAATGTGGTGCACAAGATCCAGCAGTGACCTTGGTCTGCACACCAATCCTTGGTAGTAACTCTAAACATGAAGAAGACAACATTGTCTGTGAGCATACATCATTAACTTCAGAAAGTGAAGTCATATATATAAAAGAGACTTAACTGAAAAGTATAATTACTGAACAGAATTAGTTCCATTCTAACTCAAACAAGGACAGTCTCAGCTTGGGAGATATTCACAGATGAGGATCAGCACTGATTTGTTCCCTAGCAAAACCAGACCATCTCTTATTTCACTGGTGATAACAAACTTTAAGCTGCAATCCTAAAATGACCTTTTTCTTTTTTTTCCATAATTACATTCTGGATTGTAGAATCACATAGTTTGGGTAGTTACAATGATCATGGGAGAGCAAACAAACAGTCCTGCCCCAAACCCTATTTAACAAGCTACCTTCTGACTAGTGAAAAATACATTCAGATGGACAGCAAATCCATTGAGCTTTTGATAGTAGTGCCCTTTATGAATGTGCTATAGCTAATAACAGTTGATTTCTTATTGAAACATGACAACAACCACATGTAATCTTTGGTTTCTCCGTAAATTCTGGTGAGAAGTTTTCTGATACAGTCAGTGTGTCTCAAAAGGCTTTTGTATTCTGGAGGTAGAGTTTGGAAATAAATAAATAAATAAATTGAAATTATCTTCTTAATATTTTTACATGTTTTGCTTTTCTTTTAGGATCCACTCTGTATCTCCCCCCTTCTTTATAAAAAAAAGGGGTAACTCATGTTTGCGTTACGAACAAGACATGGAGAACTGTTTAAATGCAACTTTTTCTATTTTTTCATGGTAATTTAATGGTTTCATTTAAAATATTGATTAATTTGTTTGAAACGGGTATATAATGCAAGTCATAAGTCTGATTGGTGCATTCAGTCAATATATTTCTTTATTCTAACAATTCCAAGAAAATATGAAGGCTTCCTTAATAAGTATTTTACAGTTATCATTGTTTTTATTTTGGTTTGTGTTTAATGCATCTGCTGTGATGTCATTAGCAGGTACTAAACAGTTTATGACTTAAAAATTCTGATCTTTTTACACTGTTGGAAATTATTGTGTATAATAAAAAGAAACATTGGTTACTACCAGATACACAATAATTCTGTGCCAAAGATACATGTATATTTATTAACAGAGATCATTCACCTTTCCATTAACTCCTGGCAAAAGCATCTGAACTCCTGGGATTATAATAATATTACAATCTTAACATTCATAATTAATTGTAGAAATTTATAGCATCACTCTGTGGATCTTCAGACCTTTTCTGAGGGTTTCTGGAATGAGTGCATTGTTCATATAGGTTGGCATTCAATGTTTTTTTGATATATTAAGTTCACATCTCCCCAGAACTCTTCTTTCCTCTGTCCCAAAGTCAGATGCATCATTTCTGAACTCAGTGATTGCAGCACTACAATTCCTTCACCTTTAAGGATCAGATCATCCATAACAGCTCTTCCTCATATGTCTGTCACTGTCCCTTTTGGCAGACACAGTGACTTTTCTTTTGGCCAACACTTAATGACAATTTTCAGCATAGATTGTTGGATGAAGGAAGTGATGATTCAGTATGTGACACTTTTCCCTTTGAGTCAAAACTTAGTACGCTTTGGAACATAGGTTTTTGAAGATATCTTCCCTGGAGAAATACAATAGATTTATTTTACCAGTGTAAAAAGACAGCATATTCAATAAAGCAGATGACCACATTAAACCTCCAATCATGGACACATTTTATTTTTGACAAGGGGTTTGAACAATGTGGTTTTTTTATTACAATTGAGAAACTGTTCACTTCAATACTATTCTAGTAATTTGCAGCAAGGCAAATAACATACAGAATTATAGCACAAACTAGAATATGTAATAATGATTGAAAATTCTTACCGCTGTCATTGTATATTCTGTGAAAATTAAGCAGACAGCCATTATCAGACATTCTGAGTTCCTCAAATGCAAGTATCCGTGTGTAAATTAAAGTAGATGCATCCTAGGGTCCAGAGTGAATCAGCTGGTGTATTTCCCAAGTCACTCTTCATCATATTTGAAAAGTCATGGCAGTTGAACAAAGTACCCATTGATGGTAAAAGGGGAAACATCACTGTAATTTTTAAAAAGGATAAAAAGGAGGACCCTGGGGAATATTGATCAGTCAGCCTCACCTCTGTGCTCAGTAAGATCATGGAGCATATCCTCTGGAAAACATATCAAAATATATGGAAGATGGGGAGGTGATCTGAAACAGGCAACATTGTGAACAAAGGTTAATTGTGCGTTACTAATTTAGTTGCCTTCTACGATGAAGTGACTATATCAGTGGACAGGGAAGAGCTATAAATATCATCTACCTAGACATCTCTGGGGCCTTTGATACAGATCCCTCCAACATTCTTGCTGCTATATGAGTGAGATAACAGTTTGATGGATGGACTTTTAGATGGATAAGTAATTGGCTGGATGGTGAAGTTCAAAGAGTTACAGTCAGTGGCTCAATGTCCAAGTGGAAACCAGTAACTAAGGGTGTCTCTTAAGGGCCCATACTGGGACCAATAGTATTTAATATCTTCATCAATTACATAAACAGTGGGATTGAGTGAACCCTTAGCAAGTTTTCAGATGGCACTAAGCTGAGTGGTGCAGTAGAAGGAAGGAATGCCATCTAGAGGGACTTTGACAGTCTTGAGGAGTGAATCCATGTGAACATCATGAAGTTCAATAAAGCCTAGTGCAAGAATCTGCACCTTGGTTGGGGCAGCCCGCAATGTCAGTACAGACTGAAGGATTATTTTATTGAGAGCAGCCTTGTGGAGAAGGACTTGGGGATGCTGCCTGATGTGGAATTGTACATTAGCTGGCAATGTGTTCTTGCAGCCCACAAAGCCAAACATATCCTGGGCTGCATCAAAACAAGTGTGGTCAGCAGGTCAAGGGAGGTGATTTTACTACTTTACTCCATTCTCATGAGCCTCCAGCTCAAGTACAGTGTCCACCTCTGGGGTCCCCAGTACAAAAAAGACAGGGACTTGTTTGAATGTGTCCAGAGAAGGACAAGAAAAATGGTCAGAGTGCTGGAACACCTCTCCTATGAAGAGAGGCTGAGAGAGCTGGGGTTATTTATCCTAGAGAAGAGTAGTGTCTGGGAAGAACTTTTTAGAAACTTTCAGTATATAAAGAGGGCTTAAAAGAAAGGTGACGAAAGACTTTTTACCAAGGCCTATAGTGACAGGACAAGAGGAAATGGTTTTAAACCAAAATAGTGTTAATTTAGACTGGATGCAAGAATGTTTTTTTACAATGACATTGGTGAGACATTGGAACAGGTTGCCCAGAGACACTGTAAATGCCCCATCATTGGCTGTGTTCAAAGTCAGGCTGGATGGTGCTTTGAGCAACCTTATCTAGTGTACCTGAATGTGGCAGGGGAATTGGACCAGATGAACTTTGAAGGTCCCTTGCAACACAGTTCTATGATAAAATAAGAAGTAGTTTAGATAGTAATATTTTTCTTTTCTTTTCTTTTCTCTAATGAAAGTTTTTCACTGATCTCTACCTGTATCACTAGAGATCTATTCTACTTTTAATGAATATTTTTTGACCTTGATAATTTCTTGAACCTTGTTGTTATGCAGTCTTTTCAAATTTATTCCCCTGTTCCTGATGTTGAAGTGATTAGTATGAGTACTTAGTAGATTTAAGTACTCTGTAAGATAAATAATGTAAACATTAATCAAAGTTTGCTCCTGTATATCACATGTATATGTAAATGAAAGTAATTTAGATATTCCAGACACTCTCTGAAGCTTTTGAACTTGGGGAAGCAAAATACATCACATCAGAGTTAAACTGGTTTTGATATGTCTGGAAGAGGTTCCAACAGATCAGCCAAATATATTGGGTTTTGTTTGTAGGTAGATAACAAAGTGCAAAATGGCTTGTTCCTGTTTTTGATATAAATTAACCCAAAATTTTGCGTGTTATCAAGAGTTTGATGTCTTAGGATACACACATGCCAAACCCTCTAATTTTGTCTTTTACATGATCTTACCTAGTAACCAAAAATAAACATCAAGGTATCAAAGATTGTTTTTTCACAGTATGTTTAAGGTTGTCAAAGATTCTTTTACAATCAGTTATCTGCTTGTATGATATTTCCATAGAAAAGATAATTCCTGACTGTTTAATCCTGAAAGTGGTTTAGCATACCATTTTCTAATCATACAAATATATGAGAATTTGAAGTTCATGGAATTTGAAGGCATTTGTCTATGTGAATAAACTATATTGTTGAGCTAATTAAAGAAAAAATAAAAATCAAGTCTCAGTAAGTCTTGTGCTACTTAAACATTAATAATATCTTGTTAGTGAAGAGAGAGATCATGTTCCCTTCATGCTCCCACAATGTGAACTGACAGTGAGAGATTACCTATCAGGGAACAACCTGCCCTTCCAGTGAGTACCTCAACAGATGAACAGAAGAGCTTCCAAAAAGAGTTATAGTGATGATATGTTTATATAAGATTTACTTGTATTTTTAAGAAAATCTTTCCTTTCTTTTTAGTTTCAGAGAATAGCACTACTTACCTGAAAGGTGAAATAAGCCTCATGGGTTGAAAGTCTACTGATATTCAGAGAAATGGGTACATGGCAACACTAACAAATGGGATGAAAAAAAAAGGTCCTGTAGATAATAATACACATTTCAGAATTCTGAAGAGAAAAAGAGAATATCTTGCATTATTTTCCTTGATACACTAAACTCAAAATAAAAAGCTCTTTCTTCCCTCATCAGCTATAATTCAAGAAACTGGAGACTAGAATGAAACTATTTTCTTACTCTGGTGGAGGAATCTCAGACTCCAAAAGTACATTTTCTTACCTCTTCTACTATTAGATTCTCTCTCTTGCTCGTTCTAGCCAACATCAACTCTTTTTCACATTAATATCAATCAGAGGTGGAGCACAGAGAACACCTTGAAGGTCAAATAAAATTGCCCAGTTGATTTTCTTTCCTCTATTTAGTACCTCACACAGGTGTCTATATGTGACAATTATCAGGAAAAGAGCTAAGTAAAGGTTTGACATGAAAAATTTCAAAAGAACCGGGACATTATGTTGTTTGACATTTTCCTGACACCTCCTCTGTGGTCATTTTCTACTTTCAGATCTGTTGTAGCACATTTGAAGTGCAGACCTTTACCTATCATTTTTCACTACTTACATATGTTAAAGATTCTCACTGAGGGCACTTTGTTCTCTTAAGCTATCATTATTCTTTTGGTGTTTAAGTACGCACTTCTTTGTCCTCAGCTGTTCAAATTCCTTTCAGGTTGGCAGTCATCCTTCTAAGGATAATAATAAAATGACATAGTGAACAGTAGTAGCACACAGTCCTTCAGAAGGTCCTTGGACGGCACAAATTAGAAATGCTTTTTTTTTTTTTTTTTTTTTAAATGTTCAATTTGCTATGTAGTTATGATCCCACTGAAACATTATCCTTTATTTCTCAACAAGCTGAGCTGGCAGACTGTGTTCTATACAGTGGCTAGACTATTTTACACCTCTCCTTCTATGTTGTCAACCTCTACTAATTGAAATGTTTATAAAATGCTGATACTGAAATATTGCAGCTTAGCAGTTCAATTGTTCTTTAATGAGCACTCTGTTTTATTAATGAAATGATTTATAGAAATATTTAATCTCACTGATTTACCATTAGCATGAATGAGCCTAGTTATTAAGCACTTTATTTCAGAATGCCACAAAAATACAAACCCTGTAAAACATGCAGTATCTTGTACTAAGTTATTAGTTAGGGAAATAATAGTATTGAAATATCATGGGTTTTAGTCAATGAAGTAGAGCTATTCATTAGCATAGAAGTAGATGATGCTTTCATATTTTTTACCTGTCATTATTATCAGATTTTATCTAAATAATTTAGCACAGGGATAATCACAAAAGCAATTCCAAGGACTGAAAACAGAAATGTAAAACTAGTCAGTAGAAATAAAGGTATTTCCATTGCCCTTGACTGTTAAGCAAAGACTGCTTGATTATTGACTGTTGATAAGAATCTGATTATCACTCAATTTAATTTATTGAGAGAAATAATTTTCTAACACATTCTAGGCTACTATGAGACATTTTAAATTAATACAACCATTGTTCCTCTTTATATGTACCTTCGCATTGTTTCAAAAATGAATTGCTATTAGTTAAGAGAGTTTTTACCCAGCCTCATGAATTAATAAGCTCATAAAATGGTCACTTTATTTTGGAAGTAACTTCCTATCCTCATGATTTCAATGAAGAAGCTGCAAAAGTGAGTTTCAGAGTCCTTACAAGGTGCCACAGGCAAATTGTTTTCCTCACTGATCCTTCCCAGCTTCAGCTTTAGACATATAGAAAAGACAAATAGAGGGAAAAAAAAAAAAAAAAAAGTCTTAGTTCTGTTACTGCATTTGACCTATTCTTTATGTTCTCCTGTGATTTTAATTGGGAAGAAGTGTGGTTTTTGCCTTTTCCAGTCAAAGGACTATGAATTCCCTCCCTGCTCTCCCTATATCTAGACTTTGCCATGTAAAATTGCATTTATGAATTTTCATTTGTATTTTTCTTATTTGAAAAAATTGTTTAATGGTAAGTTTTGGTATAATTGAGGCAATCTATTTTCACTGAAAATACTTATTTCTATTTTTTCCATTTTAAACAATAAAAATGAAGCCTTTTCACAAAAAAACCACCAGATTCTCTGCAAATTTAGTTTCCTGTGCATTTGCTGAAAGGTTAAGGCCTCCCTAAATGCCTCTGTCTCTGGACCTTCTGAGAGCTCATACAATCATAGAATAGTTTGGGTTGGAAAGGACCTTAAAGATCATCTAGCTCCCACCCTCCCTTCCATGGACATGGACACATCTCACTAGACCAGGTTGCTCAAAGACCCTTCCAACCTGGTCTTGAACACATCCAGTGATGGAGCACTAATAGCTTCTCTGGGCAACATGTTCCAGTGTCTCACCATCCTCAGAGTAAAGAACTCCTTCCTCATTTTTAATTTAAATCTACCCTTTTCCAGTTTGAAGCCATTACCCCTCATCCTATCATTTCAAATGCTTGGAAAAAGTCCCTCCCCAGCTTTCTTGTAGGACCCCTCAGATACTGGAAGCCCACAATAAGGTCTCCCCAGAGCCTTCTCTTCTCCAGGATGAACAACTTCAACTCTCAGCCTGTCCTCATAGGAGAGGTGTTCCAGCCCTCCAATCATCTTCATGGCCCTCCTCTGGATCTGCTCCAACACGTCCATATCCTTCTTGTGTTGGGGGCTTCAGACCTGGACACAGTACTCCAGGTGGATCTCACAAGACTTGAGCAGAGGGGCAGAATCACCTCCCTTGACCTGCCGGCTGCAATTCTCTTGATGCAGCCCAGGATATGTTTGGCTTTCTGGGCTGCACTCACACATTGGCTCATGCTGAGCTTTTCATCAAGCAGCATGCCAAAGTCTTTCTTCTCAGGCCTGCTCTCAATCCATACTCTGCCCAGCCTGTATTTGTGCTTGTCTTTGCCCTGCCCCAGGTGAAGGATCTTGCACTTGACCTTGTTGAACTTCATGACATTGGCATGGCCCATCTTTCCAGCCTGTCAAGGTTCCTCTGGATGACATCCCTTCCCTCCAGCATGTTGACCACACCACAGAGCTTGGTGTCGTTGGCAAACTTGCTGAGGGTGCCTCAATCCCACTGTCCTTGTCACTGACAAAGATGTTAAACAGCACCAGTCCCAGTACCAATTCCTGAGGAACGCCAGTTGTCACTGGTCTCCACTTGAACATTGAGCCATTGACTGCAACTCTTCAAGTGCAACCATCCAGAGTCATAGAGCAGAGTGAAGGTGACATACAGTATTTACGTTATGTGTAATCAGATTTCTCAGTGGTTTTGTAGGTGATTTCAGTGATCTTATGTTGATTTTGCAGTCTGAATTTGCCCAGTTTTTCTGCTTTTTATGGACTAACTTCTCCTGGTAAGAGAGAAGTGGTGTTGCTACAGCTGTGATTAGCATAGGACTTTCACATAGGAGCTCATGCAGGCAGGGGCTTATGCCTCCAAGAGAAAGATTTAGTTACACAGAGGATGACATATTCATTACTGTAGAAATCTATGATTTTCAATAGTAAATTAGACCACAATTTTTATAGGAAAAATGACTTATGAAAGGGTCTTCCTGTTACTGGATCAGCTTTTCTCTGACTAGGCAGATGTGCACATGTGGCAATTTCATGAGAATGTAAGATACACTGTCTGCTGCTCATGGGAGGGGATAATGGGGGGTATAGAAGCTCCTTTTTCTGCAGGGTAAATAATTGTCTGGTCTGAACTGAGTCTTCATGTACAGAATTCACTTTTTACATTGCTCTGAAGTAAATCCAGACAGTCAAACTGTATTCTGTATTTATTATCTGTTGCTGCATTCTAAGTTGCTGGATTGTTTTTTTTCTGTACTTTGGGGCATTTCTGGCTAGTCTGACAGTATGCTGCCTACATTTCCATTAATGTAGCTTTTTTTTTCTGTGACTTCTCTTACTTCTACTATTATTCTTTCAGAGATAAACACTAACTCTGCTTATTTGGTTTATTGTATTTAAATACAAATTAAGACAAAAAGTTATATTGAAGTTTAGAAACATGCAAACAAGTGTACAAAACCCTCAAAAATAGTTTCCAGACAATATTATCCTATTAAATCAGACCATCATTATTGCTTTTTCCCCTAGCTGCTTCCTTGATGCTTTCTGTGAGACTTTCCAATAAAAGGCAGAACTGAAGGGAAACCTGGTGAGTTTAATTCATTTTGATACACTCTGTTTGAGCATGTGTGTAGCCAATGTGTGTGGATTTTGATGATGAGGCGCTTTCATTTTTAAGAGGGTGCTCTGTACCATTCAGCTGTGTTATTTAAATAAAGTTGTTGGTAATATACGATACTTCAGCCTTAAGCTGTCAAAAATGAGATACCAAAGCATTCAGCAGCACAAAATAGCATAAAAAGAGCTTTGCCACTATTTATCTCTGCTTGCCAGCTTGTAATGTTGATGTATGATATGTCATAATAAAGCACTGAAATAAATACAGCTACATAAAAAAGTGAAACTACATGGCCGCAGACACTGAAATATTTCTGATTCTTTGCTGTCTTCCTCATCCACACACACACGCTTCTTGAAGACACACACACTGTCACAGTGATCGTGTTATAAATCTGCTATTTGACATCATAGAGATATGATGGACACCAGAGCTTTTCAAATAACTGCAAAGAAAATAATAAAAGCTATTTTAGGTATAACCCAAATTTATAGTTCCCTTTGACATCACTCACAGTGATGAGGCTCAACACCTTCTGAAATCCTGGTCTATATCTGATTTCCTCCCTCCTTATAGTTTCATTACCTGATAAATTTCTTTTAAATTTGTTATGTATATATTTAGCTGTATCTGTATATATATGGTTTTTAACTTAGAAAAATGCATACCCTTTGGGGTTTTTTCCTATTCCTTTTTGATATGAATATATACAGAATATAGTGAATATATAAAACAGAGCAAGAGACTCCATATGGTAAATTTAATGACTTTTCATGTATATTTAGGGAACTTCACTCACAATAAATCACTAAATCACAGGTTTTCATAGTGTTTGTGCGAAAAGACAGTATGCCTGACTTTTTCATGCTTCTCAAGAGTTGTTGTTCTTCATGAAATGAAATAAAGTAAAAAACCAAAATATCTCCCATATACTTGTTAATAGGAATATCAACAAACAAAACACCTCTGTTAAAGAGGTTGCTAGACAAATGTAAGCTAAAGCTTACATGTCTAAGAATGCCTAAGAGTCCTGGGTTTTTTAAGATGTTTTTGCTGTGATGTCTCTGTGAGGATATGGATTTTTGACACATTTCAAGACAGAATACTACATATTGAAATCATAGCTCCTGTCATCCCAAAATACTACCAAAGGAAAGCAACTGATTGTCTCAGGAGAGGGCATTGTACGTCCATACTCCATCTGGCATTGCAGCTCCTCTCCTAACTGCATGTCTCTAAGGTGTACAGTTCCCTGTTGATCATAGGTGCTGATTATGGTAGCTGCTGTACACTGTTGCTATGGCCACAGATACCATGGTGCAAAACCTCAGATTTTGCTTTTCCTAGCATTTTCTACATTTCATGCTTTAGTTTTAAAAGAAAAACAAATTCTCCAAACTGATTTTGTATGTATTTTGTGAAAAAAATATAAGGAACAATTGCAGATAAAGAAGTGTAATTTTTTAATTACCTTTTAACATAGGTATCAATAGAGTTGTCACATTAACGCTAAAATAGTCTTTTCCACATTAGTACTTTAACATTGCTTAACAAATGTCCTAAAAAAATCATCAGACAATGAAAGTTCATGTTTTAGTAGTGTAATGCAAGTTAACATCACAGGATGAGACTAGAAGGTTCAGTATTGCTTCCTATGAATCAAAGAAACAGAAATTCCTTTTGCAATATTTCTTTAAATCTTAAAATTATCTAGATTTCTATTAGATACAAGCTACACTATGTGTGGAAGAAGTTTCTTTTAAATTTATATAATCTGATAAAGATTTTTTTCTCTACATCCATCCAATGTGTCCATTCTTATACCTGATTGCAGATTCATTTGTGCAGAATTTTTATTTATTTCTGGCAATTCATTTCAAGCAGAACCCAGATCATCCTTTGTATGGCTATATTGCGAAAGTCAAATTCTTCTGGTTTCTTCTCAGGAAAAGGATTTTTCTTTCCCTCAAAAATCCTAGTAGCCTTTCTCTGCATCTGCTCTAAAACAAACTTAATTAACCTTTCTTTATTGTGTGTCAACATAGATATACTCTGTAAATCACACAAGGTTTCAAAATTTCATGTATAAGGAATGAATACCCCCTCAACTCTCTGAGAAACAGCTAACCCACCCTTCTAAGGTAAAATGTTATTCATTTTCATCCATCTCTATCTGCATGGACCTGGGAGGTGTGAACCTCTCATTCAGCAAAACTGAAAGCTGTGGTTCTAGAAACTGAAAATTGACAGGTAGTCTTATAAGACGAAGCTGTCAGTGCTGTTTGATAGAAACTAGACTATAAGATGGGAAATTCTAAGACAATAAAACTTAAAACTAAAGGGGTCATAATAAAGAGTTCAATATGTTTCATAGATATTTCATAGATAATTTTTCCAGAGTCTGTCAGGTAGCCAGGGAGTCTGCACAATGGAATTTTGTCCTGTGATACTTAAATAGAGATAAAGCAAAAAGAAAAAAATAACTTTAAGATGTCTGACATTAGAATGGGATCATATGGGTTTAAAAAATTATGGAAAAAAAGATAAAATCCCTTTTATACCATCTTTATAAAAAAGCAGTTGCATTATTTGTTTCTTCATATTGTAGCAGCCGCTTCTTTCTCTGACAACTCAACTCTTGCTCTTGCACACTCTTCTTT
>WUAM01000287.1:11625216-11643828 GCA_024336885.1 Actenoides hombroni
CTGATTAGACAAGAAAGCCTCAAGAGTATTTATTCAGTGTTCAGTTTTCAAAGGTTTTGATTATAATTAGCAAAATATTTAACATGTTGAATTGGGAATACTCTGTATCAACACCCATTCAGCCTCAGTTATGCCCCAAAAAGGCCGGTCTGCAGTGTCAACACTATGCTCTGAGCTGAACTTCGATTCTCTTTCAGGTAACAAAGACAAACATTTGTGTCATCTTACGCAAAACCAATGCCATAATTAAGACTTTAGATGTAGCGTACATGACTCATAAATTTTGTACTGCTATATTAAGCATATATTTGGGAAGTTTTAACTTATAAGCATGAATTTAATTTCCACTTAGTCTGGAAAAATGCAGAATAATATTTTAGATTAGCAGATCTATGTTTTTGCTTTATTGTTTTACGTTTGTTGAGTGGATGGCAAAAGAGTGTTCCCACAAAACAGTGGGAAAAGGAAGACAATATGCAGAAAATTCTCCCTACTTTTGATATGTAATCAATATCTCCTTCCTGTCCAGTAAGACTATTTATATTATGTCAATCAATGTACTATATCCATTCCCTTCTCTCTGCTGTATCTTTGTTCCTAGAAAATGAGTAGGAAGTTGAAAAGAAATCAGTAAAATTTAAGTCTTGTCTTTGTCCTCCCAGAAGTCACAATTTAAAATGGATAATCAATAGTAAGTGTTACTGTTCTGTGTTACTGGGGTGTTCTCTATGTCATTTTTTAAAAAGAGGTCGAGGAGAAAGTCACAGCCTCAGGACAGTGGTGGATCCAAGGGACCACATTTAATTGTTAAAGAACCATCCATGATGAGTCTTTGAAATGCAATATGAGATTGCAGTGGCTGATCTCAGCCCATGCTGAGACTGCCATGTGTTTGGTCCTTTGTTTTGATATAAGTCCCTGGTATGACCAGGCTATAATCCCAGCACCCTGGCAGCAAAGTAGAATAGCAGAAGGGCTCATGCATTTCTCTTGAATATCCTTTAACACAGAATCTCTATACACTCTTTCATATAGAGAGTTTTGTCTACTTTAAAATGCAGGTTTGACTGCTGCACTTTTTTCTAACTCTCTTGCTTTAGCTAAGTAGTTGCAAAGCTACGAAACAAGTAAGGAAGAATCTGATCCTCCTTGTACATACAGCTTTGATCCCAGACAGGTCCAGCACTCCAGACTGGGATGGATGGGAGACAACTTCTAAATGTTACCAGCAATGTTGTTGGTAACCTTCCCTTGCTCTTTCCTAGTATGTCTCATTGCTGCTGTCACTACCAACTCTTTGTAGGTGTCCTGCTTCTATGTCTTTATCTGTGCCTTCCAAATTAATATTTCTTAACTACAATGTGCATCAAAGCAGAACTGTTTCTTCAGACTTTGCTGTATGTATTGATTCTACCACCAGGACCAAAATTCACTCCAAATACATCAGTTTAGAATAATTTGTTCCCCAGAAGATGACAATAAACAAGGCATTGAGATCAATAGTAATTAGCATCCATTCATAAATGAATAACAAATCAACATGGCTTCTAATGTAAACAGAAATGGAGAATCCATCAAGGATTTCAAGAGGAATAAAAAGGTTAGGGAAAAAAGTAATACTAATTGATTACAATTTTTTCTCTCTGCCCCACCCCTCTTGTTTTCGCTACTTTTTTTTGTAATGTGGGCTCAAAAGTTGTATCCCTGTTTTCTTGCTTCTCTTATATCCAGAACCTTAGTAAAAGGACAGCAGGAAAGACTGATGCTTAGACAACAACAATTATCTTATACAATATCACTATTAAGATAATACATTTCACAGAGCTGCAGCTTCTATAGATTTCGTTAGATTACATATTTTTCAGTGTTGAAAAGGAATTCTGTATTTGTCCTCCAGAAAACACACAGGCTTTGAGTCTGCTTCTGTGTTAAAAATATGCCTAGCATATTTGGGATTCATAAATTAATAAAAATAATCACAAGTATGATGCTCTCTTAGTATGTTTTTGCTCAATCACATAATAATCCCTTCAAGAGAATAGAGATCTAGTCCACTATGAAGAATATGCTCATTGGTTGTATGAGAAGAACAGGTGGCTGTTTATCATCACTGAAATGATTTGACGGAAAATACTTGCCTTAAGAACAAAGAAAACCTAGTTACTATTGGAGTCAATACAAAAGATATCTCTATTTCCTGTAAAAGAAAAGATTCAATGTGGTAATGTTGTTTGACAACAGCAGCCTGATTTCATAAATCTCAAGTGCATTTCTATATGGAATGAATTAATTACAAGAGGCAACGGGAAATGTTTAGGATGTGAAGGTCCAGGTATTTTTACAGTGTCACAGCAGTAAATTAATGCCATCTACGACTGACACTGATATAATCACATACAATTTGCTACTTTGATCACTATGCCAACTACATTTGCGGCTTATGATTAAGTTTAAAAAGCAAAGATGATTCTTCAGGTTAAAATTTGAGAACTTATGCATATAGGAAGCAGGAACATGCTAAAACACAAGGCCATGGTTTTTTGTGGTAGCATTACTGTAATTTGTTTTCCAGTGAAATTATTATCTTGCTTGTCTCTTGAATGGGTGAAATAGCTGAATTAGATGGTTAGGGGCAAATGTATGAAAGAACAAGACTGACAAACATAAATAAAAGGCTGCAGGATTGAGATAACAAATTAATGAAATAATAACATAATTGCATATGGTCCTAAGGCACAAGATGCAACTTTTTGTATCTTTTCTTTTTTTTCTTTAAGAGCCTGAATGCCTGAAATTATATGAATGTGGATGTCACGTTACCTAATCATTACTTCTGGGATTCTAGAGAGGGACAGAGGCATGGTCAACGATAGACCTTCTTATTACACCAACACCCACCAGAGTGATATTTTCATTGTACTAGTTTTCTGCTCTGGGATGTTGCATTCCTATGCATAGGGATGTATTGGAAAGAGCAAAGGTGCTCTGTTAGGGGACCATGGAAAGGAGCCTGACATGGTACAAGCTTCATACATACTGCCTGTTGGCATGATCTGTTGTATTCCCTAAACTGTACTTCACAGAATCACAGAATTGCTTAGATTGGAAGAGTACCTCTTGTGATATTTAGTCCAACCACCCTGCTTAAGCAGGGTCAGCTAGAACAGGTTTCCCACAACTGTATCTAGTCATGTGTTGAATAGCTCCAAGGACTGAGTCTTTAAAACCTCTCTGGGCAACCTTTGCCAGTGTTTGACCACCCTTAGAATAAAAAAAATAAATACTGTCTTCTTGTGTTCTGATGAAATTTCCTGGTATTTTGATTTGTCCTTGTAGCTTCTTGTCTTGTCAGTGAAAAGAGTCTGGCTCCACCTCCTTTGCACGCTCCCTTCAGGTGTTAAGATCTCCTGACAAGCATTCTTTTCTCTGGGCCAGACTGTCCCAGATCTCTCAGACTTTCCTCATGAGACACATTCCTATAAAGTAATCAGCTTTGTGGCCCTTTGCTGAAATTGCTCCTGTGTCCTGGGCAGTCTAGAACTGGAAGCAGCCCTCCAGAGGTGCTGCGCTTCCTCTGCTGAGCAGAGGGGAAGGATCACCTCCCTCAGACTGCCGGTGATGCTCTTCCTAATGTGTCACAACATGCCTCTGTCCATTTTTTACATGAGAACTCTTTGCTGTCTCATAGTCAACTTTTTGCCCACCAGGACTCTCAGGACTTTCTTTGCAACCCTGCAAGGAATGGAGCAGCCCCCAGCATGTACCTGTGCCTGATATTGTTCCATCCAAGGTGCAAGACTTGGCACTTCCTAATGTTGAACTCCATGACCTTTCTGTCAGCCTGATGCTCCAGCCTTTCATGGTCCCTCTGAATCATAGCACAGACATCTTTTCTACCAGCCTCTCATCCCTGTTTTGTATTGTCTGTCTCCCACAACTGCTAACTGGCATGGACCAAAACTATGCCAAAGAATAAGAGAACAGTGGAGCAATATACATCATCAGATGCTTATGGTCTGAATTCATTATCCAAACATCCCTGCCAAATGTATTTATATGTTTCATCACAGCCAGGAAGGCACTGATTTATTTTTACCCATTGAGAAATAGTCACAGTATCTAATCTGTATGTTATTTTACTATGCTGTAGTAAGAATTTCTGAAAGCTGAAGTACATATACCTGGAGTATAAATATTTTTTCTTTTACTGGTTGAGAAAACACTGAAGGTTTTCTTTCCCTATCTCCTCAGTCTCCTCATACCCCCCTATTCTATTGTCTGTTGTTTAATACTAAAACACTAGAGTTCTGCTTAAACTGTGTGTTAAATAGTGAGCTTCCACCATGACTGACACCAGAAATTCGAGTCACACAGTCCCTGTGATTTTAGCATAACCAACTGGGGAATAGCACTGATTTGTAACAGTAGCCCAGCTAACAAAGGGATGTAGAGCAGATGCTTACAAATGCAAACATGACAAGGAAAGATTGATCAGAAGCAAATTCAAAATCAGCCTAGAGATAATGGTGACATCATTATAGAAATGATCTCTTTCTTTTCAGTTTAAACTTATCATCTTAAATAACTGATGTACACATTTGTTTATTTGACATAGAAGTGGATGTTTTTCCAAATTAATAGGATACTTTTATGCCAAATTATCTACATTGTGCCTAGAATTATTTGCATCAGCAAAAGGGTATCTTAAAATGGCCAGACTAAAACACACTCTACAAATTTAATATCAAAATCAATATGTAACACTGCAATATTTTGGTTTGATAAAAACCTGTGATACATATAAAACTTCAAGGGTCTCACAAAATTTGATTTCCTCTGACTGCTGAGTACTTTTTACTTCTGTATGCATAATGAGGATGAATATAAAATTTAAAAAACCCCAACAAAATTAAACAGTGAACACAAAATTAAACACTAGAAGGAAAACCCTTATTTGCTGGAGATTAGTAATAGGCCATAAGCAGTCCAGTAAGTCAGGAAATGAACTTGTGTGATGTTTTAAGTGCAGTAAGTTGGATATTTCCCCTTTTTGTGAGTTCAAAAGACAGGAAGGCACTGATTTATTTTTCTCTGTTAAGAAATAGTCACAGCATATAGTCTAGCTGATTTTCCATTGTACAGATAAATAGGAAAAAATATCTAATATGACAGTTTAAGGGAAAAAAGAATATTGCACTGAAGTGCAAGACTGGAGAGCACATGAGAAATGACTAGCCCAAGCCTTTGAAGCAAATGATACGAAACAGTCTGCAACGGATAGTGCCACCTTGTCATGGAAGTAAGCCTGATTCTGATTCATAAAATGGGTATCAGTTTTATTCTACAATTGCTTGATTAATTTCAATTTATTTATAATAAAGGGAGGAAGACTGGAATCAGGATGAAGTTATAGAAACAGAGATCCTCCATTGTCCTATACCTTACCCAGACACTGATAATGTACACATGCCACAAAGCTGTGCCAGTCAGATGTGTTGAAAGCAGTTGTATATGCTACACAATGGTGGAAACCTGTTTCATATTCTGAGCAAGATTCTGATACAATAAAGCACTTACTTTGTGGTTAATATTGAACATGTGGTTCTAAGCACTCACACATAAAATTTTGCAGAATCAATTTGTCATGCTAAAATCAATACTTTGTATGTTAAAATCCGAAGAAGCTTATAGTAGTTTAAATGATGGAAGTTTACCAGAAGACCATAGCATGAACCCCAACATTTTCTTATCATATTTAAGTAGCAGAATATGAGAAGTTTGCATAGCTTTTAATGGGAGTTTCATACGTGAGTTTTCTGTGTAAATTAGTTCTGGCAGCACAAGGACAACTACAGGCCCTGTAGTTGAAAAGTTAGGAAGTACTTTGAATAAAGCTGTCACACACAGGACTATATACTATAAAAGAAAGCTTTGAAAATGTGCTCAGCCCAACAGGCATACTTAAAGGCAGTTGCAGTCTTCATTGTGATAAATAAGCCTTCTCAGAATGTATAATATTTTATAAATACACAGAAAGGTGCAAAACTTAGCTCAGGCTCATTAACTGGATAAACAGATAGAAAGCTATCATAAACAAATGAAAAGGAGATGAAAACATGGTGAGAAAAGCATAAGAAAAACATTTTATATAGTCTTCAAGATGTATGCTTACTTCTTTTAGAGAAAAACGATATAAATCATATTGCATTGTTTAGGTTGACTTGAAGTACCATGCTGTAGAATGGACTTATGGAAATGCAGCAGCCATTTTCTGTGCTGCTTAGTGACAAGCACTCAGCATACTCTACTTCTGATGTGGTGTTCTTCCATCTCATTCAGGCAAAAGTTCAAAAATTATAAATATTTTTAAATAAACTGAATATCTGTTTTTGCCTTTTCTCCACTTTGGATTTGTTCACAGCTGCATTGTAACACACTGTAAAGTTCAAATGAATTTTTTTTTCCATAGTTTCCTAAATAATAATTCAAGATCTTTCACACACTTGTACCAAAATTTCCAATTTATAGTACTGTTGCATACTTGAGGTCCTCAAGAGCTTATTTACATGCTGTGTATTTGTATCTATCACATGAAGAATTCCACTTTGGCCACAGGGTTTTCATTTAGAGTCATGATTGCATCTAACAAATACACTGAATGTTGAGAGAAGGAGTACTAAATAAACAAAATTTTTTTTTGTATTCAATAGGCAAACAACATGTGTGGGCTTCTATTTTCTCTTTAATTGGCAGCTTTAAATAATCATAGCAATAATGTTTTTCCAGTGATGTCTCAAGATTGTTGTATAAAGGTAGAATGGAGACTATATATTTTATATTAAACAGCCAAATTATGAGGAGAAACACAGGTGAGCTTTCAGGTGACTTTCAGAGCCTTTTTAGGTCATTCTGGTTATTATTCCAGAAAACACTGGTGCTGTTACGACCATTATGATAATGGCAGTTCTCTTGAATGTTTACAATTATTCACAGAGATATTTTCCTTTCATTTGTTCATGTCCAGTAAACGCACTGTAGATTTAAGTTACTTGTGTGAACAACTAGGTGAAAAAAGTTTAGTCAGAACTTTAACGACTTTATAATTCTAATAAAAGACTTTCCAGAACTCTTGTGTTTCTGCCACACAGTAGGAAAAGAAACTATAGTATTTCTATTATTTTAATGTATTGCTGGAGGACAATCAACAGCAGAATTGTTTTTACTTTGTAGTCTGAATTTACAGTGTAGCTGATGTGCCATACTCAGGAGGAATAAATACTTGTAATTACCAGTGCTATTTCTCCCTAAGCTGAATTGTTTGGTGTGCAGGAGTTGGGGTTGTATCACACTATGTTTTTCTTTCTCTTATGAAAATCTATGATCTCATGTTCCCTGTCCTTACTTGAAAATGTGAATTAGTACTTGAATGCTGTCATGATCAGCGAGAGACTGTCTTTCTTAGGGTGACATCTGCATGCACAGTTAAGGTTGATATAAAAAGGACTAGCATCTGGAAATTTCCTCAAACACATGTATGGGAGGTTAGTACTATGCTACCATGCAATAGGGTATTTATTTTTTTTTTAATTGTAATCATTTTTCAGCTCCAGCATACATTTTGTTCTATAATTTAGAAGTCACCAGAAACTACAAAAAGCAGCAGGCCTTACAGCTTTTATATATTCAGTAATTACAGTTATTTAGACCCCACTGTGCCTCTGTGGCCTTCCAGTATTAAGGTTTAGAATAGAGAGTAAGAAGACATCCTTTTATACTTAGAGAGTTAACTTTTCTGCTTTCCCTGCTGCTTCTGGCCCAAATCAATTCAAAGATGCAGAGGTGAACAGCCAAGTGAAACTGGAGAACATCAGTCTAGGTCAAAATATTACCGTATGCAATTCAGTTTCAAAGGACATCTATAAGCAGCCATTAAAATTCTAATATCCAAATCTTAGACAAAATTTAAAGAGGGGAGCAAATGACCAAACATTAATCAAGTCTCTTGACAAAGGTTAGAGGAATGGAAAGTGATAATAACTCATCCTTGCTATAGTTTTCACATAATCATCTCATGGCCTATGAGGTTACTGAGCTGTATGTCATCCTAAAGTGCATGGGTAGGGACTGAACCTTTTTTCTCCCCGCTAATAGCTCTTCTTCAGGTTTTAGTAGTTTTAACTATATCTTTGTTTTCACAGTTTCTGGCTTGCTGTCTTAAAGCTTCCAATATGAATTGACAAAAAAAAATCTGGTTGTCATATTCTCTGAGGTGCTTAAATTAATTCTTTTTTTTTCATAGCTCTTGTAATAGACTGGATTTATTGTTGCGTCAGCTTACACTAGGCAAGCCTCTTATTATTATCGTTCTTTAATAGAGTGTAGAGAAAGATCTTTGAGAAAATGTAGAAAAACTACATCACCCATACAATTATTTATGTTTACTTGTCTTAAGGGGGCAGCAGCAGCACACTGTGTACCTAGAGAGCTACATTTGTCTGCTCTGCCTGTGGACAAGATTAAGTGCAACTCTTTATTTGATAGGGGGGCTTAATGGGATTTTGGTGATATTTGTCTCATCAGGTCTTTACGAAAACAAAGTCCAGTGTTTCAGCATGATAGTGTACATTTTTTGACATTTGTTTGAGACATAAACAATTTAATATCATGTTGAAGTACTTGGTACGTGTCACTGTAGTGTAGTTGGACAGGTATAAAGCTGTTGCTGCAAGCAGCAGCCATGTATACATTTTTTCACAAGCATAACTCATCTGGAATTGCTTTCTGTAGTCATTACTAAGGCCTAGGGGACATAATATGAATATAATAGAATGCAGATTTACTCTGGCAACACTCTTTAAAATCCACAAGGTTTCTGTACTTTAATATATTGAAGTCTAAGTGACTTACATACAACACAGCTGATCTGCTATGTTCTGAATCACTCTCATGTTCTCCTCAAGTATAATACTTAATAGCCATTTGCCTGCTTTGCAAAGGCAGTATCTGAACAAGTTAACAGTTGTTCCTCAGCTTTCCTTTATTACTCTATCTTCTTGATTCCATATCCCATCTATCACAGAATCATAGAATGGTAGGTGTTGGAAAGGACCTCTGGAGATCATCAAGTACAACCTGCTGCCGAATCAGGATCACCCAGGGCAGGCCACACAGGAACATATCCAGGTGACTTTTGGAAGTCTCCAGAGAAGGAGACTCCACAACCTCTCTGGGCAGCCTGTTCCAGTGCTCTGTCACCTTCACAGTACAGAATATTTACACACATTGAGGTGGAACTTCTGTTCCAGTTTGTGACCTTTCCCCCCCATCCTATCACAGGCAACCACTTAAAAGAGACTGGCTCCATCCTCTTTAAACCCAAACTTCAGATATTTATAAACACTGATAAGACTTCCTCCCAACTTTCTCTTCTCTTCCCTGGGCTAAACAGTCCCAGGTGTCTCACCCTCTCCTCATAAGACAGATCTTCCAGGACCTTAATCATCCTTTTTGCCCTCCGTTGAACTCTCTCTAGTATTTCCCTGTCTCTCTTGAACTGGGGAGCTCAGTACTGGATACGGTACTCTAGACCTGGTCTCACCAGGGCAGAATAGAAGGGGAGGAGAACTTACAATGACCTACTAGCTACATTCTTATTGCACCCCAGGATACCGTTGTTCTTCTTGACCGCAAGGACACATTGCTGTTCCATTGGTAACTTACTGTCCAGCAGGACTCTCAGGTCCTTCTCCTGCTTTCTAGCAGGTCAACCCCCTAGCCTGTAGCAGTGCATGGGATTATCCCTCCCTAGCTGCAACTTGTTAAATTTCATTAGGTTCCTCTCCACCCAACTCTCCAGCCTCCAGACCTTGCTGGATGGCAGCACAGACTTCTGGTGTGTCAGCCAGTTCTGTATCATCAGCAAACATGCTGAGGTTACACTCTTGTCTCTTCATCTTCATCCCCCCCTGGGTAGAGCTTGATACATTGCAGTTGCTCTCGCACATAAAGAGCAACTCCACTACCTTGCCTTGCTGGTCTATCTTTCCTAAAATGTACATAGTCATCTATGACAACATTCCTGTCATGTGAGCTATCCCACCATGTCTCTGACTGCAATGAGATCATGGCCCTGTGACTGCACCGAGATCTCTAGTTATTCCTGTTTATCCCCCATGCTGTATGTGTTGGTGTACAGGAATTTCAGAGAGTTAATTGAGCAAGAAGGCATCCCGGGAGAGGAGCAAGAGGAACCACCATAGTCATACCCAGCCATGAGGTGGTTGATCGATCTTCTGCCTTGCATCTTGGAAGGCAGCTAAACAGCATTAGTCACTGCTGTGATTTGCCTGGCTTATTCCCCAGTTGGATGTGATGGCATAAGTGGTACCATTATGCTCCCCACCCTCTAAGTCCTTCAGTTTAAAGGTCTCCTGACTAAGTTGGTCAGCCTATGAATCCATCAAAGTCACATCAAAATCTTGGAATGAGTCTATGTCAGGCAAATCAGTATTTTACCAAGTGTTTTCCCAAAGCAAATGTATTTTTCTTCTTCAATTGGCTTTTCCTACAAAATCTTTAGATTCATTTTAAATGCACATACATGATACTTTGTAAAGTTTTGCAAGACTGAAACTGCATAGGAATTTAGAGACGATAACACTCAAAACGGTATGTCTCTGCATGTGATGTTGAGAGAAGACATAGCTGATAGTATAACTAGCTTTTGTTCTTCAGAAAATTTAGCTCTAAAGCTACGCATTGTGTGCAAATTACAAATCTGAAGGTATCAGCTATGTTGTCTAAAATTTACTGAGTAATCATTCAAAGATAATGTGATGTAATGATCAATTGTAGACACTTAAAAATGCCCACTTAAATTAAAAAATACCATTGAAATAAAAATGTATTTTATTGTAAAGAAGCAGTTACTAAATTACTGTGAACATCAGGTAACACCGTTCACTGTGACCCACAAGGGGTCAATTTTGCTGTCGGTGAAGTTGTTCTTTTTTATGTATGTAGCTATTGTACAGAATTGCATATTGCAAGTTGTTGTCAACTTCTTGTACGAAAGCAACCTTCATCCAGTCATTATGCCCTGAATGATTTTGATTTTTACAACGTTCAGAACTGTAAGGCAAAAGAGAACAAAGTGTATATGACATAAGTACTTTGATTAGCTTCTCTGTCAAGTGATACATCCATTCTATCTTTGGAATTGGTACCTGCACCTGCAGGTTCACAAACTTGAGGAAAACAAAAAAAGCAATGTTAGGAAAAAAGGTTTTCCCAAATTAGATATCCTGGATCTCTTTGTTGTGTGAATCTACTGTACTTCCACAACACAACAGACAGTTTAATTTTAGAGAAGTGGTAGGAAAGAGTGTGTTCCTGAGAGGTATGGTATGCCACTTATGTGGTAAGAAGCATTATTAATACTCTGTGTCTGTAACAAGTTTTCCATGTTCTTGTCTCACAGAGCAGTACATGAAGCTATAGGAAAATGCAGTTAAATCAGGTTTTCTGCCCACATAGTGGCAGTAGGCACATACTATCCATTGCTACAAGAAGCTCTGCAAGGTGAATATAAAGTAGAAAGAGATAAAGATCACAAAAATATAAAATAAGAAATGCTACTGAAGATACTTCACTTTTTTGATAGTAATAGGGGGAAACTTTCTAAGTTGTTCCTCTTCACACATACATATATTTTCCTGCATAGTCTCTCTATATACAGATAAGAAAGGTGTGAACGACTGAGGATGTATAAAGTTTGACCAGAACACTGCGTTGCTAGACAAGGTCACAGTATGCTGCTCTCTCTAGGCTAGGTGAGACAATAAATGACAGCATAAGGATGACATTTCTTTCCGATCTTTTTCTCTTTGCTCCTCCATTTTGCATTGTGTCTGAGACTACCTGTGCACCCATCCACACACCTTAATATGCTTTATATCTCATCACCTCACATAGCTGTTAGCCTTGACATAATAATGTATTGGATAACCAATGCTAAAAGGTATTTGATTATGACTATCATTTCAATGATTCTATAATACCAAGAACTCTCATTTTTGAAGATTAACTTTCTTATTAGAAGTGGAGCTACATTTAAGACTGTTTAGGTTCCTTTCTTTGTATTTTCTCATTAAAAAGAATTTATGTTCCTTCATGGTTAAATGTAATTCTGATATACTAGAATTTGTGCTATGAATACCAGCCCTTTTCTTTGCAACAATTTCAAATACTCTGCTTAAATTACTCCTTGCTTAATAAAGGACCTTACTTGCTCTGTATTGAGCCAGGCAATGTGCAGAATACCGTAGCTAACACTCAGTAGTGGGTCTGTAGTTCTGCCTTGCTGTGAGATGTGTGGCACCATAAGAAAGTAATGAGTACTAAAGGAAAGCTACTGGGCTTCCTCCACTGCTGGAGGATCAGTGCAGCATGCAAAGCCACTATGCTTCTTATTCTGGGGGTTTCCACCTCTGCAATGGAGCACCTCAGGCTAACATACAGATACAGCTGCAGGTGGGATTTATTAAAATATTGGTGCCATAGAGTTCTGAGCTCTCTTCATAATGTAGCATTCATTGGTGAGTATGTGTTGTATGAACATACAGTAATTCCTATGCACATAGGCATATGTACATACATTCATATGACAAAAATCCCATAACAGAATTGTTCCACCTTTAGTCATAGTTTATGTGTTGTTATTTTTCAGACTAGAATATGAGTGTTATGTACCTTTATATCTATGTATGTTCCAGTGCACAAATAAACACAGTATGTGCATAAAACAAGACCCATGTACACTACTGTTGGACCACCATCATGGGTTTGGCATATTACTCTGCTACAAATAAAAATGCTCCTTATTCATAGCAGAGGATCAATGTCTGTAATTTTCTTTCAGTGAAATCAAACTAGATTATATTGGGTAAAGGGATTCAAGAGACAATATCTACATTGCAGATAGATTTTATATCAGCCCCTGTCCATTTGTCAGTTTTGAATGTTGATGATATTCCTTCCAGATTTCAGAAATCCTTCATTTAACATGCATTCTTCACAGCATTGTGGTGATAACACTGGCTAATATTATTAGTTGCCTCCATCCTTACACTGGGAAAGAAGGATCATAAAATGATGATCTAGTATGTGAAGATTGTCAAGACAAAAATGTATTTGGGACCTGCTAAGAGATTAAGTCAATTTAAGATGCAATAAATGACAGCATATTGGGAGGAAAAGGCAGGGGAAAAGCAGAAGTTGAAGCAGAGGTACTTGTTAGTTTTATCAGGTAACACATAGATTATGAGATTATGCATTTACAAGGAATAAAGAAGATTTTTTTGTTCTGTTTTGTTAATCTGTATAAGCACAGAGGTCCTGAACAATGCTCTGTGGAAAACTTGAACTGTCCTTTTGGACCTGGTGCCTGAAAATGCTGGACACAAGATAGCTACCTGACCTGGTTCATTTATGGCCTTGAACATCCTATAATTAATTTAACTCTGTTTTCTCTGATTTGGAGCAGGAATCCCCAAAACCAATATATGAAAAAGTGCTTTGTTTAAAGTATGTTTTCATTTATCATGAAAAACATCTGCTGTATTTGGTAATGACATAACAAAACTGTAAAGGTATGGTCACCTAAATGGCAAATCTGCTGTTTTCAGTCCGATATCTACTGCTTCAGATATTAACAGTGATCAGAAAATACTACTTTAAGCTTTTTCTATTTTCCCAGCTGAGATGATAACACTGTACTCCTTGCTATACCACTACCTACTCTGTAAAGAGTGGCTGACTGAGGAAAACAGGGTGTCCTAGCACTGGCATTAGACACTAGAAAGTGGGCAGCTAATTGAGTCAGAATGTTGCTGGGGGCAGCAAAAGGCCTATTGCACCAATGCCTGTGGAAATACAGCAGTTGTTAATGTGAAAATACCCTCAGGTGAGGATTTGACTGTGCCTACCTTGCTGAGAAGCTCTGAGACAGCTTTCAAGCTTAGAAACCTACATGTGAGAATTTAAAGCCCTCTTAGTTGTCAGAAGTTGCATCTTCAGGAGTAAGAGGAGGTTGGCTTGTTTTAGTTTTATGGAAGTTTTGGGCAGTTTGTTTTGGTGTGGTTTGGGGTTTTTCGTTTGGTTGGTTTGGTTTTGGTTTTGGTTTTGTTTCCACTCCCCCCCTGACTCCAAATGTAGGTAGATTGCATTTTGCTTTTAGTTTTATTGTGTATAATACTACTCTGAAAACAATTCCTTAAAACAAAAGCTTCCCCTGTGTCTTCAAATATAGTAAATGTAACAGTAGTAATGCTTAGGCTGCAAGACACTACAAAATTGTCCTCTATCATTTCTAGAAACTAGGCTCAGACACTAAAAGCACATGTGAAATGTCAGGGTGACAAAATGAGGCTGTGCAAAGAATGTACTCCCTCAAATAAAAAAAATCCTGCACACAGCTGATGGAGACAATAAAGCATATGAAATTGTCCAGGAGAATGCCAAGACACCTGAGAACTGCACAGAAAAGGATGACTTAAGAGTAAAATAAATGCAACTCTCTTTCACTTTAGTAGTTTTGACAGTCTATGTTATAGGCTATGTCAAAGACAGTCTATGGGGGAAACCATCAACTTCAGGAAGGTCTCAAAGTTAAACTGCCCACCATGCTGATTCAGCACAGTGGCATTTTTCAAAGCACACATTCTCCTACAGCAAACAAAGCCTTCCTAGGCATCAGGAGAAATCAGGCATTTTCTTGCTTCCAGCAGGCTTCTGGATTTTGGTGCCAGGAAGGGCATCTGCAGAAGCTGGCTAACGAAATTGGCAAACCATGGGAAGTGCCAAAGAGAGTGATTTATCTCCTTCTAACTCATTTGTAGGAGAACTGTGCCCAAATGTTTATAGTAAAAAGGTCAGGGTAATTAAATGCTTAACAAAGAAGCTTTTTTTAAAAGATGTTATTAAAAAAAAAAACAAAACCAAAACAGCATAAACAAAAAGAAAGAAAAAAAAGAAGAAAAAGTACAAACCCAAACTGAGACATGCAAGAATCAAGAATGCAAAATCACGATGAATCTAACTTCTTTTTTTTTTTTTTCCTCACCAAAGGCATCATTCAGGTCATTCTTTTGAAAATCCAAACTTCACAGGCTGCAATTTAGAATTTTTTTTACCATCATAGAGAGCAATAGCAATAATATGAGAAATTCTCTACTTTCTTTTGCATTACTTTTACTTTACAGTAATAGCCAATACCGTCACATAATAGAAAGGGTGGTTTAATCTGGGATAGTTTTACTTCCTATTTGTAAGTAGCTTTGCAGGAAAGCTTAATTTATAAACTGTGGTTGTTTCATAATTGATCACTCTGGAAGCTTTAGACTTATGTATTGGAAATAAATCTCTGTCAAAAAGTTGAAGGTTAGAGCTTTCATTATATTAACAGGATGCAAGTAATATACACAAGATTTCAGTATGTAATTATACTAACCCCTCTGATTTTCACCAGATGTTGGATTTGAGATATGATCAGTAAGGTGAGGGGGATATTATATAGACACCAGAAGAAAATTTGTAAGATCTTAAGCACATGCAAAGAAGTCTGAAAATCACCACACTCAATCAGGTTAATAAAACAATACTTTCTCAAGGGCATTTCCTGCCATATGGACATCAAGCCCAGGGTTCCTAAGCCATACAAACATCCATGTATTAAGACTCTTCTTTTCATCCAAATTAAATCCATATCCCTGTGGAGTGGTTCTTGTTTCTGTAAAGTTCATAAAGGCACTGTCATGCTCTCTTCTCCTTCCACCCAGTTCCTGTGCAAGCAAATACTCTCTTTGATCTTTGAGGAATGAGGATTTATCCAGTTGCTCTCCACAGAAAGAAAATGTTGATCTGTATATTAGAGGGTCAAAAACGTTGGCAATGACTGTTTCACTAATAATTTTTGGCATATTAGGAAGATACTTCTTGAAAATAAGTAATTATTTCTTGGTTCATCTTCTTCCATGACAGAAGAAGGGTAGTGAAAAGCAAATGCAAAGCTCCAAAATAGAGTGCCAAAAATAATCTGAACTGGACAGACAGACAAGATCATATTTTTTGTTTGTTTTGAGCAGATGGAAGCAAATTATGCATACTGGGAGGGAAGTCATATTTTCCTCCCTACCAGCTTGGAAAGTGTGAAAGTGTACTATGCAACTCTAAAAGTAAATTCATGTTGTACTAAGAGAGAGTGTTGTCCAGGACATGTATGGATTATCTTTCAACTCACAAATGAAGAAATATTTACTGTATTTTTTGCCCATAAGCTCATAAGCTCCAAAACAATAAACAGTCGGACAGAGTGCACAGCTAAACATCTGACCCACCAGGTAACTCAGTGGCTGTTTTAGGAGTGCTGATTTCATGATCCAATTACTCAATTTCGTTCATACCAACTTTTTTTCCTAATGACAGTATTTTTGGTAATATGCTGCAAGTAATGGGTATAATTCAAGATAAAGTCTCTATTTATAATTTTAAAAGACATATTCTTAATAATAGAAATAATAGAAAAGGAAAGAAAACATTTATGTGAGAAGCAGATGATTTTCAATTAGGTAAACTCACATTAGATGTTCAAATGATATGGCATATGCAAATTAAGATGAAAACAAAAGTCTTGGTGAAAGTTTTGTGTTTTGCAAAATTGTGTCATACATTACAAAATATTGTAGCCCTAGTTTTCAATTCTTGAAACGGACTGTGTATCCATTACAAAGTGAAATAAATATCTATCAGTTTAGAATTACCATAGTAATAAAAAATGTGTACTTAAATAGCTCACTATCACAAGTATTATGCTGCTGGGAAGAGGTCAGGAGATGAGAGATGATAAAAATAACACTATCTTACACTCTCATAGTCAATAGTAAAATAGATATCTTGACTTCAAATGGTGAAAGTTAATTCTGTTTGCATGCTTAAAATAGTTTACACTACTCTATCATTTCTGCAGCTTTCTAAAGCTTACAGAGATACTACTGCAACCATATGCACACAATTATTACTGCTAAAGGGTGTATAATCTACCATGACTAACATACTGTTAAGGAAACAATAGGAGTTACTTATACAAGTCTGATATGTTTGCTGCTTATCAAAATGTTTTTAAGTGCATATTTCTGACCGGAAATTTACCTTCCCAAAAATAATAGGCCTCACCTCAAACTGTTTTAATTCACCCCCTAGCCAATGATGAAAGACATTCAATGAGGTAGGAGTTATAGGAAACATGAAGAGTTACACTTAAACATGAGAACATTGCTCTGGAGACAGTTTTCCCTCTGTCTGGAGCTTTTTTGTGATATCTGGCATTTCATTTAAACTCAGCTGTTTCTCAAGTGGCCCCAACTTCTGTGTTTTTCATTTTGTGGGATCTTCATTTAAGCCCAAGGTCTGTAATTTGCAAGATGGTCTGAGTGCTTGCAGCAGCTGATGTCAGTAGTACAATGCTTCAATGATATAAGATACTATATAAGATGAAGTGTCCAAAGGCTATCCCTTATGTTAGGTCTGAATATGGCACTAACAGCTCTTTAACTGTACAATTATGATCACAGATATGTCTACTCATCATGAAAGCTGTTCCAGAATGTCTTGCAGTGATATTTCATGGAAGGCAGGCAAATAAGTGGAGACTTTTTTAGAGAAAGAGTTAACAAGACAAAGAAGCCCTGTGGAATATTTATATATCCCAGATGCAGGCTTCCTAGACTGGGCTGTATGGCAATGTCATATTTGATCATGTGATTGCTCCTAGACTAAACAATGTAGATGTAGTCTGCATGTAAAACAGGAAGTATACCACAAGTTGTGAAGGTAAATTAATTAATATTTCCTATACTTTTTCTAATTATTAATACCTGCACTTTAACATACTTTAGCAATGAATTTTGTAGAAAAACCTGTTAGGAAGTCAATGATTCAATATATAACACAGTAGTGCTGTAAATATGCCCAGGGCCATACTGAATGAAGATGATAAAATTAATTGTTGCAATAGGGGTTCATTAAGTGAGCACTGTACACTGAATGAAGCAAGGAAAAATAGCATGTAATTATGAAATTGAAGATTGCTTTGTTGTGTATTTACACAGGGATGCTATTACTGTTTTTGCAACAGCTGTTAGCTATTGTCCAGAATGACGACATCTAAAAGGGTTATTTTCAGTTTTTTGGAGGGCCAAACTGTACTTTGCAATGTACTTAGAAAATTAATTTCCATAGAATAAAAAGATAATTAAGATGCAAAATTCTCCTTATGCTCTTCCCGTTGCAGTGGGATAAGTGCTGGAGGTAACCACAAAATCTGAGTATCAGGCATCACTGGAAACTTAGGCAAGCTAAAAATGACATTTACTTTCCCTCTGTTTGTACAATTTGCCCTATAGTGCTAAGCGAAATTTGGTAACATTAGAAATCTGATCTAGTTTTAAAAACTCTGTGCAGATATTTACTACTTCTAAGCTGTCCTGGTTTGAGTGAGAACAGAACTAATTCTCTTCAGTAATTTTACTTTTCAGCTCAGTTCTTCTAACTAACTGC
>WUAM01000287.1:11705292-11715315 GCA_024336885.1 Actenoides hombroni
ACAGAGAACCTTGTTCTATGGGTGGAGGATCAGAAGAATTGTGCAGTTGACCAGTAACATAGCAGGGAAATATATGCATGCTAGCTAGATAAAAAAAGGAAGAGCACTGAGAGAAAATAAAACATCAAGCTTTTGTAATTATGCTAAGGGTTTAAATTTAAACACATAATGAACATCAAAAAGTATTGACTAAATCTAGTACAAAATTGCCTGAGGAACAAAATCTGAAATAGAAATGTGCATCAATCTAACATCTTGAGAAAACTTTTTAATAAAAACATAGGTATTTATTTGAACAAGGCAATTTAATTCACATTCATTTTACTCTAACTTTTTTTCCTAAAATATATTCATATACAAACACAGCAAAGGTAATAAAAAGTTGTTCTCTAAAGCAGGGAATCTTAAATTCTTATTTATTTGAAGTGATCACAAATCCATCTGTCATGACACTAATAGGGAGTGTGGCCCACAGATGATATGAAAGATTCTGCATGCCCACAGAGTGAACTGTACTGAACTGTATTTCCATCAGGAGATAGAAAACTATCTGTCAATGTAACTAAAAGCAATCATCTAGGTGGTTTGAAAGACAAATAAATGATATGGAGATATATCTTTATGAAAGAAATGGTTTGATGGGGGACAGTGCAACACTATCTCAGAAAATACAGGAAGCAATGGCTAGCACTTTTCATCAATAAAAACAAAAGCAGAACATTCCTATAAGTAACCCTCACCTGGCAGCTCACTTCTGCTAGAGGGTGATTTGGTCACATCAGACATGGGATGGCCTTGGGATAGAAAAACAGCAGGACATCTGTAGAGAGTGGGCATTTTGTCACAGCTTTCCTGGGGAAAGCAACAGCTTGGATTTCCTTTCTGAAGCTTTCATGGCATTTGTCTCAACATCTATATTCCAAACTATCATCAGGGTCAGATAAGAGCAACGAAGACAGGGTAGACACGTCATAGTTAAAGGTACATTAGGCAGCTCACAATGGGGGATTTCAGAACATCGTCTACACTGTTGCACGCATATTTACAATTTAAGCAGGTCTTCCCCACTTCTGCTGCAATACATCACATGAAGTCTTCTTCATGGCTTGCTTTTAGGAGACCCAAGACAGTAAAGGCCTAAACCAGTTGTGTTAGCAACTAAGTGGCATCTTTGAAGCTGATCACCATGAAGGCACATCATGCATAAAGATACTCCCTTTTTTTAACTCTGTGTATGGGCACCAATTTCTACCTTCAGACAGGTACCCAGAGCACTGCTATTGAAATGTGAATGAATGAATGAATGAATGAATGAATGAATGAATGAATGAATGAATGAATACTTCTTTTTCTGTCTTATAAATGATAATCAAGCTTCAATCAAGACACCTATTTTTTTAAATCTGACACATCACTGTTCTCTAACACTTTTGCTTCACTGTTTAATAGATCCCTAGTTTTTGAAGGTACCTCAGTACCTCTAGTTCCTTTGTCTATTAGTCTTCTTCTTTGTGATAAATGGCTTAACAGCCCTATTTCACTATTATACTTTAAAGCTTTGGAACACTTTAATACACTACCAAGGAAGTTTTCTTTTACTTTGTAGAGAACAGAGAAGTGAGAGTGAATAAAAAGGATTATCCATAAGGTTTTTGAAGTTATAAGTAGAAAAAATGGTAATTTTCTTTTTTTAGAGAAATCATTCTTATTTCTGATTTGTCATCAATTTAGTAGTTAAGGAGAAATGATTTATTGTAATGTTAAAAATCTTCCTCTATTAATATGGAAAAGAAATAAGAGAACACTGATTTTGGGAACTTAAACCAAGTAATAAAACCAATGAAAGTAATAAGAAAGCCAGGAAGTTAAATCAATTTCATTTTAATTGTCCTACAAAGTTACTTACGTGTTTTAGCAGAAGGATTAGCAAAGTGTATGATTGTGAATAGATTTCACAAAGTAAAGAAAGTCTGTTAATCCAGCAAATGTATTTCGCTCCATGGCTTTTTCATCTACCTTATTTTCTTCTGTTTATCCTGCTGTGGGGTTTTCACCTCTGGTCAGAAGTACATACAAGTAAGTAACCATATCTTGATTTGATGACAGTGAGTTTTACCATGAATTAAGAACTGTCATGTTAATTATGTTACCTGTAGTCATTTTCTTGAAACTTACTCAGCATCCTTCTGCTTTGGGGTTAGGTCTAAAATTTGTTTTGAAATGCATTTCTATGATGGTGAGGACACATTTTGTTGCAGCATCTGACCACCATTGGTCATGATTACAAACCTAAAGTAGTAGGTTTTCATTCCTGACATTTCCTATTCCTCTTGTAATTGCCACAAGAATGGGCTTAAGCTGTGCTGTTCCCTGTTTTCATTACATGCTTTGTCATGAGAAGATGAGATTTTAGACTATTTAGTTCCTTATTTACAGTTTGACCTAGTTTTTAAACAATACAGTGATCTGAATATATGTATATATACAATGACAGTCTAAAGAGGTACTCAGTTGTGTGCATTTACTTCTGAGAACAAGGCACCTAACCCCTCTAGTGCTAACTCAAAATAATAATATTTTAAGTATCATCATACAGATTTTTTTATGTTCAAATGAACAGTGGATTAACTAGAAAGGAAAATAGAAGGAATGACCAGCTAAAACTCACACAGGAAATGAAGAGATTCACAGGCTATGTTTCTAGAAATCCTCATCTGCGAGGACTCTGGGGCACGAGTGCACTGCAGATAAAACTGGAAAATGAAATGGAAATTATAAATTAAATTCTGAAATTATGTTTAAAATTTGTGTTACAGAAAATCTTCAGAACAAAGCAAGTATTTTCATTTCAAGAGAAAAAACATTCTGATCTGGATAATTTTTCTGTACAAGATAGAGAGACCTTTTGTCTTTTCATCGATCTGGTGTGTGAAGCTGTGTCTAAACTGCATAACCTGTTATGATAACCACAGTCCTTGTCCACTAATTGTTCAGATCAGGGACCTGGTGAAAATATCTATTGTTTAGGTCTCATGTAAAGATTTCCTTCTCTTAGAAATCAAGGAGCAGCGAAGAGGGAATTGTGCATGCTAGGGCTGTGGCTGGAGCTTACAACTTGATCCAAGGAAAATATTTTCAGATCTTTCAGGGCTCTTCTATATTCTCCATGTATAAGACCCTTCTCTTACTTACTTCTATTTGGAATCACATCTTTCTCCAATGTCAGGGGCTTCCAACCACAAAAACTCATTAAACCTCACTGGCTACTGCCAGGTTTCCTATCATGAACTGTGACTTGTGGATAGGGAGGTCAGATAATCTCCTTACACAAAATATCTTTATTTCTAAAAGAAGCAACAAAGCTTCAGAAATCAATGAACATCAGTCTATCTACAGTATAAATTACTCAAAACATAACTATTTCTCCTTATTAATAATTCATGGAAACTACTGACTACCATTTGTTTCTATAGTATAACTTCCTAACTGTTAGAACTCTTTTGCTATTCAAGCTTTCAACTTTGGCAAAACATCTGGGTAACTTTATCCAAAGCCTGAAATTAGCTATATCACAGCTATTAGCTTGAGTGTTGTCCCACTTTACCAGATGCTTTATCTGGATCTATTGTATGGATTCTCTTGTTAATTTTCTAACAACCCTGCCAGTAAGCTAAATAAATCATGCAAGAGTAAATGCCCAAATACTCCAATATAACTTTACAGTAACCCAGAAACTTGTGTATATACTGAGTTAATGAATTCTCATTTATGTGCATCACATTCTTCAAACCACCCTCATAGGATTCATTGTATATAGTTGCCATCCTCAGCATTTTCATTAGCAAGGAAGATGTCTCACTGGAACTGGATTATCTGATATTAATCATCATGAGATTTCAACTGTCCCAAAGTATTTAGCTTTTGTAGGTAGATACTTTAGCTTTTAGCTGCAGAACACTTCAGTTTCAAAACCTGGTTAACACAACTGAAATGTGCCAGTTTCCTGTAGCCAAGAATACATAGCATGCCTATGCAGTTAGTACCACATCCAGATGCTTTGGAGTTCTTAGCCCAGAATGTTTGCAGCAAGGCAATATTGACAAGGCCAGTAGAGACAAGCTTTCAACAATCGAGCAAAAAAGGCTCAGACTCAGTACTTCCAGATTAATAACAGAGAATATTTACTTTTTTTTTTTTTTTTTTTTCATGGCTCATATTTCTGGCATCTGCAATTAAAAGCAAAATGAAGCAGCTATAGAAAATATTTTATCATCTGAATTAATGGATCTTCCTTAAACATAAACACATCAATAATATTTTAGAATGTTACATTGCATTCATGTATTTTTTTTATAATGAAGTCAGCTGGGTATTTGACAAGGAATCCTTTATCTAAACTAGAAACATCAGCATTCCAGAAAAAAAAAATCTGTTTCTTCATATTAATTCAAAATAGACCTTGTTTCACCATAGATCTAGTATCTTGTTCTAGATTGACCAGGTTTACCAATCGTAAACAATGAAATGCAGCACTTCTACAGCACTATCTATTGGCGTTGGTCAGAACAGAATCTTCACAGAAATACAACAGCTAGAAGAATCTTAAAAACCATTTTGGACCCTCGCATTTTACAGATACAACCCTTAAATTCTACTATGTACTTTAAACTAATGTAAGGAAGTCAGTGATAATTCATCAGAACTTTTCAACACAGAGCTGTCAAAGGTCTTTTTCCAAGTGTAACACCCTCCCAAACATGTTAGCTATCTTGGCATTTAATTCAACCTTGTGAACACATTAGCTGTAAATTCATACAGAAGATTTAATTATTTGCATGCAAAACACTAATTGTCAAGACAAGTATTAAGAGAAGATCATTTGTTAAACCATAACAAGCCCAAACCAAAATCTATCTCCATATATATCTATCACACTTTTAAATGATTATAATAGCCCAAAGACACATGACCAGAATTCTGACATTGTAACCTACATAAGAAGAATTATTGTCCTAGTCTTCCCTAATATTCCTTAGAAAACAATTTTCAATACATAGGGCTTAAAAAAAAAAAAAAGAAATAAGAAAAAAAAAATGTTTCTGCAGCTGGGTATACAAGAAATCATATTAGATTTGTTGCAATTTCCAACAAATTTCTACTCATGATAGGATCATATTTACATCCAGCATCCCTAACTGGTTGCTATAAAAGGATGTGGAAAATGTTAGAGTGTTCTTTAGCCACTAAAGACTGTTTATCCGCATTGATGTTATAAGATGATCCCCTTGGAGCTAACTAGAAATTTACTGTTTCTCATCACAATGCCTATGCCTTTGGATACGCCTTCTCAAGTCCCACATGGCTGATGTGAAAACATAAATCACCTCCTGCAAATACTAAATAGATTTTCTGTATTCCTTCTCAATTGCAGAGTCCCAGTTAATCACCTCAAGTAGTTACTCTGCCTACATCAGCTGTGTTATCTGAGTTCAGGAATTTTGCTTTAGGCCTTCTAACTTACTCCTTAAAATAGTCCTCTTTTTCTCTATGATTCTTTGTATTAGAACAGAAAGAAAAAGTTTCCCGTATGATTTCCGAGAGGGGTTGACTCAGAAGTTTCTCAGATTCATTCTGGCCCTTGGGATTTTGAAATAACAGCAACCTTATATCACATTGTCACACAGAGCTTGTGCAAATATCCCTGGGCATAATCAATGTCATTTATTAAGAGTATTTCCAGTAATTTCCAATTATATTTCTCAGGAATCTATCTGACTATATGATGAGAATTTTTTGTTCTCACTTGTTTCTCATTTGTGCACAGTTTGAAATGCCTGGTTTTCTATTGAAAACAGGACTGTCACGAACAGACCAGGGAAAACATCTGGGAGTACTTTAACAAAATCTAATTCTCTTAGGTTGTTTTACTAATAGTCAATTAGGAAGTGGTGGATCTTCAACAAAATTGAACAGAATCATTTACAAGCTACTATAGTCCAAATTTTGTTCTTAAAACTAAGTTCAAAGAATATAATTAATATCAGCTCCCTAAAATAATTAGTTCAACCTTAAAAACAAGTGGCTAAAATTGATTAAACCTCCTTAGGTCATAGAATTCAATGTTAATTTGGTAAAAGATATTTAGCATGAATTTCATAGAGAGGGATAATTTTGATATTTCCTTGTACTGTGAATGTGTTTCTTTGAAAAGGTATTCAAAGGAGAATTTCTAATTTTACATTGCAAAGAAAATGGAAAGTTTATTTCCCATCAATTCCTACTGAATTTACAATCATACTTTAACAATAAATAACAATAATTAATATCTGACATTTATTAGCTATAGAATTCCTTAGAATATTACAAATCTTGGAGCTTCTTAGACTTTTATAGTCAGAGCTGCACTAGAGGAGGAGTTGAATTTCAGTCTATGCAAGAAGAAACAGCAGGAAGCATTACAACAATGAGACCACATGTTAATCCACTAGAGGCAGTGTTTGTCTTGATACAATGTTTGAATATAAGCTTGTTCCCTGAATCCCTGAATGACGGCTGGAAAGACCACGTAAGTAGCAAAGAGAAGGTGAAGGTGTTATATTTATTCTCCCTTGTTCTCAAACAGACATTATAGAATGGTATTATGGGATGATATTGTCTGATCCTTTGTAAACAGGGATCACTTGTCCTGCAGCGACCTCATGTTATATTAAGGTTCCATTTACATGTGGTTTTAAAAAATGCTTGTATGTTTGAATAGGTGGTAAATTTTTATGTGTTGCCAGAGTACAATAAGTTACATCTTGCTACAGAAATTTATCACTTAGAAGATGTTTTAATTATGTTCTATCAGATTCAATACATACTACTGATGCCTCTTATTTACCTACCCTTCATAAATAAAATCTGAAGTTAAAGAATAATCACTGAAACCTCTAAACTGCCTCTGACAACACTGTTATTCTTAGACTAAAAGGACTACAGAATAGGAAAGAACAAAGTATCTAACTTCTCTCCTGTAGGTTTGATCAATTCTTACTAATTTGAAGTTAAAAAATTAACAGAACAAAACTGGCAAAAATTGGACTTTAAGATTCTGGTGGGAAGGCAGGGAGGTGAAGAAATTTTTTTCCAAACAAGAGATCTTTTACAAGTGAGGAGAAGTAGAATAGTACTGTCCTGAAAAAATAAAAAAAAATAAGATAATTCAAAGATAAAATAAAAAGATAATTCAAACCAAACCAAAATGACAAAAATACAAAATAAAACAAACAAACAAACATACAAGCATCCCACCAAATTCCCCAAATCAATACATCTTCCAGAAATACAGAGATTTTGATTCAGGATGTAATCTCAGAAGATTTTTTTTGTATGAAGTTTGTATGAAATATCCAAAGTTCAAATTCTTATCTGAAATTTATCCACATTCATCAAGCAGTGTGACATTAGGTAAACAAACATTGCATTTCTTAAACTATTTACATTATCAAGTGAATGGTAAGTTTTAACCTCATCAGTGCTTAACTCATCAGTACTTAAAAAAGTAATTTTTTTGCCTTTGAAATAAGAGGAAAAAAAATGAGAATAGCTATTATGCTGTTAGGGAAGTGATATATGTGTATAACTGTTGATTTAACCGATGTGCAACTCTGGGCAACTCCAGATTAGGACAAAAGTGTGTTCTTCTCAAACCTTTCTTTAAATATAAACCTATATTTTGATTCTGCTTGTCCTGTCCCTCCCTCCTCCCATTTTGGCATTACCTCCTTTACCTATTTATTTAATTACCTATTTATTAACTTACATAGTTAATACTCTTGGGGTACTGCAAAAGACCTTTGGAAACTATTAGAGAGAGAAAAACATGCATAATAAGGCTTAAACTTGATTAATTTTGCTTCTCTCGTCTTGGTCCTTGCAGAGATTGATATGACTGACTGAAATTGCTCTGGTAGCTTCATAAATTCTACAAATGACCTCAGTTGTTACTTAAAAAATTCCTTCATTCACCAGGATTGTTTAAACTAAGGCCAAATAAAAACAAACAAACAAACAAAAACCGAACAGATCCATAGGAATGCTGCTCACAAGCACATTTGCAACTTTCATTTTCTGCATAAGACCCAGGCTTGTTCTGTGCATCAGGTTTCTACACCAGCAGCCCAGATAAAGAGATGTCCCTGGACTGAGTTTTAACCATGATCAAAGGTGGAGATAGGATGCAGTGCTGGGGACCTGGAAGTGGTGGTGGGAGCTGCTCTGGGGTAGGCAGGGCAGGAAAAGGCAGGACTCTCACAGGAAGACAGCAAGGCAGTCCATGTGGTGTTTTGAACAATTGCACTCATGTCACATTCATGTCTGTAGATGGTTTGATGATTCACATCTCACAAAACTGCTGAGAAAAAAATGTAATATTTAGAGCAGTCAGTCAACACATTTTTAAAAGTTTGCCCTAAAAGCCTGGTACTTAGAAGTAGGGTGGAATTATTTACAAAATGTAAGATGGGAAGAATCTAACTCTTGCTTTCAAGTCAGCCAACACTTGTTTTATAACTGTAACCAAAACACCATGCATTTATTTTCAGATGTCTAATGCATTCCAAAATTTTAAACTAATTTTCTTCTGAGTGGCTCCAGGGAAGTCCTAGGAAACCATTATTCCTAAAGCTAAAAAATTTTTCACCTTTGAAAATCTTGCCCAATATACCCCTGGGAAGCACCCTTTCAGATTTGACTGAACAGAAAGAGACGCTGTTCATTTTGACTTTGTGAAGTAGACAGCTATGCTTGCCAAGATATGGACAAGGAAATTAAAAACAAACCAGTAATTTAATCCCCATATAGCAGCAGTTACTTTTGTTTGTCATGTTTGAAACAAACTTCAGGCTGCAAGACCTACTGGCAAATCTAGTGGTGTTAATTGCATATCATTCAATGCGGTATTATAAAATCACAGATTGTTTTCAAATAGCAAATATGGAAACTTCTTGCACTGTTTCAGAAGTGGTAAAGAGAAGTATAATGGATATATTTTTCAAGGAAAAAAAGTAGTCTTGTACATAGGTAACAAAGATATTACCTATTTGACTTTACCATAGAAAGCCTTTATCATTTTATTTGTATGACATTTTCTTCTGTTTTATATTAATAGGTACAAAAGAGAACTAGGGAAAATAATTAGAAATACTAATGATAGATGTATAAGAACCCCAGCCACCTAAGGCTCTTTAGAAACAAAGCGATGTTCTTCTACCTAGAAAACAGCTCTTAAAAGGCAAAGAAACAAAAACCTGACTTTTTTTAAAAGATTATTTTAGGAAAAAAAACATCAAATACTTGTCACAAAAATACCTCGTAAATGTTTTAAAAGATACTGAAAAAGACTATTTGATGGATCCTTGTAGCTGTCACCTGTACAATATTTGCACTACTAACAAATTATTTGATTTGTTTGTGGTTTGTTTGGTTTTTTTGTTTGTTTGTGGGTTTTTTTTTTTTCCTAGTGGTGGAAAAAATCCCAGTAGGAGGTGAGACCATATCGAATAGCTGCATTAAATTTTATCTGTAACAGAGTTCAAATATGTATCTGAACATAAACCCTAGAATCCTCTCTGAGAAAAATAGTGGTCCATTCCTCACGGTCCTTCATTTATATTATGCTCTGAGATTTGATAATAAAAGGAAAATATTCATTATGGGATGAAGGGAGGAACATAGTAACAGAAGACAAGGAAAAACCTGAGATGCTTAACACTTTTTTTGCCTCAGTCTTAACACAAAAATCTATTATCCTCAAGGCAACCAGGCTCCTGAGTTGGTAGGCAGGGGTGGGGAACGGAATATCCCTCCTGTAAGCCAGGAGAAAGTAGGTAGTGACCTGCTGTGCCATTAAGATGCTCACAAGTCTATGGGTCGGGATGGGATTCACCCTAGGGTCCTTAGGGAGCTGGTGGAAGAACTGGCTAAGTCGCTGTCCATCATTTCTCACCAGTCCTGGCTAACTGGGGAGGTCGAGATGACTGG
>WUAM01000287.1:11761067-11775620 GCA_024336885.1 Actenoides hombroni
ATAAAAAAATATAATTTTTTTAGAAATGGTTTATCACTAGGCTAGAAGTAGACCTTCTCTTGTCCTGATTAGTTAGGATTTTTTTCACAAGTGTGTGTATCCAAGAAAAGGCTAGAGTTAGGACCATATTCATAGCCTTAGCAGTGTAGTTAGGGAATTTTATCTTAAAGAAGGATTTGAACTCCCTTTAATAATGAAGAAAAATGCACAGATTTTTTGGACTACAGGGGGTTTGCAGGTAATTAGTCTTAAAGTGAAGGAAGACTTGCGGCAGGAAACAACTTCTAACTTAGCTGTCATAATTTAAAAGAAAGGACTGAAAGCTTTGTTTCTTGAGGGAAATAATCTGTATGGGTATATTCACAAGTAATCAGAGTGTTCTTGATTGTGGATAGAGGCAGCCTCCTAAATTCCAGTTGGATTTCCATTCTGGCCTAATGCTCATATTTCCTAATGGTTCTAGAGAGCTGTGTGCTGAAGATACATAATTGACATAAACTTTGGTGCTAAGGTCCTTAAAAAATGCTAGTTGTGTAACAGTCTAGTCTCCCATACATTCATTTCGTCAATCTTACAGCATTCCATTTACTATGTGTCTGAGTGTGCCCAGTGAGGGCAGTGAACACAGTTCTAACCACAGATATTCTTCTGGGATGCATCTACACTGCTCAGTAGCCCCCCATTTTATTTTCAGGTCTCCTCCTTATTCACATGACCTGTATATTGGTTTGCCCAGGGATGAATCGGGATAAAACTGAGTAATTATTTCTGAGATTAAACTAAGGAAGGGTTATGAGGATAGATCTGTCCCCTACACACACTGATAGCATTATGTATTACAGTCACAAGGTCATTAAACTCTTTTCTACATCAATACCAATGTGTTGTCATCTACACTGTGTACTGGAAATGGCATCTGACCCATACAGTCCTCAAAAGCACTCCACAGCATTGGCTGTCAGGGACCAAAACCATAGCAGTGGAGTATTGTAGTTGCAGTGGTTTAATATGTGTGCTGGTTCCCCATAGTTTCTAATATGGGAGAGAATTATGGGGACAACATATGAATACAGTAGGAAATCTGAAGCAAAAATAATGTAGTGATGCAGCCACACTGGAGACATTTAGCTTTTATAGGTAAAAATGTGTGTATATATCATGCAGCCAGTGGGCCACATGTTATACCCCAAAATGTGTGTCTTTAGCAGAGTAACCTATATTATCTGCCTATGAATTGACTACAAAAATTATGAATCAGAAAGAAGTGATTTACACTTCTTATGTTTCAACACCAGGGAGGGAAAACACAGGCCTTTCCTACAAAAGCTGCTTTTTTTACAGTTGTCTTTTGATCAAGCTGCTGCTCAAACCACTTCTCACATCTCTAATCTCAGTCAGTAGTATACTGGCAGAAAAGCTCCCCTACCAGATCTATGCTGAAATGTCATAAAAGGACCTATGAAAAATAGGCCAATTGCCCTAACACATCTCCAGAAACTTGGATATTGTCCCACTGAGACGAGTGCTTTCCCTGTTAAGCAAAATTCACTATGAACCTTTTCCTAATGAAAATGACCGTTACATGCTGAGCGAACTGTGTAAAAGGAGTATCACTTCTTTAGTCTCAGATACTCTTCACTGACACAGTCATAGAATCCAGTTCCTAGAATTTATCTCAAAAACCAGTTTCTTATATTCATGTTTTTCTGTAAATATTTATAAAGGATAAAAAGAAATGGGTTTTCTTTTTCATTTCATCAAGCATACTTACACATGCAATTGTTAAATGTAGTGACCAGCTGCGAGACACTGAAAGAGTTAGTGTCTCAAATATTGTAGCAGAGCCAGTTCTGTATCTTGGGGCCCAGAGAATCTGAGAAGAGAAGCAGGAGAAGGACACAGGGACACAGGGCCATGCTGGAGGGTGTGCATTTCCATGCTCTGATGTGCCAAGTGAACAAAGATCATGCAAAGTTCATTTGAGGAAGGGCCCCATGACCTCCTGAAAGAGCCTTCATGACCACCCCCCACACTGATGCCTGCGCAAAAGATCAAGAGTTCCATGACTGGTGTAAAAAAGGGGAGTGACTGTTGTGAACAAGGGTCAGGGACTAGATTATACAAGACACAAACCTGAGGAGCTATGCTGCACGTACCTGCCACTGGAGGGTTGCCCTGTCCATCAACATCATCAAGGGTGGTAATCCCTCTCTCTGCCTCCCTCTCGTCCCAGCCTCCATGTCCTCCCTTTCCTTTTCTTCTTATAAAAGTTTCAGTAGAACCCACATCACCCACCTTTATGCCTTCCAAGTTCAGATTGTTTCCATTATAAATAAACCATTCTAAATTACAATTTGGTATAATTTTACCTTAATTTAGAACAAGGGGATTTCAAAATCTCTACAACCACTGGACTGTCCAGTCTGGGTTTAACACCTGCCTTTCCAACTAATTGAAAACTTTTTCAAATTAGTTTTAGGCTTTCTTTTAAAATGCTGGGGTGCAGAGAGAAAGAAACCACTAAAGCATATTCTTTTTCTCCCTTTGGACTTGAGGAGTCCACAGAGCCATGACTCAGAATAACAAACAAACTGAAAAGCAGCCAGACTGTCATGACTGCCATTCTATTGTCATAGATTTGATCCTCCTTGGAATACTATTTTTAAGGACTGGAAAAACAACAAACTAAATTCTGCTCTCAGTTACTGTGGAGAAACTCCAACCTTACTTATTTTTTCACAACAGTAAGGACATATTTTATTTCTGAGGAAAACTTTGTTTACAGAGCTTGCAGACAATATTACAGAAAAAAACCCAATGTATGCAGCAAGTCTAATTTGCTGTTCCTGCTTTGCAACAGTGGGTATAGGAAGTAGAGTGAATGGCTGCAATTATGCAACTAAGAGCATTATTTTTGAACAATGTATGTCAGAAACAAAAAGAAATGGCAAGAGTTAATTATTTTCTTTATGTTTGATAGGACAGTCATGGAATATGTGAGCTACATAAATACACAATTTATTGCTCCCTTCCTTTGTTTTACTGTGCAGAAACCTGATTTACCAAAGTCCTTGTTCTTTATCCCTGTTACATACGTATTTTACTCAGTCGATCATGCTGCTAAGTGAAGAACTAATAACTTCACAGCAAACGTGTGGAGATTATACTCCAGTTCCTGCGTTTCAACTTGCTGCAATGCACAAGAACCAAAGGGACATCTATCTGCTCACTGCCTAGATGAATGCCCTTTAACATAAAACTTTCATATAAGAAACAAATTCTCTTGGGAGTTACACCTGATCCTCTTTTCCCTCTATTGCTAATTGTATCCTTGGTTATGATAGGGAATTTGGGGAGGAAAAAGAAGACATTACCTGTAAAAGACCTAGCTGAACTTTCCTAACCACCTCTTGAAGTTCTTTTTTCTCCTCCTATATGTAAACTTCTCATCAGAATGTTTTCCACCCTTATCTGTTACAGTCTTCATTCTGTCTCAGTGATCTGCATTGTCCCAGAAAAACCAAACCAAACCAAACCAAACCAAACCAAACCAAACCAAACCAAACCAAACCAAACCAAACCAGCTGTTGAAGTAATTTAAAACAACAGAAGTCAGTCTCAAAAATAGCCGGCGTCACCTATAAATTACTTAAAAACATAGTCCTTGTATTGACAAAGAAAGTTGATCTTAGTTGTGTGGAATAAAGCCTGCTATGTTTATGATTGCAAGAATATGGAGAAGATGATATAATTTGTATCATGTGGAATTTGTGCATAACTTTGATGCATCATTCCAGGGACAATGACTTCAGTGGCAACACCATCTAACCTGGGGGTGGCAGGATCCTCTGCACAGGAGAAAAATTAAAGCTTGCCCCCAAACTGAAAGTAGAGGAATACACTGGAAGATAAATGAAAATCAGTCTCCTCATTTAACCATGCTTAAAGAGGATTCAAATAAGAATCCAACACTTTGGGCCACTTGGATATTGTGAGCGCTATTTACTTGCCATGCAAAGTGAAAGAAATGTCATAGTGAGTTCTTCAAAGCAATTTCTTTTCTAATTAAAACTATTTCATTCTTCAAACATTTTCTTTATTCGTAACTTCATTCTATTAAAGGTCTTGACACTTTGTCAGCAGCAGTGGATTACAATTAGGCATATCTTGGCAGACCAATTTACATTGAAGAAGATTTGGAAATATCATTTTTTGTTAGTGTCTGGCTGAGGAAAGCTGAAGTTCTTTAGCAACAATTTGATCTTCACTTTAGTCTTGGAGATTAAATCTATTTTTTTTTTCCTCATGCAATTTTTAGTGAAACTGTGATCACTTGTTTCTCTTCACTGGATTGTCTTCTCTAGCATCTTTTTTAAAGGGCAGAGACTTCTAAGCGAGACACTTTAACTCATATACACTCAATTAAGATAATTAAGTTTGTGAAGAACTGCAGCCCATGGCAAGGACCCATTATTAGAGAAGTTTATGGAGGAGTATATCACATAGAAGGGAGTCTATGCTGAAACAGGGGAAGAGACTGAAGAGGAAGGATTTATTGAGACAAAGTGCTATGAACTGGCGGCAGAACCCATTCCCCATCCCCCTGCACCACTTGTCAGGAGGACGTAGAGAAGCTGAGAGTGAGTTTGAGCCTGGGAAGAAGAGACGTCTGAGGGGTGGGTTTAGATTTGCTTTTATTTCTATTATCCTACTCTGATTTGATTGGCTATAAATTAAATTAATTTCCCTGAGCTGTTTCTGTTTTGCCTGTGATGGTAACTGGTGAGTGATTTCCCTGTCCTTATCTTGACCTATGAGTTTTTTGTCGTATTTTTCCTCCCTTATCCAGTTGAGGAGGGCAAGTGGCTTGGTAGGAAAAACCCAAAGTCAGCCCACCTCACTGCCTTAGTAACTTTTTCCTATGTACAAAATTATGCTGATGTACAGCTTGCCGTAGTCCCCTCATTAAAGACAGTATTATATTCTGCTTTCTCTAGATGACAACTCATCTTCTACATGGCCTTAGTGATAACCACTGCTATTCTCAGAGTGTTTTAATAAACTCTCATAAGTATTATAGAATGGAATTTACTTGACTCAGAAAATCTAAAAAAAACTTAACTGTCCTAAAATCCTATTAATTTCTTGTTTCCCAGGCTGATATCTGTGTCTCTTGCCACCATTTTAAATTGTTTGAGGCACCTGATTATTAATGATTTTTCTATTGGAAGCCACCAATAACTGGTGCACAGCTAAACATCATCATCATCAAATTGTGGCTTGAAGTGACATCTTCCCTGTATATTCTGCTTCTCTCTTTTAGCTGAAAGGGGTGTGGCAGGGAATGGTGTGGTGTGGTCTGTTTTTTTTTTAATATCATGGAAGAGCTTTAGAGGCATAATATCCTTTCTAGTTTTTACATTCTTAATTGTGTTGAGAGCTTGTATAGTACTACAAGTTGGTACTACTACTACTACTACTAGGTGGTCTGCTCAAAACAGGTAGGTTATGTAGGAGTGATAATTCCACTCTGTGATCTCTAGTGTCAAAGACTGCATATAGATTAGGCAATATTGTCTTAATGTCTGTCCATGATCACTTTCACCATTCATAGATTAACCTATGAACTGTGCCCTGGTGAGATGCTGACAATGCATGATCCAATCGCTGGCTGATATACAAGTTTCTTGATATAATAATTGGTTAGTACTTCCTTAGAGCCTTCATCCATGGAGCATACTTGGAGACATCTTCCAAAGTTGGTTGGTAAAAGGAGACTCGGATGATCTAACACATTATTAAATTTTAAGTTCTCAAGCTCAATGCTTAGAAAGTTACTTGTATTGTCACTTGCTTCTAAGCAGCCAGATTGAGCTCTCAGGAAGCTGAAAATAAAATGACCCTGCATGAGTTTTTTTTAGGTTTGGTTTAGGTTGGGTTGGTTTGCTTTGCTGGTTTTTTTTTGTATATTTCTTTTTTTTTGTTTGTGTGTGTGTGTTTGGTTTTCCTGGGTTGGTTGGTTAGTTTTGGTTTGGCCTTGTTTGTTTTTTTTATAAACTACTTTATTTATAAATTTGGATTAGGTTATCTTCATAAGTAGAGTAATGAATGCAGATATACCCACATGACATTTCAAATCCATTTTTACTTACTTTGTAAACTCTTAGATACAGGTCAGCATGTTTCTAGTCTTACTTTTTAAATACAAAAGTAGATAATTGGTCTTGGCAGTTTGACAATAGGCTGTCCAGGCAACAGTGTATTTTTGGGTCTTTCCCCCATAATATAGGAAAAGTTTGGGTCCAGTTTATACTACATGAAATGGCTCTTTTTTTCAGTATTTTTTTTTCTTGGGTCTTTCCCTCCCCCGCCCTTGTACTTTTTAAAGTCTGGTAAGTAGAAAAATAGTCCAACCAATTTAGAGCTAGAAAGTTTTAATTTTTGAGGACTGGGGCTCTATGTTGTCAACCTTACTTGATAGCCCACAAAGACAGACATCTGCAATGACTGTAACTCCAGGTGAAAACAGCATAACCACTAACTTACTGAAGGAGAATAACTCAGTTTATTCCCTGAAAAATAAAACCAGCCAAGAGTAGACTTGGACATGTTCATATATATACCTATCTTTATATATATGTAACTTTCTATAAGTTACATGTATATATCATATTTATATGCATATGAAAGATATATATCTTATATGCCCATGGTAACACATTTATACATCAGATACTTTTCCCAGGCTATGGAGAGCCTTCAATTACTACAAAGGTATTTTTTTACCTACACACTATTTCTTTTCAGTAGGTATTTAACAATATTCATGGCTATACTCTTTGAGTAACTCTTTGACAAGTCATTTTACATAGTTTACACCATCATAATTGATACCTGAAGGAAAGAAATGCCATTTTATTGAGAATATAAAATGATGGACTCTTATCTTGAAGGAAAAAAAATATATTTTTTTCACCCAACAGTGTCTCAGTTGTAAAAGAGTAAGAAAATATATCATGTCAGTGTATTTAAATACACTGCACAGAGGTTGCACCTGAACTGGCCAAAGACTGTTGTTTTTCAATATTGAAGTAATTAGTTAAAAACTTATGGCAACTGAATTAAGAAAATATTTTTGCTGTAATACTGACACTAAGTCAAAGACAAAAAAAACTATCCTTGAATCACCCTCATGCAATCTGATTAGGAAAGCATATGGAGAAAAGGGAGTATAGCACATGGGGTTTTAGATGCAACAAATACTTCAAACTGTGTTACTAGGAATCCACCTTTTAAAAAAAACCCCAGAAGCTATTCATGTCTTCTAAATGTTAGTTTTATTATTATTCTGGTTTGTTATTCTCCTTGGGATCCAAACACTTCAAAGACAATGAAGATAATGCATAGTTGTAGCTTAGAACACAGCAGTTCCGATATCATAAAAGAAAACCTCCTTGAAATTGGCAAGAAGAAAAAAAAAATGTTTGTAACTAAAGGTGAGTGAGTGAGTGAGTGAGTAGAGGTAATTTTATTATTTTACTTCCCCCCCCCCATGTGTGGCAGTGCTTCACAAAAAGGTACAGTGGGTAATGAAATACTGGTAATAGTTGGATTCAAAATTAGTGTTAGAAGAGTGCTCACAAAAGGACTCTTTATCTTAGAATGATTCCCTGGTGTTTCGGCACACCTACTGATACAAAAAACATGGTGAAAAGAGAGGACATGTGTGTCATTATTATAAGAACAATCTAAATATGTAAGTGCACAGCAATAATAGACTTAATTTCTGAATTGCCTTATTTCATTTCTGCCACATGCAACTTTTGCAATTTCATTGTAGAAGAGGAGAAGTAAACAGCCTGCCAAGGTGGCTAGTAAATGATCTGGACTGGTTAGTATGTGTTTTGAATATGTGGCTTTAGTGAGGATGTAGTGGCTTTGTTTTCAAAGAATTTAGAATCCTTTTGTCTATCCTCAAATTTGCACAACCAGTTCCATTCTTATGAAGATATTTCTAGTGACATTAATTTCTTTCAGGGCATTCTGTCAAGTACTACTAGCATTACACATCCTTTGAGACCACAGTCATATGCTTCTTAATGTGAAAATATTAATATTTTTAGACCTTGTTATTTGTTGTGCTTTACAGGGTTGCATTTTATGCCTCTTGAAATGCCATAGAGTAAAGGATGCAAAAAGGAATTTAAGATAAAAAGCAGACTTTTTAACAAGGGAGATGCAATTATAAGGGTTGCAATACGATGTAGCCATGACCTCTGATGAGGAAAACTATATTGTCTTCTCACCTACATGGCCAGCTGAGGCCTGTAAAAAGTCGCTCATGAACATCTTAGAGACCCTTGGCATTAATGGGGAAAAATATTCTGTAGTGAATATAACCAGCTGTCTTATAAATCTTGCAAATATTTTCAACACAGAAGAAATATTGCAAGAAAAGCAGAAGATAACCTGGTAAAACAAGCCCACCAGCATTATACTATGTTCCTGGCAATGTAAAAAGGATTGAACTACTTGGATTACTGCTAGAAAGGAGTAATAGCTCTGTGACAGCTATTAGAAAAAAATAAAAATAAAAATGTATATTTAAAAGATGGGTAACAATTTTTTCCTGGGGAAAAAAACAACCCAAGTGTTGCAGAACCCAAAGGTTAGAGATGGCTATCTGTTCAATTTTCCCACTCCCAGGCCAAAAAGCTGAATTTCAGGCACCCTGTCTCCAGTGTTGCCTTTCCACTTTGCAGTTTATCAGAGCAGTTACTCAGCATCTTGACTGTTTCATCTGCCATCTTGAGGCAACTAAGTTGCCTTGTTTGAGCATTAGGAATCTCAAGTCTTGATAAAAATGCCCAGCTTTCAAAAACTAGTCATGAGTATGTCTGCCTTTCGTAGGACAGCAATTTTCTCTAACTAAATTTGCTGATGGCTTTCTTCTCTGTCACACAACAAATTTAACTACAAGTGTCTAGGTGCTGTACACAGGAGATAAACATGTGAAGAATACCCAAACGCAGTTTCACTTGTTTTGATGGATAGTATCTAGACAGTTGATAAGATGCTAAATAAATATTGTTTTCAGCATAGTTTGCTCCTATCTGGAATGGGCTGCACCCACTTCATAGAGGAAAATCAACTCTTTTAGATCCAATCTGTATTCTGCAGAATTTCCTTCTAGAAGTCAGGAGTATGTACAATTGAATTAATCAAGGAAGCTGAAAGCAGCATGATTGGATTGCGACTGTCCTGGAGCTGCTGGCATCAAAAATATGAAGTTATTATAACCAAGGTCTGCAAAAAGTCATAAAATTACAGCAGTTAGAAAAATGGAAGGGGCATGTGAAAGGTACAGCATTATTTGTGTACAGAGAAGAGACCTGGGAATTATTACTATCTCTAAGTAGTAGAGTATGTGAATGAGATGGCTATTATAATTGATGGTACCTTCTGAACTGGCTTTGATCGTTAAGGTTCCAGTGACTGAATTAAAATGAAATGAAGGATGCATATTCTGGTACTAAAGCAGTGAAAATGTATTCTTTCTCAGTGACAGAAAAAACAGATCATTTTATAAGGAAGTGTTTTACTGAAAGTGCTTTGCCTTTGTAGTTCCAGGGGAAAATGAAGAGTAATGCAAAAATTGGACAAGATGAAACTAGCTGTTTCATTCCAGATATTGACTACACAAGTCAGTTTCAATAAATCTACCCTCATTGGGCTTAAGGCAGCACTTTGTTGACATTATGAAGGCTGTACAAAATGTTCTATTCAGTAAGATAGCATTTTGGTACCAGAAACTTAAGCTTATTCTATCTTCAGAATATTTGGGTACGTTTTCCAGTATGCAAGGAAAAATAAGATGAATTGAGTATAACAGGTCTGTCACAGAATGGTTGACAATACATTCTGATCATAAAGCCCCTTTATTCAGACCACTGAAAAGAAAATGTTGGTAAGAAGAAACAATACCACTTCTTCTATAAGTTCTTTTGCCAGCTCTTAGGGCTGATTCTTTTTACCAAAATGCAGTTGTCAAAAACCCAAGTCTACTCTAAACTAATCATTTCAGTTCCTAGAACTTTACCCCAGCAATGTTTTCAGGCAAGAGCTATTGCCCCACAGGAGCATGGTGGCCAAAGTTTGCAGGATGAGACCTGACTTAATTCTTTTATCTGTAAACTCTCCTAACAGACTAGTTAAGCAATTGGTGCCTGCTTCTCCAGTCAGCTGGTTCCAGGAATGTTTTCCTTGCACAGTTGATGGGAGCTTCTGAACTTTGGAAGCCAATGGAATTACCTTCCTTCCCATTCCATGATACACTAGGAAAATGGTGTCCAGCAGATATTGACAGGAAGGAAGTTGATTTCTATATTAACAGTGTTCTTGCATTTCTCCTTCTGCCCTTCATTCTGGCTCCAGTACTACCTGAATAGCTGTCAGATATTAATTTGCTGAACTGAAATTTTTTTTCTCATCATAATGTAACTAGACCTGATTGCTGACTTACCTGTATAAGAGATGTGAGAAGTCAGCAGATTTTGTACTAGCTTAGCAACCACTTTAGCCCATTTAAATATTTAGAGTGGAGTCAGTTTAGCAGATGGCATCTCAGTCTAGCACATTAATATCCAAAAGCAATACAGCAATGCACCCTGACATCAATGCACCCTGATATCAAAGAAAGGGATTATCTTGTATAAGGCCTTCTGAGTCTCTACTTTAGAAACTTTCTAGACAAGTGTTTCAGGCTGGAAACAAAATTTTAAATAGCTTAGAGTGAATTGCCCAAATCACTATCTATTAACATAACAATCTCTTAGCAAAAGAGTAGGAGAAAAGCTGAATATTATTGCTCTGCATCAATACTTGGCTCTGCTTTTAGGATTTTTCCAATAATAATCTAGCACATGCTAAAAGCTGATGTAGTGAAAAGCTCAATAACTGAAGTTATTAAGCAGGCATTCTTTATTTTGAGGTGCCAGACGCACAGGGGATCACTCCTCCAAATGTGTGTCCCAATACAAGCCAGGTATACAGTTTATATGCAGGCTAAACATACATATTCATTATATTTCTTAGAAAGGGCAGTCTTATGCTAAAGGATTCCTGGAATTCATTTCTGTAGTCCAAGCATGTGTAATAAAATTAGGGTTAGGGTCTTTTCTCCCCTCGGTGGTCTTCTATGACCTCTGGTGGACATTTACTTCATCTTCTCTTCTTTATCACTGTGTTGTTTTAATGACCTAAAGCCTAAAATCCTTGTTTTTGCCAGTTCTTGTCTGCTCAGCATGCTCAGGCACCTCAAGACATCTTGTTGTCCTGTTCCTGGAGATAATCACTATCCACAAGGTTATGAATTTCACAGTATGTCCCAACTCTACAACTACCCACCTATTGTTGTTACTTATTAAAAGATTAATAAGACACTACCAGACATCCCGCCTCCAGCTTTCAGTCTGGAGTTAAACTCAAGGCCTACCAGAAAATCCATAAAATTCAAGAGAAAGAGTCTTGCTGATTTCTCCACACATTGGATAAGTCATTTGGGTTTCTACAACAAGGTAATTTTGAGAACTTTTTAATATGTGATGCTAATTGTGTCTGATCAACTGTATTTTTGAAAACATTAAGTTCATATACACTAAACAAGTTACATATTACTATTTTGAAGAATTTTAAAACATTTTTGTGTGTCCTTCACACTTCTTTTCAGTGAAAGCTTAATATGGAGTCAGATGTGAAGGACTGCCAAAGCATCTTATTGGTAGTTTTTTATGTATTTACCACAGAAGCCAAGAAACTGTACCCTGGCATATTACGAATAATGTGTCAATGAACACATTTCAGATAATGGATCCATGCTAGACAACTAAAACCACGTTTGCTGTGAATATATTCAGAAGAGGGTCTGCACTGGAACTGGACCCATAGTACAGGCTCATCATCAAAAGGTGAGAAGTGAAATTCCCAACTTCTCTATTTGGAACTCCCTTCAGATTGGATACTTCTCTGGAAGTTCATCCTGCACTATGGCAAGCAGATTTAGCTCTTATTGGCATCAGCAAAATCTCTAGTGATGGATATTAAAAATTTATTAAAAAACCCCACAAAACTTAAAATCCCCTTGCAATCACCTCTGCCATAACTAGTTTTAAATAGTGTTCATAATTCAACACCAGATTTTACCTTTTCAATAGTCAAAGGAAAATAAAGATGAAAGATTGCTTTAAATTAATCCTTGGGCTTTCTTCTGCCCTTGGCAGTGACTTCCCTGGGGAGGCTAGACACATGGGTGAAGAAGTAATGATTTCAGTGGAGGCTACTCAGAAAGTAATTTAAAACCCTAGCTGTGCTTTCAGTCTTTCTTTGTAACATGCTGCTTATATCTATCTCATGACTACCATCCTACAGCCCCATACTCAAATCTGGGAATGTCATTGCTGTCCCTAGGCAACCATGCAGAATTTAATTTTAGTATGATGTATCTGGCAGTTTCTCAAGGAATCGTCTGGTCTTGCTGTCAGACAGAAGTGTCGTTAAGGGGTACTGATAATGTTCCCATGATCTTAGGGCTCATTAGAAATAAAGGTGTTCTAAGGATATTTTTCCCACATGAAAAGAAACAAAGAACTATTGTAATGCCTGATTGTTTTATGGGCAAACTTTTCCTTGGTTGTTTTATTCTGTGAAGAAAATTATTGAAAAAAACCCCAACAACAATGCTATCTTGTGAGACAACCCTGTGTATTGCATTAGAGTTCTCCCTGTCTTTTTAAGGTCAAGAATGGGGAGTAGGATGGCAAGTCTCTTCAGAAACCTCATGGATCTCCACGGCATAAGGCTAGGTAGCCAGCTTAGATCTGTGGGCAGCAATCTTTGGAAGAAGACAAGTAAGATGCTTAAAATGCCAGATCTACTTCTATATCAAGTGTCTCACATTTGCTGCTGAGAGCATTTTTTTGTTGCTTGGGGTGTGGTGAAGGTCTTCTTGATCTAGCACAGTTTTACCACACTGATCAGTGCTTAGCTCTGCACCTTCATTCACATCTTAACATTCAGGATCTAGGCCATTGGTCAATGTCTTCCAGGAACTCAGAAACACGAATGTCCTTTGTACAGAGCAAAATAACTCGAATGCAGAATTTAACATACAAATGGAAGTGTCTTTCAAAATATAAAGAAAGATACTTTCACAGATGTGCAAATACCTGGATTACCCTGAAGAAAAATTAGCCATCTCTGTAAGTGTTAAGTTACACCATGAGTCGTGATATCTACACTTAGTCCTGAATACCTTCCAGTTGGAACAAGAAACAGAGCTTCTTTCCTCTCCATACCTGTCTGGTTCCTTGGTACCCATGCAGCAGGCAAGAAGTCCACAGTTTAATCTTCCTTGCCTTTTTCCACACCCTTTGGTCCTCTGAACTCTTCCTGTTAATGAAACTGAAAAGGCTCTCTTTTCAACAGCCAGTGGAGCTGATCACATCTATGCTTGGCCCCATACATCCAGACCTTGAGATGGCTCAGGTTCTTACAGGTGAAAGTTAGAGCAAAGGAGAAGGAGCCTCCTCATCCTTCCCCTCTGTCATACTTTTTGCCAGGGCTCCTTCAGACATGTTTAGCAACTGCATCAAATAATACCTACGCAGCAATTTCTTCTGACCTCATATACATAAAACAGAGAATAGTAGTGCTGATTCCTCCTCTTTTCAGAGACAACTATTGTTGCCTGTTTAACTATATGATCCCTATATGATTGCTCTGCTTTATTACTCATTTTACAGTTGGCTTTCAAAAGAGAAAACCTGTTAATAAATCTAAATCTAATGAATCATTCAAATCATCCAGCCACTTGGCTACTGGTTCTTTTCTCACACTGACCATTTTTCATAGTGGTACATTATATACTAACACATTTTTGTGTTTGGATCATAAAAGGTTGCTAAGCAATGCATATATTTGCCACAGAGGAAAACAATAGTCTGCTGTTTTAAAATATTCTGTTAGTTTAAAATGTTCTTGTATTAAAGAAAGAACAGCAAATAAACAAAAAAGTCCTCTCTTCCCATCAGGTAACACTAATTATATTTGATGGTCTGTAATATATTCTTTTAGCAGAGATTCTATCTCTTTGTCTATGTGTAAATTTGGTCTAATACCTACAGGAAAATTATTTCCCCAGACTGGAAGGTATTTGCATATAAGAAAAAAACCCTCTTTTAAAGAGCACTGGCATTAGGTCTTACTGCTGTTTCCACTTATTCCTCATTTCTTTCAAACCTGAGAAGTACATGAAGGACAGCGAAATAAAACAAAGAACCCATTTGTCATTGTCTGCACTCATAAAAGCACATCCCTGCCACCTTTCTGAAGCTGCAGGGGCTGATATGGTGCAGGGAGCCCTACAGCTCCTGCCTGCCGAGCCTGGCAATAGTGGCATCACCACAGGCTCAGTTGAAGTGTGTCTGGTCTTGTGAAACTTCTTGAGCTATTTGCAGTCATTTGAAAGCGTCATTTTGAAAACCTCTTTTTTTAAAC
>WUAM01000287.1:11849401-11861596 GCA_024336885.1 Actenoides hombroni
CTTACTTTGGTAAGTAACACTTAATTTGTAAGCAATATGCTCTCTCCCACAATAAAAGGACTCCAGTTTTCCTCAACCATGTTACACAGATTTCTTCTTAATTCAACATCTGATGCACAGGTGTGCAGCTAACTCCCAGCTCTACTGCATAGACTGTTTATTACATTATTTTTCTGAAATCTTTTCACATAAATAAATTACATTATTTTTAAACTTACCTATGTTATACTTTCTTGTTTCATTAAAATCTAATACACATTACCATATATAAACACAGTATTAATATTAAGAATGTGATAATGTAGTGTTGTGTTACCTAAGCACTTGCTCTGAACATTGTGCACAATTTTATTTCTGCTCTGAGCTTAGATATGTGCTACTGTTATTAAACATATTTTGAGATTATTAATAATGTTGTAATGTTCCCAGTGTCATAAGGCTCAGTGTAAACAACAACTCTGATCTGGTATACCTTTCTATACTTATGGACTTCAAGTGCAATATACTTTCTGTCAAAGGAGGATAAATTCTGTCTCTTTTCTCAGTATAAAAATGAGTTGATTTCCAAGGAGAATACATCATGAAATTGGCATGGATATTTCCTGCCTCTAAATTGTACTTTCCTACTTCTTCCTTTTGATTACTTTCTAAGTTGACTATTGTTTTTACTCACATAAATAAGATGACACTGACCTGTGAAGAAAAACACAGATGTTATTGCAATTGATTACTTTTTTATTGAATTAGGTATTTGTACAAACACAAATTGCAAAACACATTGCTCTCAAATTGTGTGCAACTATTGTAATGTTCTTAGATAACACGTATAATTTTACAGTTTAGGGCTCCTTTCTCTGGTTTACTTTTCTTTGGGACAGACTCTGAAATTTTTGTTGTACAATATATTCATGATTAGAAGAGGTATGTGACTAGTGCAGCAAACCACTCATTGAGTCTTGAAACGTTTGAGTGAAACTACTAAAATCAACAAAAATGCACAGAGGTTTAAAATTAAGAACAAATGAAAATGCGTTGCAATACTGGGCTATGGAGTCTGTAGAACTATTATATGACTTTTAACTTAAGAAAATACTCTGTTACAGTCTTTTTCAGTACAGAGGCACTCTAAGTAAAAGCTGAACATGCATACATGTACAAGTAAATAACATTTAGGGTTCAAAACATTTATTTTTCTAAGCTGAGGTCTTTCAGAAAGTCTCTATAATCCAGTATGAGCTAGACAATCCTACCTAACATTTATGGTTTACATTCCTGAAAGAAAGTCACTTGGAACAAAAATTACAGCATTTCAGTAATTCTCCTGTCAGACGGTGAGATGGAACATGTTGGTATGCAGAAGTCAGGTTTCGTCTATATGTTTTGTATATAAAGCAATAGAAAGAAATAGCATATATTTCAATAGCTTGAAAACCAGTCTGCCACTGTCTGAACAAACTGCCAGACTGCTGGGCATTGAATAAACATGTTTACCTGTGATTTTACACAGAGAAATGTATAATTTTAAGGGAAAATGAGGATGCCTGAATCATGAAAAATATTATTACTGTTCAAATACTGTCATAGGGATGGTTCATCAATGTAGCAACTTATTTTCTGCCTTCCAGATTGAAGCAGGGATGTGATTTTCTGTTATGAACAGCAAAGACTACATCATAATTAGAGAAGTGTCATGTCCGAGAAAGCAATCAAGATATTTAGACTAGACTTACTATTTTGAAGTAAGTATCTATACTAGTTGTTTTCTTGCATGACAAGAAGACGTTGCCTGCTTCATAACACAGTGCCCAAAGGTAGAATTAACAACTTCAAAATTACTGTGCTCTACTCTTTCCATTGTCATATAGATGGCACCTGCTGTAGAGCCTTGTAAAGTGCACAAACCATTCATTGTGTAAATAATTAGGTAATTTCGTGCTGTCAGATTGTGATGTCATTAAGTTTCATCTTTACAAACTTGAGAACACAAATTAAATGGTACTATAATTCCAGATCTTCAAGACTCATTTTTAGATATTCTTTTATTGGAGGCATAGGAAAAGCACATGTTACAAGTTGTAGGGTGGAAGTACATTTTGACTTTTTCCAAGTGCTTACAAATGGCTGGTAGCTCTCTGGAACAAAAAGTTTCCCAGTGCTCCATCCTGTATGTTTTCATTTTGTACTGTGCCTGACATGGGACACAGTTAAGAGGTATATGACAGTCTTTGGAACACTGTCCTGTGTAGCTGAGTATGGCACGTGCCTGTGTGCGTGCACACATGTGGACACACACATCTTTTGACATCTAATAGAATTATAGCCTTATCCTCAGCCATGTTAGCAGTAGTACCTCACATTTTGTCTGTAAATGAAGGCTCAGGCAGTATTCTTATGGGTAACTAACTGATATAGTTGTATTCTTAGGCTGCTTCTGTGGGTATGTTTACTATTATGATTAAATGGACTATAGAGAAAACAGTCTACTGCACAGAGAGGATGAAGTTGAATCTATAAAATAAAAAAAAATAAAATAAAGAACAAAAGAAGAAAATAAAACCACTTAGGTTTTTGAAAGCTTTACTGAAATGCCATAATTAAACTAGTTTCTGTTTTAAAAGTTAAATATTGTTGGCATTAGTTCTAACCGTGCACTCTGACCTATCATCCTGTAAAACAAATGTGTAAAAGTAAAGAAAACAGTCATTTTATTATTGTAACAAACACTAGGCATGGACAGCTTTAAGAAATCATTTTTGCACAGACCGATATTACAATATAAAAGTATGCTATTTAGTTTTGCTCAGTTAAGCATTATGTTGAGTATTATAAGGCTTTTTACAAATTCCAATAAACTATTTTCCTCTAGCAATTTATCTTGTTGAAAGGAAGAATCTGCCTACAAAAGATAAATGTAAATTATCAAAAGTTAAATTTCTGCAACACGAAGAACTGAATATTCCTCTATATGTTTCTGTATTCCCCCCCTCAACTTAGATGTTTCGCACATGATACAATAGACAACTAACATGTATTTTTTGGTCTTGCAATTTTTTCTAGCAATTTTGATTTAAAATATTTGAAATAAACAGTGATTTTTTAAATAAATACATCTGAGAGATTTTCCTAAATACAACCTACATGGATTACTAGGTAATCTAAATTTTACTTCCAACTATGACTGGATTAAAAAATATAGACATGGGAAGTGACTCTTTGGCGTTTATTCTATAGTCCCAGTGTTCTGGAAACTTAATGTATAAGACAGAAAATCTATCTGCAGAAATATGGCTAGCAGTAGCAGAATCTAAGCAATTCTCAAAATCACATTTCTGGAAGTTCATTCACTGGTTTCATTCTGAGACTTCCTTCAAGCTCACTCTGATGGAGATCCAGCTAGAATTTTCTGTAGCTGAGCTCTGAGGACACCCTGAGTTTCAGACCATCTCTCTAAGGCATCTGCTACATGAATGGTCCTGGAGATCCTTTTGCTGGCTAAGTAGTTGTCATGATTTAAGACCAGCCAGCAATTAAGCACCACACAGATGAACATTCATTGTTATGCCCCCTCCCCTCACACACACCACACCTCCAGTGGGATGGGAAGGAGAATCCGGAGAAAAAGGCAAAACCCTGTGGGCTGTGGTAAGAAGAGTTTAATATAACAACAGGTAGAGAGAAGAAACAACAGTAAGAACAATAATACTAATGAAATAACACACACGCCTGCCTGCAGCCAGCCCTTCCCCTATATAGTAGGCATGACACTCAGTATGGTATCAAATAACACATCACCTGGTTTGGTTGACTATCATGGCTGTGGCCGCTCCCAGCTCCTGATGAAAATTAATGTATCCCAGCTGAACCAAGGACTTTATTCACCCCTTGTTCTATACCATCTATGTCATGCCCAGCAGTTATTTAACCATTAACATCATACAATTTAATTTGCTGGCTGTTCTCACCCAAAATTAAGTCCATGTGAGGTACACGTCAGAATTCTCTGTCCTCCCTCATCACCTACCATGTGCAATGAGATACTTCAGCAAAAGCAGAACTAACCCAGATCATCTTCCCTAAAACATTCTTCATGTGCTCTACAAGGACTTTACCTCCTTCTAGAGCATGTGGTAGTTTTCAGTGGGCAGGACCAGCTCAACTGGTAGATCCTCTTGTGTTAAATAATCAGGTGGCCTTTGCTAAATACGTGTCTCAGTGTTTGAAGGTCCCACCCCCCTTTGCTTTCAGTGTTGCTTTTAACAGTCCATTGTATTGTTCAATTTTCCCAGATGCTGGTGCATAATAGAGGATGTGATAGACACAATCGATGCCATGCTCTTTGGCTCAGATTTCTATGATGTTGTTTCCAAAATGAGTCCCATTGTCTGACTCAATTCTTTCTAGAGTGCCTTGTTGTCCTAAGACTTGCTTTTCAAGGCCCAGGATGGTGTTCTGGGCAATGGCATGGGGCACTGGATACATTTCCAACCTTTTGGTGGTTGCTTCTGCTATCGTAAGCACATGTTACTTGCCCTGGCAGGTTTGTGGGAGTGTGGCACAGTCAGTTTGACAGGCTTCTCTATATTTATATTTCAGCCATCATCCTCCATACCACAGAGGCTTTAACCACTTGTCGTGCTTGCTTACAGCACATGTTTTACATCCATGGATGACCTCTGCAGTAGTGTCCATGGTCAAGTCCACCCCTTGATCTCAAGGCCATCTACATGCTGCATCACTTTCTTGATGACCTGAGGTGTCATGGTCCCATTGAGCTATAAATAATTCAACCTATGTTGCCAGTCCAAAGCCACCTAAGCCACTTTAACTTTAGCAGCCTGAACCGCCCACTGGTTGTTTTGATGTTCTTCAGTGCACTGACTCTTGGGTACATGGGCATCCGCATGACATACTTCCACTTTTCAGTGAATATACTAATCTAATTCAGCGTACATACATTCACATGTATATCATCATACAAACATACAAGTATTTTACATATAATCATTCATCAAAGTATTCCTTTTTATTCTTATTAAAAACTGCATATTTTTTCCCAAGTAAGACACTAAGTGGTAGTAATAAGACCATGGAATCATTAATTAATTAATTTATTTTTTCAGTATTCATTAATAGATGTTGAAATGCCTATCCCAGATAACAGAACAGAGATACTGAAGTGAAATAATGTTTATTTCTTCAAGATCATCCACCAGACCTCCATGTGGCTGAAAAAAAAATGCATATCTTTCATTAGCCAAAATATTTGTGAAAGTTATGAGTTACATAGAGTATTAAAATACTGTAGATCTCTGCCTTTTCATGAAATAAATTTTTTGCCTTTTTTTTTATAGTTACATGTCTGATAATTTTTTTTATCTAGTAAAAACCACCATTAATCTGAAATCTAAAATCCCATTAATCTGTCTTCTGAAAGATTCTAAAAATGTACCCTACAGGTGTTACTTTCTATATATTTTAGTACCTTATCTGATTATCCCATCTTAACTACTTACTTCAAATCTACTTGGAGCTTTTTCAACCAGTTCCTTCTTAAAGGGTGTATTTTCCAACATTGTCTTAATTTTTTTTCCCTTTTAAATTTACCACTCAAAGAGTAAAATAACAAGCACAGAAGTTTTGAGAAGCTTTAAATGTTCGTTTAACTTTGTTAACTCTTACAAACTGTTTGCTGCAGCTTTATAAAGTTGTTCGTTGTAATGAAGGACAAATCAACAACCAAAAGGAATCACATTCCTGTGAACCATGGAACCCTTCACTGTGATTTAGTTTAGCTGCTAATTGCTAACAAAAAAAATGTATTGATTTGTAAAAGTTGCTGATATAGTGCTGACCTCTCTGATTGTCAGCTTTTAACCCAATTTATACCTCTGACCATTTCTGTTGAATTCTAAAGTACCAACTATGATAAATCAAATTTATTTTGCTTAATAAATTGTTGCCAGGTAGTAAGTGTCTGTTAGGAAAGTAGATTTAATTTCCCTATGTGGCTACTTAACTGTTAGCATCTCAGCTCTCTTTATGTATGCAATTAATGTTTCTAATTAAATAATTTTTTCATTGTTTCTGCAGTGGATACTATGAACTGTGAAGATATTTCCACCTTAGTAATCAATTATTCTTGTCTTTCATGGACAACTTTAACAAAATCTGTTCTCTGTCACATTATACTTATGAGAATTAAATATGCAAATTGTTTGAAAGAAGAATAGATTGTGGAAGTATTTCAGTTCTTCAGATTTTTAGGTTTTTTTCTGACTGAAGAAAACTAGCCAGCCTAAACTGTACACATTCAACACAATTAGCAAGCTTGGTAAATATAAGCAATGGTAAAACTAAAAGAAATGAAAAGGATTTATTTTTCTCATTTTTTTCACACTACAGTTAGAAATCTTCTGTCTTTGTTAAGCAAAAAAAAAAAAAATCTAAATGTTTTCTTCATAGTGATTTAAGGTTAATACAAAGTGGCATACATGTGTCTTTAGTTAGTAGTCCTAGAAACAAGAATGTCATTAATAAAGAAAGTAAGAATTTGGTACTTTTTTATTTTATTATTTTGCATTGCATTGTATGCCTTTCCTAAAAAGGGTTTTGTTAAAGTGAATTCTTTTTCATAATGAACTCTAAAGAGTGTTTCAAAACTACTGTGTTGCCATTATATTAGGACAGAAAAAATCCATAGAGATAGGAACCATTTTCAGATTTGGGGTTAAGACATTTATCTTACATATATATAAAGTCTCCCATCTCCATGGATACCAAAATCTCCTACGAAGACCAGAATTTATCTGTAGAAAGCAACAGCATGGTCTAATTGCCGATATCTTTATCTTCACTGAATAGCCCCTTCTGCCAAAGTAATTGCTTTGCCAATAATGAAGCTGCTTGTGTAATAAATTGTTTCTCTGTACCAAAAAAAAAAAGAGGTGTTAGAATATTGCTGAATCTAACTAAACACTTTATCCATCAGAAATTGTAGAGGAATTTAGAAAAGTATGATGCTAACATTGAAACTGGAATCTGGCAAGAATGCTAAAATCGAGCATTGATTTTATAGTAAATTCCAGAACAGCTCATTTGTGGAATGTGTCCTTGAAGACTGTATATTTCGTATAGGCACTTACTTATGCATTAGTGTGTTTCTTTTCAAAGAGAGCAACTGTGTCCAATGTAAGGTGTACCAGTCATGTAAAAAAAAAGTGACTTGTATAAGTAGTTGCAATATTGTCATATGTGAAAATGCACACAAAGACATAGTTAAGAAGGATGTAGATTTTTTGCTTGTTTTACTTTAACCAGACACTATCAATTTCCTTTTGAGATACAAACCTCTAGAATCACAAAATTTATGAATTAACAACCTACAGCAAATAATATAACACATAATAGCTAGAATTCATTTTCTTAATGAAATTTGCCAATATTTTCCTTGACTGGAACTATTTCAAGACTATTGTCGAGGCTTAAAGTATGGTCTTTTGAGTTTGTAGTGGAAATGCCAAGGAAAATAATGGAAAATCATGCTTATTCTCCATGAAAGAAACTGCAGACTCATTCCTTCAAATTCTGCTCTTAACTTGTATAGTAAGTTCTTCTAATTATCTTCCTGAAGTAGGATGGATTCTAAGACAAGAAATAAGCATGTGTAGTATTTCAACATACTCAGACATATTTATTATTCCTTTTAGATCCTTTTGCTTTTTAAGCAGAAGGGTACAAAGAGAAAGAAAAGAAAAGTTTCTCCCCAAAAAGGCTGCTACTGTACCTATGGTAAATTATTCACTTTTAGAACAAACATGAAATTAAATACTTTAATACATGGCAAGTCCCCATGCTGCTTCAGAATTCAAGCGCTCCATATTGCTGAGTGTCACCAGATAATGACAAGCTTAGCTCTTACATGGAATTTGTCCCACATTGGATTCTTTGGTTTTGAATAATCTTATCTAAAAATACATATAACCTGCCAGCATCCTTGCAGAAAGTCTTCTACATAAGCTGAAGTATGATGTTTATTCCACAAAGTATTTTACGTAAGTGCTACCAACTCAACTGGGCCAAAAGCCACTTGATTCAGAATGCAGTGCAGAAAAAAAACCCCAATGTGTTTTGCTAATTCTGTCTACTTGAAATAATCCATCTTCCTTTTGGAAAATGTCACAAAAAATTAACCAATATGATCCTGGGCATGTGTTATTTCTGAATATCTGTAGAATACCATGAGACTGAGTGTTTTGTAAGCAGTTTGCTTTCAGCTTCTTCAGTGGGTAGATGATTATACGTTTGAGGTTTTGTGGATACAAATATCATACAGATGTAACATGAAGATACAGTTTGAAAGATTCAGGTTGAAGTCACAAGTGTAGTTTCCAGAAACCTTTATTGATTCTGCATTTATATTCTTTAATTAAAGGTTGCTGGAAATTCGGGTCAGGCTTCTGGTAACTGTGATATCATTATTGCATACAAGTGCTTTGTTCTTCATAGGCTTCCCTGTAAATAAATAACAGGTTTCCAAAGCAAAAATCTAGCAGAAAAAGCAAGGAAACAAGAAAAAACTCTGACTTAATAATCTTTGTAAAGCATAAAGAAACAGCAAAAAGCACAAATATATTTGTTTTTTTCTTTGCAGTTAACCTTTAAACCTGTTTTAAATGAATAGTAACAAATTCCTACTGACTTTGCTTAGCTGCTACAAGGGATAATTTCTCACATGAATAAGTGCAATCGTTTTCATATTCATTTTCTACAATAAAAATAAACCTTTCATCCATTTAAAATAAAATAAGAGAAGTCCTGTACCCTACAGTGTATTTTGCAAGGTATAGGGTAGATATTAATATTAACTAACTCCCTTATTTTAGGTTTCTCAGAGACAGAGTAGATATACTTTTGACTCCGGGTCTTGGAATGATTCATTGCTTATAGGGAAGCTGTGGTCTGTCTATATAAGCCTTGCCAAAATATATTCCCAGATCTACTGTAAAATGTCTGGAGATTCAGAAAAAAGGACCGGGTCAGTGTTGAATTGCTTACTCATTTGTTAATCATGCAGTTTAATCATATCTCTGACTATTTCTTGGCCTTTTTTTATAAGCTTGGCCTTTATTTGACCTTTACACTCAGGACTGTAGGGAAAAAGTTAAATGTAACTAGAGCTGAGACTTATTAAATTGAATAAAAGTAAATAAAATATAAGATAGGCACCACATAGTGACAATGCTTTTTTTACTAGAGTGTTCAGAAAATGTCATAGAATAACTTTTAGTGGAAATTTAAAAAAAATTGGAAGACATTTACCTTACACTTAAAGAAATCAACATTTAAATTTTAAAATCTATTATAAAATGGCGCTTTAAAAATTGCAGTTTATGTAAAAAAAAATAAAAAAAAGAAGGTAAACAGACTCTTCATATATGATATATCTACATGGTACCTTGCTACAGCAGCACCTACCTTGGTGAAGACTAAATTTGTAAAACAGTTCTTCATCATTGAATATGTATATGTAAGACTACAGAAACATCTTTTAAACTACATATTTTGAAATTCCAGTTTATATCTTTATCCATGAAATATCCTACATACATATAACCAAAAATAATCCTGGACTAGATTCGTTTTTAATAAAAAAATAAAGTTTTCTCTTTTTCTGTCTTCTTTCTCTCTTCTTTTCTTTCAAGGTTGGGGCAAACTCTATTGTCATAGCCTAGAAGAGTTTTAAAAGCCCACCTGATACTGTTTACCTACAGAAATAGTGATCAGCAATTATTTTCGTAATTGAGTTCTCATTTTCCATCTCACATGACTGGAAATACTAAGAGATTCTACACGAATCAGACAGGACAGTTTGGCAGGTCCATTAGCTATTTTTCTTTGGGAGAACCACATTTATTTTTTTCTGAGACATGACTGCAGTCAAAACCATATAGAAAAGGTTGACTTCACACTGTACCTTGAATCAAGATAATCTATTCTATATTTCTTTAAAAATACTGTTTTCATCTGATAAAATTGAAAATACATTCTAATAACTCCAAATAACACTGAGATATTTTTACATATTGGAGAATAGATTTCATAATTGCTGTCAAGTTAATTAAAAAAACACATTATGCAAAAATATGCAACATAAATTTATGTAAGTAACTAAAATTCTTACTGTAAACAATAAATTAAAAAGAAAAATCAACAAGGTTTGACTTGTAAATTTTGTTCACAGCTCAATACTTGACACCTACAATTTGTCAGGTTTCCTATTTCATAAAGAATATTTTATAACAGATGTAGTTCTTCTGTCTCTTTACATAATCTGCTGTAAAATTAATTTTGTGGCTTTGACAGGAAAAGCTGATGGAGCAAAATTGTCTGCACAGGTTGAAAAGACAAGGCAAATTATCACTATTTCAAACCACAATCCATACCAAGTGATATGAATATGAAGGATTTGGGATAATATTTTAAAGTTATTATTTTAATTCCAGTTTAAATGCATTTCAACAACCATTTTATCAAAAGACTGAACTGGAGAAGAATCCCTTAGTCCATCATGTTCCATTGCCTTCAAAGCAATTGAAGAATGCATCCTTTTCCAGAAACAAATCACGCTGCTCTTAAAATAGGGATCAGAAATCCAGATAAATTCTCCAATATCTTTGGAGATCAAATCAGATCATATCTCTGATATTTTTCAGACTATAATCCCAGATCTTCACTGTACTGGTGGTTTTCAGGTTAAATGTATTAATTATTAGATCATATTGTGTTTTTCCATTGCTAGCACAGTCCTTAATTAAATACTATAGCATTAATGATATTGTCTATATCTGGATGGTTTCTTTGGAAAATCAGTGTTGGTTTTGTGGTTTTTTTCCTCACATTTTTCTCCTGTTTCATTTTACTTCCATGTCTTCGATCATTTATTCCTTCAAAATATCATTAGTGTTTCTTCTAAATGTCTAGAAGTTTCCTGTATTCTCCAGTTCTTAAGTGTATTAATATAGTTCCTTAAATTTATTGAGTTATTAAATTACAAAGTCCAGTACAATGTTGGGACCTTTGTTTAAAACTCTATTCAACTTCTGTGTCTCTGAATCTGAGGGTAGAAAATGAAGAAGTACTATGTTTGTGCAGTCTTTCAGTGACATGCATGCCAACTCTCTGAATCCTTAACTCAAAAAGTCAAAGAATAACTTGTTATTTGGACCAAGCATTGTCATATGATTGTTTGTGTACATTTTGCCATAATGCCAGAAAGATCTGACAATCTAAGTTCCCTCCATGTATTGAGTTTCTTACACTGTCTGTCTATGCTTCTTTTGAACACTATGTTTTAGCAAAGAATCTTCTCTAATTTGAATGTGAAGTGGGAATTTTGACTGAGACAATTACAAGAAAGAATGGCAGGACTGTATTTTCTCAGGATATAATAAATAGCATAAAGCATAACTGAGGGTAATTCCTCACCTCCAGGTTACAAGCAGCAATTGCTCAAAACACTTGTGTGTTCTGACCAAGATGACTTTACCTTGATAGAATGGCAAAAATTTATTTGCTTTCTGTCATATTAATATTCTCTTAAGAGATCTCAAGTTGCAAATATTGGGGAATTTTGAGGTGCTTGTTCTAAAAATCCATGTAATAATACTTGCATGCAAGGGAAATAAATACTTAAATGCAATCTGGTGTCCCTGCTTCCTCACCCTTACTCCACTTGAGAGACACAGAGGAGGTAGGAAGGTGAGAAATGCCGGGTAAGATTTTACTAGATGATTCTCACATGATATAAAATGTCTTGGGAAGCATGTAGATGGAGTACATTGAAGCAGTTCCATGGCTACCACGGAAAACTAGAGCAGCAAGGTTCAGAGAACAGGCTATACACTAGTGACATACAATTTGTCCCTTTACATTTTCTGCATAATGTATTTCCCTCACTAAATGAATCTTACTGTAAAAGGTTTTGGCTAAAGCTCAGTGGTGGTTCTCAGTTAAAACATAATGTTTCACAACCTTCTGACTTATTAGTACTTAGGGATGTGTCAGACAAACTTCCTGCTCTAGTAAATCCCTCTGATTATTACCCCCTTTTAACGTAATATTTCACAACCTTCTGACTTATTAGTACTTAGGGATGTGTCAGACAAACTTCCTGCTCTAGTAAATCCCTCTGATTAT
>WUAM01000287.1:11985314-12003255 GCA_024336885.1 Actenoides hombroni
GAGTGAAGGTCAAAGCGAATATTCCTTCTCTGCTCATCACACAGAGCATCTGAGGTTGCTAACTGTCAAAACCCACAGTGGGGCTAATACCGTGTAAATGAGAAACACATGAAGTCTTAATGAGGATGACTTGCATAGCTAATTACAGATACACTGTTTTTTCCCAGCGTGTTCTACATAACGGGAATGAAAAGAATATGTGAGGAGGAAAAACCCAGAGGATGATATCAGCCTGACTTGGGAAGGGCTGGGGAGGACAGGGGGGGACTCCTGCAAGCCTTAGGGAAGGGAAATGGAGGAAATCCGAATTTCTTTGGAATCTTTAGTCTGGAGGAGGAAATCTGAATTTCTTTTAGCCTTTAGTCTTGAGTTCAGTGAATGGAGTGTCTGAACCTGTAGCAACCTTCCCTCTAATGGGGGAAGAAACCCGGTAGCAGAAGAAGCTGCTGCCTCTGTTTGTATTAAAGATCAGAGGAAAGAACTGGAAAACTCGCTGGAAAATATTAAAATGTGCTGAAATGTTTTGCCCAGATAAAGGAATGTGTTTATAAAGACTTGAAAGAAAGCTCTCCATACTAAACAGCAGTAATGCACTAGAATTGTGTTTGCAAAACCAGTGCTATTTATCTCGTTGTTTTGTAAGCAGCCCAGAGCAGTTGCCTGCATCACCCCCGTTGTGGCTGTGCTGCAGGCTCGCTGGGTTTAGCCTGGAGTCCCTCGCACCGCCGTAGCTGAAGTCAAATACATTGTCACCTGCCTGTAGTAACATTAAATTTTATGCAAATACAACTCGGACCCCAAAAAAATAAATCTCTTTCTTCCCCCTTCAGCTGAACGTGGGTATCAGATCGTCGCTGCAGAGTCTCAGAGAGAAGATTGATCAGCTGAAGGACCTGCTGCTGCGGGCTGTGTCGACACACCAGATGTATCGGTGGAAACCTCAGCTCGCTCACCTTGCTGTGTTGTGGGAGAGGGTGGAAAAATAGGCTGTAATTGTTCTGCCACCCAGTGAGGGCTTTTCCCTTCCTCCAGTTTCCGAGGACTTTGTGACTAGAACTTTGTATGAGCTGCTGTTCACTGTGTTCTTTGCAGCTGTAGCACAGGAAGGGTTGGGAGCCCGGGCGCTTGTGGTGTGGTGAGTGTGAGGTGGGCTTCACTGTGCCCGAGGGAATCTTAACAAGAGGGGCTGAATGATGTCAGAGCTGCCACCGTCCTGCCCGTGCCATCCCTGCACGATGCCGCTGGTGGAGTGGCTGGTTTGAGAGCTGACATCCCTTGCCTAACAGGGAACTCGCTGGTTGGTTGTGTTCTTCTGGCTGCAGGAGCATCAGTGCTCACAAAAAGGTGGGATGAAGCCTTGTTCAGAGCGTGGGTGGGGATGTGGCAGCCCTGGCTTGGTCTGACTTGAGGAGCAATGGTGCAGCATCTTCAGAGTGATGTCAAAAGGCTTTAAAATACACCTCAGAAACTATGGGTTTTTTCCAGGACTGTTACCTTGTGGCCTGGCTTGGATCTGCTGTTCCTTCCATGTGCTGTATAGTCAGGCTTAAGGAGTCAAGGAGGTACATTCATCTCCGTACAGATAGCCAGGAGCAATCAGATTTAATGAATGACTGTTTAATTTCAAGCTTACGATAGCAGAAATCCCTTCTGAGCACAGGCCACCAATGCTGTGCTGATGGCCACGTGTAGAACTTCCCTGTCCAGTGAGGTCTTGAGAGCAGCTGAATGCTGCTGCTGTGGCAGAAAACACACAAATCAGTTCAGCTGTTGTGTAACCTACTGAACAGCACTTGGGAGAGTGTTAGTAGTCCTTCAAAATGTCACTAAGATTAATAATAAAAAAAAAAAGCAAACGTGTGTCCCCTGTCAAAGCTGCAGCACTTGAGGGCATCTTGTATTTCAGAGGTGCTGCATCAGTGGCTGTTGGTGTTCTGCTGATGAACTGCAAATGGAAACAGATGCTTAAAGTAAATTCTTGGTTCTCTGACCACTTGGCTGGGAGCTATTCACCTGGTCTGTGTTATGAGCCTCCAGGGAAATAACATCTGAAGTACCTTGCAGATTTTGAGCCTGCCCCAGTTAGATCATAATGGTGTAAGCTGGAGCTCTTTGGAGACTTGTCCTCCCCTGAGCTGAAGCCGTGCAGTGCTGCTGTGCATTGTCAGTGTTGTAGAGGAGATCAACTGCAAGGAGTTCTCAGTAATAAATGAAAGAGGAATTATGTTGGATTTTTGAGGGAGAAATGGTTTTCTTAATACTTAGGATAAATTGGCAGTAAAGAGCCTTCCAGTTCTCATGTTACTTGGAGGTGATGCCCTGAAGATCACTCTGTGGTCACTGTGTGAAATGTGTTCTGTGAGATCTGTCTACTTCAGAAGCACAGTTAGGGTAACAGCAGGTTTCACTCAGAAAAATGTGACCTATCCTACTCTTAGATGTTACTGCCTTTCCTTGAGTTGAAACAGTTCCTCTATTTCATTTTGGTGATTCATTTTAAGACTGTGTAACAGGTATTATTTTATATACTAAAATAAGTTTTTCAGTGTTTTTACGTTTGGCCCTTAACCAAGAGTCACCAGCACCCAGCTGGAGGGAGACAGGAGGCAGAACTTGATGGATGAGCTCCTCACACGACAGAAACAACTTCAGGCATCGTATCAGAACGAAGGCACGGAACCAGATGTGATCAGGTATGGCATTATCACCTCAACTCAACCAGGCCATTTGTGCTTTGACCGTGTCTGAAGAGAATGTTAGAGGCACCCATTGAAGTAATTCACCTCTGTGTCTATCAAACTGCAACTTCATTTGCTTAGAAATGTGCTAATTTTAGTGGCAGGCTTGTGTATGTCTGCAGAGCTGGAGAGCACAGGGGAATGGGGAGTTGCCTGGCAGAGGTGATAGCTGAGTAAGGGGCCTAGTGGAGTCAGTCACCAGGGTTGGACTGGTGGGTACCACCATGCAACATCTATGTGGGTTGTTGGAAAGAAGACTGTCAGAATGGGGCTTAAGATTGAAACAGTCCCCAGTGATTGTATTGTGTAGCCGTCAGTGGGGGCCTCCAAATGGAATGCTTTTTAATTTCCATTTGGTGTGTCCTTCACAGTTGGGAAAAATAGTTATGGTTAATAGCCTGCAAGTTGTGATCTCCTTATCACAGAATCCCAGCATGTGGGGCTTGGAAGGCACCTCTAGAGATCAACTCATTCGACCCCCTGCTCCAGCAGGGTCACCCGGAGCAGGGGGCCCAGGATCACATTGTCCAGGTGGGTTTGGAATCGCTCCAGAGAAGGAGACTCCACAGCCTTTCTGGGCAGCCTGGGTCAGGCTCTGACACCCTCACAGCAAACAAGTTTTTCCTTCTGTTCAGATGGAACCTCCTGTATTCCAGTTTGTGCCCATCGCCCTTTGTCCTGTCACTGTGCACCACTGAAAAGAGTCTGGCCCCATCCTCTTGCTCCTCACCCTTTAGCTATTGATGAGCATTGATCAGCTCCCCTCTCAGTCTTCTCCAGCTAAACAGCCCCAGGGCTCTCAGCCTTTCCTCAGCACAGAGATGCTCCAGTCCCCTCAGCACCTTTGTAGCCTCTGCTGGACTCTCTCCAGTAGTTCCCTGTCTCTTTTGAACTGGGGAGCCCAGAACTGGACACAATACTGCAGATGCAGTTCTCACATATATTCTCTGTATATAATGATATAAAAAGACACCTTCGACTGCAGGTGTTTCAGTCCTGTGAACTCAGTCTTCCTTATTAGGAAGGGTGGGTTGTTTCTAGTGCTTTGTTAATGGCTTTCTGAATTTTACCTGTTTCCAGTTTCAGTCAGCACCAGCTTTCCCTATGGAATTGCTCTCGTGAGTATTTGCTGCCCTTGGGGATTTCTTTTTTGTTAGCTTCAGTTTCTGCAAGCACACGTGTCTTGCTGAGGAGCTCCTTGCAGCTGCTTTACATCCAGGAGCTTTTACATCTCACTAAAGTACCAAGTTCAAAACACTTGCTGAGCAGCAGGATTGAGAGATTCCTGTGACTTTATCACACTTCTCCTTCTTTTCCCCATTCAAATAGCATAACCCACCCTTGCTTCTTTCCTGTTCCTCCTCTTTCCCCCCTGTGACATCCCCACTGGTTGAGAGAGATTGTTCTGGAGTCAGCTTAGACCTCTGTGTGTGCTCCGGATGCTCTAAAGGCTCTACTAACAAGGCTCTGTCCCTTCTGCCTCTTCATCTGTGTTAGAAAAGTTGGTTTTTCTTTGAGGCTCCTTCTGCTTGCACTGTGTTTAAACTGCCCAATGAATTAATTGCTGGAGGAGAGAGATGAAGCTACCATTTCCTCCTTCCACTGAAAGCAAGTGGGTGGTAGATCTGCCAGCTTAGCACAGGGGTAAGGCTGTGGGTCAGAATCACAGTGGTGTGTCTTGAGGGACAGCTTCAGAAGCGTCCTCATGATTCCCTGGGTGTTGTGCTTTGATCTCTATTAGCCATGAGCCACCATTCATGCATAAAATGGAAAGTCTGGTTGTCAGAGTATGAGTTGCCTTTCTCCTGACCCCACGTGGGTCACTGACACTGCTCAGGTTGACAGTTACCATTCTGGCTAAATTCAGTACAGGGATTTTGCATTTCCTCTTCCTAATTTTTCCTTTGCAGATTCAGGTGATGTTCTGTCCTGCAGACTGGTGCAGAAATGAGGTAGAGCTGCAGCCTCTGAGTCTGCAGAGCTTCCCCTATTTCCATGGTCACTGGGATTACCCTCGAGTGTAGGCTGTAGTTGGTAAAGCTTTGGTTTAAAGCCTCTTATTTTCTAGAAGTGAAGGTCCATTCTCAGAAGTTTTATGTGAACCGTGACCGTTGGGTGCAGGCTCCTGCTCTGTGGGTGTGTGAGAAGCTGTGATACAGCTGAAGGCACAGGCTTCCTCCTGAGCCCTTTTGCTGATGTGCTTTGAGAACCAGTCCCCTTTTCAACACCGGGCTCTTGAAAAAACCAGAGATTGTTTTCAAGCTGTTGTGTGGTAAATTACAGAATCACAGAATGGTTGGAAGGGACCTCTGAAGATTGAGTCCAACCCCCTTGCCAGAGCAGGACAGAACTAGAGCAGCTCACTCAGAAATGCATCCAGACAGGTCTTGAAAGTCTCCAGAGACTGAGATTCCACAACCTCTCTGGGGAATCTGTTCCAGGGCTCTGTCACCCTTACAGTAAAGAAGGTCTTCCTCATGTTGAGGTGGAACTTCCTGTGCTCGAGCTTGAATCCCTTGCCCCTTGTCCTATCACAGGGCACAAGTGAGAAGAGCTTGTCCCTGCCTTCTTGACTCCCAGCCCTTATGGATTTATAGACATTAATTAGATCCCATCTCAGTCTTCTCTCCAGACTAAAATCCCCCAGGTCTCTCAGCCTTTCCTCATAAGGCAAGTGTTCCAGCCCCTTAATCATCCTCATAGCCTCCATTGGACTCTCTCCAGTAGGTCGCTGTCTCTCTTGAACTGGGGAGCTCAGAACTGGACGCAGTACTCCAGGTGAGGTCTCACTGGGGCAGAGCACAGGGGAAGGAGAACCTCCCTCGAGGTTGGGTACCACTGTGAGTGTTCTGTCCTACCAGAACTGTTCAAAATCAGGTTTTTCTAGCATGTTTACTTTGTGCATCTTGGAGCAGGTTTAAAAGAGACACTCAAAGTTTAACTGATAGTTTTCTGCATTCATGGTTTGTGAGGGGCTGTTCAGTGATGTGGTGCAGAGGTTGGTTTCTACTTGCTGTTCTTTGTCATGGTGTTTGGCACAGCCAAAGCACATGTTTCGTGCTGTGCTTTGTCATCTTTGCCTGACCAGATGTGGTCAATGCAGCACCTGCTGCTGGTGTTAAAATGTAGACATTGATCACCACCATTAATTGTTCTAGAAGTGTTCCAGGCCAGGTTGGATGGGGCTTTGAGCAGCCTGCTCTAGTGGGAGGTGTCCCTGCTTATGGCAGAAAGGTTGGAACTAGATGTTCTTTAAGGTCCCTTCCAACCCAAACCATTCTGTGATTCTCTAGCACAAATCCAGTTGCTGCACTGGTGTTGGCTTTTACATCTACTCCTGAGTCAACCAAAACATGGGAAACAGCCAGTAGGCACAATGTTCTTGGGGACTGATGGTGGGAGAAAGCTCTTGTGTGTCTCCTGCTCTGAGCAGTCCATGAACTGACCAGATCTTCTGAAGCCCTGGCAGGGCAGTGTTGGCACCTTATGGCTGGGAAGGAGATGGTGTGAGGTTTCAACCTAGAGCTTTCCTGGCATAAAGGTGTCGAGGCAGACTAGAGGAAAATATCAAAATCCCATGATAATTTCAAGCTCCATCAGGGAAACCAGTATTTTCTAGCACAGGATAACATCAGAGACAGTATTTATTTGCCAGTGTTGCAGGGTTTGACGTTTTATAGTTCTCTTTTGACTTCTTTAATCAAAAGTGGATAAAAACTATGCCAACTGTTCTCTGCCTAGTGAATTCACACCCCGTCCGTATTCTCCCTTGCGGGTCTGGTTTTCAGTGGTACAAGCAGGATCTGAATCTTGTGCCAGTCAGTCCAACCTTTCTCCTGCCCGAGCCTGGCCTGCGTGTAGGGCTGTCGGGAGGGAGCATGTCTCCTCTGCCTGCCGTGCTGCTTGTAGGGAAGGAGGACAGCAGCTTCTTGGAGGGTCAAGCTGCTCTTTACAGCACTGGGTTTCTCTACGGTTGTTGCAGAGCTCTGAACAAGCCTGCTTTGGATTTCAGTGGGTGGCCGAGGCCTCTCTTCAGCGTGTCTGGAGGCTGAGAGTCGGCTTTTTCCCACTGCATTAGAAAAATCAGCACATGTTGTTTGATGAAGTTCTAGCAGTGACACTTCTCTCTGGTTTTGTGTTGGCTTCCCGTATCTAATCCCGCGCCGATGTGACAGCACGCACTTTCACAAGTCTTTTGCTTTCCAGCAGTCATTCCTTTCATTAACCTTCTTGCACCACTGATCACATATTTATTGTCCCCGTGGCCTGTAACTGCGAGGGTTTCACCAGAATTAATCTTCGTTTATATTTGGTCACCATTCAGTGAGTTTTACAGCCTTTGAAAACTGCTGTAAAGCTATTTCTGGTGGCAGAGTACAGTGGCTTTAATGCTCTTAGTATTTATCCTAACTGACAACTTGGGCCAGCACACAGGGCAGGACGCTCCATTACTCTGGGAGAGCATTCGCTTACCTTCCGGCGTTGTCGGCCTTAATTAAGATGCAACTGGAATTTTCCAGGGGAAAGGTTGTGCTGTTGATGTGACTCTTGCTGGAGCAGGGTCAGTTAAATTTCCTTTAATTGGTTTTCAATCGGCGTTTTCGGGATCTTCTCCCTTCTTTTCTCCTTGGAAAGAGATCTGTGCGGGTGGTTATAACAGAGGTGTTCATGGCGGGGGCAGAAATCCTCCTGATTTCACACCATTGGAAAGGCAGAAGTGGGAAAAGCAACCAGAAATGGTGACTTTATGGAAATCACGTCTCAAACTTCTACAAGTCTTTAAACATTCGTGGAGACGAAAGGAACTGGGAACATTCTCCCTCTTGTCTGACCAGGCAGTCAGTATGCAGAAATAAACGTTCATTACCAGTGGAAAATTAGCATGCCTGTCTTGATTTCTCTTTGAATTTCTCAAAAATATAGACAATTTTTGATAACTGTGAGACACAAAGCACCATAAGTAATAGTGCCCTAGAGAAGTTTTAGAAGACTTCTTTTTTTTTAAATATCTTTAATGTGAGTTACCATTTTTTTCTGTTTAAATACTTCTCTGACAGCTGTCAAGTATTTTGGTTTTCACCCAAAGAGGCATTTTGCCTGATGCCAAATGGGCATCAAGTGCCTGACTTTGATAAACCATTGGGTGGGTAAATGTTAGTGTGAACCTGGCTTACCTGGAGGAGCAAATGCTCTTTGGAAAAGAAGATTAAAAATAGCTGTTAAAAACACTTCCTGCTTTCCTGCTTCCCTGCCAGTAACTGTTGGAAGCCCTCCTGCCTGCAGCGGGTGTGGTTAGCCTCATGTCTGGGATATGATTGGAAAGGGTGGAAGAAGAGATGGATTGTCCATCCAAAAACCCATGTTTGAGAATGTCTGGGTCATAAGATCAAGTCTAGGGGCTGGGGAAGAATTTTCCAGCATTGATGTGTCTTTGTAGTAGAGTCCTCATCCCTCGAGGGGCTTCAAAGCAGCAGAGATGTGGTGCCTAGGGACACGGTTTAGTGGGGACCTGGCAGTGCTGGGTGGATGGTTGGACTTGATGACACTCTTGAAGAGGGTGGATTTATACTGGAAATAGGAAGGAAATTCCTCACTCTGAGGCTGGTGAGACACTGGAACAGGTTGCCCAGGGGAGCTGTGGATGCTCCATCATGGGATGTGTTCAGATCCAGGTTGGACAGGGCCCTGAGCAACCTGCTCTAGTGGGAGGTGTCCCTGCCCACAGCAGGGGGGTTGGAACTGGGTGGTCTTTGAGGTCCCTTCCGATCGAAACCATTCTATGATTCTTTGATCCCAAAGGTCTTTTCCAAGCAAAGCGATTCTCTGATTCTTCTTGTGTTTATAAGAAACAGCAAAGAAAGGACACTTCAACACGACAGAGAAGAGTCAGTCAAGCCCCAGGATTTCAGGCATTGTCCTTCAAGTTGTGCCTGTTTCTAAAGCTTGTGACTTATTAGCCTCAGGAAAAAAAATCAGTGGGAGGGCAGCATTCAGGGCTGAGCTCCGGGCTTCGTGTTTCATCTCCTGAGTTTGCTCAAAACTACCTGTGGTTTCCTATCCCAGGTTGTTTCTGTACCAGCAGCGTTGCTGTCTGGTTCTGGCCTGGCTGTGCTGGCTCTAGTGAGAACAAACACCACGCTGAGACCTGCTTGGAGCCTTGTGGTCAGGCAAACTCTGCCACCAGCACAGACAGCAAAGGGTCAGGTGTGATCTTGGTGCCACAGCTTGTTTCGAGAGCAGTCTCGAGGGGGAGTCCGTTGCAGAGGGGCCAGCTACGGGTGATGGAGTTACTGAGAGTTTTGTGAACAGGACAAATAGTCTCATGGGAGTAGATTTGTCCCTTCTCCCTTTCTCTGGGTGTAATTATACAAGAAGCAGCTTCTTTCTAGAAAGAATTGTTAAAATCCTTTCATTCCTGAGGAGTGCAAGTGGGCTGTAGAGGTGAGATGGTTTCCATGAGGACTGTATAAGCTGTTTTATAATTCATTTAGTATTACGCTGTGTCCACTCTTGCATAGAACGTAAGGGATGGTGTAGAAGGAGGATGGTGATATTGGCAGCAAGATTAAAGTCTGCTGGCAATGTTTATTGCGGGGTGTATTTGGAGGGTGTGCACAGGACGGTGAGACTGCTGTGAAATAAAACGTGAGTGTAAATGTTAGGATAAAGGTGACGTTCCCTGGGGATGCTTACCCTGGGGAAGGGGCACCTCCCAGACCCACCACCCAGACACTCAGCAATTTGAGTGGACATCTTATTCCTGGGTAGAGGTGCCAGTGGAAACTGTGTGGACGTTCTTCCAGCTTGTTGCTCACCTCGTGCCTCTCCTCTGCGGGCCCCCGCGGCTCGGTACGAACGCAGGACGCTCGGGAGCCCCCCTGTTGAGAGCCTGGGCAGGAATTGGTGGTCCTGGAGGTGCTGCAAAGTAGCTGTGCTCTGGCAGTCAGCTGTATGGCAGCTGGCTGGTGCAGCTTCCAGCCACTGGTGCCGGTAGGACCGGTTAACCCAAGGCAGGTGAAGGGTGTCGAGAGCGACGCAGCGTTTCCTTCACTCTGGGCTGTGTGCTGCTGGGGCCGGGGGATCCATCACCGGCTGCAGGGAGCACTGCGCTGTCAGGGGCAGGGCCTGTGGGGATGGCTCCCCTGGGGAAGGTACCTGGAGGGCATTTGGAAGTGCTCGTGCTCACGAGGCTTCTCCTGGGTTTTTGGGAGAGAGAGAGAGAGACCTTGTGCTTTGTACGTTCAAATGATACTTGTTTTATGTAGTGGCTTCCTAAAAACACAGCGTCAGGCAGTGTGAGCTGTTGGATCGCGAGAGAACACCCCTGCTGCTTCCCCAGGGTGACCTGGGAAGCCAAGCTGAGGTGCCCTGGGCACTTCAAAGAACCCCACTGCAGAACTGTATCGTTAAGGGAATGTTCAAGTGATCATCTAACCGATTGTCATATGACCCAGGTTTTGTTTCAGATTCACTCTTGCTGATCAGTCTTCTAAAGCCGTAAGCCTCGCTGTGTGGCCTTGGCCTAAAGTAAGTGCTGGTTGACTAATCTAAGTTACTTGGGAAGTTTTCTATGAATTCCCAGTGAAACAATGCCTCCTGGAAGATAAGCCCTCCCTTGTTGAGCAGTGACATAGCTCCCTGATTTTAAACCCCGTCACCTTTTCTACTTGGGCGCGTCGCTAAGCCTCGTAATTAGTTAAATCTGCTCCTCGAGTCCCGAGCGAGCCGCACACCCCACTGCTCTGGGACCCTTTCAAAGAGTTGCCTGATTAACTTGGCGGAGGCAGTGGGGGGCTAATTGGATAAGCTTTAATCTTCACACCACCAAAGCCAACCGTGCTAAGATCAGAGGAAGGAGGAAGTTAGGCTGTGTTGTGTGGGAAGGTAGTTACCAAACATGTCAGAAAGATTATTGTAACGAGCAGAGCAGTTGTCATGACCCAACCGACAAGAATAGGGCAGATTATGAGGGGGGGAGGGACAGAGGGAGCGGTGCAAATTATTTCAAATTTGCTTGCCTTGCCTTTTCTTTTTTTTTTCAACAGGCAGAAGTAGTTGGGCTCTTTTTGGCAAGCAAAGAGCCTTATCTTCCTTTTGCTTTAGTGATCTCATCAGGTGTCGTTAACCCCTGGATTTGGTGTGTCTGCTGATGGGACTGCTGCACTGGGGGGACTGTGGTGATCTCTGCATCTTCGGGACCATGCTGCTTCCATTTGTGAACCTGGCAGCAGTCACTGTGAGGCTATAGCAGAATCATAGGCTTATTTTGGTTGGAAGAGACATTTAAGATCATCAAGTCCAACTGTTCCCCCAGCACTGCCAGGGCACCACTAAACCATGTCCTTCAGCACCACATCTACATGGCTTTGAAACCCCTCCAGGGCTGGGGACTCCACCACTGCCCTGGGCAGCCTGGGCCAGGCCTTGACAACCCTTGTGGGGAAGAAATTGTTCCTCGGGTCCAACCTAAACCTCCCCTGGTGCAGCTTGAAGCTGTTATCTTTTGTCCTGTCACTTCTTGGGAGAAGACACCAACCCCCCCTGACACCAACCCCACCTGGCTCCAACCTCCTGTCAGGGAGTTGTGGAGAGCCAGAAGGTCTCTCCTGAGTCTCCTTTTCTCTAGGCCGAACAACCCCCGGTCCCTCAGCCTCTCCTCACCAGACTCTAGACCCTTCCCCAGCTTTGTTGCCCTTCTCTGGCCACGCTCCAGCCCCTCAATGTCCTTCTTGGAGTGAGGGGCCCAAAACTGAACCCAGGATTCAAGGGGTGCCTTCCCCAGTGCCCAGTTCAGGTGGACAATCCCTGCCCTAGTCCTACTGTCGACACTAGTGCTTGTACAAGCCAGGACGCTTGGGGATTCCTTGGCCACCTGGGCACACACTGGCTCATATTCATCTGGCTGTTGACCAACACTCCCAAGTCGTTTTCCACTGGGAAATGAGTTAAAATAAGCTAACCAACCCAAACCATCACATGCCCTAAAGAGACAGACCACTCCTCTTCCTGAAGGTCAGGCTAAATGTCCCTGGTTTTTGCAGAGCTGCTGCCCTCAGCCTTGGATGCTGCTCAAAGCCACAGGGTACTGCTTCTGGAAGATGTTTTCCCAGTCACTGGCCAATGCAACTGGGCATTGCTCTGGTTCTGTGTCCTTTGCTGCCAGCTCCTACCACACAAGAGTCTCGCCTGAAGGAGCTGCTTAGCCTAACTTGGATTTCTGCTGTGTCTCATTGTGATCCAGGGCTAAAGTGGGGTCACTGCCAAACTGGACTGATCTGTACACAGAAGGACTATTTCCAGCACAAAAAAAGGGGAAAAGAGGATGGTCAAGCCCTCTCAGCTCCCTGAGAACTGGGTATGGGTATCACTACCAAAAGTGATGTTTTGGCATCATGAAAAGCAGGATGCAATCTGGGACCTTCTCCCTTCCAGGATCATGTCACCACTGAGAGGTGCAGTAGTGACTGGACTAGGAAAATGTCACCAGCCAAAGGAAAGTCAGCTTTGCTAAAACTCCTGTGCTCCTGCAAGACATGCTGGCTATGGCCAGGAAATGCCTCCTGAATACATGAGTTCTGATGGAAATGTTGAGGTCTGATTAATTTTTTTCCAGGCATCCATAACAGAGCTCAGTGGATACTCAAAGCCAGGATCTTCACGGCATGTTGTTTTACATCAGCTCAGCAGTGGCCCCCACTGCCCCACATCCTTTTCAGCACAGGAGGTCAAAATGGGTTTGCAATCTGTTATTTTATTCTCCCCTATCTGGGCAGACTAAAGCATAGAAAAGAGAGACGGCCCTGCAATGGACTTGCAGTGGCTTGGTGTTAGCACCATGTAAGGACCCCAGTTCTTCAGGCTCCAGGGCCTGTTTGCTGTTTACCATTTGCCATTAGGTTCCAGAAAAAGAAGGAACAGCCTCATGAGGACTTTAGATCTGCTGAAGTGATCAGATTGTCTTTGGCTGCACACACAATGCTGCATTTTGTTCTGCAGCAAAAACCACTTGTTTCCATTTCCGTATCTGGTCAAGACATCAGGCTCTCTAACTTGTGTGGTCCAGGAAGATGCTTTTCACACCTGGAAGGAGATACTATTCCTGACACCCTTGGAAACCTCGTAAACAGAGAGACCCTGGTAAACAGGTATTTCCCTGAACTGCTGCAGACAATAAGCTCAGCTCTGCTCAAGAGCCCCAGGGCATCTACAGCATCTCCAAGTTGCCAGAGGTCATATGGATACATATGCCAACATGTGTTTCTCCTGCCCTAGGAGATCTCAGCAGGGCTAACCCTACAAACAAAGCCTGTTTTCATCTAAACCCTTCCCTGCCAGCAGAGCCTGCTTCTCCATACTCTCAGCAAAAGAAGGGAAAAGCAGCAGGCAGCAGTGTTGTTAAGGATGAAGGCAGAACACTAAAATCAAATTATGTCTGCCAGGAAACAAACCTCCCAACCTAGAGCAGCCCTTTCCATCCTCTCAAAGTCCAGGCTGTGAATCCTTTTCATGTCGCAAGCCTAACATGGGCTTGGAATTGGGGTGTGACACCAAGAGCCATAATTCATGTCTCCTCCATGACTGCAAGCCTAGGTGTGTTCAACCCCAAAGGTTGTGTCTATATTTGAAAATTAAATGGATTGGAGCCATTCTCTGATGCCAAGACCAGTGGGAACAGAGGAACCTGCATCCATCCTACCAAACTCACTGAGCCTTCAAAATAGTGCAGTTTCACCCAAGATGCTTGCTGGGAATGGCCCTCAGTTCAGACTCCCAGTAGCAGGTGGCTCAGGGCAATGTCATACAGGAGGTGATAATACAGAGGCAGAGCCAGATAAGCTGTAATGTTGAGGTCTGCTTAGGGTCTCCATATGCAAAATGCTCCCTCCATCCCTGAAGGAGCTGATCTGTGGACCAGTATCATGCTCAACCACACTCCCCCAGACTGTGCTGGGGTGAAGGTACAGGGCAGGCTCAGTCCTGCCTTTGGGATGTGCTCAGGAATGCAGCCACACCACGATTCTCATCATAAGAGGGTTTTAGTTTTCACCCAGCAAGCTGCTGCTTGCAACTCTGGTCATCCAGAACAAAACCCTACTACACTGAAAAAAGGATCATGGTCTTTCTGCAGCCTGCATGGGTTTAAGGGATGCCCTCCACACCACATCCTGGAGGGCAGGATTTCAGAGGATGAACACCCAGACTTGAAGTGCAGAGAGATCCTTCACTGAAATCTGCAGTGAATTTTTTATAGGCTTATCTTTCCCTTTTCTGAAAGAATAAAGCAGCACTGTAGGTTCTGGGGAACATGGAGAAGAGCAAAAGCCTGAGTCAATGGAAGTGTATGAGGACAACGTTGGTGGCAGGACATCCTGAGGGGATTGCAGCAATTTAAGGAAACTGGAGGCAAGGAACAGAGGACCAGGGTAACATCAGGAGCTGATGGAGTGGTTAAGGACAGCCCAATGAGAGCGCTCAGATATGCACTCTGTCCACTGAGGGAGCAAGGTCAGTGAAAGAGCTGCAAAGGCATTCAACCACAGACCAAGTAGCAGAATGAAGAAAAGGGAAGGAAATCCCCATGGGTTGCCTGACAGAGCTTCCTAAGATCAAGCTATCAATAGCAGTTTCTAAATAAACATTTAAATCTCTTTTCTTCAACATATGCCTTTAAAAACATAACTGATAACAATCTAAAACATTAGAGGGACCAACATCTCACATTTCTGCACTGTGCGTGTTGAAAGAGAAAACTGGATACACACACAGGTTTTAGAAATCTCTTGGGCTTTCATGACAGTATCTCTTGGTCCTTGGACTTTGTTTGTGGTAACAGCATGAGTTGTTGCACAAACGTTTTTAGACACAAATCAGAAACCCAGAGCAAGAAGGTGAATATTTAGAAAGTCAAAATGAAGATGGAAATGGTTGAGAAGTTGTCCCTCACTCCAATAAGGACATTGAGGGGCTGGAGCATGTCCAGAGAAGGGCAACAAAGCTGGGGAAGGGTCTAGAGCACAAGTGTTGTCAGGAGCAGCTGAATGACCTGGGGTTGTTCAGGCTGGGGAAAAGGAGGCTCAGGGGAGACCTTCTTCCCCTTGATATCTCCCTGCAAGGAGGTTGGAGCCAGGTGGGGTCAGCCTCTTCTCCCAAGGAACAAGCGACAGGACAAGTGGAAACAGATGCAAGTTGCACCAGGGTAGGTTTAGGCTGGACAAGAGGAAAAATGTCGTCCTCACAGGGGTTGTCAAGGCCTGTTTCAGGGTGCCCAGGGCAGTGGTGGAGTCCTCATCCCTGGAGGAGTTTTAAAGCTGTGGAGGTGTGTTGCTGAGGGACATGGTTTAGTGGTAACCTGGCAGTGATGGGTTAACAGTTGGACTTGATGATCTGAAAGGTCTCTTTCAACCAAATTAACTCTATGATTTTAAACAAACAGGAATGTGAAGACCATTGCCTGCATTTTCTCCAACTTCTGCAGCTACTGTAAGTGAACTAGTTCTGGGGAAATGTCACAGGAAAACTCGGCTTTTTGCAGGATCTGGCAGGCTTTCTGTGCTTCCCATTTCTTCACAATGGTATTTTACTGTCCTAAGATAGCAAAGTGGGATGTCTTGCACTTAAAGCTCTGCGAGGCCAAGCTTCCTTCTTGCTCCTCAGGGAGTCTTTACAGGCAAGCACTCTAACCACACGGCATTTTTAGGAGGGGAAATATTTTAATGAGTGAGAAATAGAGAGCTGGTAATTGCTAGTGTGTGCTTTCCAGTTTGCCCTATTATAGCTGTGATGATCAGCGTGTCTACCATGGGGCTCCTCTAGGACCTCCTGTGATATTGGTGCAGGGCTGACCACGTGCAGATTCAGATGCCACCCTACAACTTTCTCAGCTAGATCTGGAAGACAGCCCATGCCACAGGCCAGGCAGATCTTCTAGATCATCTTTTTGAGCCATCTAGTTACTTTTCCCGGGGACTTGGGGCTGCGGTCCCTCCATGCCTGGACCTGGGACTGGTGGGATCAGCCAGCCTGAGTCTGAGGGGCTACCCCATCAGTGGGAGAAGATTAGAAGGTGTCCACAGTCTGCAGACACCAGGTTTTTTCCCAAGACCTGGGTCCTGACAGCAAGGTATACCCATGGAAAGACTGGAGCATTCCCAGAGCTGGGTGCACCCAGCAAGCCCAGGACCAGCTGTCTGGCACCTCTTTCCCATGAAGAGCCAATCCATGTTTATATCCTTTGGCCCCTACATGAGTAGAATTAAAGCAACTCGAAGAATCCAAATGAACACTTGTGTAGGCTGAGAACGAAGGAAGGGAAAGGCTTTTTAATGGCTTTTTTTTTTTTTTTAAATAAACATCTGTGAAGCATTATTTTAAAAGCCTGCTCATGCTTTATGTTTGGATAACACCAAACATCACACTAGACCAGATACAGAAGGTGTTTCATATTGATGTACCCCTGCCAAAAAAGAAAGACCTTTGCAGTGCTAGGGTGCAGAGCAACCTTCCTCCTCTGGAAACATACCACTACTGCTTCCCATCACCAGTGAGGTATAGAGAGTGCCTGAGACATCTTCCCAGAGAGAAGGATAGCACCCCTGCCAGGTCTTTGGTGAGATGCCTTCACTCACAGGCAACGACATCCCAGCCCAACATCTACACCCTCCATAACCAGCACTGAGGATGAGTTCATCTCTGCTCTATCACATGCTGGACAAGGAGCTTCTCTGCCATCATGAACTTGCTGCTTTTCTGCTTTTCTCTATATTTTTGGCTATCTTTTTGCAGGCTAAGCCTCTTACCACATCGGCAAGGTATTGCTTAGCTGCTGCCACTCTGCACGTGTAAGAGAACAGAGAAATGTACTTGGTCCTAAACAGCCAATAAATTGCTGATCTGGGGATTAAACACCAGTATCTCCTCTCTCAGCACTCTGAAAAAAAACTTATTACAAAGTTTCCATGGTGTTTCTAGTGTTTATTGTGCAGTTTGGCAATGACTCCTCCACGTAAGGGCTCTGAAAGCCGCACATGCAGTCTTGCCCCAGTTGTCACAGGGAAGTCCCTATCACACTGTTTTCATGTGTTTGGGAGACTTTTTCTGCTATTCTAAGAACAAGTTTTGTGCCTTACCATGTGCACTGGGCTGTGGTCACACAGAGGAGAAAACAGATCTGGAAGGAATTAGCTTGTTCTAGTTTATTCAAAACCAGTTGCATGTAGCTGGGCACAAGTCCCTACCACTGCGCAGAACCCCTTGTAATAAAGACATGGGGCTGCGACAGCGCTGTTTTTTTCTTCAGCTAAAGCACAGAGCAGAAAACATCAAGGGACTGAAGCTCCCACAGAGGGTGAATGTCTGAGTCAGCTCCTTAATAGCCTCAGGAGGTGGACACGTGCATGCCATCCCTTGAGGAAGTGTGTTGGATGCTGTGGAACCTGGAAGCCACCTCTGGGGCATGCGGGTCATTGGCCACATCCCCAAGGTGTAGGATGGCAACAGGCAGGGCCTGGCAAGGATGGAATACACATGTCCATGGGACCACAATGACTCCTTGGGGCTGCTCACCTTCCCACACCTGTCCCTAACAGGACTGCCCCTGGCTTCACTGACCTTAGCAACAGCATGATGCCTGAAAATACGTGTGCCTCAAAGAACCCAGCAGCCTTCACATTAGCAACCAGTCTTAAAATGTCCAGGTGGCCTCTCAGGTCTCCCATATATCACAGTTTTATTAGACAAAACCTCTTCTTATTGACTACAGTGAATCACACTATGGGTGATGCTTTACTGACAAGCAAGTCATCGCTCTCAGCCTGCTTCCTCTTCATCTGCAGGTGAGCTGTTGCCGTTAACACACACAGAGTCTTTCCAAAAAAGTTTGTCCTTCTGTAGCAGTCTCCATCAGAGGATCCCGAACAGCTTCTCCATGTCTTTGCATAAGTAGCCCTTCAGCAAAACTGCTCTTCCCAAACTCATGTGTCCATCATGGGATGCCAAGATAAAATGATGGACTTTAATGGATGCAGTGGCAGACCTGATTTATCTGCTGTGATGGACTACAGGAGTTCATGCCAGGCGCCTCAAAAGGCTCAGGGACCATCAGCCCTGGGAGCATTCCCCAGAAGGACAGTTTTGAGTTATGCCTCTCAACTCCATTTTGACGCATGGCAATTAGTTTTTGGGACACGTGCTTTCCCTCTAGAAAT
>WUAM01000287.1:12055263-12067376 GCA_024336885.1 Actenoides hombroni
AGGGACCCTGGCAGTGCAGGGTGAACGGTTGGACTCGATGATCTTGAAGGTCTCTTCCAACCAGACAATTCTATGATGAGCAGGTAGCTTAGTGTGCAGAGGCTGTGTCCAGTGCACTCCACCTGAGGACAGCTTCTCTGAAACATTAGAAAAACCCCACCTCTCCAAACTCCTTCAGGTGACGTGGGTTTGATGCTCTGCGCTTGCTGCGTGTCGATCCCCTTTATTTCCTGAAGCCGTTTGTCTCCAGGGTTGCACAATATTCCGATTGGAAGCTGTAGAGCTGGACGAAATTAGAGCGGTAGGTGTTAATTAGCTTCAAAAAAACTTGCTAGCTACCAGCTCCCCCAAACCTGATGCCACGGGAACGTTTCTGGTGGTGCCCTGCAGGAACGTGTTCCCAGCCACGCGGCCTTCGCAGCCCGCTAGGCCCGAAAGCCTCGCTGGTGGCTCTTCAAGTTGCTAAAGCTGAATTGTATTCTCTTTCCACACCTCCAGAGAGAGGACACGCATCTCTGGGTTCCTCTGCAGGGTGAAGATCTGGGAGTTGGTACAGTGGCTGGGGGGGATGGCAGTAGATGCTGGGAGGATGAGCGACTGGGGGATAAGATCCATGGAGAGGTGGTAGTGAGAGACTTACAGAAGCAGCACACCCGCTTCTGCTCTCCGTGGTCCATTTTTGCCGTACTCAGAATGCTAACAAGGATAATTTATGCTCTGTAGAAACTTGACTGATAGTCAGTGGTTAATGGAACTTGGCTCATGATAGTTTACTAAAGAGAAAGTTGAGGGGACTTGGTCCTGTATCTGTTTCTGGCCGGAGGGAAGCTTTGCTTCTGGAGAATAACAGCAAAAGCAACGAGCCCGGATGGCGATGAGGTATTTTGCAGGCACTGAGGATATATTTCAAGGATTCCTTTAGTTCTTCATCAGTGATAACCTTTTGAAAGCTTGGCTGATGTAGGTTGGTGAAAATCTGTGGCCTTTTCTGGGCGTTGAAGTTGACTTGTCAGAGGCATTTGCCCACGACTTCTTTCATGCCGACTATGGGTAGAATTAAAGGCGTGACTGCAGAGTTCATGACTGACTTCTTCATTTTAGATCTTTAGTGTTGACACAGGGTGGGTTTAATCTAAAAATAATTACACTTGAATGATGCTGGGTACCTCTGTGTGCCTTGTCCCCATAATTTCTGTGGTTTCGTTTTCTGCACGAGTCCAGGGAAGCATGATACAAAATGCCCACGCGGGGCAGACAGTGAATCCCAACCTCAAACTGGACACCTTTGCCTCCTGTAGGTATTTCTCCCCCCTTTTTAGGCTCCTGGTGCAGATACATCTGCCAGCCAGCAATGCTGGGTAATGAGCCTGTCTCTTTAACTCCAGAGCCCATGCTGGGGAATTTGAGAGGAGGAGGAGAAGAAGGAGGGAGGAGGAGGATGGGAGAGGCGAAGGCTGGGAGGTTCCTGGGCTGGATTCCTTGGGGGTGACCTCTCTCACCCTTTCCACATTGAAAAACAGATTTCTGCAAGGGCTTGGTGGGAAGAGCTGCCTCTCGGTGCCTCTTCCCTCCGCTCCGATAGGTCCTCCTGTGTTTGCATAACAATTTGGGCACATGTAAACACGGCATGGCCTGGGCTGGCTGGGTTACTCTGCCTGAGCGTGGGGTTTAGAACAATAAGGCTGGCCGGGACAGCCTTTGATGGCAGAATTCCCATCCCTTTTCACCCCTGCCCCTGGAAGTTAACCAGTATGTTGAGATCGGAACGACCCTCCGCGTACCTACGGTTATTCCTTGAACAAAGCCAAGCAGTGGGAAAACTGGCACCTGCTGGTCATTTTTGTCAAAGTGCTTCAGCCCCCAACCCCCCCCCTTCCAACATTTTGTTGAAGTTGATAAAATCTGTAGCAAAACTCTTTGGTTTCAGCGTGTTGCTTTGGATTTAAGCTGAGGCAAAGTGCTCCCCCCTTGCTCGCCCCTTCCTTCTCTGGGAAGCCAACTTTTGCTCGGACCCAAACTGTGTGCTATTCCAGAATGTGCCTGTTTCTGGGTTTTTGCTTCATTTTTGAAATCATACAGTCTTTTGATTTTTCTGATGAGTGCCTGTACTGGAGCCACTGGCTGTGGATGCGAGCAGAGCAGCCTGGCACCAACAGTGGAATAATCACCCTTTTACGAGCAGGAATGTAATGCAGCAATGGGTGGGTCTTTGTTAGCAGCCACTATAATAATAAAATCAAAGTATTGCTGCTGAAATCCAACTGTAATCAATATTTCAACATCTCGCTCTCATGCAAACATTGTGTCAAGCTTTGGAGGTCGTCCCCAGCATGATTTATTCCACGGCTGGCCTGCCCTCAGTGCTACCTGCTCGGCACGGGCATCGCCGGGCACGGCAGCGTCCGCACCTCTGGCCTTGCTCAGTCCTGGCACAAACCTTCGGGTCGTTTCAGGTGGGTTGGTTCATTTGCAGCTTATTTTTGATGCCGTTTCTCTTGCTGACTCAAGAGCTGTTGACAATCCCACCCCTTGATTCTGCCCAGTGAAGGCTGCCCTGGTTGGAGCCCGTCTCCCTTGGTGGCCCCGGGCAGCCCCACACTGGTGTCAGTGGGAACTCCCAGGGATTGCAGCGGAAGAATGATCATGGGATATACTCCAGTCTGCTGCATTTATGAAATTATTGTTGAAAATCATCAGTCATCTGCAGGCAAATGTTTGGATGCTGCTTGGCATTCTTTCCTTTCTTTGCAGCGTGCGCTGGGCATTTAGAGGGATGTTGGGACGTACGTGTTTCTTAGATTTCAGGCATTCCCACTGAGCTTTCACCACGATGTACACGCAAATCATAAATCAAATGTTAGCCTGCCTTTCTCAGATTTGTACAGGAATGCCTGCGTGCACAGCCCTGGCTTTTCACTCTTACCCTTGGTTCTTCTGGGTTTGTTTGTCCTGACTCTGTCCTAGTTTACCCACATTCAGGGCAGTTTGCTGCAGAGTAACCATTTCTCACCAGCTTTTTAGTTAGAAACTTTAACCCTCAGAATGTCCTCTTAAAAACTGCACTTAAAAATAAGCGAAGAAAGTACGATTAATATTGAGATGCTGGGGGGGGTTGTGGTTTAACCCCAGCTGAACCCCATGCGGCCGCTTGCTTGCTCCCCCTGCACTGGGATGCCCAAGGGCATCAGTTACTTGGCTGGGGACATTTCCAGTAAGTGGGTGCAGGTTTGGGGGGATCCAAACGTGGCCACTCGGCACCATGTGCAGCGCTGTGGGTTGGGTTTATTTCTGTTTGTCATCAGGCTCAAGCGTTCAGTAGTAGCCAGGAGTGTGCAAAGAGTCCCTGGTTCCTTCTCCCTGCCTGTGGGTTGCAGTTGGCCTCATCACAGAGGAGAAAGTCTGGTGTCACCCATGGCTACATCCTACCTTACCCGGATGGCACTTTTTGGTAACTTTCCCCCATCCTCAAGTTTTGTAGAGTTGTTTTTTTTTTTTACCTACAGCCCTGAGCAGACAGCTTCCTGTGGAGCAGATGGTTAAACTGGGATTTGTTGGTGAGATCATCCCGAAGTGTTTGTGTCTGAATGAGATATGGGGGTCTTGTTAATGCTGGACACAACCAGGAGCCTGCTGATCAGATGTGACAGATACAGAGGTGGTGGCAGCCAAGCTATGTGATGGATGGAGTCAGAAATGTTCTTCTGGTCCTGCAAAACTAGACTGTGAATTGGGGAGGGAGTCTTGGAGGATCATTGTGGGCCTAATCATCCTATCAAGCCACTCTTTTTGGTGGCTTGGCACTTTCCTGTAGCCAAGGAGAAAGCCTGGCTTCCTGGGGAAGCACCAGAGAAGAGTATGACTTTGTCATAGTAAAAACAAGCAGAAAAGAGCAAAGTCTTATTTCTGACAGACATTTCTCTGACCTTTTGAGATAAATGGGGAAAATGAGAGGCAACCACAGGATAGACCCTGCTGGGCCAATACGTGTGACCTGTAAAACAAGATATAACTGCAAAGTGGTGCCTGAGCAATCTTTTTTCCCCATCTCTCATTTTCTCCTGTTCCACAAGATGGCATTGCAATCTAACTGCCTTATTGCAGCCCCAGGTAGATGCTCTCATCTCCCCTTTGCCTTCTGATGGAGGCTTTTGGAGATGCTGATGGCAGGGTATTGACTACCCGAAAGTTAGTCACTACTGGGTGTGGGTTTTTGATACCATGACAAATCAGCAAAATTAAAGAATTAAAGACAGGGCTTTGCCAAACCTGGTAATTGGACTTTTCAGAAGGTTGAATTTGTTTTAAAACAGAGCAGCTTGGATTATATAAGGATACCTCTCAAAAAATCATGATTCATGCAGGCTGGGCCCTTCTTCTGCCAGATTCGATGACAGCTCTGAAGTTTTGGTTATTTTTTGCCATGGCTTTAATTTGTTGTATAAATTATGGATGGCAGTTACTCAGGTTTGTTCCTCTGACATACGCTGGGTGTTCAGACCAGCAAGTCTCCATCCTTTTATTTTTTCTTGGTGGAGAAGCTGCTGCAGTGTGCTGTGAAATCAGGCTTTCCTGCAGCCCATCTCTCAGAGGAGTTACACTGATATTCCTCCCCATCGCTGCTCTGCCAACTGCCCTGCCCCTGAGTCACCTGCCCCTGCTTCTACGGGATGAGTTTTCTTGGCCTGGAGAGTTAGATATTTTCCCTGGGTTTTTTTGTATTTTTTTTCCCCTTCTTTCAGTTTCTTCTATTTTAAGCAATTTCATGTTGAAAAGTTTGTTCTGAGCCGTTAGGCCTGCGAGAAAGCTTTGAAAAGAAACTTCAGCAGAAGAATAATGATGGTTAAATTGGGCTTCATTGTTGTCTTCATTGTTGGCCCATGTCTCAAATGTAGTGAGCTCCATCCTCTCAGGAGCAGAGCAGCACAGGCAGGTGGCCAAGGGGCAACCATCAATGATAGAACAGAAGATGGATTTTGATCTGGGCTTTTCTGTCTCTTCATTCCCTTATTCTGCCTACTGGGAATACCAGGAATCCAACCAGGAGCCCAGATCTCACTGCAGGATTTAACTTTCTACTGGTCTTGCTACCTTGTGCATCACCCTCCCTTGTGTTCTCATCTGAGCTCCCTGGAGTGTTTCCTTCCTCTCGTACAGCGTTTTCCTTCACTGTGGGGTTAGCTGTCCTTGGGGGCAGTGGAGCTCTCCTGGAGGTAGCCTGGTTTCAGGAGGAGCTGGTGGGTTTGCAGCCCTGTTGCACGTGCACAGCCGTACTTTTCATCCCACCTCACCCCTCTGACTTCTGAACCCGCTGGCAATTGAAGCTGGAATTAGTTGGGAGATAGAGGGTGTAGAGATATGAAGTTACTACAAGCTCACTTGGGCATCCATTCTCATTAGAGAGACCCAATTAAGGGCCTGCTGAGGTGGGGAGGGCAGGGTGAGCTCAAGTCTCATTAGACACCAGAGGAGCCTCAAAGCAGATTAGCAGATTAAGAGATGTAGCGGGAAATGTGGCTTCATTAATTATGTTAATAACACAACTTTTAAATGAGCTGGCCCAGTAATTTTGGCATGTTGCTAATCTAAGACTCCTGGTTCACTGGTTGTCTTGCCATCTTGTTGCCCCATAACATGAAACAGAATCACAGAATGTTATGGGGTGGAAGGGACCTCTAAAGATGGTCTAGTTTAGCCCCCCTGCCAGAGCAGGATAGCCTGGAGTAGATCACACAGAACAAGTCTAGGTGGCTTAAAGATGGAGATTCTGGAGACTTTGAAAACAAAACACTTTTTTTGTTTTCTGGACACTTTCAAACCAAACACTTTTCCTTGGCTTTATTAGCTCTGAGCCCCCGAGGAGCAGGCGAGGAGCTCACAGGATTCCTCACGGCGTGAAGGGACATCCCAAAGGATGCTTTCTGATTCAGCAGGGACACTGAAACAAGGCCAGTCACAGTGCTGAGACCATGCCTTTGCTGATGGCCTGTGCCCAGCAGCCAGGGTCTCGCTCTCCCAGTGCCTCAGTCTCCTCCAGCCAGCTCGTGGCATCTTCATGCCTCCTCCTCCTCACACAGGCTACCTCCACAACTTAAGTATTTGACTCAATTGGACAACATTTTATGCTGAGATGTTGAAATGGATTCAGCTGATGAAAGAGGATGGACTTAAACAGTCATAACCAGGCTGGTTTTTTTAAAAAATAAAAGGCTGTTTGGAGTCTCTTCATGAATTCCCAGGTGAGGAGTGTGGTGTTTACTGGTGGTGTGGGGTCTGTGTGTGCTTAACAGAAAAGGACGGGAAGAGCCTTCTGGGTCATAGGATCCCTTCAAGAGAAATTTCAGGAGAACAAGCTTGTTTTTTCCCCCCCATTACTCCCATTGGAAGGCTGCAATGGTCATAAACTTATTTCCAGCCTAGACTTGTCAGGGATACTTCATGTTGCCCACGTGTAACCCTTGTCCTGGTGCCTTGAATAGTTATTTCCTCTTTTTTATTTGACTCCCCCAAATGTGTGTGTCTGAGATCACTCAGTGTTCCCTCCCAGCTTTTGTTTTGTGGGGCTGAGGAAGTCTCTTTACATTTTAAACTCCTAAATCAGTCTCTCTCTTTTCTGATAAGCCCTTTCTTACACTTCTTCCTGCTTCTTGGTTTTTTTAACCGTGAGAAGCGACCGCAGCATCCCCAGAGCCTTCTCTCAGTCTCACTTGCCCACCAGCTCCAGCACTCTCTACCTGCTGGAAATACTTCAGTTACAGCTTGTTGGTGCCTCTGTCTGGTTTGCTTTGAGCCGTTTGCCTGGGCCTTTCTCACTCTTGAGCGTTTTCCACCGGAGTTCATTTTCTTTCCGACACATCGCAAAACCGATTGCTTGTCCCAAGCTCGTGGCTTCCTCCCGTCCCATCGAGTTCAACCTCCCTCCAGTCCTCTTCAGCGTTGTCCATGTTTTTCCTGTATTCTGTCCCAGCTTTCCCCTGTGCTGATGCTGCTTTCCAACTTCGTGTCATCAGTGGATTTCATTCGCGCGCTTACTTTTTGTGCCAAGGTCATTAATAAAAATATTTAATAAGATCAGCCTCCTGACCGTTCCTGGAGGAGCTCTGCTGGTGCCCTCCATCCGCTCTGATCCTTCTTTCGACACTGCTTCGCCTTTCACTGCTTTCCTGGCTGTGCGGTTCTGCTAATCCCCGTCTTGTTCCTTTAATCATTTCCCACGTGGCGATGGATCACGTGCTTGCTGAAGTCTGCCTGGATGGGATCTATCACACTGCCTTTGTCTAGAAAATTCATTATCTTACCAGGCTAACCTGAGTAGCTCTGTTGGATCTGATTTCCCTTCAGTACGCTGCCGTTGTTTTCTACCCTGTTCACCGCTGGGTTTCACTTTCTAATTGGTCCTCCTTCGGTTTGCTCTAGAACATCCATCCTGCTGAGGTTTATTGGACAGGTGGCTGCAGCTCAGTCTGCCTGGTTTGGGGGATACATATCCCAGATAAGGGTCAGTTTGAAGGGAAAGACCTGGAGCTCTGTGTGCAGCAGTCCTCCTGGCTTCATTAGCCATCTTGCTTCATTTAAGGACAGCTTACCCTGCGACACTGAGACCCTCCAGAACCCCTGGGTTTGTTCAAGGCCTGGTTGAATGGCTCTCAACAACCTGCTCTATTGGGAGGTGTCCCTGCCCATGTCAGGGAGACTGGAGCCAGATGATCTTTAAGGTCCTTTCCAACCCAAACCATTCTGTGATTCTCCACCCTCCCACCAAGTCCTGGGTCGGCAGAATCAACCTGTGATCACTTATCTATGTCTTTTGCATCTGTGCCACCTCTCCCCCTGTGCCTTTTTCTGGCTGCAGTGACCCCAGAGTATCTTCCTGGATAACATTTGCAGACAGAGACACAAGTGGAACAGGTTACTTCAGGCTGCACAGCAAGTAGAGTATAAATAAGGATTGAAGGGCAGTCAAACTGACCAGCATAAAATGAGGTGGGGAAAATCTCCTCTGCTGCGATACAACTGATGAGGGGTTTGCTTTTGTCATTGCCTGGGCATCAAGGCTGCAGAATAATCAGCTGTTCAGTTGCTGAGCTCTCGATTTAAGGACTTCCCAGCTGATGGTGCAGGGGGCTGGAGAGTGGCACTTCTGGGGCTCAGCTACTGAGTTGTACATTGGGCACGGCTTCAAGTGTGGAGCTGTGAAATGTCATCCCTCCCCTTTAGGAGACAGAGGAAGTGCAGAGTCAGCAGACGGGAGGCATGGATGGGATAGCAAAAGACAATCAACATCATCTTAATGACATTTGCATAGGCAGCTGATCAAACAGACTGAACTTCATCAGTGCTTGCTCATACCTATCTGGAGATTTTGAGCAGCTGTTGTCAATGCACGTGGCAGGATTGTCCAAATCTGAGGGTAAAATAAGCCTCTGGGCACCCCCCTCACCCACACTGTCTGTCAATCCAAAGGGCCAAGAGATTGGTTGTATTTGAATATTGAAAAAAAAGGGAATTGTCTGAAATATCCAAGGGTGGCTGCGTACAGCCCGGTTTCCAGTGATCCATGTTGCAGAATTAAATCATTAATTTATATTTCGGAAAATGGTGTTGAAATGTGTTAATTTGTGCATTACCAAAGAGGCTCAAACTTGCCTCCTTCTGCCTTTTCTCTCCCTAACATGCTCAATGACAAAATAATTGCTCTGCCCGATCTGGAGTTGAAATCCAGCGGTGTTCTGGCTCAGGGATTTCGTGCGACGTTAGGACTAAATGAGGGGGGGAAGCTATCTGGGGTAACTGTATTAATTCTTACAGCTTTGAAGTTTTCCCTGAACCTTTAGCTCCCAAATACCCAAGGAAGCAGCTTCTAGCCTCTCTTGGTCTCGTTACCCTGAACCCATCCCAACCAAAGATGCTGCCCTGAGCACAAGGCTGCTGCAAACGCAGCGCCCGGGCGGAGAGAGGGTCCAGCATCTGGAATCCTGCTTCCCGGCCCCGGGCGCTCCGGGGACACAATGCACAGAGGATGTGGTCAGTGGAGAAATGACTTAGCTGGGGAGCAAGTGGTTCTGCTGTCTCTTCAGGGCTTTCTGAGATGCATAGAGGATGTTGGGCCCACCAGAAATTTGGGATATAAATCAACAGGGCCGTGATCTTGAATCTTACTTGTTTTTGCGAAAATACAGTAGGATTTCTGCAGTCGCTGGAAGGCTGCCTGGAGGAAAGCTGTCCTCGGGCACATGGGGAGAGGAGTAAGAAACTCGAGGGGGTGCCTTCTCAGGTCTGATGCAGGATAGCCAAAATAAAGTCTTGGGGTGAAAAGCAGTGATGTTCATGCGGCGTCTGTCGTGAAGCATTCACATGGCAGGAGCTATTCTTCCAGCAGCAGCTGGTAATTAACCCACGTTGCACATCTAGGATCACTGGTTCCGTGGTGGAATGGCCCACGGGAGCCGTGCGTTCGTCAAGCCCACAAGCTGCACCCCTGGGAGCTGTCGGACCTGGATGCTGGTTGTGCTCCAGCACCCTGTTTGGTGCTGCTGGAAGCAGCCCAGTGGCATTGCAGTGCAGCTGCAGAGCTTGGGTGGGGAAAGCCCCGAGAAGGAGCCGGGTTTGGGCTCGTGCGCAGATGCTGGAAGGTGCCGTTCCGCAGCGTGGGGTGCGGCTGTGGTTCTGCTGCCTGCCCCACATGGCACCTGGCACTCCTGTCCCCATGGTGAGCTGCAGAACAGATGGAGATTCCCACTGCATCAGTCCCAGGGGCAACTTGTGCTGCTGCTGTGGGATTAGCAGCCCCTGAGCAGGGGAGGGCGGTGGGTTACAAGGCACTTCAGAGCTGTAGAGGTGTGGTGCTGAGGGACGTGGTTCAGTGGTGACCTGGCAGTGCTGGGGGAACGGTTGGACTTGATGATCTTAAAGGTCTTTTTCAACCTAAACAATTCTATGATTCTGAACCTTTGCAGTGAAAGCAGAGCTGTGTCACTAGAGCATAACCCTGGTCTGCCAACGGAGCTGGACGTTGGTGGCAGGAACACTCTCATGCACACAGATCTGCAGCAGCAAAGCGGGATTCCCTGTTTCAATATCTGACCTGTCTGCTTCAGACAGGATTTTTCCTTTGGTGTGGAAGGAGGGAAGGGGTTTGTCTTTGTTGAGGGGTGATCATGTGTGGTAGTAACTGCTGTGAAATCCTGGTGGGATCTGCAGACGAGTCACTGGTGCGACGTTGTGCCTTGTGTAGCTTTTGATTCATTGTGCTTGTCTCGTATCCCAACCCGACTGTAACGCACAGGAGCTCCTCTGTAATACTTATCTTCTCTATTTTAAAAAAACCCTGCCCCATAATGTTCCCTTTTTGGCAGGAAAAGCAATGCCACCAGCTCTGCCTCGGGAGGAACTTCATTTTCCAAGCCCCACTTTCTCCACCCGTCTGGTTATTCCATTCGTCTTTGAGATGCGTTGGGAACTGCTGTAAAACTTACCTCTCCCTTACTGCAGTAGCCTTTTGGAGGAAGGGCTGTGGGCTCACAAATCATCCTTGATTGTTGTCCCTGGGTTGTTGTCCTCCTGATAATTTAATTACATTTATCAGCTGTGGTTGCTGGAGGTGGGCTAAGAAGGGAGCGGTGCGAGGGGTCCCGCGCGCTCTCCTCCCATCCCTCCTCGCAAGGCTTCTCTACACACATTTCCCTCCCCGAGTTTTCCTTTGTCAGAAGCCTGAAAGAAGATGCTTATTTTAAACTTCAGTTCCATAGATGGACAGTTTTATGTGCTACGGACAGTGCCTGCTGTGATTTTTACGGCCTATCGTTTTCTGAGCAAATGGTTTTGCTCACAAGTTGGCCTGGCTGAAATGACCTTCTCTTCTTCATTAACTGTCTGCTGAAAACTCTGCGTGCGGTGGCAGTTAGAGAGCCTTGATTGGGGTTATTTTAGGTGGTACGGGGAGGTCTGTTCCTTCCCTTCCCTCCTCATTATCAAGCAGAAGCAACTGCTCAGGGCCTGGTTTATTTACCTAATAAACTGCCTCTTGTATCGTCTAGGAAATGCTCACATTTTTCAGCCAAGAAATCCTAGTAACAGGCAAACAGAGGTCTAGCAGTCAGGTCTGGAGAAACAACAAAATGAAGGTCAGCTAATATTGCTGTTATTCTCTTTCCTGGTGGCCATGACAGCGGGGGTGGTTTATTTGAAGATCCCAGACTTGGAGTCATTGTTGGTCCCCCGAGCACTGGAGGCTGTGCCAACACTTGGGGATATTAATGTATTCTACAGATCAGTGAATGAAGAATTCCTCCGCACTCTTTTCTTTTAAAAAAAAAAAAGAAAGGAAAAAAAAAAAAAATCCTCTTCTCTCCCCTTCCCCCTTTCTCCCCGCACTTTGTTTGCCGTGGCTTTGTCTGCGGGGTGTTGCCGGGCATCTCTAATGAGCAGGGGAAGAATCGCGGTGAGGGGGCCGGGGCGCTGGGGCCGGCTCCCCGCTGCCAGCACCCACCAGCCCGCCGGTACCAGGCCCTCAGGTGCATCAGGGCTCACGCCGGTGGGGTTTGGGCACACGGGTATCCGAGGAGAGGGGAGAAAAAGGCTCCTTTTGGCCACGTAAAGCTCGCTGGTTTGCCTGGAAATCCTCCCCCGGTCGCCCCGCGATGCCTCGGCGCTTCTTTAGTATTCATCGCGGCGCCGTGGCCGCGGCCATCTCCCAGCCCACCCCCAGCAGCTGCTCAAAGGCACAACATTCAAACGGTTCCTGCTCCCGGTGCCTTACTGCCGGGGAATAATCGGGTGCTGTTTGCGAGGAACGTAGAACGACGCGGCCCCGGCGGTGGAAAAAGTGCTGGGGAGACAGGGCTTGGTGGGATGGGTCTGCGGAGACTTTTGCGGGGCTTGGTGCGAATAAAAGCTGGTTTCGTGATGAGACAGCTATCTACTAATAATAGTGCCACGGATCAGGGAAAGGCGTCCGAGCGCGTTTTTTAGCTGTTCTTCTTCCATGACGGGAATCGTACTTAGATTTTTGATTTTTTTTTTTTTTTTTATAATTTCTTTTGTCCCCTCTTGGAAATTTAATGGGAAAAAAAACTGCCAACGCGCCTCCAGGACCCCGCCCGCGTTGGGGGAAGGGG
>WUAM01000287.1:12096226-12109082 GCA_024336885.1 Actenoides hombroni
TTCTCTCCTCAGAGCGAGGGGAGAGACCACCCCCCCCCCCCAAGCAGGGGGGAGTGCAGGAGAATTAGTTTCCTGTAGCAGGCATCTGGCAGCTGTGCTACCTTCTCGCCACCGTTCAGTCAAGAGAGAGCAAAATCTGCTTTGCTGGTTTTCTGGAGCAGTCTTCAGAATGATCCATAACTTGCACCTTTTTAACGCCGTCCTACTTCAGAGCGGGATGGTGCATGTTCATGTTAGTCATGAGCTTCTGCATGGGAGCCTCAGCAGTTTTAGGGGCAGGATGGAACCCACAGAGCCTGTGTGCTCGGCAGAGCACTGGGAGACTCTCTTTAACGCTGGTTGATCCCCGTTTTCCCAGGTCAGGAACATACCTGAAAGTCCTGCTTTTCCTCTGCAAATAGTTTCGTCTGAAAGCAGGAGTAGTTTGTATTGGAAGCAATTTCCTGATGCAATTTGGATTTCCTTCCGAGTAATCCTTTGCCCCAGTGGGATGGTGCAGAGGGATTCTAGAAAAGCTTAACTGGTCTTGCCATGAGTTAAACAGATCCCTTAATCTTTGCAAGGCAGATGTTGAAGCTGGAAGATACCCTGCAGGCACTGTTGAAAAAAAATAATCTGAAGTGTCGGGAAGAGAAAGAACCTCTCTGCCAGCGTGGAGTTGAGTCCCTGTCGCTGTCAGGTCATCGACATGCCGGCCTCTGGCGAGGGGCTGGCACGGGGCAAGCGGGGGGGGGCCATTGGTCTCAGCTGGGAGGAGGAGCAGGACTCGGAGGACAGAATTCAGTTGCCAAAGACCGTTTGTGAAAGATGAAGGCAGCAGCCTCACCATTGTTCTGTCTTTTCCAGGCATGCTGGTGGTGATCGTGCTGCTGCTGATCGCCATTGCCGTGGTTGCCGTCTGGCCGACGCACTAACGGGGCTGCGTCGGAGCTGCCGCTCGGCACCCGAGCGCAGAGGACTCTGGAGGAGAGACCGACCCTGCAAAGACTTTCTGCGTTTGCAGTAAACTCCACGGGATTGAAATGAAGCTGTGTCTGACAGATACCCGTTCCTCCTTCAGTTCCCGGCTGAAGAGCACGGCCTGATTTGCAGGCTTTGAATTTGACAAGGACTCTTTCCCCACCTTCGTTTGGCATCGGGAAGCTGCGGCCGGCAGTAAAATAGATGCACTTCTTGGTGCCTCGGCAGCTGAGCTCACGCTGGTGTCAGGGAGCTGCCTCCCTGGAGTGCTCCCTGCCCGGGATGCTCCGTGCCCAGGGAGCTGCCTGCTTGGGGTGCTTTCTGCCCAGGGAGCTCCCTGCCTGGCTGCTGCCACTTCTGCTGCATAGTCAGTCCTCCTGATGCCTTTAAAATACTAAACTAAAGGTGTGGTTTGGCAGGACAGCAGTGGCTCCTCTGCTTTCCACTGCCTTCCTTTGAAATGAAAATGGTCACGTTTTTCAAGGAATAGATGTTTTGGGGAATGACTGGATCCGGCTGCTGGCAGGATGGGGAGCAAGAGCCCACGGAGCCCTGTGGGGAGGCACAGGACCCCTGGGAGCTGCACCGTGAGTCAGTCCTGGGCCCTTGGGGAGTTATCGATGGTGATCTCCACACGTGCAGACATTAGGAGGTCTCAAACCACGTGTGTAAGAGTGGGAAGCCTTGTCCAGCATGTGCTCAGGAGGAGGAGGTGATCTCCATGTGATCTCCACGTGATCTCCATGTGCTCTGCCAGGCTGACCTCTGGAGATGCTCTGGCATTAACGTACTAACCACAGCGGCCAAGCTCTGCCTCTTTGTTTTACAACTTTTCACACGCTGGTAACACTGGGAGAAATGATTATCAGTTTAAAAGCCAATGAAAAGGAAGAATCGAATGTTTGCTTCGGTGTTCACTTGATGTGACTGGCCAATGAAATGATTATTTTGTTATATGTTCCAGTTTGACTTCAAATCGATAGAGCAAGCAATAAATACTGAATAAAAGCTGATCCATTTATATACAACTTATCTGCCTGGGCTTTTATTGTTTTCTACCATCTTGTGTTGGACTGGAATTCTTCTCCAACACTTCCCTTTCCCAGGAGCTGATTTGTAGAAGAAAAAAAGCGATTCCTGTCAGATTTCATGTGTAGTGTGACATCCCTTTCCTGCCAGAGAAGGAGACTCCACAACCTCTCTGGGCACCCTGGACCAGGCTTTGCCACCCTCAAGTTTTTCTTCCTGGTCAGATGGAACCTCCTGGGTTCCAGTTTGTTCCTGTTGCCTTTTGTCCTATTGCTGGGCACCACTGAGAAGAGACTGGCCCCATCCTCTTGCCTCCTGCGGGCACTTGAACTATTGATGAGCTTGGATCAGATGCCCTCTCAGTCTTCTCCAGCCAAACAGCCCCGGGGCCCTCAGCCTTTCCTCGGCACAGAGATGCTCCATGTGCTTCCCTGGAGAAAATCCTCGGAGCCTTTAAAATCCACTCCAGGTTGTCCCCGTTCACTCGCTTCTCCTTGGAGAGAGGCTTCATCTTACAGCCTTCAAAGCAGGGGAGGGAAACAGAAAAAAAAAAAAAAAAGAAAAAAAAAGATTGTTTTATGTTCTTGCGGTTTTCGAGAGGACGAGACAGGTTTTTGATTAGTTTATTGCTTGATCTCCCATTAGAGACGGAGCTTTACGCAAGGCGGCTCCAGCTGGAACCCGGGTAACGGGCGGCTTTGGAGCCGTGTTCCTCACTTGTGCGTTCCTGCAGCTCTGCGGAGGGACCAGCTCTGGAAGCCGGCCCGGAGCCGTTCCTCGGCGGCAGCTGGGGCCGAGCCCCGCCGCGGGATTTCGCTCCGCCGCGGCCCCGCCGAGCTTCGGTGACAGCAGGAGAATAACCCGTGGTTTATTGAGCCCGGACTACGGCCTGGGGATTCTAATTAAAACTGGCCTTTACCGAGGGAATTAAGGTTTTGTTTGAATTCCCAGGACGCGCGGGATGGACGCGTAATTCAGCCCGAGCGACGGGACGCAGCGACTTTGTTCTGATAGAAGCTTTGAAAAGATGTTTTCTGTCCTGTTGGGTCCTCAAACGCATTTTTTCTGTTCACGCCTGGGTAAGGTGGAAACGCGAGGCTGAGATGTTTGACAAAGGGAAGCCCTTTAGGTAACATTTAATTTAGGTAACATTTAATTTAGGTGGGCGAGGAGTTTCATGAAAAAGGAGGGGATCTGGCAGCGTTCTGCTGTGCTGTGGAAAGCTTTTCTGTCTCCCTGCCCCGCCAAAGAGGAAGGTTAAACATCAGAACCGCTGTGTTTTGGCTCCGAGCAGACCGGGCCCAGGCTGTTCCACCCGGCTGCCGGCTCCTCGGCTTTCCCAGCGTGGGCTGAAGGATGCTCGAGCTGCCCGTTGAATCTCTGCCGTGGGGCTGCTGGAGTCACGTACCTGTGGTGGCTTTTCCAAGCAAAGATCTTCCCTGTTCCCATGGAAGAGGGAGAGACATCCCACGGTTTGCCTTCTCTTGCATCTCCTCCGTCTCTTTCTCGGGAGTTTAGCTGCTTCCAGTTATTTCATCAAAAATACAAGTGCTGGGGGAAGGGCTGGCGCGTGCTAGAGGCACTTACACGTCCAAGTGCCCTTGAGAAGAAGTCCCCAGCTCCTATGTGAGGAGAAAGATGATTTTGAAAGGCTGCTGGATGTTTTCACGTGCCCGTAATTCTGGAGGTTGGGTGTGAGCTTGGTGCTGAGCTCGGTGCAGCGGACAGCGGCTCTCCCGCCCTGCCTGGTGCCACCGGGCTGAACGCAAATGCTCCAGGTCCAGCCCATGGTGGGAATAGGCTCCTTCCCCTCTTCTCAGAGCCACTGGGTCTTCTTTGGACAACTGGGCGCCTGCCAGGAGATTGTGGAGCCAGAGCAATCTGGGAAACCCATTTGCTCCTCTGCGGAGCCACAGGCGACAGCCCCCGAGCAGGGGCGGTGGCACCTGTGACCCGTTTGTCTCCGCAATAAAGATCTGAGATTTCTGACCTCTGAGATGTTTTTGAATTCATAAATTACCAGCGCTGCTGAGGACGTGGGTCAAGCGGGCTGACCCCTCGGCAGTTTGCGGGACCTTTTGCTTGTATTTTTCTCCCTAGAAGTGTTTTGCTGCCTCAGTTCCCCCTCCCTCTTCCCCCCCTCCAGCTTTCCAGCTTGTCTGCACCACTGCCCCTCACCTGCTCTCAAGGAACAGCCGCTCCAGCAGCATCTGGCACCACTGGTGCCCTGTAGAAGATGGGTGATGGAGCCCAGCCCCCCTGCAGTGGATGGGCAGGAAGGGGTGGCACCATCAAGCAGCTGGTGGATGGGGACAGAAAATGGATCCAGAGGGGCATTGGCAGCTCCCCTGACCCCAGGCTCTGGCTGTTCCTTGTCCCTGTGTCTCCCACCCACTCCGTGCTGTCCCACTGCAGGGTGTGGAGGAAGGATGAGGAGCCCAGTGGGACGTACCCCAGTCCAGCGTTCACAGCAATCCCAGAGGGCCCAGGGGTGCTGGCAGGGACCCCCCCATCCCATGCACTCACAGTGGGCTCCGTTGTCCCCAGGGGCACGTGGCCAGTGGCGGGGAGGGTGCTGGTGGCACACACAGCTGGGATTGCTGGTCAGAAGTAGCTGCACACCACCTCGGACCCTGCTGAGGGGACATTGCCAGAGACCTGGGGAGGCTGTGGGGACACAGTGACTCCCCTGGCCAGGTCCCCATCCCTCAGGCTCCCTGGGGTGGGAGGAAGCAAAGACCTTTGGAGATTGTTACAGTTTACAAGAGTTTATTCAACTGGTTTCTGACTTTAGTTCTACCGAGTGGGTGCTGAACAGTTACAAGCTCCTTCAGGTTCAATTACAGCCCATCTAACGAAACGAACAAACGAAGAGGAGGAGGAGGAGGGGAAAAAAAAAAAAAAGCAAAACAAGAAAAGGAAATAAAAAAACCCAAACAAAAAAACCAAAACAACTTGGAAAAACAGTAAGAAAATCCACAACTTTTTCACGTGTCATTAAATATATTCATATATAATAACCATAATATATTAGTATGCATTGTAAAGAAACATCGCCCAAAGCAGAACGCAATGGTCATAACTAAACAACATTTACAGTTCAAGATATTAACAGAAATAGTCAAAAACCAAAAAACAAAACCAACCAAACAGAAAAAAAAAAACCACACCAAACAAAACGAAACAAAAAAAAACCAAAACACCCAACCAACCCCAAAACGAACACAGGTTTTGTGAGGGGAGAGGAGGCGGCTGTGCGGGGAGAGGGCACGGACACGACGGAACGAACAGAAACGAGAACGCAACGGCTTGCGTCGGGTGCTGCCGTCGAGTGATGATTGTTTTGGCGTCTCAGCTGCTCTCCAAAGCCGCGCTGAGGGCTCTGAAACCCCTTCCTCGGCCACTGCCCCCACCCCCCCGGGGACCTCGGTCTTGTCCCCGGGACGATGGGTGGGTGCCCAGGTTCCTCCCTGGTTTAGTGTGGCTGTACCCCAACAGCGCTGCACCCCTGGCCATGGCAGTCGATGTTTAGGGGTGGTGTCTTATCCCTCTTTGGGTGCCCGGACAGAGATGTTCCCCCGGGAGATGTCCTGGAGCAGGGGTGGCTGCAGGGAAGAGTTGTATCTCCGGACACCCCGAAAACAGGGCTGCTCTGCCTTCATCGGAGGAGGATGCCTGTGAACCAGTTACACCAGCTCAGGGTTATTGGGAGCGCACGCGGGGCACTGTGGGACCGTGGATGGAGTGAAGGGGCTTATCTAGTCTGGTTGGAAAGCACAAAACTCCAGCAGGGATCACAAGGGACAGGGTCCTGGTGGGGCAGGGATAGGGGACTTCACTTCTTCAGGTTGCTCTGGCTGCAGTGTGCTCCAGGTTGTTCCACACCTTGTGCAAACTCCATTTCCTTCTGATTTCCCAGCTTGCGTTGGTTCCTGGAGGGACCTGGCCATGGGATGGAATGGGTGGTGCTTCTGCAGCCTCCCTAACTGGTGGGATTGGAGAAGGGGCTGGGGCTTGTCTCTGGGTGGGTTTGAGTTGTCAGGGCTGTGCTGGGGAGGACGGGCTGCGCTGTTGCCAAGGCTGAAAAATGGAAGTGAGTGTTGGGTGTCCAGGAATGATCGGTGGGCAGTTCCCAATCCCCATGTCCCCTGGCCTTGCCTTCCTGCTCTGCAAGTGGAAACCTGGTTTTGGGTCAGATCCTGTGTCTTTTAAGCTGTTTGAAGGTCTCCTGTGGTTGAAGGGCACCCTGGCTGAGGACAACCTGACTCCAGCCTATGCAGGGTGTCCCTGGCGTCTGTTGTTGCTAACTGAGGAGAACACCCAAGCCCCACTTTGGGGCTCTGAGCCTTGATGTAGACACTTGAGGTCAGATTTTATCCTTCAAAACTTGGTGTCTTGGGTCTGCTTGACTGCAAAACTGTTGGCTTTCCTTGAGTTCTGAAGGAAGGAGAACAGAGTTTTCTCTGGGTAACAGGAAAAAACACGGACTTGAGGGGGGTTGTTTGATGTCCAGGGTGGGATTTGTCTCCTAATCCCCAAAGTCATTTTGCAGGGGCCTTGTGGTTGCAGGAGAGGGCTCAGCAGAGCTCACTGCCTCTGAGTGGTGTCTCCAGCAGCTCGGTGCTGGCCGGTGCTTCCCTGGGAGCCTTCCTCTTTACACCTATTGACACGGCTGCCTCGCTTTATGGTGGTTTATGTCATTATATAAATATTGTCAATTGCTATAAAACAAGGCAAAACCACTGGAAAATGTTGTAAAAGAGATGTTTCCAAGTTTCCTAAAAGGAAAAATACCAGGGAGGTTTTGCTTTTCGTAGCGACTAATGTTTGCTTCTCCTCCAGGTACCCGTCCTGCCCTCCCTGCCTTTCCGCCCCGGCCAGTGCCTGTCTCCATCGATTAGGAGAACTCAGAGATCCCTCTTCCTCACGGGCTGGTGTGGCAGGGGAGCAGCCAGGCAGGGGGACCCAACGTCTGGGTGGCAAACAATTCAATAGCCGTTCCTGCCCCTAGAGTGCCCCAGGGAAAGATGCTCCAGCCCTCAGACCGGGCCATGGGGTGTGAGATGGAGGTGAAGCAGCTGCTGCCTTGCTTAGTGCATGAGGGATTGGACATGGGGAAAGCTAGATTTGCTGGGGACAGGGGGAAATCTAGATTTGGGGAGCTCCAAGTGGGTCATACCTTGCTCGTCCAGTCCCCGTCTGAGACCTCTTCCCATGGGCCAGGTCACTGCCCTGTATTGTCTATAACTTGGCCAAGCCTTAGAGCCCTGTGCTGGCCACACTGTCCACGAGGACAGTCCCTTGGCACTTGCTGTTCCACCTCCTTTATCTCCCAGGGGGCTGGTCACCTTCTGCAGACATGCTGGGGAGCTGCAGCTCCAGAGGGAGCAGGGGCAGAGCTGGTGTGGGCTCGGGAGAGTTGGCTGAGTTTGGGAGTGGAACCAGTGGCCAGACGGGACCTCAGTGTCATCTGCACAGATTTTTCTATAATCTGAGTGCTCATCAGTCTGCTAATTTCAGCTGAGAGGACCAAGCCCATGAACAAGGTCTCAGGGGTGGCCTTGGTGGAGATTCAGGGACTGTGATGGGTGAGATCTTCCAGGGCACCTATGGGAACTGGATGCCAACTTACTTTTCCGCAGCCTGGGTGTTTCCTTGGGGATCCTGGTTATTAACTCCTCAACTGTGAATCGGTGGCTGGGAAGGGACCAGGGCATCCTGTGGGCTCACACTGGTGGGGGGCAGCACTCCTCAGGCCTGGGGGGCCAGAGCAAGGAGTCACTCCCCGAGTTATGCCCACGTGGTTTCCTCTTTGCTGTGCCTAACCTGGAATCGGAGCACGGTCCCAGCTGGAGACCTCGGCTGCTCTGAGGTGCTGTGTAGTGTGTGATTGTGATGGCCATTGGATACCAAAGAGTCTTCAGATAACCCACTAGGCGATCCTTGGAGCTGTCCCCAGCGGTGTGTCTGGTTAGTTTTCTTGACGGTAACTCTCTTGTTCAACCTAAGCTGAGAATACGTATTTTGGGGGATGGGGAGTTAATTTCCAGCATTGCTGTTGATGAGTTTCGTACAGGTTTGACGTTCCCGTGCCATGCTTTGGAAGCAGCAAATGTTAGGAGCCAGAAGGCAGTTTGGTGTCTCCGATTTCTTCAGCCAGCAGGGCAGAAAGAAGCTGGGGGGCAACGGGTGCCTCACGCCCACACCCACACTCGTTTGACCTCCGCGTGTGCCTTCGTTGGTTTGTTGGTTGTTGCATTTCTTTTTTTGTTGTATCCCAAAATACCAGGTGCAAACTGACAGCCCCATGGCCACCATGGCTGTCACCACCCGTCCACCCCCCAGCCCCCCCCAGCAGCACCACAGACCTTCCTCCCGCCGTCCCCATCGCCGGTCCCTGCCCGCCCCAGCTCTACACAAAGCAGCATGCACAGTCAGTCTCTCCCTCTCGCGCGCTCCGTGGCCTTCTCCTCCTTTAGGCTTTCTTACACTTGCCCTTCTTCTCCCGCTGCTGGAACTTCCTGAGCCGCCGAGCCCACGTATCCCGCCACTGAATCACCAGGCTGGTTTTGTCCGCAATGATGCCGCTCTGGTCGGGAGAGTCCTCGTTGTTGCCCAGCAGCAAATACTTCTTCATGGGCTTGATTTTGGGGCACTTGCAGGCTATGTCCTTGGAGTGGATCCACAGGGTCTGGTCTCCACGCCGTATCCGGTTGCTCCCTTGTTTGTAGACGGAGATGATGTTGACTGTGAACTTCCACCAGTCAGCGTTTTTTTCCGCTTTCAGGATGTGGATCTGGACAGCTGGAAAAAAAAAAAAAACCCAAACCAAAACAAAATGAAACAGGAGGCAAGAGAGGAAAAGATGTTATGATTTGAGCTGGTGAGAAAAAAAAGAATTTCAAGTCTTACCCTATAGGCTGTGTGAGGAAAATGGATTTTTTCCCCTGGCCCCAGGCTGGGGGACAGCAACCAAGGGTGGTGGTTACCCAAGAACAACCTCTGTCCCCAGGCCATCTGCCATGAGCAAGAGTAGCCAGTGCTGGTGGCAGAGGGTCTCAGCAAAGGTACTAAGACCACCACAGGCTTGGGAGATGCTCACCAGCTCTGCTGCCAAAAAGGCAGCCCTCTGGGTCCTGTAAGCATGGGCATGGTTACCCCAGGACAACAGGGGCTGCAGGACCCCCAGGAGGGGAAGGGATGCTGAGAGCAACTCTGCTCCAAGAACCATGGCACCCTGCCCTTGCTGGACAACCTCTGTGCCTCCTGGCCATCCCTACAGCAGTCACTGCTGTGCCTTTCCCAGGTAACATCCATAGAGCTGGGTTCAAACTATGGGGAAGGATGGAGACCCATGCAGAAAAGGGAGTGTTTGTCCCCACAACATGGTGAGGAAGAGGAGATACAATCCTGGAGGCAGCTCCCACCATGCTGGGGGGGCTTCTTCCCAGTAACGGTCCATCACAGTGCAGGGGCAGCAGAGGAGGCCAAGCGCAGCAGGTAGCCAAGATCACACCCCCCAGGGGGGTTGGACACATTCCTCCTTGCTAAAAATTGGCTTCCAGGCAAATATCTTCCCCAGGAAGTGACTCCCCAGCCCTCCTGGGCTGCTTTGCTGACTGTGGGATGAGGACTTCCCATCAGCAGGGACAGAGGGAGAACCCTGGGAGAATGCCAGCCCTGGCCAGAAGAGCAGGAGAGGGCTAGCAGCTCTGGGCAGGCTGGTGCAGTCCAACCACAAAGAGGTTTTTGACCAAATCTTTGAGCTTTTTTCCTATTTTTTACCCTTCCCCTCTATGTAACAAGCCAGTTTCCTTGCTCCCCGGACCAGCAGCTGAGGAGAATCACCCCCTCTTTAAAACCACAGCGTGCAGACTGGTTCCAAGCTACGGCAGGGAGAGGAGCCCTGCAGCCCGGCAAAGCTTTTTAACACATTGCAAAATATACAGGAGGTGGTTTTTTGTTTGGTTGGGGGTTTTATTTTTGGTTTTGTTCTTGTTCAGAGCATGTCATGGAAGCCAGCTGCTTTCATTAGAAAAAAAAAAAAAACAACAAAAAAAAACCAACCACGAAAAAAGCCCAACAACCCTAAGCTCTGACCATGTATTTCCCAGTCTGGTGTGAAGGTAACAAAATGTGAAAATTAGCCAATTTTTTTTTTTTTGGAAATAAATCTTTCCAAAAAAGCTTAAACCTTTGACCTGCCTGGGCCCACACTGACAACATGGAGAAAATGAATGAAAAGGAACTGGAGAGAGGTGGTTACAGGAAACTCTGCTCTAAAACACACAGTCTGTATTTTTTTGATGTCAAGGCCCCCGTCTCTTATTTTTTTCCTCTTTTATTAATGAAGTGGAAGGAGTGAAAGCTTTGCTGAAGGCTTGGCTGGCACGGCCACAGCTGCCTTCACCAACAGCAAGGCTCCTGCCCAGAACTTTGCATCCAGGACATGCAGTTTCCCCTGAGCCTGGTTTCAGAGCCTGGGTTTAGCGATGACTTGCCTGGGTGTTTTCATGGTGGGGTGGGGTCTCCAGCATCTCCTGAGGGACACGAGATGGGCAGAGATACAGGGGGTGCCAGGAGGAATTTTTGGAAGCACCTAAGCTGGCTCCCCTGGGTGAATCCCCAAGGATTTAGACACTCGTTTCTCATGAAAAAGAATGTTTGAGTTCCTCTGAGGGTTCAGAGGGCTCAGCTGTGCCCCACCACTCCAAAGTTGGCTTTGGTGCTCGGTGTGGTCCTTCACCTGCCATTCCTTGGGGCAAAACCTGGCTTTGTCTCTGCTGCAGTGAACTGCTCTCACTTTGCTGATGTGCCCACTGAGCCCCTGCACTGAGGCTGAGCCGTGCTCAGGAGTGTCCCTGTCACTGCATCCCTAGAAAAACATCCTTGAGAGGGTCTGTGAGGCAACCAGGTGAAAGGATGTAATAGGGCATGATGGTTATTCAAGTGGGTGGTGGAGATGATGCTCCCCTGGCTGTGGTCCCTCATGAGCGGATGGTGACCCAGAGGAGGAGAATACAATTAAGTGAGCTGCAGCTTTCATGGAGCTGCTGCTCCAGCCAGGGATGGTGACACCGAGCCCAGTGGTGCCTTGGGGCTGCCTGTGGTTTGTGCCTGCTCCTCCCCATGCTTTGCAAACAGTGGCAGCTGAGCCCTGCAGCCATCTGGGGCTGGCTGCACCCCCCCTGTACCCCCATCACATCGGGAGTTTTCTCCAGGTTGGCTATTCTGCACCCTGCTCTGCTCCCCATCAGCCCCAGGGAGCCCCAGTCAACCAAACCAGCAAGGAAAGCTGGGGGATGGCAGCTCTGGAGGCAAGGGGAAGATGCTCGGTCCCCTATGAGTGCACAGGGCTGCCCCATTCACCCCATTACACCTGACACCAGAGCTTCTGACTGGCAAATCCCGCCTGGATCGTAGATTTGTACAATCATAGAGTGCCCTGGGTTGGAAGGCACCTCCAAAGCTCATCTAGTCCAACCCCCCTGCAGTGAGCTGAGACATCTTCAACCAGAGCAGGGTGCTCAGAGCCTCATCGAGCCTGAGTGGTGGACAGTGCCTTACAAGTCACACCAGCCCAAAGGATGGATCCACGTGTCTCACCGTGTTATGCTTCTTTCTGAAGTAAAGGTGGCTGAGTGGTCCCCAGGCTGAGGGAGGGGATGGGGGTCCCTGGTCCCCTCCTGCCTCCCCCGTTGCAGGGTGCTGGGCAGTAGTACCCCAGTGCTTAGCTGTGGAGATTGTGGTGCTGCCCTGGTTCCTCGAGGCTTGGCTGGGAGCCTCCAGCCACAAGAAAGACCTAAGGGTTTGATGTTGCAGATGAAAGCAAGAGGGAAGGATGACTTGATGGTCATAAAAACAAAACCCTACTCCAAAGCCTCGCAACAACATGTTTGAGGGCAGCGGCGTGAAGCCTTAAATAAAAGCAGTGCCTTGAAGCATTCAGAGACCATGAGTCAGGGCCCCAGATATCACGAGATTGCCATGAAATGAGCGAGGCTGGGGAAAAAAAAGTATGTTTTTTTTTTGCTTTTTGTTTACTTTGGGGGTTTGTGATCTATCTGATTTCAAGGTTTCCCCTGCCAAAGCTGACCTAGGGCTGGGCTACATGGATAAATCTATGCACCCTATGTGCTAACCTGGGAGCTTCCAGCTTTGTGGAGCTTCCAGCAGTAGAGAAAGGTCCCACAGAAACCATGGGGGTGGCAGCGGGAGCAGAGCAGTTTGCTGGGGGAGATGAGAAGGTCTTTAATACAGACAGATGGAATGGGTGCTTGGGACAGTGGCTGCAGCTGCAGATGTCCCAGCCTGAGACAGGGCTTTCCAAAAGGCTCTGGGACCCTTCTCACCAAACAAGCAGAGCTGAGCTCATGTGGATTTTCCTCCAACCATCAGCAAAAGGTGACCCTCAACACCATCTGGGTTTTGGAATGGGAGGGACCTGGCTCCTTGCTGGAGAAAAGGGTTAAAATGGGAAAATATTTCCCCCCAGATCCCCTTTTTTTTTTTAGATTTATAATTTATTTAGCGGTGGCTTTGCCTGCCTCTGGTTGCTATTTTCCTACTGGTTTAATATTGGAGATTTATGACCCTTAATCCTGGCTGGCCTGGGTGCACCCTGTCTGGGCATGGTCCCTCCCCACGGTGCTGAGGAACACTCGCACCCCAGCTCGCTCCATCGAGGTGCAGTTATGGGGAGGAATTGCTCAGTGCTTCCCCACTCCAGGAATGGGATTTCTCCACCTTTCACGGCTGTGGAATAGGCTGCAGCCAGGGATGAGATGGGGATGGTGCTTCCCCCCCGCCGCCCCCCCCCCCCCTCCGCGCTGGTTGCGGGGGCCTCGGGTTGCTTCTCCGCGTCCCG
>WUAM01000287.1:12109092-12133861 GCA_024336885.1 Actenoides hombroni
TGGTCTCTCACACGTGGGTGGGGGGCTGTGGGATATCTCCCCCGCCCCCGCCCCCCCTGCGTGGGTTTTTCTGTGGTGACAGGGTTTTTTCTTCCCCCCCCCTCTTTTTTTTCAAGCGCCTTTTGAAAACACATTTTGCTTTTTTCCAGCAGCCCCTGCCAAGCTCCTCTCAACAAAGGGGGTGACTAAGAGAAGTCTCCATGAAAGGAAGAAGTTTTTAACATTTTTTTTCCAAGAAAGGGCAAAGTGAGCAGATGATCTCACCTTTCAGATGAGGATCCTGCTCCTCATCCCCATCCCCTCCCTGATCCTGCACTGGGGACACGGGAAGGATGAGGTGACAATGGCAGGGACAATGGCTGGTGCCCAGCAAAACCCTCCAGCGTCATCTGCGCAGGATCAGGCCCCGCTGCAGTGAGAGGAGCTCAGGGGGAAAATGGAGGTTAAAAAGCTCCAGGTTTCCTTTGCCACAGTTGCCCATCTCACTCAGATGAACCGCATCACACAGAGAGCAGGAAAAGTCACAAAGCTTGGCTGGAACAGCAGCGCCCAAGCGAGTGAGGGGTGCTCCTGCATCACCTGGACCAGCATCACCTGCTCTAATAAAATAATCCCGTCTCCTTTTGGGCCATGGGGGACTGTCCATCCTCAGCAAGGATCCCTCCCCCCACACACTTCTCCAGGCTAATTTTAACTGCCCCAAGCCCAGCAAACCCTCCCTCCTCTACCCCTGTTTTCCTGGGAGCCAAGCAACCCGTGCACTCTACCAGGCAGCCAGAATAACCCCAGAAAAAGCTTTTCTGCTTCTGTTCTTTCCTTCCCCCCCCCCTCCTGAAATCTCCCAGCCTGCCCTCCCCACACCCTGTTTCACTCCAAATATTTGCACCAAAACCCATCTCGCAGGAAAGAGCCCGATTTAAAATAAAAAGAAAAAAAAAACCCGAAACAAAACAAAAAAAAACCCCACAAACCCAACAAAAACAAACAGATAAGAAAAATAAATAAGGGAAAATATCCCCTTTGAATCGCTGAATGAAATGGGGAGCTAAAAAGGCCCATTGAGAAGCACGGGGCGGATGATAGCTTCCCGATTGAGCCCGCGGGAGAAGTAACTCTGTTCAAGCTAATTAGGGCCTTTTAGGACATTCAGCCCAGCGATGCCGGCGCAACGGTGAGGAAAAGAGCCTCCTAATTGGCTTCCTGCTGGGGTGTCAGTCCCAAAGTCTTTATTATCCCTCCCTGCACCTTTTCAACCCTTTCTTCCCTCTCTGGCCCTGCCGAAAGCATGGGCTGCCCCAGCATCGCTTCCCCTGCCGCCTTGCCAGGCTGGTTTGCCCTGGAAAGAAGGAAATTTGCTGCGGCTGCAGGGATGGTTGGGGCTGTGGGGATGGTTGGAGACCTCCCCCCAGCACCAGAAGAGCTTGGGTGAGAGCACCCCAGTTCCCGTGCTGGGACAGCCTGCGCCCGCTCACCACAAACCAGCCCTGGCAAATGGCTTTGGCTCACTTGTGCTTTTGCAGAAGTGGTGCTGAGTGATGGAAGAGAAAAGGAAAGCTCTTTCCAGCACCTCTATTCACTGCTCTGGGGGTGTCTCTGCCTGAGACAGCTCTTGAGCTGCTCTCGTCTCCTCAGGCTTTGTTGAAGCCCATGAGCCCACGTTACATCCTCAAACAAAGCCTAGAGAACCCCTGAGAAACATCTCCCTGGTGAGACTGGACAAGCTAAGGAGAGAAACCACACTGGGGCTGCCCACTGAGGACAAGGGCCACTGCCACCACATCGTCACAGCCCTGGAGAGCCACAGGGAGAGATAATGCTGGTCTGCTGGGAGCCTCCTTCAAGGGGGATACGCATTCCTTTTTTATCCTCCCTACCACCCTTCGAAGCCCCAGGGCCAATTTGGATCGTGACAGGTCCAAGTTTCCTTCAGTCAAGTGGCTGCTTTCTCCCCTCTTCAGAAAGCAAATGCTCCAGAGTGAGCTCGGCCCTTAGCAGAGGCTGGAGAAGACAGGTGGGAAAGGGAAGGGATCCACGTGCCATGTGCGGGATACGCGTTTGCACCTTATTAGCCAGCAGAGAATCCCCTCACCCCCACGAGAAACCCCACAGCCTGGTGCTCAGCCCCACTCCCGTCTCTTATAACCTCTTGTTCTAGCAGTGACGTTCTCACGTGCAAGTAAACCTTTTTCTCTAAGGGAAAAGGCCTTCTTTGGACCTCTCCGACATCTAATGAACCTCTGGCAGTTCCTACCAGCTTGGCACATCCTCTCTGGGTAAGGACCGCAAGTGCCCCCCAGACCTAGCAGCTCATCCTTGCCAAAGGGTGCCCTCCACAACCGCCTCACCACATGGGTAACAGAAGAATAAATGGGAATGCAAACAAAACCTTTGCCTTCCAACCCTCTTCCTCACCCTGAGCTCTCAGGCAGGGGCCAGAGCACAAACCCAGTGCAGAGCATCCCTCGGCCAGCCCCGTCGGGAAGCGCCGTGTCTGGGGACGGGCAGTTAAACGGGGATTCATTCTGCTCTCACAAACACTTCCCAGACATGCTGAGCTGCTGCTGTCAGTGTGTTTGAGGGAGGGAGGATGGATCTTCACTCCTGGATGCTCTGATACAGATGGGGTGGGAGGTTTTTTTTCCTTGGTAGTTTGGTGAAAATATATATACATTTATATATACAGAGAGAGAGAAATACATATATCTACATATGCATACTCATATGTATATATTTTATGTATTCCTCTGCTGTGGAGGGGAAGGGCTGGCAGACACCAGGGCAACCACAGCCCCAGCAGATGCTAAACCCTGTCCCATAGCACCTTGTAATTCCCTGGCTCTTCACACGTCTGAGGGCTCAGCTCAAAGCCCGGCTCACCCAGACACAGCCCGCTTCCCATCCCTGGCTCAGACCCGAAGACTCATGTTTGGTCCCTCCTGCAGACACTTTGCTCCCCCTCACTACAGTCTAGGGTGGGGTGAGAGAACTTCCAGCCCCTAAGTATGTTTAGCAGCATTTCTAAACATCCCCTGGCACAGAGAACCTGTATGGAACCAGCTCTATCTGATTTTTCCAGGCCGGTCCCATTCCTGAGGTTCAGCTCATCCCAACAGTGCTGGCACAGCTGGTGAAGGAGGGAGATCCTCTGGGCATAGGGGGCTGAAGCAGAGCTGTCCCTCCCCACCTGCCCATGCTGGAGCAGCTTGGCACCAGAGGGCAATGGCCAAGCCAGGGTGGAGAGGGGCTGCTGAGCCCCAGGGAGGGTTCTTGTTGTGGCCTGAAGAAACTCCCCTTCCAGGGTCACGCTGGACACCTCCTGCATGGACCCACTGGTGACCATGTTGGGAATGGACCCAAATTAAAGATAATCCCAAGAACAGAGAGGTGGGAGCTTGGGACATGGCTGCTTCAAGATGCTGCTCCAAGACGGAGCTGTGGAAGGATGCTCAGGACCTTGAGTATCATCAAGGATGAGGATCCCACAGCCTTCCTGTCTTGCCCTGGGGATGTATCACTCTCTGAACTTGCCTGGAAGTTACAGGGGGAAAGGATCTGGATGATCTGTTTGTCCCCGCAGCAGAGTGCAACTTCTAACAGCACAGCGAGAGGAGATGGGATGTGGTTTTATCATAACCCAGATCACACCGTGGGATGAGGACACTGTGGACCCTGATTTGAGGGTTGTCTCAGCAACTGCAGAAGAACTCATATTTTCACATTGCATCGCTGCTCTGCCCAGCTTCACCACCCAGGGCTTCCTCTCCAAACATGGCAAAGCCATCCCCCAAACCATACACTCCCCAGCAAGGGTAGATCTGGTGGAGCAGAGCTGGGCTGCCCGGCCCTGGCTGTGGCTGGGACCCAGCCAGCAAGCTGCCCCTGGGCAGGGTGGGCTGAGGGACACCCGGGGAGGGAGATGTTCCTGCTCTGCATCCCTTCTGCCACCGCTGGCCCCGGAGAAGCAGCGGTGAGAGGGTTGACTCACCATAGTCTTTCTTACAGTACTTCTTCATGTTGATCTTCAGTTTCCCCTTGGAGGCTTTGCAGTATGAGTCACAATCTGCACAGGAGAGAGGGGGAGGGCAAGAAAACATTAACAAAACAAATTAGCCTGAAAATGAATAAAAGGCTGGGGGAAGGGGGGGCACATCTCAAAGCTGCAGCCTGCCATGAATAAGCAGCGTGCCTGTGATATCCATCTGCCAGGCCCCGATTGGGTCGTCTAAGGGGGCATTCAGAAAAAACCTTCCTTTCTAAAGAAAGCTTCTCACAAAGGAAACCATCCTCCCGCCCGCCTCCCCCAGCCTGGCTTCCCTGGGCTGCCTCTGTCTTCCTGGGAGACCCCGGGGGCCTCCCTTATTGTGCCACCCAGAGCTTTTGAGAGCCACACAAATTCCCCCTGTTCTCCAGCTCCCAACTGGAGCCTGCCCGGAGCCCACAGAGGCCCCATTGTCACCCCTAACCCGGGCTGGTGTCAGCCTTTGGCATTCATTGCCGAGAGATTTGGGCCGGGGTCACCCTCCGACAATGTGGGTCAGAGAGGAAATTAGCAGCCCATGAAGCATTAGCAAAGCCTTTTGGTGTCCACTCTACTGAAGTGTGCAAATAAAATACCCCAGTAGGAACATTTCATTTCTAATGGGCCCCACTGCTGCGACACGCTGGCTTTGCCCGGGCGGCCCAGCGACCAGTGCTGAGGGCAGGCGGGAGCACTGGCACCACAGCCTGGCAGCGTCTCTGGGACTGGTGGCACTGGAGCTGGGCCACCGCGGTCCTGGGAGGCCGTGGGGATGCTGAGCCCCGCTCAGGTAGCTGCTGCTCCCGTGTGGGATGCGGCTGGATGGCATCATGAGGTTGGATGGCATCACCTCCAGCCACTGTTGGGAACGTCCTGGTGGCACCGTGGCCAGGCAGTGCCACAGTGGCCGGAGATGTGCCACCCTGTGCCAGCTCCCACAACCAGGACTCGCTTGTGGACATGCTGTCCATGCACATCCCATGTCTCCTCAGCACCCATGGGTGCTAGACAGAGGCCCCCAGCACCATGGGAACCTTGTGTTTTGGGGAAAATGGGACACATCTGGTTGCAGTGGGAAGCCTTGGACATCTCCACCTCCCCCAGCTGCCCACTGTTCCTCCACAGCCACCACTGAAGACCAGGTGTGAAAACCTGCTGAAATACCACGGTGGGGCCTCAGGGCTCTGCAAACAGGGTGGGATGCTGGGGACGCTGCTGTCACCCCATGACCAGTGGACACAGGGTGCCCGCAGCCTGTCCTAGGTCACATTGGCAGTGACCAGAAGGACACTTGCCTGTGCAATGACCCACACGTCAGTGGACCTTGACCTGAAACCCTGGGGGAGAACTTGTGCAGAGTCCCCTCTGTGTCCCCTTTAGCATCTGCCACATCCTCAGCAGGGCATAAGGCTCCTCTTATGTACTGCAAGAAGCAGTTCCTTCCTAGAGAAGGTGACACTAAGCAGTCTGGGAGGGGAAACTGAGGCACAGAGTTGGGAGGTGGCCGCACAGCTGCAGCAGCTGCATCACTTCCTCTTGGTAGCTCTGTTTGCCGCTCTGGGGGGCTGTGGTATGAAGTCAGCTTTAAGACAGGGCCATGTTGCAGGAGGTGGTCTCCAGTGGTGGATGCTCAGCCCCACAGCCTCTGCTTGCTCCCAGGGTGCAGACCTGGAACCACGTTTGCAGGCCAAGACACCCAGCCACAGCCAGATCTGACCCGGCTTTGACTAACACAACCCTTGCTGTGCCTTCCCTTTCTCTTTCTCTTTCTCGCAACCCCACAGGCTGTGCCAGAGCCTCAGCTGGTTTGAATTGAACTGGATGTGGCCAGAGCCAGCTGGTGTACATCAGCATAAATCTCCAGATGCCAGGGCTGATTTACATGGGTGGGGGATTTGCCCCAGTTCATTTCCTTTGTCTCCTACTCGGAGAACTCTTTTGCCTCCTGGGTGACTTGGAGGTCCTCCGGGGCCTCTTTGGGAGGGCAAATGAAATTTCTCAGAGCAAAGCATCGAGTCCGTGTTTGCTGGGAAGCGCTGGAACGTACATAGGGTGATGCTGCAAGATCCCTGCTTGCTCAGGGACAGGGCACGGAGGAGGTGCTACAGGAGATTATTTCAGTGCTGCCTGATGCCCAGAGAAGACCCTGCTCTCGTCCATCAAGTGACATTTCAGCAGTTTAGGCTTTGGGGGACGTTTTGCTGAGCTGTGGGTCCCCTGATGGAAGGTGATAGCAGAGGCAAGCTCAGAGCCTGGGGAGGGGATGGGAGGATGGGGCACAGGTTGAATTGGGAGAAGAAGGTGGATTTGGAGTCTGGAGAGCTCTCAATGCTGTTTCAGTGACTCATGCATGAGTACAGGAGATCTGTGTGTGATGTGAGACTCTCACAGAAGTTGTCCCCCAATTCTTCTGTTACAAGCCCACAGTGTGCTGAGGAGCATGTTGCTTGTCCTGGTTGCAGGTGAGGCTCCCTGTCCTGCAGGTCCCTCTTGCCCACCTCCATGAGGTTGCAGAGGATCAGCCTGGGGTCACCTGCCCTTGGAAGGTGATGTCAGAGTCCAACAAAAAGGCCAGGCTGTGAATAAAAGGAGGCTGCCTGAAGAAATGACACCTCATTTGGGATGAGGAACAACCTGGTACCTGAAGCATGGGGTGGTAAGTGTACAGTAAGTACAGGCATGATGGAATGGACACCACTTGGCTCTGCTCTACAGGATGGGGTCAGCCCCAGCTTTCTGCCCCATCTTGTTGTACACAGATGTCCCCTTCACATGAGGGTGCAGAACGAGGGTTGGTCCTCACCCTAGTGCTGTCCTGCCCTGCTTCTCCTCTCAGCCTGCCTGGCCCCAGGTAGGGCTTGCCTGCCCTCCGCAGACCCTGCAACCTCTCCAAGTCCCTCCCAGCCCGCACTTGGCCTGGTCATCCCCCTCGTGAAGGACTCCAACCAGACTGGCTACAGCACCATGGTGTGGGAAAAATTGCGTGGCTGTATCTGAAGACCCTCCTCCCCCTGCTCCCAGCGCTTTCCTCCCCAAGTTTGCTCAGCTGCAAAAATATTTCCGTGCAAATCCCCGTTCCAGAGATGCAAACCCAAAGCACAACCAGACCCTAGTGCTGCTTTTTCCTCGCTGCATCCGAACGCAGCAGGGCCATCCCGCACCTCCCTGTTGGGATTCCCCAGGCTCGGAGCTGCCGGCCGCTTCCCTGCGGGAAAGCACAAACTTTCTGGGCTTCCCGGATAAACAGAGAGGGAGGGGATGTGGGAAGAGGCGGCTGGAGCTACTTGTGCGCAGAGGGCTGGGGGCAGGTGGCGGGCGGCTGGTTCGTGTCCGTCACAGCTTAGGAAAATGTGTCAGCGGAGCATTCAGCAGCTTTGCAGCTCAGCCCATCCCCTTGATATAACTAATTCTCTGGCTGAGCAAAGAGTTTTCACAGCTAAACACCTTCTTTGTTTTGCTTAATTTATTATTATTTTTTTTTTAAGTTGCATTTTAAATTTATTTATTTTTTTCCCTAATTTCTTTATTTTTGAGAGAGTTGTTTGAGCAGGGCTGGGGCTGGTAGCATGAGAGCGAATGCTGTGGGAGGCTGGAGACCCAGTCACCTCACACTTTGCTAAGGCACCCCACTCCTGTCAGAGTGTCGATGCTTTGGGGGTTGGGCAGGATAGAGGTGCTGGAAAGGAAGCCCGGGGTGCTGAGCGGTGCTCCCGAGAAGATGCTGCGTGAGACTGAGTCTTGCTGCGCTTGCAGTTCTGAAATGAGCTTTAAGCCCCTGCGAAAGCCACATGTCGGTAACGGAAATTAAAGGCCCCTTGATTCTGACATGATAGAACGATTAAAGCCACATTTCTTGGCCTGGGTACCTAACTCGAAATGCAGATATAAGGCGGAGATCCCCGAGGGGATGCGGATTTCTAATCCCAATTTATGCAGCTAAGTTCCCATTGATTTCCCCCAGGTAAGGCCCTAAATACCTTTGCGGGCTGAGATCCAAAGCAGAGGTGTTGTGGATTAGAAGGGGAGACACAGCCTTGGTAGTGCGGCTCCAGCATTTCGGAGGGTTAGGGATGCTCTCTGCATTCCTCCCCGGGATTATGGGTTAGAAATCCTCCCTCGGGTGCTGCTCACAGGCTGTGGCATCTCTGCACCGAGCTGGTGTGATGGAGTTGTGGGAGTGAGTGGTGGTGCTGTGGGGGGAACACGGCAGCATCCAGGTCCTCACCGGTTCTGGGAAAACCCATGCTTGGAAATGCTGGCTCCAGGGGCAGCACAACTAAACCTCTGCTCTGCAGGTATCGCCGCACCTCTGCTCCAGCACTTGCATTGCTGCTGCTTCTGGCTTTCCAACCGCTCCTGAAGTTGTAGGGGAGCTCTGCCCCCACCTGAAGGACGTGACTTGCAGCTCAGTGCTGCAAAACCCCTCTGAGAGTGCACAGGGAGGAAGGTGAGTGTCTCACTGCTGCATTTCTGTGAGCTCTGGTATCATAATGATGCTGAAAACAGACCCAAGTGAGCTCTCCCTGCACCAAGAGTCGGGGAAACTCAGCTCCTGGCTGGTCCATTCCCAGACCTTGCAGCTGAGACAGCAGTGCCCTCAACCAAAGCCATGATATGGGTGCTGTCTGCATCAAGATGTTCCCTGAGCCCATCCAACAATCACAGAAGCTATTCCAGGAGTTCCAAAGAGCTGCTCCAGCCTGTAGTCCTGGGGGACGTACAGGACAATGGGTACAGCAGCCTACAGCTCCATGGGCCTGCAGAGCTTCATGCTGTCCCTTCCCCACAGGACTGTGTGTTCCTCCAAGCTGTTCAGATCATGGAAATGAATCTCCAACCCCTTTACAGGCAACAACTTCACATCTTCAGCTTGTGGTTGGGAGCATGGAGGAAAAGCACGTGGAGCAGAAGGGGTGTGTGTGGGGGGAGCCAGTCTTAGGGGAGGGCAGGGACAGGAACGTTGTGTCTCTGCTCCATGATTGAGTGCGGGCTTAGCTGGGTGGCTGATGTATCCAAACTCAGCAAGAAAATGTTTCTGTAAGCCACCTCAAAACATCCCAAAGGGAGCTGGAAGTCACACTCCCAGGTGACACGGGATGAAGTGCAAGTCACCACTGCCCAGCACCAGGACAAGAGATGACGACATCACGCCACTGTCGGCCTTCAGCAGTTATAGCAGAGATAACTTTGGCTCTTGGACTTCTGGGAATTTCTCCAGGTGACCACGAAATCCTGTTCTGCTTTCTGCAGCACTGATGCTGCCCTTTGCTTCCATCCCAAAGAATTATTTTAACATGTCCTCCATCAGTCTCAGCGAATCACTGTTAGAGTCATTTTGGAGAGTGCCAGCTCTACTGGCCAAACATGCTTGCTCCAAGCTTCAGGCTCTTGACCTTTGCTGACCATGTGTCCCGAGGGAGGGGATGCTCTGGAACAGCGTTATCCTTGCACAGGGAGCATGGATGGGCCTCTCCCTGTGGGATGAGCAGCAGGGGCTGCAATGTATCTGGCTTGCAGAGTGCATGTGGAGGAGAGCCTGTTATGAGTCTGTGAGATCTTCTTCCCCGACCTGGCCACGATCCAGCCTTCATGCATGATGCCCTTTGCAAATATAACGTGAAATTAGTGCTCTTAATTTGGGGGCTGGCTGTGGGACAGATGGTGCCTCTGGCTGAGTGGCCGTGGCCATCTCTCCAGCATGGCCAGGAGCTGGGGAGAGAAGCCTTCGACCTGGGATGAGCTGGGACTGCACTTCTCAAGTCATGCACATGGTGTGATCTGCAAAATGGTCCCCAGGCTTGAAACAGTCCCTTCCTCAGCCTGTGGATTGGGATCTCAAGGTTCTGGCTCTGCTCCCAGAGGGTCTGTGCAAAGTCCTGGTGCAAAGCAAGCTTCTAGCATGGGTTTGCATCTAACCATGTGGCGGTGTGACTCTTGTCCTTGGTCACCTCCTAAGCTGGCCCCAGGGTAGCTGGTCTTGTAGCAGTGGTCTCCACAAGGTGGGAAAAGGAGCTGCCAGGGATTTGTCCCATCAGCTCCTGGGGCAGCCTCAGAGAGGGTCTGTGACCAGTCTGCTCTATGTGCAAAGGTGGAGGCACCTCTTCAGGCACTTGAACATCTTCTCATCTCCAAATAAGGCTCAGGAGCACTTTGCACCAGCACATGTGTGCATGGGACACTGGGGCCAGCCCTGCCCCATAACCAGCACAGCCTCTGAAGTAGTGACTGCTTCAGCCCAGTCTGGGCAGGAAAAGTGTGGGGAGATATTTCTTTTGTGGCTGTGGTCTGTAGACCCTGATATTTCCCCGGGACCCTGTGAAACCCCTGGCAATAGATATACAAGACCTTTCCTGCAGGACAGCACCAGTACAGCCTGGGACCACCAGACGAGACCATCCAGAGCCCTGCCCATGTTGCACACCGTGACCTGGGCCTGGTACTGGCAGGTTGCTGGCTGCAAAGCATCCTCACAAGACAGTGTGTTTCAAAGGCATCCTCAGGCAGTGGCCAGACTGCTGCGTGCCTCCTCTGGGGACTTGTTGCATGGTGCTGGGGCAAAGATGGCTACAACTTGCCCAAGCTCCGGGCCAGGCAGCCCTCTGCAAAGGGAGATCCAGGTCTGCAGCCCCGCAGGGATCTCCAGCAGGGATAACTGCCATTAACCTCTCCCTCGGAACAAGAAGGTGCAACTGAGCCCACAGTAGCCTCCTTTCTTCTGGCTGAACAAGATTGATTGAAAAACAAATTGGCACAAATAAAGCATGTAATTAGATTAAAGCCTCTTGCCCGGAGCGGGTGGAAAGCGGTGGCGGGTGCTTCGTAGGAGCCCGCAGCCCCCTTCCCACCTCCACAGCATCCAGCGTGGCTCAGGGGGTGGCTGGCACGGAGCCATCTCCAGCTCGGCCGCCCCGTTTCCATCTGTGGCCCGAAACAGCCTCCCAGCAGCGGGCTCTGGGGTGCTTCGGGTGCTGCCAAGGCACACGCAGAGCTGCCTGTTTGGATGGGGCCTGGGACCCCAGCGCTGCGTTCGGAGGAGAAACCACCCCCAGGCAACACCTGAGCCCAGGTCAGGGCAACTTCGCTCCCAGCTCCTTTAGCTGCCAGTTTGGGAATGGGAGGGAATGAGACGGAGCATTTTGTGTTTTTTCGAGTCAGGGGTGCCCACAGCAACCATGGCCTCACCAGCATCTCAGTTTTCCCCCCATATAAAGGCAGTGCTCGGGGAGGCTATGGCTGACAGTGACACAGTGGGGCAGCCCAGCTGTGCCAGACACTAACACACGGGAAAACCTGACACAAACAGGGGCTTTACGGCTCACCCACCTTTGCCTTTTCACCCTCCTCACCCCTCTCCTGTGAGCAGCTGGGGCTGGCAGCACATTTCTCACCCTCTCCTTGAAGGAGAAAACCCAGCCCTGAGCCCTGCAGGACAGGGGGGATGTGGGGCGCTGGCCCTGACAGAGCTTCATCCCCAGCCAGCACCTCCCCACTGCCAGCGTGTCCCCAGCTGAGGAACTCCAGGGCTGTTCTGCCGCTTCCAGCACTGCCAGGGACACAGCCCTGGCGAGAGCTGCAGTCGACATGATTAAATATGTTTATAGGAAACCATCTGTCTTCGGGAGCATTGGCCACCCTATAAATTCCTGGCCTGACAGCAGCTCCCCGGCCAAGAGGGTGCTGCGTGGGGGCAGGATGGAACCAGAGCTGGGGCAAATCAGACTTTCCGCTCCAGGGGAAACACAGCAACGGAGAGACGGGGCCGGGGACAAGTGCTTTGTTTTGCCAAGGGGAAACAGCATCTAGAAATGTCCCTGGATGAGGAGAGAATCAGTTTAAAATAATCATTAGTGGTTTTTCAGATGGGTTTGACAGTGATGCTGGGATTGCAAGTCCTTGTTCTGAAGCTCGTGGCTTGGCTATGTTGCCCAGGGCTTGTGGGCACCCAGGTCCTGCTGATGTCAGGAGAGTCCCTGAGATGGCAACATCCCAGAGCTGGGGATGGAGGGATGCAGGGATGGAGGGGTGAAGGATTGAAGGGAATCAGGGAATCAAGGAATCAGGGAATCAGGGATGTGGGAATGGAGGGATGAAAACGTTTGGGCTGGAGGGCTGGAGGAATGAGGGGATATGGAGAAACCCTACAATGGGATTGTAAGAGCACGATGCAGTGGTGTGTGAAACTTATCTGCATGTTATCAGAAGTTTTGTGGTAGTTTGCTTTGTGGGGTTTTGGTTGTTTGTTGGGCTTTTTTTGTTGGTTTGGTTTGTTTCCTTTTTTTCTTTTCTTTTTTTTTTTTCTTTTTCACAGACTTTCTGAGATATTTTGAAGTGACCAGAAGCTTCCTCACTGGAAGCCCCTCACCCCTATTGTGCTCACAGCCATTCACTGCAGATCACCCTGAGAAACCTCTTTTCAAGCAAGATCTGGATGCTGCAGGCAATCAATCAGTCAATCAATCACATAGCCAATCCATCACCTCCCTTACAGCCTGCGACAAGGGAGAGAATACCCGTGCAGGGCTGAATTAATTACTCGTTTGGATTGGTATGAAGCTGGAGACCACCAGACCGAGCCCAAATTTTACACCAGGGTGACTTAAATAAAATTTCACCTCCTGATTGTACCACAGGCAGCCATGCAGACTTTTACTCCCATCCTGGGGGACGCTCTCACTCACTGTTAGTGCTCCCTCGGAATGAAGAGTCGTGATTTTTCTCTCTACCAGTGCAAAGCTCCCCCCCAGCCATACCCTATCCCCAGCTCTGGGACCATCCTCACCCAGAAAAAGCAGACACAGGCTGTGCCTCCAACCTGGAAGCTGCTCCCAAGCCTGGCCAGCAGCCCGAAGACCTTTGGGCAGGAGGCAAGTGCTGCCGAGCCCTCTGTTCAGCTCTGGCTGGTCCCTTGAGCTGTTGATCCCCTCCAGATGTGTGAGTACTAACACAAGTGCACACACACACACACACATGCACACACTTCTTTTCATTGGATATTGGTGCTGGGTGATGCCTGAGACATGTTGCTACTTCAAATCCGAAGCAAAACTAAGGCCAGTGGGTACTCTGCTTGCAGTTCTGCAGAGTTAAGATTCTGTGATTTCCTTTGTTGATCTGGAGACAAAGCCAGTTTGAAATCAGACACTTCCTCCTCAGCTTTTTCCTTTGCAATACATAATGTCAACACAGTGCCTTTTGATAGTCCCTTTCACATGGAACTTGCAAGGTGCTACAGAAGTCGAGGGTTTTTGGTCTATTTTTTTCAGTTTGCCTGAACTGAAGGAGATGTCCCCAAGGAGCAGCTTCCTCCAGGAGCCTGTGCTCCCTCTGCTCAGTGGAGACCATCCTTCTCTCCACGAGGCAGGGTGCCTGTGGCAGTGCACCTCCCTGGGGAGCACAGCACCTTGCTGGGCCAGCTACCCCAGGGGATGGCAGGAGGCTAGAGGAGGTTGGGTGGCTGCATCATGCCCAGCAGCTGAGGCTCACAACCAACTAGCCCAGCCTGACTAGAGGCCTGGGCCTGCTGGGGTAACTGTGCTTGGGGCTGCCTATCCGAGGTTTGGGAGGGTTGCAATATTCAATGCATATTGGGAGGGTTGGTTTGGGGCACCCTCTGAGACAAAACCTCAGTGCAGGGAGAGGCTTCAACCTAACCATAGGAAGCATAGGAAGTTTCATGCAAACATGAGGAGGAATTTTTTCACTGTGAGGGTGGCAGACACTGGAACAGGCTGCCCAGGGGGGTTGTGGGGTCTCCTTCTCTGGAGACATTCAAACCCCACCTGGACGTGTTCCTGTGTGATCTGCTCTAGGTGACCCTGCTCTGGCAGGGAGGTTGGACTAGATGATCTTTCGAGGTCCCTTCCAGCCCCTGACATTCTGTGATTCTGTGAACCATCACCCCATGGGGGGTCAAGGCCATGGGAGGCAAGCGGAGATGGAGTTTGAAGGGACATCACCTCAGCTCCTCTGACAGCCTCTGAGCCTATGTTGGTGAGATGTCCTGGGCAAGTGCCACCATCCAAATACAATGACTGTGCAACCTGGGTGCAAACTTACCTCCTTCCCTTCCTACTTGCTCAGTGCTCTGGGAAGGAGGGAAGATGTGAACTTCAGCGTTGTTTGGGATTTGCTTCCTCTGAAAGCCCGCTCAAGAGCTGTGCCCAAGCACAGGTTGAAGAGCCAGGTCCTCTCTGACCAAGCTGATGGCACCTATTGTGTTTGCCAAGGGAGAGATGTGCCACTGACTTCACCCAGGGATAGAGCTGGTCCAGCAGTTGAGATAAGCATTTGGGAAGGGGCTGGGGAGCAGCAGCTTGGCCCCATGTCCCATCCTGACTGGGGGTGCTGCGCAATGCTAGTGGCCCATCCCCATTCTGTCATTTTCCAAGCAAGCCTCGCACCTCTCACAGATGTTGTGGAGGCAGCTGGCAGTTTACACCGCGTTGACTCCTTGTTTCCAGCTGCTGCAGCTCATTAAAAGGAGCTACGGTACATTTAATCCTTTCCTAATGTCACTTTTCCCTTGAAGCTGTTGCTGCAGTGATGATCACAGTGTTTATGTGACCATGAGCAGAGAGGACAGTGATCCACTGCCTCTGCTTGGGAGTGGAGCTGTAGAGCCAAAAAGACCACATTCCCATGGTGTACAAGCTGGTCAGGAGGCTGGAAATACGGAGGTGGCTTCCTGAGCCAGAGCATTCTAAGCACAGTCCCTGTGCCTGTGATGGGAGCAAGTGATTTAACTCATCTCCTCTCAGCATCTGGTGGGGCTTTGCTGGGCTGATGCAAGTACTGGTGGCAGCAGACCTGAGGGACCACTTCTCCTCCATGTCCAGCTATGAAGATGGCTGCAAGCTGTGGCCATTCTCTAAAAATCTGCATTTTGCCCTTTTGCTGTGGGATGGACAAGCCCTGTTCCTGCTGCTCATCTGCGTGGTTGTCTCAGGGGTGATGGCATGTACCTGGGAGAAGGGGACTCTCCAAGGGTGGACTTGCATCATCTCAATTCATCTAGGCATGGGCAGGCAAAAAATTAAAGCTTTCTAGCTTCACACAAAAAAACAAAACCCATCCCTTTTTTAAGGCAGGACTACACTGGCTACCAGCAAATGATTCTGCAACAGGAAGACCGACTCATCAGAGAGGCAAATTTTCCCCATTCCTGGCTCTTGATGGAGGATTATAGCTAAAATTTGGAAATTTCACACCAAAGCCCAAGTCTGTAAGTAATGAAAAGCCAGCTGCAGGGTGCAGAGCTGCCAGCTCTGCCACAGGACAGAATGGGAAGGCACTGGGGGCAGGCTCCCAAGTATGGGACATGGGCACAGGGCAGTGAGGGGTCCAGAGAACACCACAGAGGTTTCAGGGAGAGGTTTGCATGGGATGTGAATGTGCAGGTACACACATGGTGTGCAGGGAAGTGGGGGTGGCATGGGGGCAGCTGCTTGTCCCAAATGGTCCCGACGATCGTGTGGCATTGGTGGTGGGGGCTCGGCCGTGCAAGGCGAATGGAGAGCTCTTCCCTCGGGGAACAAATGTATTCAAGGGAATGTTTTCTACTATTTCCTACAAAGTTTCTATTTTCCCGGACCGAGGCCGTAACCTTTGCATGTGTTTTTACTAAGTGAGACACAGAAGCAGGAACAGTCTTGAAAGGCTCAGGCAGCCCATGGGATTTGGGGTTTTCTGTTGGGTTTTCTTTTCATTTTAACTTGAGGCTATTCCAGATAGTTCCAGAGCAGAGACCCGGCTGCCCATTTCCCTTCTCTGAGCTGCTTCCAGAAGGTGTTGATGATCCTTGCAAACCACAGCACGCATCCATCTTTGCACTGGGACCTCTGCAGCCTGGAAAAGCTGCAACCTGCTTTGGGGGGGCCTGTGCACATCCAAGGGAGCCCCAGGAATCACTGAGAGTAGGGGTTTCCCCTTTTCTGCACTTGCATCCAGATTTTTCCACACCAGACAGGAACAAAAGGGACCAGGCAACACCTTGAGCCCAAACGACTTTTGAAGAGTCCAGATCTGGTTTTGAAACTGCAGAGGCTGATTTCCAGGGGAAAACCATGCAAAGTTGCATCAATCCAAGCACCTGTTTTTATTTAAGCCCACTAGCTGAAATCATCCACCTAAGATAATCATTTCCAAGCCAATCTGGATTCGATTCAGATAAGACAACAACTGACTGGCAGGTTTGTAAACCTTTTCCCCTCCACTGGTTTGTTTTTTTTCTTTTGTCCTTTCACTGTGGCCCCTTCTGGATCTCTGAATGGGACCAGAAAAGGATGAGGTGATAGCAAGAGCTTTCCTTTTCTGGACACAAAAATGAGAAACAGCCCCTCCTCATCCTCCACTCTCCCAGGAGAGCATGAATGCAGTTCATCTAGACAATTCAGCTTTGGAGTGTTTTCCTCAATTGATTTGGACCTCTGAGAGCTAAGCAGAGCCAGGTAGGACCCCACACACCAAAGTCAATATTGATCCACCCCTTGTACCATGGCCAGCTTTGGCCCGTGCTCTTTTGAAATATACCCCTCGTTGTCACAGAGCGGATGTGTTGCTAACCCAGCTTTTGGCCAGGAAGGTGCTTTCTGTCCTGTGTAGCTACAAGCAAAGGAAATAAAGCAGCAGCTCTCCCAAAACTGTCTGCACCCAAAGTTTCCCACTAATCTCTTTCTCCATCTCTACAACCTTTCTTGCAGACACACTGATGTAAGGATTTGTCAGGAAAACACGACCATGAATTTCAGCAGGATGCTCCAGGGTGGTAGGGGGGGGCTGAGTGATGCCAAGACTCAGGACCGCCTCACGTTCCCCATGGAGAGGAAGGGATAAAATATGGAGGGTTCAAGCTCCCTGAACAAAACAGTGCTTAAAAAGCCCAATAAAAAATCACTACAAGAAGAATTACGATTGGATGCTGGGCCCATCAGATTGCTCAGCTTGGCTCAGCCTCCGCTGGGCTTTCATGAGGAGGCAGCGTGAGCAGCTCCTGGTGAGATGGATTGGTCCCTGTTTTCCCCTCTGGGCAGGGAGCAGGGAGATCCGGCCCTCCAGCAACACAAGGATCTGAGAGATGTTGTTCAGTCATTTCTCATGGCTCACAGGCTGTCAGGACACCCAGCTCGCTCCCAGCCTGTGGATAACCCTCTCCCAGCCTCCAGCGAGGGATTCCTTCACTGAAGGGAGGTCTCTAACCCTGCTGAGATGTTCTCAATTACTGGTTTTATGCAAACTCGGTTGGGCTTGGGCAGACCCTTAAATAACCCTTGTCTACATGATAAGGATGCAGAGTTGTGGGACTTGCTCCTTCCCTGATGGGACTGTTTGCTGCCAGAGTCTGTGGGAGCTCGTGACTGGAGGCTCCAACCTTGCCAGCAGCACCAGGGTGAGATGGTGCCTTTGTAACAAGGCTGGAAAGTGTTTCAGACACATACCCAAAGCCTTGGTCAAAGGTGAGGGGCACAGCCTGACCTACACACCTCTGATCTCTACAGCCATCCCTATTGGCACTCACCCAGGGGGATAGCTGGGTGGCAGGCTCTCTCCACAGGGACCCGTTCTTTACCAAAATGTCCACACTGGGTGTCTAAAATAGGCTGTGCACCCCCTTGTCCTGGTCAACCATCCTATTGCTGTAGGCTCTACCCTTTTACCTTGCTAACCCTGGCCCTGTTCACTGGCCAGCTGAGGGGCCACAGGCGCACCAGCCCCAGACTACTCATCCCAGTGCCTGATGCCAAGCTGGTGGCTGTGTCTCACAGGCCAGGGCTGCTGCGTGTCACACTGCCACAGCACATCAGCTCAGGGCAGGCGCTGATGAGGGCTGTGCCCAATCAAGGTGGCACATGGAATTTGGGATGGCCAAATGCAGCTGCCCCATTTGGCACTTGCCCAGGACAGTGCAGGGAGTTCATGGAAAGGAGCTGTTTCCCTGGCTGTGTTGGTGTCCGTGTGGAGCACACAGGTGGGAGATGTGTCACCCCCCAAACCTGCCCTCACTCCTGAATAGAGGGCAACAGGGCTGGGGCTTCGGCAGCTCTCTCAATCTGGGATGTTGCTTCCTCCAAGCCCTTGCCTGCATTCAGACACGTTCATGGTCACGCTCTGGAAAGATGTGAGAGGACGTGGGGACTGGCAGGGAAAGACTGTGAATAATGGAGAATAGCCTCAGAAAGGCCCCTTTGGACTCATGAATAAGAACATGCCCAGATCAATGAGCTCCTAAGAGCAGCAAAAAGACATTGAGAGATCCCTGTGGCCAGTTCAAACTCAGGGACAATGCTCAAGGGTCACCTCTTGCCACCGGCTCCACGACTGGCAGGCAGCTTAGCAGGACAAGCTGTATGCAAAACTGACCCAAGGGATGCTTCCCAGCACAGTGATGTGCAAAGCAATTAATTACTCTCTCAGCAATGCACTCCTGCCCTGATTTCAAGCAGGGGAGGGGATGGAATGAGCCAGGTCCTAATTTATAAGGCAAAGCAGCAAAAGGGCTGATGACCAGAACCGGAGCTGGCAGCATGCTGTCTGGGGCAGGATTTTGGCATGCCTTCATGCTCCTTTCAGCCCTGAAGGTCAATGGAGACACTTTAAGAAGGACATGTGAAGCAATAGGCACAAACTTGAGGCTGCAAGACATTTCTTGCTTGTACCAGCCTACGAGAAGACACTGAAACACAGAGTTGCTGCTACTTGTTTACAGATGGCAGAACCTGTCCTTTAAATCAGTCCTACAGAAACCCCTGGGCTTTACCTTCCCATGACACTGAGGACCCAAGACCTTGGCTTCTTGCTCCCTGGGATTCCCATCCCGGGAAGACCTCCTGAGTGTACAACAGTGCACACAGCCTGCATGAAAAACCCTGCCGCAGGATGAGCCTCGGCTCAGAGTTCCATTCAAGGTGACAACCATCACTTTTAGTACAAGATCCTTAATTTATGAACCCTCCAACACGGGCGAGACGAAAGTAAACAGCCTTTACACCTTGTGTCCTTCACAGCCACAGCACTGTTCAAATACCCCGGGAATCTGCAGGCAGCGGGATGGGGTAGGTCACCCTTTCCAGGGACCATCCAGCTCCTGCCATCATGCCCTGCTCAGACCTGTCCGGCTCAAGGGAACTGGGGATTGGAAAGATCCTCAGTGACATGGTGGGGGCAGGCGATGGCCCCTCTAGGGGTGTAAATCAGGAGGGGAGGATGGTAGGTTGTGGTGGTGGAGATGGGGCATACGAAGAGAGGCACTGAGCCCCAGGTCGGCACCGCACAGGTTGTATTTGGCACAAGGACAAGGAGGGACACGTGGGAGGATATACACACACCATGATGTGCCAAAGCTTTCTCAGGACAATCCTGTGTGGCAGCCTACATAAATATGGTGATCCAAGTCCACTGGGGCTGTGCTGCTGTCCCCAGGCTGCAGACTCTACTGCAGGACCTTTTCCTGCAGGACCTGCAGCTGCATGACCTTGTACTCTGAGCTAAGATGCTTCCCCTGCTCTTACAGTCACTGGTCTTGAGACACCTCTGAGCACACAAGGCTCCAGCAATGTCACCAACCACAGCTGTGTCCCACCCCAAGGACCGACAAAGCTGGCCATAAGACACATCAATATAACCTACCCGGGTCACATCAGCAGCTAAGCTCGTTTAGCACAAAGCAGACATGGATCTGGGCACATAAAGGAAATGCTCGTGTGCAGCAGCAGGCAACACTTAGGGGGGGTTGTTCTATTTTGGAGGATTTTTGCTTCTCGGGTCCTTCTCCACCAGGAAACTTGTGGAACTGTTCTCTCAGCATCTTGAGAAGGTAACCACTAAACTTTAATCATCAACCAGCGGTGATCCTGGGTACTAACCCCTTTTCCACCGAGGCTCAGTTCCACGTCGCGTAACCCCTGTATGCTAACAGACTTAGCACCTCTGGGAAAATCTTCCTGCATGTTCTCTATGCTCCCACATGCTCCTAGAAACACCCAGCTCTTGGGATGCTGCACACTCGCTTCAAACACTCAGACATTTGGGGCATAAAAGGAAACCGCTTGTCCCGGTACGAACAACAGAGTTGATGTATTAATTTAATGCAATTTCGTTTCAGGTGGACTATGGCTCAGAAGACATTTACCATCAAAATGCTTTAAAAGAAGAGGCAACGTACCTGCAGGCTCCTCTGTGCTGCTGGCAGCAGTGGTGGGGGGAGCAGCGGGGATCTCTGTGCAGGACAGCGAGAAGCAGAGAGGAAAGGAGAGGAAATAATAGAAGGAGATGTTATTCCAGATCCCAAAGAGCCTGGCCCCTCCACGCACCACATTTTCCCTTCCCCTCCATGTCTGCCAGCAAGGGGTGTTTCCCAGCGATGTCCTTCAGCAAGGAGCCCTGCAAGAGCCCCAGAAACCAGCACACCATACCCTCTGGGGAAATGGGCCTCCCAAGACAGTGTAGGAAAGGGCTTTTTAAACCAAAAGTTTTGAGTTGTGGCTAAATATAAACGAAGATTGAGCCAGCAGGATAATTAGTGCTGTGCCCTATCCAGTAATTGCTGTGCTGCCCAGGCACAACCTACTGCAGTCGTTAGGCCCCAGTTTGCACCCCAGGGTAAGGGATGCTCTTGAAGGGCTCAGAGGGTCCCTAAGCAGGGCCAGGTGGTGTGGCTGCTGTGAGGTGCTCAGCCCAAGCCCCAGCAAGAAATGGGAGTGTGACTGACTCTCCCTGTGCCTGGGTTGTCCCTTCCAGCTGCTGTTTCCACCCATGTCTGAGGCAGTGCTCCCACTGCTCTCGTGTGAGGTGGGATGCAGGTAAAATCTTGCATCTGTCTGCTGGGCTGCAAGTGTTGGCTCACACATTATAAAGGAACCACAAACATATCTGGTACCAATGCAGTGGTCCCTGGTTTTGATTTGGGGCCGGCTTTGCATGGCTGAAACCACATAATCCTCTAGATCTTTGTGCCCAAGCCTGACTGTTTGTTGATGTTAAAGAGCATGGACTGCAGATGGAACGCGTTACTTCCCATCTTTGGCAAGCTGCTCTCCTTTCCCCAGTGCACATACGCAGCTCTCATCACTGACATCTTTTGCACGTTTAGGGCATAATGCTGCAATTTCTGTGCATCCCGGGGAATCCCTGCAGGGGAACACCCTAGCAATCCATTTTGAAAAGGGAATTTAAGCATAAGCTGGGGATCAGCATCTGCCAAGTTCTGCTTTTGCTTTCAGGAACCTGCCTGGCCACGGATGCAGGGTTTGCTGAGGTCTGTCTGCATTGCAGCGACAGCATCTTGGAGGGGTGCAGCCCAGTTAGGATTATCATAGAGTCATATAACCGTTTGGGTTGGAAAAAACCTTTCAAGGTCCATTTCATCCAACTCCCCCTGCAAGGAGCAGGGACATCTGCAACTAGAGCAGGTTGCTCAGAGCCCTGGCCAACCTCACCTGGAATGGTTCCAGGGATGGGGCATCAGCCACCTCTCTGGGCAACCTGGGCCAGGGGCTCACCACTCTCAGCCTAAAAAATTTCATTTTTATATCTAGTCTAAAATGAGATGACTTTTTGAGTTGCTTACCCTCATGCAGTTAAACACAGTCACAAGCCCCTGTGGAAAACGTGGTGCACAGCCCAGCAGTACATGAACAGCCAGCACAGCCAGTCCAAAGCCTGTGCCTGTCTGGGTGCTGGTGCCTGCTGATGTGGGCTGCAGTGCAGATAGACCCCACTGGTTTCTTATCCATTCCCCATGATTTTTGCATGACTCGAAGTCTTTGGGACAAGAAAAATATAAGCAGTGGTAAATCAGAGAGTAGCTGTGCTCTTGCAGAGAAGGTGGTCAGCCCCTGGCTAGCTTCGGTGTGCCAGTGACCTCTCAGTGCCACCCAGGAGAGCAGTGTGGGTAGGGATGGAGAGCAAGCACCCTCCACTATGCCTCTATAAATGACATGTGAACTACATCCTCCACACATGTAGGATATGCTGACTGACATTTTTCAAGGCTGAAAATCTGCTGATTTGGGTTTTTCTAGGATGAGAGAATTGTGAGTTGTTCATATCCTCACTTTAATTAATTTAGCATTGTACGTTCAGATCAAACTCCCAACGACCACACAGTGGTTTGACAGCCAGGCCAGTGTTGCTTGACACATTCTGAACAGAAGTTTTGGGGCCTTGGAAAGGTAGTTTTGCAGTGACACCGAAGTGAGGGGCTCTCATGGGTGCTGGGCTGCAGGGCAGACCTGCCAGGCTCACACCAGTAGGCAGCCTGGAGCACTCCGGTCTGGCAGCTGGCGTGAGCACAGCCCGGCTCCGAATGCCTGGTTGGATCGTGTTGAAATTCCGTGTCTGTCTTTATTTAGTGCAATGATTCCCAAGGGAGGTGATGCAAGGAACGATCTGCTCTCTGATTTGCCATGGCCCTGGGGAACGATGAACGATAAACCTTTGCGCATACTTGCTGCAAAGCAGATTGGAGCCGCTACTGCGGCATCTTGGGGAAACAAGCATCTGGTTTGAGCTCTTGCTGTCCCATTGCGACATGGGGAAGAATGAATCTCAAGTGACCAAAACCCACTCTGGAATGTATGTTTTCTTCAGAAGAAGGTGAAGAAAGGGTATATACCCTGTAATGTGGCAATGGCCATCCTGAGAGGCCAGTGTTGTGGGGGGACAGCGTGGGAGCAGACTGTGGGTTCCCAACTGACTTGATTCTTTCAACGTTCATTTTTTCTTTTCCCATTGGTCCTTTTTCTCCTTTTAGCAGCAGGGAGTCACCCTCGAGGAGAGCAGCCCCTCCACCCCAGCCCATCCCATGATGCTTCAATTCCTTAGGGCAGGTGGACACATCTCACACAAGCTGCAGGAGCTAATGAATGAGCCAACAACAGCAAAACCAACAGGCAGCAAAAAGAAGCACTGGGCTGGAGCCCACCTTGCCTGGGCAGCAAGGGGTTGAGTGGGAATGTGGATGTTTGCAGAGCAACTGCTGCAGCGGAGAGGATCTGGGAGCTGTACCTGGTGCTTGCTGTTGTTGTTTGAAGAGCAGAGGATGAGAGCAGCCTTGGGAAGGCAAACAAAAAAGCAAACCCAAGGAAGCAAACAGTGAAACAGCCCATGTTTCCAGGTGGGTTGTGTGAGTGTAAGATCCCCATTAACAATCCAGGGACTCTCAGCTGAGTTACTGTGATGGCAACTTCATCAAACCAGCAGCTCCTCTGATTTGAGCTCTGTGCCAGTGCAGCATAGCCTGATTTTGGTGAGGAAAAATTTGTTTGTATTGATCTGCCTTAACATCCAGATCTGATTTGGTACCCCAAAACAAGTGTGCTCTTGGGGCACCTTTGCTCTATGAAGTAAAATCAAATTACAGCAAGCTGGGATGTAGATATACTCACACAACCCACCCAACAAGGCGGACAAGCTACTTGGAAGCTAGGGGTGCATGACCTACTGTGGGCAGCACTCTAGCAGAGGTGCCCAGACAGCTCCATGCCCCAAGCACTGCCCATCAGCATGTATGTGGTGGGGTTAGTAGCTTCCCAGCCCCGGCAGCGGCTCCTGTGGGTTTGTAAAGGTTAATATTTCTAATCTACAGACACGGAACGAGCGATCCACCTACTTATGCAGGGGGCAATGGGAGAGCGGCTCTGCTGGTAGCCTTTGGCGCATCGATTGCACGTGATGCCGGTGACACCATCCTTACAGGGACACTGGCCCGTGGTTTGGTTACAGGTTTGGCCGGCGGCACCCACGGGATGGCAATCACACTCTGTGGGAGGAACACAACACAAGAGGGTCAGGGGGAGAGCAGAGCAGGCGCAGGAGGCGTTGCAGCATCAGCAGGGAGCAGGGTGACTGCCATGGTCTGCCAGCAGCTCCCATGCCATGGATCCACCTTCTCCACAGCTGATACTGGACCTTCTGGCAAATGTCCCATCCAGCCGGCTACTGCATTGACCTGAAACAGAGTTGGCATTTGGCAGAGGGGGTGCACATGGCCATCGCTTGGGCACAGAGAAGACTGCACCAGGGAAGGAGTGACCTAGCCACAGCTGGTCTCACTGCTGGAATGAAACTGCATCCGGGATATCTCACCCAGGGCAACAAGTGCTCTACAGATCTGGGGAGGCAGTGTGGGGTGTCTCCACCCAAGGATACCCACCCATGGATGCTGCAACATCCTCACCCCACAGGTGCTATGATCAACAGTTTGCAGGACTTGAAGAGGAGGGGAGCAGGCAAGGCAGCTTTGCCAGAGGACTCTGGGAGCCACAGCACCCTCTGCCCCCATCCCAGCCTGCTTCAAACTCCCCTGGGCTCCCTGGAGCAGTGGCAGGGCTGTAGGGAAGAGGTACAAACTCAAGAAGTATTTCATCCCCTCTTCAGCACACGAGATCTCAGGCAGGAATCAATTGCCTTCAGAGATGTTGAGAATTCATTTCACGTGCACTACAGGGAGAAAAAACCCACAACTCAGCCACACTCCTTTCAGTGCTTTCGCTCGAGCCCTTCCCTGCTGAGCAGCATCCCTGGCAGCTGGCACTGCAGGCGCAGGAAGGAAATGCCCTTGTGGGACGCAGGCAGGCTGGAGGACCTGCTGTTCCTGGCCAGATGGATGGAGGCTTGATGGCAGAGCTGGGCAGATGTGAAGGGTTTGGCAGGGGATGTAAATACCGCACTTGAAATCATTCACCATCTCATTTCCCACAGTGGGACTTACCGGCGCAGCTGTTTGTTAAAAAAAAAAGAGAAAAAAAAAAAAAGAAA
>WUAM01000287.1:12136270-12151704 GCA_024336885.1 Actenoides hombroni
ACTTCCAGTGATGGTGACTCCACCACCTCCCTGGGCAGGCCATTCCAATGCCTGAAATCCTTTCTGTAAAGAAATGCTTCCTAATATCCAGCCTGAACCTCCCATGGTTCAACTTCAGGCCATTTCCTCTTGTTCTGTCACTTGTCGCCAGAGAGAACAGATCAACTCCCACCTTCCTAAAACTTCCCTTCAGGTGAGTAATAAGGTCTCCCCTCAGCCTTCTTTTCTCAAGGCTAAACAGTCTTCAGCCTTTCCTCATAAGAGACATGCTCCAAACCCTTTACTTTTTGATCTTCCAGAAAAATCCCTGAATCAGCAACAACTCAACCCTCCTGGCATGGGGAGGAAGGAGGTGGTCTGAGCAGTGTCTGCAGGTGTACATTTGCTGTCCCTGTCCTGGAAAAACTGAGCCAGTGCCAGCAGTTAGGAGTGATTAAAGGCAATTTGCAGTTCCCTGGCCAGGGCAAACGCTTGCAGCCAGCAGTTACAGGTTCTTCTCTTTGCCCAGCCATGGAGTAGCTGGGCTGCTGGTGGCTAATGCTGATTTTTCGAGTACATACAGATCAAATTCCTTTGGGTTGCAACCCCAAACTGAGGAAAGATTTTCCCTTGAGTCACAGAGCACGGAGCGTGATTGGTGCAAAGCCTGCTTTGGAATCCTCACAACCTTTCTGATAGGCACCTTTGGATTCACAAGACTTGGTTTCATGACCAGACTTCCCTGGGTGCAACTGTTAGTCCACCACCCAAGCGATGCACAATATCAGGAGTCCCCTGCACCGAGCAGAGCAGAAGCTATGAGGCACCAGAGCTGAGAAAACTTCTCTGATCGGGAAAGGAGGGTGCCTGAGCTGTCATTGGAGATAACAAGGGGGATAACAGCTGATTTATCCTCTGTATCCTCATGCCTTGCTTAGAAGATTCACTCCATGGAGGAGCATGCAATGGTTCAGTGAGTGAGCTGGGAGAGGAACAAACAGGAATGACATTGGTGCAAGAAAGCAGCATGTCTTTAATCTGCTGGTTCACCAGGCATCAAGGGGAAGGGAAATAACTGTCATGATTTAGTTCTTTCAGAAAGTCTTGAAGTAAAATCTTCCATGAGTGTCCGTGGAATTGAATTCCTGTGACTAGGAATTACTAGTGAAAACTGAAGTTATTTTATGCTTAAAAATCTAGCTGTGGAGGAGAAAACACGGAGTGGGAGACTGTGGTGGGGCTTTAATGGGGTATGAAAGTAGCAGTGCCTCTGCCTACGAAAGATGATTTTTTTCTTATATAATAACCCTGGAAAGCAGGAGTCTGACAGCATTTCTAGCTGACCACCCTCAGCTTGCCTAGTCCAGATGTGAGGAGACCACATAGGTCTTCACGAGACAGACACGAATGGGCTGAATGGGTGAGGGGGTAGCGGACAAAAACCAGTGAGCTGAAGGATGTATAATTGGAAAGGAGGGAACAGGATGGCTCATACATGCTGAAGGGTCCCAATTAACTGCAACCACTCCAGGAAAAGATCTAGGAGTCAATGAAACATCTGGCTGATTGCAACGGAGCTCAGAAGAGCAACAAGATAGTAGGTTGTATTATGAAAGGGGTAGAGAGTAACACTGAATGTAACATCATGACACTATAGAAATCAATAGTACATCCTCAGCTGGGAAACTGGAGTGAAAGGCACCGAGAGGCACCCATCTGAGGGCGATGGAAAAGATTAGAAATGCTTTGCCAAGAGACGATGGAGGGGTGCCAAGTAATGCACAGCGCTGAGAAGGTCAGACAGGTGCTCCTCTTCACTGGTCCTTAAAATACAGGAACAAAGGGACATTCAACGCCTCTAAAAGGCAACCTTTTTCAACGATAAAAGGAAATGCTTCTTTGCACTGCACATAATTAACTCGTAGAACTCATGCTACGAGACACCATGGCAAAGGCCCAACAGGATTAGATAGGCCTATGAATGAGAACATCTGTAGTTACATTAGCTGGGATTAATATATATACGGATATAAGCACTCCAAGCCAGCTACTAACTGCCTGCAGTTAGGAAGAGATTTCCCCTGGGCACATGCTATTGCAAAACTGTCTCTCCTGGAGTTTTATATCTCTGTCTGAAGCTTCCAAGACAAGCTGCTATTATATGCACGAATCTGCCGAGGCAGCCCATTGAGATGGTGCATTGCTCTGCTTTGGCTCTGCTTTGGCCAGTTTGAGACTAAAAAAAAAATACCGGAAAGCAATTCTTAGGGTCATGCCTGAAAGGATGCAAAATGCCCTGGAAACGTGGTTGAACTTGACAGGATGCCTCTGGCCCACTGAACATCGACAAATATGCATGACAAAAATGCAAATATTTTTCCATCCCTGAAGTTTGGTCGGAGGTATTCCCAGTTGCTGATCTTCTCCCCGCCATGGGTAGAAAGGTAAACAGAGGGATAAATCTCCAGGCTTAGCTCTCTTCAAATGTGACCTTTTCTGAGAAGGTAGCTGAAAAGACCTGCATTTTTGGGGAATTAGCATCTTCCTGTCTTTGGAGGAGCTGTTTCACTGGGAGGTTCTCAGAATGATGAAAAATCCGTATGACAGAACACCAGAAAAAGGCTGGATTTCCTGGGGTGTCCAGATTTCCTCTTGTCACACTGTATCTACAATGATAGCATACATCGCAGGGCTTTAAAAGCCCAAAGTGTGACCGCTTTACATTAGGCTGTGCACTAAGCAGTAAACCAGTAATACCTTCAACTGGAAAAAAAAACCCCACCTTAAGTTGCAATAGCCATTGATGAAGGTTCCTGGATTGAGAAAGAACCTTCTTCAGGAAATCACACTTGGTTTTAAGTACGGATTGAAGTCCCATGCAGCCAATGTGCCGTAGGTGCACGTTTATATTTAACCGTCCTTTTAAATGCTTTTCCAGAGTCGTTGCCAAAACTGCCTCCTTTCACTCGCTTGCCTTCTTTCCTCCGAAGACTTCAAGTGGAGTAAAATATGTGGCTACAGAAGCTTTCTGATGGAAAAAAAAAAAAACAACCCAAAAAAACCAAGGACCAAAATCAAGCTTCTCGTGTGGACGCTTTGATTCTGACAATATTTTAAACAGCAAATGCCAAAACAGCTCCACTTCAATTTGCCTGTTGCAGCCTGCCTCACCCTGATGCAGTAAACAGATTTCACTTACTCTTATGTTTTAGTATTTAGAGTACGGTTCCAATATTATTACTTAAAGAAGCTTTTTTTTATAATCGTAGAGTTGTTGTTTGTTTTTTCCCCTCTCCACTCTTTAATAAGTCAGGTACTTGAAATCCCAGTTCCAGTGAACACATCTGCCTGGGGAATGCAAGGTGTGAGGACACCTGGGGTGGGTCAAGTTGTCCCCCCGTAGCTGTAATCCTCCTCAAAAGTGACCCCAGACTTGAAGCTGTCCCAAAGACCTGACCTGGGCAGGCTTTTTTAGCAGGTTTGCTTTGGCTCCTCTCTTCAGGGAAACAATTCAAAACAAGCGGTGCTCCTTCCTTTGGAAACCTCCTCCCCTGGTTATTTCTTTGTGAGGAGAGTTATGATCTGATATCTGTGCACCTGAGTGGTGCTGAGAGGTTTATGCTGGCTCTGGGGACAGGATCCTGCGGGGATGGGTGAGACCATGTTTAATGGCAGAGCATCTCCACCACGGGTGGCATGTCCTGCAAATCCCACAGATTTACGTCAAGGGGAAGAGAAACTGTGGTATTTAGTGTGTATCCACCCAGTCTGGCTCCAGCTAGCTTACTAATGAGAAGCAGAAGTTGAAATGTCTCTGTGTTAACTCTGAATACTAATAACGGCTTTAAATATCGACAACTATTTTGCAATGAGATTGTCAGCTTGTCTGTGATATTGTGAACTGGATTTAGCTCTCCAAAGGATCATGTTCACGCACAATGTCCCTCAGCACATTCTCTTGGAGATTTAAAGTTTTCTTGCCAGCAGAAAATGAATTCCCCCTTTTATCAGGCAAAGCCAAATAATCTCTTGGCGTTTCACAGTGTCCCTCCTCCTGCGCCACTTCTCAGGGCTCTCCCATTTCTTCCTCCTGAACTGGCACTCGGGGAAGCCAAGGGCTTCGGCGCCCTGTGGTTTGGGCCAAATTTCACAGATTAGACCTTGTCTTTGTCTTCTTCGTAACAAGCAACAGACGGGGCCCACAATGCCTCCACTGAGCAGGAGTCGCCGCTAATCCGGAGGGGGCTTTGAACCACAGTAATAAATCCACTTTTTGGGCAGACGCACTATGGGCAGGCATTAGGGCTACAGACAATAAGACAATTATGGCAGCACTTTCCAAAATGCTCGAAAATCCTCTTCTTAAAAAAATTGATAAAAATTCCCCTGTTGTCTCAGAGCTCCACCTTTGGGGTGATGGCAGTGGAGCCAGAGAAGCCACTGGGGAGAGTAGTGGGGATGCTAGGACATGCAGGGATGAAGCACTGAGGCTTCCTTCTCCCCAGTTTGCTGGCAGGACGTGAGTTTTGCCATGGAGATTGTCATCTTTTGCATTTTTCCAACAAAAAAATGTCAAGTCTGGTCAAAGACCCTCAGGGGCAGCTCTGGCCAGGCAGAGAACATCTCAGTGGGGCACAGTGTCCTCATGGTTCTAAAGCAAAGTAAGGCTCAACCTGCTCTCATGGGAGACATTGCACGAGAAAGAGTGGCTTGGAAAATACTTCTGTTGAAGGGGAAAAAAAAAAAGACAAACATTTTCTCCTCCTGATGTGTTTTTAGCCTGGCTCCTGAGGAAATGAGGTTCCTACAAGTGTATTCTCCCACTAATAATATTTCAATCAAATCTGGCACCGGACCACAAGTCTCAGAGATAATGAGGTTGCCACAAGCCTCATGAAATGAGGCAGTTGGGTAGAGGAGAGAGGAACTCCAGAAAAAGCTCAATGGAGAGGGATCCCTTCAGTGTGCACGGCCTTTATCAGACACTAAAACATCCACAGTGGCGAGAGCCCCCCTCACACCCCACATTGCACAGAGAGTTCCTGGGGCACAAATCCAGGCCATCGATGCTCTGAGAAGTGTCTGTTGAACTGGAAAATATCTCTTTTTTTTTCTGTCAGAAAAAAAGCCTTTTTATTTTAGAATGCTTAAAATCAAGACAGTGCATGTGGATCATAGAATAATAGAATCATAGAATCATTTCAGTTGGAAAAGATCATCAAGTCCAACCATTAACCTAACACTGCCAGTCCCACCACTAAACCATGTCCCTCAGCACCACATCTCCATGGCTTTTAAACCCCTCCAGGGATGGGGACACCACCACCTCCCTGGGATGCCTGGGCCAGGCCTGGACAACCCTGTCAGTGATTAAGTTTTTCCTCATGTCCAACATAAACCACCCCTGGAGCGACTTGAGGCTGTTTCCTCTTGTCCTATCAATGAGCAGGACTGAAATTTGGTTTAATGTTTCAGGACCAGAGAGACTGGAGGACTTTTCACTCTTGAGAACTGATCTGAAGCAGGGAATTATCTCAACAGTTTGATAATATTTACGGGGAAGGCAAATTATTCCTTTCTTTCCTCTGTCTTGGGCATACACAAAGGTCTGGCTACGCAAATGAATTTAACAACTTCTGTTTTTAGTGTGAGACTTGTGATGGAGAGGCTGGGGTTTAGTCTGTTTTCTCTTTTAATAGGGTGCAAATTCCCCTCTATTGTGTTGCACCCTACCACTTCTGAGAAACCACAGTCCAAACCTGCCCTTCAGGATTGCTTATGGATGTACTGCTGCTGAGAAACCAAACCCAAACCACAGTTTTGAAGATGGTCAGCCCCAGATTTAATCAGTACATTTCTCGGGCACCATCATTGCAAGGATGTGATTTCTCAGAAAAGCAGAGCTCCTGTCAGGGAATCAACACTGTCTAAATTTTGCTAACGAGCTTGATCATCTAAATGTCTCACATGGATCTGGGACTCATCTATGAGGTTTATCTCCACTTGTGAAGGCACTCTATGGGTGGTTTCCAGGCTCAAGATCCTTCAGAGGATCTCTGGATGAGCCTCTTCCATCACACATCTTGGCTCCCTGGAATCGGCAGAACATCTTGCCCTAATCTCTTCAAGCTCTACACAGTGCTGGGTGTTTCCACCATGGCTTTTACCCTTTCTGTGTGCTTTTCCATCTCATCCATTCATGGATCTGCTCCTCCCTAACAGGGAGGGATGAAGGTCTCCCATGGCAGTGGAGGTGCATGTCTAAAACAGCTCATCTGGGGTTGTCCTTCTCCTGGAAGGTGGTACTTTGGGTCTTGGTTTTACTCGTTTGGTTGGAAGAAGCAACTGGTGAGTGCTTTTGTAGGAGAGCATCCACGAGAATGTGACATATAAGGCATTGTTGAGGCCTTGGGTGCATGTAACATGGGAGTGGGTGCTCCTGGCTGGTTGGGAGATGTCAAATGGACATACCAGAGCCATGCTTCAGGGTTTGTGCTGCATGTCAGGCCTCCACCTGGTGAGGTGCTGTCTTGTTTATGTCCAGATGTCTTCCCAGCCCATTTGAAGACATATCAAAAGCCCCTTCCTCAAGTCCTCTTCCCTAAACTGAATCTGTTTCAATTATGCCTTTAAACACAAGCTGGTCTTTAGTCATTTGGCAAAGTCCAAAAGACACTCCTAGAAGAGAGGATGGTTTTCGTCATGGTAGGAGCTGGAAGGGACCTCTGGAGATCATTTCGTTCAACACCCTGCTCCAGCAGGGTCACCTAGAGCAGGGGGCCCAGGATCACACTGTCCAGATGGGTTTAGAATCTCTCCAGAGAAGGAGACTCCATAGCTTGTCTGGGAAGCCTGGGCCAGGCTCTGTCATCCTCATGAGAAAGAAATTTTTCCTTTGCTGAAAAGGGCTCTGGAAGTGCTGATGTGGCTTTTTGGAGGAGAATGGGGGACCCAGGCTGAGAAGCAGTCCCCCTCTCTCAGCACTGCTGTGGGGCTGGGGTGCCCAGTGTCTGTCCAGCCCCAGGAGTATGGTCTTGCAGGGGAGTTAAACCATGCAGCAAAATGTGCCTGGGTGGAAGCGATATGTGAAATTATTGACTTCCCTGGAGCTTGAAGACAGCTGCAGCTTAAGGGAATTTTTGGCATGGAGGTGTTTTTGCTCTGATCTTATCACCAGGCACATCAAATGTTTTTCTCTTTCTTCTTCCCCCCTACTCCTTTGAATTTTCTTTGTTATTTTTTTTGGTTAATGACATTCTAAGACAACTTCTGGAGACCATAGCAGACCAGAGACCCCCACCATGTGCACTTCATCTTGGATGTGGATGTCAGAGCCTCCTTGCCCACGACGATGCCCCTTGGTGTTCTGCCAGCCCCCTGGGGGTTTGTCTCCAACTACTCCTCCGTGCTCTCTCCAAGCATCAAGGTTTTGATCCCAGAGCACCTAAAATACATTCCATTGAAAACAAGTAACTTTTTGAATGCTGCTGTATTGTGGGAGGTGGCCCTGATCACAAGCCAGAGAGAGGAGAATGTCAGCAATGAGTTTTCTGTCCAGGCAGAGGGATTTTACCCTTGTTCCAGTTAATTTGCACCAAAATGAAGAATCAGTCCCAGTACTGGTGGACCTCCAGGGACAGACACACAGAGGAGCAAAAAGTATGACTGCTTCAGATCACCAGTGGCTACCTACAATCATGAACCTGGAATGTGTTATCTGTGGTCCCTAAACATATGCCCTGGTGTGTGACATCATCCCCGTGCACTGCGTGGAGGTGGTGCAGCTGGAGCAGGCTGTGCATGGCTCCAATATCTGGCTTGTTCCTCACTGATGGCTTACATAGATCAGGCTTAATTAGAAAGTCCTTGGAATTGGAAGCCACGTGTGGAAGAGAGAGCAGGATGAAGGCTGGAACATGGAGCCCCATCTGGCTTAAAACAAAGTGCCTCAGTAGCTGGGTTTGCCACAGGAATATCCCACTGCTGAGGCACAGCAAACTCTTCCCACTCAGGTTCACATAGAAACAGCTGCTTAATTTGATGTAGCTGCTCATCGGTCATCAAAATCATGGATGTTTGAAAGCTGCCATGGCCGGCTAGTTGTCTTGCATTGAGCTCAAGTCTTCATTTAAAAAAGAAATCACTGCTTTTCCATGTTTTCACACTATAAACTCAAAACAGTTTAAAAAGCTTCTGTAATAATCACGTGCCTTCTTTGCTTTGGGACCCTTCCAGCCCAAGTGGGTGAATGGCGCTGCTCTGCCCTGGGTTCTGGAGGTGTCATGGAGGTGGTGGCACTTGGTGGCAGTGGCACTCAAGCCTCCTGGGCTGCCCCAGGACACTTCCATGCAGTGCCCCATGTGCTCAGGACAGCTGAAAACTTCATTTATATAAACTTTCTCTGACTGGTTTGTGTGTGCCTGGGGGTTGCTGATGACAAGTTTTAGATGCAGAAACCATAAATCAGTGCTCAGCACTTGTAATAATGTCGATATAAAAAATTATGGGGCCTCCGGGAAAGGGGTGTCTGAGGCACAGCCACTAACAAATGCAGTATAGAAATATAGCAAGAAGGTTGTTCTCACAGCACTGGAGGAGTGTGTCCTATGGAGAAAATAAAGTCTGTGCTTGGCAGATCAATGCCTTGGCAGTCTGGACTTTCTCCAGTGTTGTGATTTCTCAGAGGTGACCAAGCCTTGATACAAAAACTCGATCCAAGCCCTGCCAGCACTAGGAGCTGGCTTGTCTCTCATCTAAATGGTGGCTCCAGCTGGTCTTCAAAGAGGAAGAAAATGAGAAAAGGAAGGGAAGGAAGTTTGATAATTAAGGACAACTCCCATGGGGAATTCATGGAAAGTATTGCCTTGCACTTTGCCTTGTGAAACCACAAATGAGCTGGACTAGACAAGAGCATCAAAATGAGGTTTCTCTGAGGAGAGGAACATTTGTCTTAGGATGTGCTTCCTAAGGTGGACACCAAGGGTATATCTCCTGCACTGATGCCCAGCAGTGATGGGTTCCTTTCAGTGATGGGAGGGAGTCTTTGAGAGCTGGTACTCGCTGCAGACAAGGAGAGGCTGGGGCCAGGGGCCCTGCCAGGAGCCACCGCTGGTGGACCTGCTATCCCAGGGAGCCCTGGTTTAGAGGTTTCATCCAGGCCATCATTATGTCTTGGGGTGTGTTAGCTGTGAGTTTGCCTACCTCATACCAAACTGTGGACTGGGGACTGTGGTGGTGAGGGGCATCTCTGAGGTTGGAGTGACCACAACTGAAACCTGCAGACATGCACCATAGCCAGGCTGATCTCCCTGTCCTACACTGGGACATGGCTCAAGGGGCACCAATGGTGGTACACCAGCACTCTGGTGACAGTGAGCTTGTCCTCAGACTCTGCCATCTAAAGTGGGTTTTACCCTGTCTGCCTCCTGCACCTCAGCTTCTCAGGGGGGCTCCAGGCAGCAAGAGGAGGTTACATCTCCCCTGGCTTCAGCTTTGTGGAAATCAGCATTCTGATCTAAGCTGGTCCCACAGCTCCCTCTGTAGTCAGTGGGGAGAGATAGGGGACTCATCCCACTGACCCAGTCACCAGGGCCTCTGCTCTCCTCTCCTGGAAGCACAAGGAGCCAAAGGGGTTCAGCTGCGTTAGTCACTCCCCCGTTAAATTCCTGCAGCTGGGTGGGAACCAAACCTACATCTGTACCCATGAAATCAAGGGCACAGGGCCCACCTTCTCTCTGCTTGAACCCAAACTGTCTCCAAAAAGTCAACGCCAAAGCCTTGAGCCTTTGTGGGTACAAGGCAGGATGGGCAGGTAGGCTGTGAGTGATATTTTTTGTAGTTGCACAAGCCATGAAATAATCCTCCAACGCAGATGGCAAAGTCTGCCCAGGCTCAGCACGGGTGTGGGGCTGCAACTGTGCAGGGGGAGCAGGCGATCCCATTTTTTTTACCCAAACTTCAAATCTTAATGAGCGTGACCTCTCCAGGTGCCAAATCCTGCCCCTCCACAAAGGGATCGCACTGGCAGCCTCAGCACAAGCGCGTTCATAACACGCATCGTTTGTCATCTTTTCATCAGAAAGCGCGTAAATCCTTCCCCCGAAGTGCAGAGCTGGTTTACAGGCAGGCTACAAAATCCTGCAGCGTCTCTGGTCCAACAGAATGATATTAGTGCCAATAATCTGGCAAATATCAGGAGTGAATTTAATCACGAGAACTAACACCGGGGCCCTGATTTAGAGTGGCCTATGACAGAGAGGAGCAGACGGAGATTTGCAGGACCCAGATGTGGAATTTCACTCACAACATCATCTGGAGCAGAGGGAAAGGAGAAGGAAGGGAAAGCAGGGCTTCAGCACTTTGGGAGCTCTTCACACTCTCACAAAAAACAGCAATAAAAGGGGAGCAGTTCACCCTCGTTTTGAGTTTTAAAAGATGAGCATGAAAAATTTCTTGTATTTGGGGTTTTGCTGCTTCTTGGGACAGGGTACGCTCAGGACCAGGGGTTTGATGTGTCTGCCAGAGCAAAGGGCATTCTACCCCAGCGCCCACTGGGATGAGCCCATCCATTGCCTACGGCATGGACCAGCTCTGCCATCGGACTCCTCCTGCTTGAGAGTCCCCGTTCGGGACCATGCAGGGATCGGTTGTGCAGTCTGACCTCAAAACGCCAGGGGAGCCCGAGCCCTTGCTTGAGTAACTGGTGTCCCTGGGTTTGCCTGACCACCCACCCGCATCCTCGCAGTCCTCCTCAGCTCCCGGCTCCAGCCTGGCAGGCTCTGGCGTGCACCCAGTGTTGCCACTTCATGCAATATCCCTGCTCCATCTGTCATCAATTCCTTTGCATGTGGTTTGCAGCCTTCATGCCATGCTCTGCCTGTTTCGTGGCTCTGTGGCAGGGCATCTCTGACCGCTGGCAGCTTTTCTGCTTTTATCATTTTTGCAAGAAAATAACTGGAAGCAAATGCACAGTCAAGGCATGTGGCACAACTGCCTCAGTTTTAACCTTCAGGGTCGAAGTCATCCTTGAAGCCTGACTTCTTACACCTTCACCTGTGCTAAAAAAACTTCAGATCGCTAAAAAAAATAATCTTTTAATTAAAGATGATTATAGGTTTGGCTGTTAGAAAACAAAGCAGCCCTCCACCAGTGCAGAAGAGCACTGTCCAGCTCCACTCTCTGCTCGCCTTTTGCTGCCTGAGCCTCAAATCATGGCCTGCAACATGCACAAAAGCTGGTGGCATTTTCTTTTCCTCCAAGTTTAAGAAAAGTAGCCGTTCTGCAAACATTTCTGCAGTGTGATATTTTTCCATAAATACCCAAGCCATTTAAAATAATGCAACTCCTAGCTCTGTAATTTTCTGATGTTAGATGCATTATGAATTGTGGTACATAACCCAGTACACAGAATGGAGTGAGAGATGAGAAACCCAAGCAAGAGGAAAGGTGGTTTATCTGGATGCGTCTGTCAGGCTGAATTAATGAAGTTGAAATAATATAAAAAATCTCTTTAGCAGCTCTTTCATGGAACATTTGCTACGAGCTCACACTCGCTTGCCAAGGTGGTTACAGAATCACAGAGTCACTGAATCATTCAGGTTGGAAAAGACCTCCAAGATCATCAAGTTCAACTGTCTACCTAACATCTATCATGACCACTAAACCACGTCCTGAAGTGCCATGTCTCATGTTTTCTGAACACCTCCAGGGATAGTGACTCCACCCTCCCTGGGCAATTGGCATTGAAGTGACATCTTCAGCTGCATAGAGAACTCAAAGATTTTGGAGTGATGTATGTAGGAGCAATCCTATCGATTTTATCAAGAAATGTCAAGATTTTAAACGTACTGCAAGCTTCCTTGGCAGCTCTCTCCCGGCTTACAAGGCACTGCTGCTCTATGATGGGCATTTGTTTAAATGTGTTATACGTAGCACATGAACGGAGCAATGTGATTGTTGAGAGAATCAAGTCTTGTAGAGAAAATGTAATCTGCTGAGTGTGATGAGATGTGAAGCCGTTGTGAGAGAGACAGCAGATGCGACAGGACAGTTAATTCCTTAATTCTAAACATATTCGGTGGAGATGAGGCTCTGGGAGAGCTTTGCTCATCAGCAGATGGCTTGGTGAGATGATAAGTTAATATTGTTATCAATAGAGAAATGGCTGAAGTGGTTAGATGGTAGGGTTTGTCGTTCAAAAATGCCTCTTTTCAACAATTATTTCCAAACAGCCCCTGAATCAGAGCGGAGCAATAGAAGGAACATAAAATCCCCTGTGTCAGAAACAGAGCTCGGGAAAACGAGTTTTCAAAGGAATGCCTTTGCTGTAGGAAACTTCATTTCGGCCGCTTTTGTATCAGACGGTGGATTACGCCAACAATAAACCATTCCCACTGCTGTGAAATTGTGCTAATAGCCTGCAAGTTGGGGAGCTGCTCATGCACCAGCATATTTATTACATACCTTTGTATCTGTTAGCTCCAATAGCCGCATTTTTGTTATAAACCCCAGGGGGCTGGGGAAGTATTGAAATTTGGGGATCTCAAATTTCAAGAGCAGGAGCCGTTGGGGAAGGCAGGGGGATGAGAAAAGGATGCTTGCAAAGAGCATTGAAGAGACCGCATGGCCCAGCGACTGGGAAATTCAGCCTGACAACATTTCGGAGCATCTCACAAGGAGCAGCGTGTGCCTTCCTCAGTGCTGACTTGGAGAAACTGAGGCACAGCGTGGCTCTGAGGTTTCCCTCCCACAGGTACCACCCACCACCTGGCTGTGCTTTTTGGGTAAAACCACTGTGCGCTCAGCCGTGGAGAGGTTAGCAAGAGTGAGGGGCCAGAGATAAATGGGCAGGAGAGGGGGGAGTAGGTCGCCTGGCCAGGGAGGAGAGCTGGGAAAAGGAGGAGCGAGGAAGGTCCTGGGAAATGCTGGGGTCAATGGCACAGAGAGGGTTAAGCATGGACATCACTGCCAACCCAGGGCAGGGACTGCCTTTTCCCAAGATGGAAAAGCTGGGAATGGGATCCACCCAACCCTCCAGACAAACATCTCCTCCCTGCTCCCCATCCATAGGGATTCCAGTCCCTATGGATGCACAGTGAGCCCGTGGATGGGCAAGGGCAGTCCTCCCCCCCAAATGCAACCGAGTCCCCCGGAACCCTCATGCTGGGTAGGCATCTGGGGTGACCCAGAGCCCTGGGAAGGAGTTAACTGTGACTGGGGAGGGATGGCAATTCCCACCACCACCATGGCACCCCAAAATCCTTTCTAGGGAGCAAGAAGGCAAATGAGAAGCAGGCTCTAGCCATCAGTAAACGCTTCTGTGAGCATGCTGCTGCCCGGGGGTGATGGATGCCTGCCTGCCTCACCACCCAACCCCACTCAAGGAGAGCCCACGCCTTCACAATTTCCCTTTGTTTGCCTCAACCTAACGCGCTGTTACTTCAGCTGCGACCCGGCCATGAAAGCAGAACTCTGAACATTATTACAACACATATCTGCTCGGGACTGGGGGGCAAGGCGCAGCTGTGCGTGGCAGGCAGCTCACTGCTGGAGCCGGGGTCTGGACAGAATGCTGGCTGTTGGGACTGGTGTGGAAGTAGCTCAGCCCCCCCTGCACCCCTGCCTTTCAGCTCCTTGCACCCTGAAATGGTAGCTTTTCTCCCTCCCAGAGCCATGGGTTGGGTTCCTATCCCACCAGCCTGTTCTCTGGCTGAAGCTGTAACTTTTTAGGAGTCTCAGCGCAGGGTGGGTCAAAAATGCCTCATTGAAATAGTTTTTACAAGGTGAAAGGAGAAGGGCTGTCTAAAGAAGTGATTTCTTCTTCTGCTATGGCAAAGAGTGTCTGTTTTCAATGATAAAAAAACCCCAAAACAACAAACAAAAAACCATGAAGAAGCGTTTTCATTAAAAAAATTGAAAATGCTGAAGACCCAAAGCTTTCCAGCAAAAACCACCCAGCTCAGGCCAAAAAGCTTTCTGCTTCTTGTTGACATGAGCGTTCAGAGAGAAAAGAGCTGAAGCTTTCTGTGGGAAACCCCAGCATCTTCTAATCTGCCTTTTGAATGTTTGCTCGGTTCCTTTAGCTGCATCAGGTTCAGGATTTATATCTCTTCCAGCAGACAGCAGAGAGTTAAAAAAGTTCATTTGCAGGATTTGCTCTTAGTGCTGCTCCAGCCCCAGATGAAGCCCCACTTACCTTCATGTCACCTGCAGAAATGGAAACCTCAAAAGACTTCATTTGCTGAACTCAAAATAAAATCATCCCCTTTCTACTGTTCTCAACTTGTCCCAAGGTGTGAAATGTTTGGTGCATGGGTTCAGCATTGCCTGTGCCCCCAGCACTGCTGGGGACAAAGGTGGAGGGTGGGAGCAGGAGATGGGCTTGGGTTTGAAGGAGGCTGATCCGTACCTAGGACTTTTGTACCCTTGCATATGTTCTGACTAAGCTGTGGCTATCAGAGCAGGTGAAGCACCATTTAAAAGTGATAAAACCTGAAATAATCTAAAGTCATCCTCAAGAATGAGGACTTTTTGTATTTTGATGGCTTCATCCTCACCAGGAGACTGGGGAGACCAGAAAGAGGTCATGGTAGGGAAAGTGGGGAAAAAAAAATAATTTCAAGGGCTTGTTTTGGGAGAGGGAGGAGCAGGAGGAGTTTGGTGAGAGCAAGAGCTATGGAAGGAGTAGTGGCAAGAAGGGGTCAGAGGAGAAAGAGCCTTGCGATCCCGACTGTCCCACCCCTGACCAGGTACCTTTGCAGGCCTTGCGGTGGGAGATGGGCTTGCTAAGGTCGCGGTAGAAGCCCTCCTTGCAGTAGTGGCAGTGCCTCCCAGCAGTGTTGTGCCGGCAGTTCAGGCAGACACCGCCGCTCTTGCGCCCCGACAGCTTGTAGAGCTCCATGTTGAAGCGGCACCGCCGGGCATGGAGGTTGCAGTTGCAGGCTGTGAGGAGGAAAGAGGGGAGACCATCAGCACGTGTGCCCGGCCACAGATACGTCAACCCCTGGGGAGCCTGCGTGCGTGGGGCTGGGCATCCTCGAGGTCCTGCCTTGGGGGTGTCACAGGATGGGATGCTTTGGTGACACCTCTGGCTATGGGAAGCCAACTGCTAACCCACATCCCTCCTTGACCAGTGCTATGCGGTGAGTTCAGGGGTGTGGAGGTGTCACCAAGACCTTGTTGCACCATCGTGACTTGCAACAAGTATACCTTTTGCGTCTCCCAACTCTTAACGTGAATTAAAGGCTGGGTGCAGGCTGGGCTGCAAGGACAGGGAGCCCATCTGTGCTTAGGAAATAGTAACACATGACCCCCGGCTGCTCCTCCAGCTTTGTCTCAAGTCTTTGCCCCGTGTGAGCACTGCTCATCTCCCTTCTCATCTGCTCTTACACTGCAGTGCTGCATATCATGATAGCACATGGTGCAACCCCCCCCCCCCCCCCCCCCCCCCCCCCCCC
>WUAM01000287.1:12160633-12179110 GCA_024336885.1 Actenoides hombroni
GGGTCTAGAGCACAAGTCTGGTGAGGAGCAGCTGAGGGACCTGGGGTTGTTCAGCCTGGAGAAAAGGAGGCTCAGGGAAGACCTCACTCTTGACAATTCCCTGACAGGAGGTTTGAGCCAGTTGGGGTCAGGCTTTGTGCCAAGGAACGAGTGATTGGATAAGAAGAAATGGCCTCTGGCTGCAGTAGGGGAGGTTTAGGTTGGACCTGAGGAACAATTTCTTCCCCACAAGGGCTGTCCAGGCATGGCCCAGGCTGCCCAGAAGGGCAGTCCCCATCCCTAGAGGAGTTTCAAAGTTGTGGAGATGTGGTGCTGAGGGACATGGGTTAGTGGTGCCCTGGCAGTGCTGGGTTAATGGTCGGACTCTATGATCTTAAAGGTATCTTCCAGCCAAAATGATTCTATGATTCTATCTATGATTCTATGATCCTGAGTCTGCCTCAAGAAGGACTGGAAGAACCATCTCTTAGGTGTGTGGTGAGAGCTCCTGATGGACATCACCTGGGGGATGATCTATGGCTGGGAATGTGCAGAGTGTTCCAGGCTCTCCTGTGCTGCACTGAAGCTGCTGGCACACTGCACCTGCATTCAGGTCCCAGTGCAGCCAGCGTAGTGATGGCATTTCCATGCACATTCTAGGTGATATACCAAGACCTGATTTTCCTCAGTAGCTGTGGGATTTGACCAGGAGCTTTTCTCTGAAAATCAGACATTGTGCAGGAATTTTGTAGATAAGCTTAAGCCTGAAAAAAAAAAAAATTATTTTTTTTTTGAGAAAGGAAGAGTCAAGAAGTAAACTCTATTTTAGTCTGGGAGATGATATCAGGCTGTCATCAGCTCTCTTTATTTAATTGCACCATCCAAATCCAGCCTCCTGAGGTTGTAAATGTTTTGAAATGAATTGTTTGCATCCCATGATCATCCAGATGCCATCCAAAGGCAGGAACCAACAGCAGAGCTCACCTGACAACCTATGGGGTTATCAGAGCAAGACCCCAGTGCTCGGTCTGCCCACCCCAGCCCATCTCTGAGGTGCTCGTTAAGTATCAATGTTTATTTAGAGTCCAGGGGAATCCACTTGGGAACAATTTATCCACTTAGACTCTGGCCTTGTGGTTTCTCTCTTATCTGGTACAGATCTCAGCAGCAGCTTTCCTCCCATTGCTGTGGGGGGTGTGGTACTTCGCAAGAAGACCTTTCTCCTTTCTCTAACCCATGCCATGGTGCTTACCTCCTACCTGTACAGCCTGCTGACCTCACCGGGCAGTTATTACCTGCTGCAGGAGGAGTGGATGCTTTTCAAGGTGCCAAAATCAGCATCCCAGTCCCAAAGTGCTCGGACTCATCAATACTTTTCTGTCTCTGTAAAACCAGAGCTTGTCAGCTCAGAAGAAGGGCACGTAGTGACAGGGATCTGAGCACTGCAGACCTCAAAGTGATGCTCCAGCCCAGAGCAAGGGGCAGGAGCCAGCTCACCCAGTGCACAGACCATCACTGCCTGAGCCCAAGACATTTTCCTGTAAGTTTTCCTACTTTTCTGATGCAGAAAAGTCACTTGAGGGTTAATGTCGCAGCAGAAATGGATATTGAAAGAATTTGCACATTCAAAGCAAAGGTTACTCAGGATGCAAAAGGCCTGATAATGCAACCAACCCAGCAACAGGGCAGAAGGTTTTAAAATCCATATTAAAGCTGCTCAGCCTAAAAGGTCCGGGGAAACAAGCAGCCTTAGCTCTGCTTCCATTGCTGCCCCGAGGAGCCAGGGAACTTGGCCATGGTTCCCCAGCAGCCGAGGGGTGAAAGCAATGCAAAGCAGTTTAAAACCAGCTCATGCTGTGATTCCTCTAGGGCAGATCCAGCTTAAAATGATGCCACTCATGTGCCCAGTCTCTGCCTTTCCGGTTGTTCTCATTCAACCGCCTGTGAGGTCGGGCTGTGCTGGGCTCTAGTTTAAAAACAAACAAAGCATGTTCAGGAACGTGTTGTGTTTTTTTAACCCTAGATCATTTCCCAATCTCATCTGGAGCCGGGCCAGGGGAATTGTTAAACCAGCCCCAGATAGACCCGCTACCGAAGTGTGTCTGGTAGCTACAGGCTGTTGTCAGAGCCCGTTACAAAGCTGTGCAGTACCTGTTGCTGGTCATCTCCCCCCAAACCCAGCAGCACCCCTTCTGAGGTGACACAGAGCTCTGATTCCTGTGTTGCTGTATCAGAAACACAGGTCTCTGAAGAACAGCTCTGGCAGAGTTCCCTTGGGAGGCTGAGTTGGCACCGCTTTCTCCTTTGAATGACCCTTTTGACCTCCCCTGGCCATCCATTTGATGCTGTCTTCCTTCCCTCCTCTCTGCCAGGATCACATCACCTCTTCAACCAGGCAGTGCCGGTGGTTGCAGATGTATATTTACATCCCGCCCCAGATTCCCAAACCCCTGTGTCAGCAAGGAAAAGAGCATCTCTGCCCAGAAGACATAATCTTTCTTGGAGCAACTCTACAGGCAGCTCCCATGAGTGACCCAGAGAGTTGCTCTCTTAACAGTGTGGACAAAAGCCCCAGGAAGAGGAACTCACTAAGGGGATGGTCCTCTCCATTTTGTCCCATATTGTGGGTCTGTTTAGGACATGGTCCTGCCTGTGCTGCAGATGCTGCTTCAGCCCTTGTTTCATTCTGGGAGATGGAGCACGGGGTGGCTTTGGACCTCCTTCTCTTCTCCGTGAATTACAAACCTCAGCTTGGCCACTTGACGTGCCAGACAGTAACACAAGCTTGACAGATGACGGCTCTCGGGAAGGGTTTTGGTTTCCCTCCGTGGCTGAGCTGGCTCAGGGGAACAGTTGGCAGCTCAGCACGTTCGTTTCCACCCAGCAGAGCGGGGCCGAGCATCTGCGCTGCCGCGGAGAACCCGGCCATGTGGGCTGTCCCTGCTCCGTGCAACACAGCCTGGACTCAGCGCCTTTTGCTCGGTGGCTCTTTCCCTGGTGAGCAGATGCTCCCAGCACAGTCCTGCTTCCCAGCCCAGCATAGAGGCCAGCCCTGGAAGGGCAGAAAAACTCACCTCTGCCCATGGCATCACCGAATGTAAAGCCCTGGCTGTGTCAAAAAGGACAAACAGGTCCAGCTAAGAGACCAAAGCCTTGAGCCCCTCTAAGCTGCCAGAGCCAAGGCTGAGAGTCACTCATTTTTTGAAAATATTTTCCAACCCTGTTATATTAATTAATGAATTTCAAAATAGGTGAGTGCTTTGTAGGACTGGTTTCTTGCATCAGCTGTTGTGCAGTGAAGAACCGGTATCTTCAAAAGCAGACACCGAGCACCACTGATCCAAAATAAGTCTTGATCTTCTTCCCTGTGTGTCGGGTGTTTCTTTATTTTTGTAACGATGAGGTTCCCCAATCACTTTGGGCTGGTTCAATTCACCAGTGAACAACCATGAAAATGGCTCAAGCCCCAGAAAATCTACAAAGTGCTCTGCTGACTCTGGTACATGGGAAACACCATTCCAGGAGCTTGAGGCCAGGCACCAACTCAACGCCTCCCCATGATGCTAATAAAAAGCAAGTAGATTGCTGTAAATTAATCCCTGTGCAATTAATTGTACAATGACTATGAAAACAAGGGACAGCCATCCCCCCACGCATGGCTGGAGAAAGGTGAGGAGCTGATCACTGGCGTATGTGGTTTCTCCCTCTGCTCTGCCCTTGTTCCTGTTCCACAAACATCCCAAAAATCAGTAGCTGTCCATGCCAAGGCAACCAGCAGAGTCATCTCTCCCCTCTTCCAAGCCCACTCCTACCCACCACTGCCTCTCCCAAGGCACGTTCTGCTGGTACATGAGTGCACACTTCCCTAGGCCATCACAGCTGATGACAAACACAGATGCACCATCCCCTTCCCTGCACTCTGGCACACTTAGAAACTCTACAAGAAGCAGAGAAGGTCCTGCCATGGCTCTGCTACTGAACCCAGTGTAACCCTGGCCAAGCCACCTAACACTGCTGTGCTCGGTTTCCCTTTCTGGAAGTGGGCACGCATCTCAGAGGAGCCCTGGGAGGGTTTTGTGGTGGGAAAGGCTGACAGCTCTGAGTAACAAGAGCCAGAATTGTCTGTGGATCCACAGAAAGACATTACATGAGTTATAAACATTGAACTCCAGCTGGGAAACCAATACAAAAGGATTTTGATTCTGCTTCCAAGTCTTCCAAAACCTGAGGTAGAGCTGCAACTACACAGACCCCAGTATGAATCCCAGTGGTTGATGGGGCATCCACCACCCATCCCACATTAACTTGGAACCTGTGCCAGCTCCGGCTCCGGCTCCGGGCTGGCTTTCAAAAGGCCATGCAGGTGTGAAGAGCTGGAACGCTTGTGTTTGCTCAGCAATATTCACACCACTGGGGCTGTGGACAGAGCTCTCCTTTGTGACCACGGCTGAGTACGAGTAAACAGAGCTATCTTATCACTGAGACATTATCAGGAGATCTGAGAAAGAAGGAAAACTCCAGCGTATGTGCCTGACCTCCCAATTGGTGCTATCAACAACAAGGACATGAAAGTATTTCATGAAGGTGTTGGGACAAACTTGTCTGCCCTGCTACCCCCACTGCTGCAGGACGGTGGTTTTCTGCTCAGTGCTCCCCAGCCAGGCTGGGCAGTCCCAGGGCTCTCCTGCAAGGCACTGGTGTAGTTTGTTTTTCTGGAGATTGGGGTTTTATCAAAAGCTGACAGACTTATCCCACCTTATCAGGGAAGCGGTGCTACTGTTAATGGTTTTCTGTAACAGGCTCCGGCCAAAAATGTTGATTGCAGCCTGGGATTGAGTAGGTCAGGGAGGGTGGGTGGCCGACATGGGTGAGCACAGCATCCTCTGCCTGCCAAAGAGGTCTCTGCGGAAGGCAGAGGCTGTGATCCCAGACCCTGCAATCCCACATGTGAATGGGACCGTCCTGCACTGTCCTGCAATGTTTAACATCAAGACCCTGGTACCTGTGAACAGTAAAAGGTCGTATCACATCCTCTGCCCGCAAGCAGCTGTCAGCCTGGGTGTCCTGCTCACGTGTCCATCTGGAACACAGCATTTCACCTTCTCAACTTTCCCTCTGCTTGCCGCGGGATATGTTACTTTTCCTTCTGTCTGCTTTGCTTAGCGATAGTCTGCACTGTCTGGAAGCTCACCCCAGAGATGGGTCTGGGTTGCTGTAAGTGATGGGCTATTACCTGATTGTTCAGCAGCCCTGGTGTTCCTTAGATGTCAGCATCTAAAGGAGTTTCATGGTCTGCATGTGCTCATCCTCACAAGCAGATGTTACCCACTTTTATAAATGGTGAAACCAAGACATGGAGATGTGATAGTGTGGGATTATAGAGGTGTTAGGGCCCTTATAGAAAGAATTGATGAGCTGAAGCTATCTTTGGGGTGACATGAGCTATTAGGCAATGTAAGACATTGAGCAATTCAAGCCAAGCTTCCTCTGTCTTAAGCCACTGCTTGAGCATAGTCCTGATGGTATGGCTGGCAAAAATGCTTGGTGATGCAGGACAAGGGGAATGGGTGGGTATGGACACACTCTGCCAGCACCAGCACCCCATGAAGGATGTTTAGCTCCCAGCTCTGTCCGGCTCAGCCCAGTCCTGAGGTGGTGTGGGGCTAGGAGTGGTGCCACTGACACAGCATCACCAAGGATGAAGCAGGCAGACATCTACTTAATCCTGAAGCAAAGCCATCAAATCTGACCCTACAACCCCCCTCGGGCAAAGACGATGCACCTGGAAATGCAACAGAACTTCACTGCCCCACCCAGAACTTGCAGCTACCTGCAGGCTTTTAAGGGTCGCTTAGGGCAAACTTTGATGGTGTAAAGTCAAAACACACAGCCCCAGCCTTCCTGGGGCTATTCCTCTGTTTCTCTCTGAGGGATTTAATGCAGATCAAAGCAAGTCAAACACAGGAATTTCCCAGCTTTTCTGCTGGGGTGAACTTCTCACAAATACCGCAGCCCTGGGGCACTGCCTTGGCCAGGCTGGCCTTTGCTGCTCCTGTCACCCAGGCAGGGGGGCCAGGAAAGACAAGAACTGTTTGAAGAGGATGGTTAATCCCCATATGTGACAGCGATCAGAGCAACTGGACAGGTCTTTGGAGAAGAGCTTGACATGAATGCCCAAACACACAAGGCTGCACGTGCTTTGGGGCAGCAAAAGCTGTTTTCAGCTGTGGAAACGAATGGATGAGCCCAAGGGTGGCTTCCCTGATTGCAGGAGGAGGATGTTGGGGTCCTCCCTTTCCTAACCTCACATCACCTGTAATTTTCTTCACTAGACTGCTGCTGTGAAGACCCTGCCAGCATCCAGCACTCACATCCATAACCTCCAGGTCACTGCCAAAAACCGCACCAGGATAGAGAAGGGACTAAGCAATGACTAGACAGCTCAGACCCAAGCAAAGGTGTTGACAACCTCTTGAGGGCAGAGAAGGAGGAGGAGTGAGGTCGGCACAGGGGGTCTAAATGGAGTCCTGGTTGTCCCAGCAGCCACCTTCTCCTTTGCCCTGGGGGAGACTGGGGCCACCACATGCTCCTGCCAAGCAGATTTTATCAAAACCCTTTAATTAGCTTATCATGGGCAATTAGCTCCACAGCTCAGACCGCCCCTGGCACAGTCTGCAGGTCTGGATGATTTCAGATGAGGACTGCAGATGTGTAGACATCCTGGGGGAGCTGCAGGCTGAGTGGCAATGCTGGCTATGTCAAAGAGGATGCTCTGAGATGGGCTTGTTCCACTCAAGCCAAGGGGTGGGCCCCTTTGGCCCTAAAATTGCCTGTCTCACCACTTCGAAAGGGGGCTTCCTTCTGTCCTGGATCTGAGCCTGGTCATGATCATCCCTGTGGTGACAGCAAGGAGGGAGCATGATCAGGTGCTTAAGGGGACATGGAGCAGCCTGGGCACAGGAATTGAAACACGTCCTCATAAATACTGAAGCCAGCCATGAACATATTCCCATCCAAAAATATCCTGAAATTATACCTCTTGCTTAAATCTAACCCATCAGAGACACTCTTCAGCTCATGTCCAGGCTGCCCTGCGTCCTCTCTCCTCTCCATCACAAGTGCCCTGTAGGAAGGGTCTCCGGATGTATGACCCTGCATTCTGTCTGGAAACTCTTGGAAAACTGATTCAGACCAGTCCTGTGCCAGAGACCACGTTGTGCTAACAGTGCAGAGAGCCAGGTTTAGCTCTCACGGCAAGAGGATGGCTGCAGTGTGACGGTGCCACGTGAGGAGGCTGCTTCTCAGGTCACACCTGGGATAACATTGTACTGCTGTCGGATGGGGTTGGAAAAGCCACTTGCTCCAGGCTGGAAGATTAACGATGTGGAAGGCAGGGTGACAGCCCTAATCCCTTCATTTTGGGAGGGAGGGGGGAAGTGTTCTTCCTTTTTTGAAGCAATCCCCACTTTCCTGCAATCCCAGCTGCTGTGCTAGACATAGACCAAATCTGTCTCAGTGGGAGACCTGCTCCGGGCTTCAGCTGAAGTTCATGAATTTTGCCCAAGTGTTGCAGACAGGAGATTGCATTTCTTTTAAGGAAACTGCATTTCCTCCAGTTACAGCAACCGGCTGTATTTTAATCTGGCCTCCGCTTTTGAGTCTTGGATTCTGCTCTGAGACAAATCTCTGATCCTGCTGTGGTTCATTTTCAGGCACGTGTACCCCAGCAACCTTTTTTTTTAATTAATTTTTTATACAGAATTCTTTTACTTGATGGATGCAGTGAGAAACTTTCCCAAACAGGAAAGAGGACCTCCCTGCCCCACTCCTCTCTCTCATGGATGTTTTTTTAACAACATCAATTGTCTGCAGAAGACTTATTCCTTTCTGACCTCAAAACAACTCCTGGTTACTGCATTCCAGCACGGCCACAAAAAGAGTCTGAATGATTTCACTGGTCCTGGCAAGAGACTTTCCATAACAATACAAAGTCCGTGAAGGGCCTGATCCTGGCAGATGGGAACTGCCTTGGCTTTGCTGGGGGCTGAGGATGCTGAGTGACTTGGGAGCTGACCCCAGGGCATGAGGCCGTGGTGCTGCAGTGATTTCTCTGGCATTTCTAACTTCAGCCACTCCCTTTTTGCCCAGAGTCTCTGTCCATGAAGACATCCCTCCTTGTCCTTTGTCCCAAAGCTCCCGTGGAGCAGTTAGGGTCTGCAGTTGGTGATGGGCTCCTCATGGCCTAAGACAACTGTATGTGGCATAAGCAAGAGGAGAGACCTCCCAGAAGTCTTTCTGATGAACCGTGCAGAGGGAGGAGAGTTTATGGTGGGGTGACAAAGAGCAGGGGAGCCTGAATACCTCCAGTGCCACCCCTCAAGGGTGGATGTGTCCCTCACTATGCAGCAAGCTGTGTCACTCACAGCCCAAGGCTACACAATGACAGAGCTTTAACGTACTAGTGCAGATGGAGACCAGCATCTAACCCCAGGTCTGCCCCTGGAAGTGGGTATTTTGAGATTGTCTTCCATTTCCACCCCTGACTTCAACAGAAAGCACCATGTAATGGTAACGTGGCCATCACAGCACCAGTTGGCTGGGTATGGGCAAGATGATGCATCCCACAGCCATCTTCCATGGTGGCACATCTGGTCCTGCCCTTGGCTAGGTAAAAAGTCTGCCACAGTGCTGAAGCAGCCAGACTTTGCTCTTCCCCAGCAGCTTCGCAAGTGCTCCTGGTTAACAGGCTCCTCACTGGGCATTGCACATTCAGACCTGTTACAGCCCAATTTTCAAATTTTCATTCCTGCACAGCTGGACCACAGCGATTGCCACAGGACCCAGACCCACCAGCCCCAAGACTGTGAGATCTCAACCTGTCCAGGGGGCATTTTTCAGCCAAATTATTGATAGACTAAAGCAGCTTGGGACCAGACGGAGCTGCTCACAAAGTCATGTGAGCGTGACTGAGCACGGTTGAGTTGCAAAGAAATGATATTTTCCTGTTACATCATTGGAAATACCCATCTGGACACTTGTGAAATGCAGTTTGGTTTTCAGCTGTGACAGGGCACTGCAGAGCCAAGGTCACCTCAAGACAACCAGAGGAGGGAAATCAAGCCGCAGACAAGCAAACTAAAGGGACTTCTGGGGTGGGGGATCCGATAAAACATTTCTATGGCCTGAAATCCTGGAACAAAGAGGGGAAGTGAAGTGTGCAGGACAGCAGATGCTTTGGCAAGAAAAAGGAAACAAGCTTGAGCTCAAGCCCACCTCCGGACAGAAAAGTTTTTGCAGTTCCTAGCTTGGCCCGAGCCACAGGCGCTCGCCCACTCTCAGCTACCTTCCCCAGGCATGTGGGGCCACACAGCTACACCCTGGGATGTGAGATCCCTCTGAACCAGAGATGACCACCTGAAACCCACCCCAGCCAGATAAGCTAGGGCTGCCTGGAGCAAACGTCTGCCTCTGTATTTGCTAACCCTAAAACAAACCCGGAGGTCTCAGGGAGACCCAGACACATATTAGCTCCAAAAAGCCTGACTGCAGCAGGGACTGATGTGCAAAATCCTTCCCACTGAAGTTTTTTTGGCTGGTTTTCCAGGCCAGCTGCTATATGGACCCCCAGCCATCTCCATGGGGAAGTCCAGTTGTGTCTCCAGGAGTGATGGGTGCTACTGTCCCACCTGGGTCAGGTACCTCCCCACTGGCCACAGCCTTCGAGTCAAGCAGGATGACCATCCCCACCCCACACCCAGCCCCAGAGCAGCTCAGGGTGCTCCAGTGCACACCAGTCCTCTTGCCTTCCTCTGGGAAACCAGTATCCCAAGCCAAACCTCTGAAGTGTCTGTGGTTTTTAAGTACTTGTTTGCCATGGTTTGCATCTCTGGCACAAAGCTCACCACAGCCCTGGAAATAACCCTGAGCTGAAGCTTGATCCCCACAGCAGGAAATAAACATAATTTCCTAAGCGTTGACAGCAGAGTACCGTCAGGAATACCCCGCATTTCCTAGGAACCCAGATGTTTGTAAACCAATGGGATGAGCTGTGCTCAGACTGATGTCAGGGAACACTCAGGGCCTAAAGGGATCTTCCTACATTAGGAAACAATGTCTTTGAAAACCACAAGAACAGGGACTCCAGGGTTGAGATGAGGAAAATAAACCTGTGACACCCATCCCAGCGCTACCTTGTTGTCAGACCCAGAGGAGCAGGAGCAGTCAGGAGCAAATGCCAGCCTAGTGAGGGTGGGTACAGCAAGGAGAGGCTGAGATGCAAAGGGGACATGGGTGTCAGCCCTGCATTAGTGATTGAAGTCCTTTGAAGTTCTTTGAAGTTCTTATGGGCTTGAATTTGGCCCTTAGCATCTTCTGGCTGCTATGCAGGGTGTTGAACTGAGGTCCTGGCAGTCAACAGTGGGATGGTTCCTTACTCCACTAGGAAAACAGATGTGTTTTCACCTGAAAGACCTGGGAACCTTCAATCACAAGCAGAAAAACAAACTTATCTTCACCAGGACAAATACCGCGTCTTTTAAAACCAGTCTTGGACAGTCTGCCTAAAGCTGTCTCTGATGTCCCACCACATGGAACTCAAGTGTTCTTCACCTATGGCCAAGCACGTTCCCCCAGAGGGAGAAAGCTCTTCTTCCTTTGAAAGCAGCAAAACAGATTTGTTCCAGCTGCACCATTTCAGGGAGTGCAAGTGAGAGGGATTTATTTATTGCTTTTGTTGACAAGCTAAACTAAACTGACACTTGTAATCTGAAATCAGAGTATCTGGTGCAGCCTCGCACTGAGACGTCTGTGGGTGAGAGCTGAACTGGTGCCATCAGCTGGGCTCTGGGTACAGCTCAATCTCATCACACTTCCAGCCCTTCCTAGGATGCTCCCCCCTCCCTCTGACCGTCACACAGCACTGGAGCTGGCAGCACGCGCAGGGGCATTGGAGCTGCATTTGCCAGAGAAGGGGAGACATAAAAACTGAGTTTTTCAAATGAGGTTTCAAATAGCACTTCAGATGGGGCATGTTTCTGCCCAGGGACCAGCAGTGGGTGGCAGGGAGTGCTGCAGCACAGCGACTCACTGCTGGCTGCCACTTGGGCAGGATTCCAAACTGCTGGTATCTGGGGCACAGTTTTCCCTGGATGAAAATTGAAGGCCCACAGAAGACCTCTCCAGCCACACCACTCATACCAGGAGCTGCTCTTGCAGATGGAACAGACCATTGCTGCCAGCACAATGCTGGCACTGTAGGCAGAGGGGCTGGAGTGCCCTGAGTGTCCTGGGGATAGACACCCCCATGGCACACCAGAGACCAGGTGAAAGTCCTGCCCATGCCTCTGATGCCTTCCTGGGTGATGGAGAGTATTTCTTCAGCAGCAGCATGGACACAAACAGGTCCTCTTCCCTCTGTTTGAACAACTGTATGGAGAGCATCCCGGCTGAGAAAAAAGATTTTGATCACTTTTTAAAAAAAAAATTCTACTGGGTCATTTATCACTGGTTCTAGTCCTGGATCCATTCACTGTGTGGCTATGGCCAGCAGCATGTGGGCAGGAGAAATGCCCCCGGGACTGTGAAACCACTGCCTGCACAGCCCGGCTAAAGAGGGGACGATGAGCCTCCCTCCATCATCACTTGCTCAACACAAGCCTCGAGCAATAGGCATTGCCTCAAACAAGACTCTTTCTTTGGGAGCCCTTTGAAGGGTTTTAGGACTAAGGAGCATCAGCCCAGGGATAGCTGGTCGTGTTGCTTGTCCTGCTTCCTGTTTCATCTGCCCTCGGCAGCAGAGATGCAAGGACTTTGCAAGTATATCACTCTGCAGCCATTATGGTGCATGCTTCTAGGGAGACTTCATCAACAATAAATCCTTGAACACAACTTTTGTATTTGCTGACACTCAGCTCACATTTTTAATAAACCAAAAAGCCTATTCTTTCAAGCAAAACTGCCTCAAATAAACATTACTCAAACTGAAGCTCAGGGACTCCACCTGGATGGAAAAATCATTGCTTGTAGGATGGCTGGAGATGAGAAGGATGGTCATGGATCTGGGATGCTCAGCTGGTCTATGAGAGGGGGTTTCAAGTTTTCACCCTATGATAGCCCTTTGGGATGCTCTCCGTGTTGGCTCCAGCAACACAGGGAACTGAGGAGCAATGCCTGCCCAGCTTGCAACAAGGTGCTTGGGATGACTCCATCCCACCTTGTAAGGTTATTTTTCCCCCGGCCATACAGGTCTTTAACTCAGCCCCATCACCTTCAACCCTATTCCTCATGCAATTCTCTTTTCCTTAAAACATCCAAGAAATGGTTTCCTTTAGAGGGTCCTTAAGCTCTGTTTCATGCCTGCTTTCCACCCAGGGTCTTGCCGCAGTGAGTTGCCCCCATGACTATCTGCAGCTGACAACTCCAAAATCTTTGCTTACAAACCCAGGCAGCTCTGGCCAACATCCCCGTGTGCCCAACACATCCCCCTGCTCTGGGCAATTGTTCAGCCTGGAACCTGCCTGGATCATTTTTAACCTTCTGCAACTTTGGCTCTGGCAGAACTAAGGCTGCTCAGTGGGTAGTCTATTCGAACCAACGCTCCCTTGTATTTGCCTCTCCAGGTGGTAACAGGCTGAAAAGTGCCTGTAATCCCTCTGAATGAAGGGAACAGCGCAGAAACAAAGTCGAACTCTATTGTATTATGTTCATCCCCTTTTAACACGGGCTGTTTCAGCCACCCAAGATAAAGCAGGCAGAGATCTCACATCTCATGGTGCCAGGACCCCAAAGGAAGAGGCAAGAAAGACCCACCAGACCATCTCCTCCCATGGCCCTGGGGGCTTTGTCTGCAGAGCTGCCAGTCTTCTTGCCACCCTTCTTCAACTACATCAAGGAAAAAAGTCTCCTGTTCCATCCCCTCCTACAACTGATGCCTTTCACCCCTTTTTTTTTTCAAAATTCAATCTGATCTTTTTTCTCCAGCCTCAGTTACGTTCCTCATTTAACTATAAAAGCTCCCAATAGAACAGTAGTGCATCTCTTTGGCTATAAACAGAAGACATCTTGTAGGCGTCATCTGAAAGACATTGGTACATAGCTCTGAGCTCGACTGACCTGCCGAGACAGTGGGTCTCTGCAGTTTCAAGGTAAATGGTGAACCTACCTTTTGACATAGTTCACTCAGAAGCAAGTGCAATGTATCTCCTATGCCAAGCATCACATTTACACCTCATTTCTTCAGGTCAGGTTTTCTACAAAGATTTTAGACAGCAAACTCTATAAGCCTTGGCTGGTTGATCTGGTTTGTGGGTCCACTGCTCTGCACCTTCCCAAGACCCCTGACATGACCAAGGGCCTCTCGACTGCTGCCTGGAGGCTGAGAGGCTGCACTGCTCCTAGCGTGGGCATAGGATGCAGAGACAGAACAGGCAGAGCTGAGCCCCAGCCCCAAGAGCTGCGTGTTGGCTGCCTTGTGGAAAGGTAATGCTGAGTATGGAGGTGGCCACACACTCACCAAACCCAGCTCCTGCTGCATCCGGCTGCCCTGCTTGGGCAGAAACTCCTCAGTGTGGCAGACAAAAAAGATCTATATGCACCCTTCTAGCATGCTGCTGTGTTAGGGGTAACCCCTTCTTGCTGTCCCCAACGCTGGGCGGTGTGACCCCCCCCTGCCTGTTCACCTGATCTTACTCAGACAGATTCACTGTGCTCAGCAGCCAAGCCAGGGATGCTCTGCCACCTCCATGTCCAGGTCCTACTTATTTCCAACACCTCCAACTGGTGAAAGCCCCTGATGTAGTAAAATTGGCTCCAGAGAATCCTCTTTGTGTTGCAACCTGAATTTGACTCAAACTTACAACAGGGCAATGCTGGAAATTCTCCAGCTTGGCTTGGCTGCAAGACATCCTTTGAGTTACCAAGCTGGGAGTGACTGGGACAGGGAGGGAGAAGACCAGGGCAGCTTCAGGACTCAATGCTGGCTGGGAGTGCCTTGCACCAGCTCCAGAGGGACTCTGCACTGGCAGCTCGGGAGTCAACAAGGGGCTGTGCCTGCTCATGCGGGATGAGTTTCCAGCTCCAGCAACATGAACGGCTCTGTCCTGCCCTTTGCATCTCTTCCACTCTCCTACCTCCCCTGTGGATGGACCACAGCTCTGTCTCCCTGACCTAGAGCTGCTGTCTCCCTGACCCAGAGCTGCTCAGGCCAAAATGAACAAGACCTCACCGAAGAAGCAGCCGTGAGCTATGTTCTGTGCATAGCTCTGTTTAAGTGAAAACAACCACCCTGTGCCAGTCCAAATACAACTCCCCTTTTCTTACTTATATAACGTGGTAACCTTCTTTCAGCAAATTCACTTTATTCCTGGCCCAAAAAAACATTACAGAGCCCTTATGTTTCTTGGCCACAATGGTCAAGACCCTCTGAGAAAAGCAAAGCTGTTTGGAGTTAGTGCTGGGTACATCTTGCTGGTACATGTCAAGGTTTACATGAAACATTCTGTGCATTAAGGTCTGGATGTTTGCTAAAGGCAGGGGAAGCTGGCAGGATGAGAGAGCTTTCTTCTGACAGTTCTCTGCCTTGTGTCACTGGAGCTACGTCCAAACAGAGAAATGTCAGTACAGCTCAGGCTGTTCAGCATCTCCTGAGCAGGCTCTGCCCTCCAACCAACACAGCCTGGGTGGCCACAGGTGTGTCCCTGAACCAGACTGGGAACACCCCTGGTTCTTCCTTTCTCCAGCTGGACAGGGAAGTTGGTTTCCATCAGGAAGTGACAGAATAAGATTTTAATTTTGGGTTCTCACAACACCTAACCTGGACCTGCAGCCCGGGACCTTCACAAGAAGCGGGATTTGGCTTGTAAGGAAAATAGTGGAGAAAGGTCTTGGGTAAGGTATAGACCTCCCCATCACAAACCCAAGCACTGATGGAGAGAGGGAATGATGTGGGATCGAAGGAGATCCATCTTGCTCCTGTTTGCTGGGGAGCAGTGCCTGCTAAGCTAATGTCCGGCCGGTTCATTAAGTCAGCTGTTGTTTTGGAAAGGCGTCTCATTAGCCCAGTGTTTTCCAAGAACATCAGAGCTTTGGCAGGGGCCAAGCAGCAGTCTGAGGTTAACAAAACAACCTGGTGTAGACAGGCGCTCCAGTGCCGTGGAGAAGTCCTCAGTCAGCAGCTCAGTACGTGCTGCGTGGATCTGTGCGGATGCCAGGGATGTCCATTCCTCATCTTCCCGAGCCCTTCCGGAGGCCGGGAACAGCCTATGTCTGCAGGAGGACAGTCCATGAGATGCATCTGGAGAACAAAGTCTCCTAGGCTTGCTGGAGAGACAGCAATTGCCTGGCTCCCGCAGGCATTTCTCCACTACAAATGAATGCTACAGCCAAGAGCAACCTTTCCGGCGTCCAACACGCGGTACTCGGCCTGCAATAGCAGCAGGCATCTCAGGGGACAAGCCCGGCTGGAAATGTCATTAGCATGTGTCACCTCTGCCTGCTTGGAAGGATTAATCAGAATGAGGAGCTCACTTTTTAATGAGCCTTTTCATGGTGCGTTACTGGGGGAGGAAAAAAAAATTTACAAAAACCCCAAGCGAAACAGATTTGCCAATAAAATTTATAGAGCATGAAAAGGGCTTCTGGTGCTGGGGTTCAGAGGTGGCCGGCTCTGTGCATGTGGAGGCACCACCCTCCCCATCCCCCTCAGAGGATGAAAACAAAACAAACAAGCAGAAAAATCATGGGAGCAGATAAGTGAAGTCATGTCCTTCACTGGAAGGAGTGAGTTGCCGTTGTTGGCAAGTGACCCTGGAATGGATAAACTGAATCCTCTGAGGCTTCTCCGCTCTACAGGGTGGACGCAGGCTCACCACCATGGCCACAGGGGTTCAGTTCCTCCAGGAGCCCCCTGGGACATCCCTACACGAGGAACAGACTTCAGGTTTTCCTTGCATTTAAGGAGCACTTAGAAACCTCAGCCCAAGTTAGACCACACTGTGCTGGCCACCAAATGTATATTTAGAAGATGCTCATCATGGAGAGGTTGCACAAAGTGCAAGTGCTGAAAGCCCACACACTTCATAGTCCGTGTTTCGGTAGCTGTGTGGGTTACGTCTGAGCTAGGCACACCAAATTCTCTTTCAGAGTCCCAGGGGAGAAGCAGCACCTCCAGGGTGGTGCTCCTGAGCCTTTGGCAGGTGTCTAAGGGGGTGCGATGAGCTGCTGCCTGCAGGAGCCATTCTCCGCTGCTCTGGGTGAGATGCTAGGACTCAACAGCCCCCATTCAGCCCTGAGCAAGGGGCAGGAGTGTTCCCAGGTAACCGTTCACTGGCCCTGGCAGTGTGAGGGGAAGGAATCACCCTATGTCAGGCATTTCCCAACCCCCCTGGCCAGCAGGGAGCAGAGCTGTCTCTGGCCAGCCTGGAGACAGAGCATGCAGGACGTTGGGAGCCAGCATCCCCTTGTGGGTGAGGGATGGGGGGCAGGGGGATGGAGAGCAGGGAAGGGGGAGTGGGATTTCCATGCCCAATCAAGAGAACAAATTATTCTTGCACAGTCCACCCTTCCCTCCAGTAGCGAGTAATCCTTGCAACCATGACAGCCACTTCTCTCTGCCCTAGAGAACTGTATAAATCAGAGCAGAACAAAAGTCCTTTGCTGGGAGCTGGGCATGTGCGCTGCCTTTCAAAGGGTAGGCACATTTCTCTATAGATCTGCGTTCTCCAGGGACTGCAACTCTGACAGCAGAGATTAAGCAAAACAACCCACTCAACCTATCCTTCTCCAAGATCTCTCCATGGGTGGAACAAACCCATCACAGTCAAACCACAGGGCAGAGCCATAATTCACACTTGTTACTTTGCTGCTCAGTTGTTTAAATGGCCTATTTTTCCTACTTAATGTTTTCAAAGTTTTGAGTAATAATTACATAGAATGCAGGCTCCTTTGGCATTAGAGCTGGAAAACTTGGAAATAATGAGGAAAAGCAAACCAAATGTACCAATTATTAGAGTCCTTGGGGAACCTGCAGAGCTCTAGTGAGCTGTATCCAAACCTTCAGAGAAGCCATTCAAATTACAGTCCTCGCTGGACTGGTAAACACGCACACACGAACCCCTGCCTGCCCACACACCCCGAGTGAAAAGCTTTAAATCAACCCAACGATACCAAACACAATTTTTTTTAAGTTAAAGCAACCACGACTTCTTCTGTTAGGAACAATATTGCATGCTGCAGATCACCCGCAGAACAACGCTGCTGATGGTCCATCACGCACAGGGGCAGGAGGCAGATAAAAGGACAGAGCAAGTGCTGGTTTCCTCCTATGCTCTTACGGGCCACGACGTGTTTTCTTGCAACTTTTCTAAGCAGACAGGGCAGCAAACTCATTTCTTTCCAGTTGTATTTGCACCAGTGGAGACCTGGGCTCAGGCCAGCTGAACAAGGTACTGAAAACTAGAGTCATGGGGAGTTTAAGCCCTTCTGCTCCTCAGGGGTTTCTTGGGAATGGACTATTTTTTCTGTGAGCTCCTAATTATACAGCTGTTTGCATGAACAAATTTTGGCTTCAGGGTTGTGCTTACTTCAAGGCTTGGATATCAGTGAGGTGTGGGACCTCCAAGAGCTGCTGCATCTCTCCACCTGCCCCAGTGCCAGCAGGAGAGGCTCTTGGCATCCATCCCATCCCTAACCTCCCCTACATCTCCTTCATTAGATTGTCCTGGAGCTGGGGACCAGTCCCCACCCTGCTGACACTTGCTGAAAAGGATTTTGAATATGTCTTAGGTGGCAGTTTTCTGCAGAGGGAACATGACATTATGGGTAAGGGACCCTCAAAAAGTCCCTTGAGTCATCTTGGAGCCACCCAGCACCTCCATCACCCTTCTGGCACAGCAGAACCAGGAGCAATAACTATTCTGCAGACAGATTCTTTCTCCATCTCCGACAAACGTAACTGAAAACCTGGCCTGGAAATATCTTCGAAGAAAAATGAAGTATTAAAGAGTAAAGAATGAACAACAACCACATGTGAACATCATTATTCGTAAAAGCACCATCCCCAAAATCTGCGCCAAGAAACCTACTGCCATGAAGTTCCTCTGCATCGGGAATAACAAGGAATTGTGCAACTGCTGTTGTTGTCAGAGCCCACAACCAGAGCTGGGAAGTCGAGTTACAGTTTTTGCCAACCTGCCTGGGTGTCAAACCTAGAACTGATCACACAGTGTATGTGTCTCAGACAGACATCACAGGGGTGACCTTCTTGTTGGAGACTCGTGAAAGAGGAATTTTCATTTTTCCAATTAAAAACATCTAAATGTAGTAGAAACATTGTTGGGTTTATTTCAGATTGAAATGGTTTCATTTGGGGTTTTGAAAACCAAGCCAAAAGTTTGGATTTAAAACAAAAAAAAAAAAAAAAAAGGGAAGCTCACACGTGCTTCTGCCTTGTAGTACAGACTTTACATAATCACCTGCCGTTAATCTTGTGTGATCCAGTTGAGG
>WUAM01000287.1:12179210-12194768 GCA_024336885.1 Actenoides hombroni
TTTTCATTTTGTCTTTTCAAAAACAAACCAAAAATTTTGATTTAAAACAAAAAAAAAAAAAAAAAGGCAAATATTTCTGTCCTTTTTTGAATTGACTTCCATCAGATAATCAAAAACTTCATGGAAAGGGAAGAGATTCCTCCAAACATTCACATCCAATTTGAAACAGTAAATTAAAAGAAGTTGAACGTTTTTAAACAGCTCCCTTATTAGCAGCAATGTAACCTCCTTCCCACCAGCATCGGGACACAACCTCCCCTGCTCTGCCTGCCATCATTCCACTAATGGGTGGGTTAGTTTTATGGTGCCTGGTTTGAAGCTGAAATGTCTCCAGATGGTTTCCAGGGGCACTGAGCACCCCATTTCCCTGCCCACCCTGCCTGCAGCCTCAGCATTGCTGAATTGGGGTCACCCAAGCTGGTATTCTGGTATTTGCCTGGCAAATATTTGCCTGCTTTTCTTGACTTCTCATGTCTGCATCTGATGACAGGGTCTGGATCCCCCTAAAATCTGGGTACAGACACAAGGAGTAAAAGACACCCCATTGCAAAGTGCCTCCAGCCTGCAAAATACACCCAAATACTATTCACAGTCTGCAAGGTCTGCATGAAAAATGATAAAATGAGGTTAAATCTCTGCTTTGTCTTTTCTCCCCCTCTCTTTTTAATGTAAGGAAGGTAAGACTCCTGAGCCCTGGGGATTGCCTTTATTTTCTCTTTTATGATATTTACTAAAGACTTAAAGATGGGAAGAGGCAAAAGCCTATGGAGTGTATGAGCTGAGATGAAAAGGTCCCAGATCCCCAGCGGGATAGGAAGGCTTCCAACAGGAGGCACAAGCTGCTTGGCTTTGTTTCTCAATTCAAACATGGTACCATGCACAAAAGGAGGAGAATAATATCGGTCTCCCAGGCGGCGAGCCCACGCCTCGCTGCTGGCCATAATAATAATAATTCAAAACAAAAAAGCAAGAAAAATGATTTAGGATTAAGGGTTCCCGTGTCCCACCTGCTGGCTTGGGGTATTCTTCTTCTGAATAGACCTTCAGCTCCCCCAGACCTCGGGCACCCCAGGACAGGGTCCATCCCTTTCCGGGCCACCATTGACACGCTGTGGGATCAAAATGCCTGCGGAAAGATTCCTGGGGCGCTGATCATGTGAATAAAAGGACAACCTGTCAATGACTCCATGCCTGCACAAACGCCAGGGTTATGGGGAAGGGGCAGCTTAGGTTTTCCTGTGCTAATGCCTGAGCTGACCAGGACTGGGCTGCTGAATGCCACCCCAGGAACTCCCTGTAATCTGCTATTATATCCCCCTTTTGACATGGCTTCCTTCTGCTTAACAGTCTTCTTTGGGCTTTGCTCCAGAGGAGCAAGGCTGAGCCAGCCAGCCCCTTCCCCAATCCCAAGGTGTATGGACAATGCTCAATTTGCTTCTAACAGCATAAATACAAGAGAGTAAAGCTGGCCTTAGATGTCAATAGGGCATCTAAACCTACCCCTTTTTCCCCTACAGTCTCCCCTTGAGGCCACAAAACCTTCTATCATCCACTGCATCCAAGGGTGTGGAACTCCACAGCTTGCCCACAGTGCTGCAGGAATGGTCTCCTTTCATTTGACTTGAATCAAGATCCTACCAGCTTCATTCATTCACTTCTTCATGAAGTCCCACATATTCCCACAGAGCATCCTGCCCCATCAGCATCCATCCATCTCTGTGTGCCACTCCAAGTGGTGGAAGGGAACAGGACTCAAAGGCTCAGAAATATGCTCCACAGGTCCCCAGCTGTACAGAACGTCCCTGCCCCATTTACTGCAAAGGTCAGTCCTTGCTGACTGGGTTCAGCAGGTGTGAAACCATCCCACCCACAACCAGGTTCAAATCCTGCTCCAGGGTCAGGACAAATGGCTGCTCCTGAGCCTTCACCATAGCCATCACAGAAGCATCACCGCTTGTGTTGGCCAGGTTGGAGGAGCATCATCACCTGCCTTGGTTGACTGAAGGCACATCACCACCTGTGTTGGCATGGACTGGAGAAGCATCACCACCCACATTGGATGGGCTGGAAGAGCATTACAATGTACCAGGCTGGAGAGAAGCCTGGAGAAACAGGCTGGAGAAGCACTGAACATTGTCACCCACCCTGGCGTGGCTAGAGGAGCATCACTGTCCCTCCTGGCTGGGCAGGAGGAGCCCTACCATCTGCCCTGGCTGGGGTGGAGGAGCACTGCTGCCCTCTTTCGCCAGCCCCAGAGCACTTTGGCAACCTCTGAATGAAGGTCCTTGCTGGCCTCATCAAGTCAGAAGGACAGTGGTGCTGAGAAGACGCCACAACCGTATGGAGAGTAAAAGCTAAAACTGAAGTTAAAGGGAACTAAGCTCTGACTGAGGCTTCCTTGCAAAACAAAACGATTCTGTCGTGTCTCTCAGCTGGCTTGGAAACCTCCGCAAGTCACCTGGAGAGCTGTGCCTTTTGTGGTTTGGGCAGTGGGCGCTGCTCAGATGCCTTGCTCTGGTTCTCCCTGACACTCTGGGAGCAGCACAGGTAGCCCAGAGCTGGCATTTTCCCTTCGTTGCTCTGCCCAGCTCCCACTCTGATTAACGGGGATGCTTCAATTAACTCCAGAGAAGAAACTGTCAGCACCTCTGCCAGCAGCTTTATTCAGCACGGAGAAAGCCCCTTAGAAGCCCATAAACAAATAACAGCATTTTCTTCTGGTTTTGAATCAAAGCTGGTATGATTTTTAACTCCTTAACAACTGACGCTCTGTGCCCTTCATTTGCCCAGTGTACGGCATCAGCATCACTTGCTTAACAGCAAATGGCTACATAGATCCTCCCACAGCTTTACTCAGTGAGATTCCAGTTCTGCATGTGAGCAGCTGTGGGTGACCCCTGCAATGAGACCACACAGAGGGGAGCCCAGCACTGCCCTTTCACACAGGAGCCACAGCTTGCAGGGAAGCTTCAGCTCTGCCCACGGGGGGTAACCGAGAACCTATATAAAAATTCACTCTGAGGCAGTTTCACTGCCCAGCTGTGTCCCCGTGGCATGCCGAGGTGTTCAGGATGCACAGCCCCAGGCAGCTCTTGCATCCAAGGCTAGCCGTGTGAAGAACTGTCATAGGGAGGAGTTGAGAAGTCCAAGATATAGGGGTAAGCCTCTAACTACAGGAAGGACAGTTTAATAAAACAACACACAGAAGAAAACAACAGTAATAATAACAAAGCTCATAAAATGATAGACAAAGTGAGTAATATAAACCAGGAAGGCTCTACCTGTGCCCAAGATACCAAGTTTCCCTGCTCCAGCCACACTGAAGCTACACGCTGAAGCAAGTTGAAAACAGACACCTGCACCCTTGGCCAGCCCTCCCCTTATATGGGGGCAGGACTCAGTATGGTATCGAATATCCCATTGGCTGGCTCAGTTGTTTATCCCAGCTGTGGCCCCTCCCAATGGGTTGGGCCAGCAGCTCTTTGTGATAATTAACCCAAACTGAAGCCAGTACATCTTGGAAGGATGTGGCCATGGGGATCCTCTGCCCAGGCAGGGGTGGGAAATACCACAGCCTTGTCACCCTGTTATGGACTGACATGTAACAATGCCAATGAGGTTGCCTCCTTCTGCTCTTGTCACCATTGCTTTCCTCTGGTGCTGGTAGAAACATTCACCATTTGTCACAGACACATTGTGCCAATCATACCAACCTCACCAAACACAACCCAAGAATGAATACAGGTAGCAGAGTGGAGAAAAAGACACCCAAAAGTCACTGGGAGCTCTTAGACACTGATGGCAGCTTCCTGTCCATACCACAGTGGGGCACATGGGTGTCCATGCTTTGGCTGTAGATAATTTAGGGGGTGCTTTTAGCTTTCTGTGGGAACTTGTCCTGGTTTCGGCTAGGATAGAGTTAATTTTCTTCCTAGTAGTGGGTACAGCGCTGTATTTTGGGTTTAGTGTGAAAATAATGTTGATAACACGCTGATGTTTTCAGTTGTTGCTAAGTAGTGTTCCTACTAGAGTCAAGGATTTTTCAGCTTCTTATGTCCTGCCAATGAGAAGGCTGGAGGAGCACAAGAAGTTGGGAGGGGCCGCATCCAGGACAGCTTAATCCACTTGACCAAAGGAATATCCCATACCATACGACATCATGCCCAGCATATAAACTGGGGGGAGTTGTTTGGGAGATGCTAATCACTGCTCAGGGACTGTCTGGGCATTGGTCAGCGGGTGGTGAGCAATTGCACTGTGCATCACTTGTCCGTCTTGGTGTTTATTTAACTCTATTTTTATTATCTCCCTTTTCATTACAATAGTAATTATTATTATATTGTATTTTGAGTTCAATTTCAATTATTAAACAGTTCTTATCTCAACCAGGAGTTTTCCTTGTTTCTGATTCTCTTCCCCAACTCACTGTGGTGGGGGGCGAAGTGAGCAAGCAGCTGCGTGGTGCTTAGCTGCTGGTTTGGGCTAAATCACAATGGAACCCTCCACATCCTGTGTTTTGTCCAGGTGCTCAACATGCAGAATTTCTCCCATTTCAAAGATATTTGTTTCTTTCGGAGCCGTTTCAGGGTGAATGCTTGAGCACTAGCACTGTCACTGGTGGGGGAACCAAAATACTGCTCTGCTGACACCACCTTCTGAACAAGCTACTGCAATACAGAAGCAGGGGGTGGTTCCACACCAGCTACGCTGGCCTGACCCTGCTAAGTCTCATCCCTTCTACCTGCTGAAGCCTTTTGCATAGACTCACAGACTGTTAAACACCAAAGTAGACTCTAGGACTAACTCAAAAGGCAGAGTTCCCCATCATAACATCTACATCAACCCCACAGGGTCTAATTGAGCCACAGCAAAAGTATCAGTTCAAAACCACCACCTGGCTCAGTTTAAAGGTTTACGATGAAGGAGAATCAACTTCAATGCTAGAAGCACGTTCTTCATATTTGCAAAGCCCTTCCTGGTCATCGCTTCACATGGGAAAGGGCAGGATTTGCTGCACTTTGAAGAGGTACATCAAAAGGCATTGCCAAACAAGACAATTTGGAGGCATTACAGTCACAATACACATTGCATCATTCATCAATTGCGTGTCAAAGCCCAGCTGAAATGCAGCTTTCAGTACCAGACTGTGATGAAGTGACAAGCTCGCCCACATCTATGAAAAAGGTCTGCACCACATTTATCTCAGTAAGAACTGGGAGCCTCTGGTAATTTTGCTTAATCTTTTATATGAGCTTCTGAAATAGCAAGAGATTCAGTCTTGGTATCTGGTCAGAGAGGGAAACCCTGGCACCATTTGTGTCCTTAAGTTCTACAGTGTGACAATCTCTGCAGCGTCTCCTTGCGCTGATGATTTTGATGCCCATCAGGGTGCTGAATTTGGAGTTGTCTAAGAGGTTTCAGTTCTCTGTCTAGCATTACTCTCTCCTGCAGGGCTGGGAATTGCTGTGAGTTTTATTTTGTTTTGAAAGAGGGCAGCTCATGACTCCTGTTTGCTTCAGCCTCCAGCTGCTTTGATCACGGTTTACAGTGGCATGACTTCTGTGGTCCTGTGGCACCAAACCTAGGACCTCCTAAGGCCTGGCCATGCTGGACCATTGCAATTCCCAACCTGCCCCAGTCCAGCCTTGAAAGGAGAGACCCAGACCAGAGAAGGGAGAAGGGCAGGATGACCTCTCGCAATGCACTCACTCCCTGTTCCTGCTCTCCCCATGTTTCTCCTCTAACAGGGCTCTTGCACTTGAGGTTCTGCATTTCATCTTGTTCATAAAACTGATGCTAGGCAGAATACTTGGCTCAGCTCAAGCATGACCCACAGCTATAAATCTGCACTGCTCCCCCTACTTACACCCCCACGGAGCTGCTGTCACTGCCCATTTTGAGTTGAAAAACCAAACATGACATTTCCCAGGTGCAGATGTGTTTGTCTCCCCTCCCTTCCAGACTTCCTTGGTTTCTTTCTCTTTTTTGAAGAGAGATTTAGCAGTCTCTCCTCCTGGATGGAAACAGTGAGGCAACAGCCAAGCTGGGCCAGAGGAACTGCTCTGACACCCGGGGAAGATGTCTGGCTGTGGCACTCCAGCCACCCCATCAACCATCCAGGCTGAGGAGCAGGGCTAGAGGTCTTGGAGTACTCCAGAGAAAAAGAGTTTTCACTGTCCCAGCACTGAGGTGGTGGGGAGGATGGAGAAGGTATTCTGGTTCTCACTGGTTGTAAGAAGAGCTCCATGAAGCAGAGAAACGTGTTGTGAGAGGAAGGTAGTGGGGAGAAGATCAGACAAGGTGGAAAGCTGATCCTGTGACAAGACACTAAGTGGAAATTCAGTGCTGCTTCTTTTCACCCCATACAGCCACAGATCCAGTTAATTCATATGAAGAACTTGAAAATGTCCCAGATGCGTGATCCATAGAAGAAAAAGCTACTAAACCACTATTACTAATAATAAGCTACTAAAACTAATTACAAGGATGCCATCTTTGGTTCAGAAACACCTCAATTACAGAGAATACACCAGCCAGATATTGACACCTGGATGATCCATATTCAAACACCTCCCAGGGTTTCTGATGCTGCTCAGGTTGGAAACTGGATATTGCACCAACAGGTCCTTTCTTCTAACCAGTATGGCCAGTCTAAGAGCCATATACAGAGCCTGAGGCTGGGACTCATCCCCACTTACTGCTAGCATTTTACCTGATGCCAACTGTAGACACCTGGCTACTCTGACCCCCATTAGTAGCCAGGAAGGGAGGAAGGATTTCCACAAAGGAAATTCAGAGTGCAAGGGGAAACATCTTCCCACTTTCCAACCAACACATCCATTCTGCCACCACATCACCATAAGCACAGGTCAAGCATGACAGCAATCATTTGAGTGCTACCTGGAGATGGTAAGCCCCAACACACCACTGTGAGCTTACTAGAAGAGCATAAGCTAAGAACTCCCAACTGCAAACTTGGGGACTGCATGTTCTTGGGTGAAGGAAGCAGTACTAAGCAGCCACATTCTGGAGCAGTGTCCACATAATGTAATCTGTCTGGCCTTCTGCCCCCCTGATCAACTCACGGGTACAGAAGTATTCCCAAACCCTGCTCCTGTGGCAGCCTTGTGTGACTTTTATAGCTTATTGTCTGCTTGAGTGCCAGATTTTCTTCTATCTCAGTGCTATGTGGAGGTGGGTCTTATTTCTGCAGCTGGTGCTAGAAGACTCCTCTTCAGATCACACAGTGATAAGGAGTGACTGGGGCTCTTTATGACATTGCTTAATGAGCTGATGACATTTTTACGAATGAAGAAAGTCCCAAGACAATTAGGCTTGTTGATTCTTCAGAGATGCCAAGACTCTCCCCTGACTAACAAACCCCATTCACATTCTTCTCAGTAGATGAAATCTTTGCAGAACACTTTCACTTCCTGCCCTCCACCAAAATTGTCCTCTTCTGACCAGCCTGATGTCAGATGCAGGAATAACCTTGCTATGCTCTTGGTGGTAAATTGGCTTCTCTCCCATAGGATGGGAAGCTTGCAAATTGGAATTGTCCACAGCACTGCATGATGAAGGCTCCCACGGGATGAGAGAGCGACTCGGGATATCAGTTGATCTTTTCTTAAGGTCAGGAGAGGGATGTGGTACAAGGTGTGCACAAAGGCACTACTGTGTGTGGCTTTGCAAGAGCCAATCCTGACTCCTTAATGGGTAAGACGGCTTTGAAAGAGCAAGTTAAGTGTGCCAGGGTATAGGAAGACTTTGTGAGGGGCTTTTCTAAACTCTCCCACAAGAGGCTGTTAAAGAAACCTGGTAACCAGAGGATAAGAGGCAAATTCCCATCTTAAAAATCAGCCTCGGGTGGCAGAGACAAAGAGTTTGAACCCTGCAAGGCTTGGCATGCAGAGAGGTGAACAGCGCCTGGGGGACAGTCATAATTAAAAATAATAACATTGAGTACTCTCAAAGCACTTGGTAAACATGATTAACTAATTAGTCAACTCTTTACTAATTAACCAGTCACAGGACTGGTGTTGCTCAATATGTTTAATGATCCGGAGAGTGGTTGAATAGCCAGGGGCAACGTCTGCAGAGGACGCGGTGGCTGCGTGGGGGATTGATGGGGAGCCTGAGGTGAGCTCGCAGAAGGGAACAGGGCTGGGACAGGAAGGGACACTCACCCTGGACATGGGCAGGGGCTGGACCCCTCTGATCATGATGAAGATAGAGCTGTCATCTCCTCCACTTCCCTTGACAATACTCTCCCCACCGCTCACGCTCCTCTCGGGATAGGGGACTCATTGTGCATCTTCCATAGGTGCCTGGGGTTAACATTCAGAGCTGCTCAGGCACAGCATGAGGCAGATGGAAATTTTCAGCCATACCTGAAACCAGTTCACTCTGAGATGAGGCTGAACTACATGTCAACCCCTGAAATGCTGCATACATCAAGTTTCATGTTAATGAAGCTCCCCAGCACAGTGAGGATGAGTCTCCTCTTTCCTTCCAGTAAATTAAGAATTGGAGTAACACCAGCACAGCACTGGGGAAATGAAGAGAGATGTAGGAGTAGGAAGCATCCGTGGTTGACATTGTACTGCTAATTGGGCAGTTCCCACACCCATGCCTCAGTTTCCCCACATCAGATACTGTATGTGCCACCGCAATGTCACCCCAGATGTCCTGCTCAAATACCCAAGCATCAAGTTGTTTTTTAATCAGGGCTGCAGTTAGAAGTTTCCCCACATATTGAGTGAAATACACCTCTCCAAAAGACACATGGGGCTTGTTTTAACCCTACTACTCATGATTGCTTCCCATCTTTCTCCCTTTACATAAGCCTCTGCCATCTTCTGCCTGCACATGCTAATCCCAGCAGGTTGTTCTCCAAGATGCTTCTGGTGGCCCTAGGCTGTCTCTATGGCCTGTGACAGGTACCACACCCGAGGGAAAGCTGCTCCTGACTGGTGGCTCCAGCACATCTCAGAGCCCTGCAGGGCATCTTAACACCCTTGCCATGATCCTGCCAGTGAATGCCACCTTTTGGGGAGGAGATTGTTTCCTAACTGTAATTTGGGCATTTACTGTCCAGAAGTCTCAGAATCCAAGTCTCTGTGTAATTAAATGTGGCATTTCACAACACTGCAGATACATCTAGAACAGATCTGTATGCCCCATTGCTGTGATTAAAGAATCACATCACACAGATCCTTCTTCCCCAGCACCAAGGGGAGTTTATTCACTTCAGGAGGGATCTGCCAGGATGAAAGGAGCACTGCACAACCCCAGAGATGCTGAGCAGGGCTGAGACATTGTGTCCCAGGGTTGTTTTTCCTGGAGTAGCTGGCAAGTGCTGAGCTTTCCATGGGGCCTGGAAACCTGTGACACTCACACACTTCACCCAGTGCTGGTGGGATAATAGAATCATAGTACAGTTTGGGTTGGAAGGCACCTTAAAGATCATGTAGTTCCAAGCCCCCTACCATGGGCAGGGACACCTCCCATTAGACCAGGTTGCTCAGAGCCCCATCCAGCCTGGACTTGAACACGTCCAGTGATGGGGCATCCACAGCTTCCCTGGGCAACCTGTTCCAGTGTCTCACCACCCTCAGAGTGAAAAACTTCTCCCTAATTTCTAATCTAAATCTCTCCTCTTCCAATTTGAAGTCATTACCACTTGTTCTATCACTATAAACATTTGTAAAAAGTCCCTCCTTAGCTTTCTTGTAGGCCCAGATCACACAGCCAGACAGCATTTCAGCCACTGCTACGGCCTCTTACAAGATACTTGCAAGAAAAAACAAGCTATAGAGAATGTCTGGCCTTGTGACTGTTCACTTGGAGCTCTGTTAGCTGTGTAGGTTTCTTCCATCAGACATCCCATCTGGGGAAGGGCACCCAGTGCTTGACAGGGAAGACAGAGGACTGGGGCAGGACCTGGCAGCTCTGCATGTTGCTATGGTACTGATTGCCATGCTTGTGGTGATGGAGCATCTCACTTTGCCGGGGCCATCACAGAATACCTGAAAAACACATGCTCTCCAGTTTCTCCTAGATGGCAACTGGATCTTGAGGATGAAGGTTCACCACCAGGCAAGCGACTCCCAACTCAATTACTAGCTTGCTGCTGTGGTAGCAAAAGTTTCCAACTGCAAACACTTGATTCTGCAGTTACCAAGAGAGAAAGAAAGAGAATTCTCCCATGCAGAACAGTGTTTCGAGGTCAACAGAGAAAACCCTGTGGGCTGAATACCCAATCTGGGGAGCCTGGGGAGCCTGGCAGGGAGGCTCGGGGTCTGGGTGTCTGCGTTGTCACGCTTGTAGCCAGGTTACCATGGCTCATCCGCAGTGCATCCACACCCCGGGGGGCTGCTTCTTGCCTGCATTCAATGGGCCCAGCTCTTCCAGCATTGAGAAGGACAGTTGATTTGCAGAAGAAAAGCGAGTCCTTAGTGGTCCTGTCATGTCATCACCCTGGGGGTTCACAAAAGAGTGTGGGCGCAGCCCAGGAAGGGTCTGCCTGCGCTGCTGCACAGCCCCTGGCATGGCCCTGGGACTGGCTGCCCATGGGCACGGTGCCTGCTCCCCTCTCCAGGAAGGGTTGCTGTGCCGATGGGGTGGCTGGGCACCCACCTTGCCCTGCTCACCTGGGCTCTGACACAGCTCAGTCCCCTGGGTGACCTTTCTGGTTGTCCTACAAAGGGGACCTGAAGCATGGTGGCAGGTGGTGAGGACACAGAAATGGCCACATTGCCTTAAACTCCTGGGTTCAATTAACATCATCCAGTGCACAGGAGCATCTGGGTACCTGGTGCCTGGGCAAAGGGAGTGCTGGGACCTCGGTGCCTTCAGAGACACAGATCGAAAGCCAACAAAGGAGCCAGGAGGGACCCGAGGACCTTGTTTTTTGAGGGGTTCTTCCTAAACATTGAGCTGAGACCCAGAGCAGTGAACCAGTGGGGATGCTCAGGCATCAGGTGATGCTCAGTGCCCACAGAACACCCTGGCTGCCCTGCCTGTCCATCCCATGGACAGGGACCCTTGCTCAGCTCTCTTTCAGGGTTCTCCTCCACCAAGCTCTGCCAGCATTTGCAATGGCAGGGCTGCTGCTGGGGCAGGGGAGCTGGGTGCTTCAGCCACATCTGCCCACTCCCCTCCCCTCCTCCCCAGGGGATGAGAACTGAAATAAAAGGTCCATTTCTTTAGAAAGCCAGGCCTGACTACGGGAAGAGTCCCCGTATCCATGCAGTTTGCCCAGCCTCCCACTCCCCTGTTTAGTAATCTCGCTTCTGGGCCTGAATTCATTCAGACATTGTGAAGGATTAGCTGACCTTTCTTTCAGCGCTTGGTAAGCTGAGGATGTTAAAGCTTCCCAAAAATTAAACTCTCAGGAGGCTGTGTCCAAGGCTAGGAGACTGGATTGCTGCTCAGTGGCTGTGGCTGCTTCCCCAGCATCCACCCCAGGGCAGGGACAGGCCTGGGACTGTCCCTTCATCTCCCCGAAAGCACTCAGACCCGCACACGGCCTTAGCATCCAGCTGCATGGTCCTGGTGCGAAGCGAAACCAGGTGGTTTTCTGTCTTATGAGATAGCTTGGCAGATTTTCCTCTTTGCCGTATATTGGTTCCAGCTCCTGCTTTTCCTGGCTTCTCTCTGCCACCATGAGAGGATAGGATCAGGGAAAAAGTGAGCCCATAACCCCGGGAGATGAGTTTTGGTGAGGTGGGTGAAAGCTGTCTGAGAACAGACGATGCTGTCACAGAAAACGTGTGGCATGAGCTAGCAGGGACAAGCTGCCTTCACCTTTTCACTCTGAAACCTAACAATGACTTGTGGCTTTGGTAGCATTTTGCTGTGTTAGGTCTCAAGCTGGAACTGAGAATGAGGATTTATTTTAAGCTCCCAAGCACAGACGTGAGGGTGCGACATACAAAGTGCTTCCCGCAGAGGTGGAATTGGGCAGATGACAGGGCTGCACTACACCGACAAACTGAATCTGATTCTCTGAGCTGCTCTTTGCTGGATGCATGAAAAACACAGTAAAACTCCCCTTTTTCTCCACATTTTTGCTATTAATTTTCCCCTGACAGTGAATTTCAGAGCTGGGGGACTATACCTGGGCACAAGGAGCAAGGGCACCACTATCAAAATGTGGTATTTGGTCTTGCAGCCTGGGACACAGAGCAAGGGAGATGAAATCACTGTTTCTCCCATTTGAGGACCCCGAGGAAGCAGCTGGGGCCATGGGGGAGCTGGTGGCTGCTTGGCCCATGGCCCACCACCCTGCCAAACACCGTGGGCTGCCTTTGGGGGACCCTCCTGCTGCAAGGGAGAGTTGGAAGGACAACCCTGTGCCCTGGCAGTCAGGGCAGCCAAACTGCTGGAAGCAGCACCTTCCCTCTTTGGTTTCAGGCTTTCCCATTCTGGGTTATGTTGTTGCATCTGGCAGAACAGGAGAAAATTCATCAGTGCAAGAAAAGCCCATGTGCGGCCAAGCCCGACCTTCTGCCCAGACCCAGACGGGGAGAACAAATTGCACAGGGGGAGAGCAGAGCTTCATCCAAAGCCCACGGAAACCAGAGGTGAAACTAGAAATTATTTCTCCTCCTCACACTTGCTTTCTCCCTCCATCTCATTTGACCTGAAGCCGTTTGCACATAGAAAAAAGTCAACAAATCCCAACACTGCCAGAGCAGCAGTATCTGAGCCATGGAGAAGCCTGACTCAAGCAAACCCATTGCCGTTCTCCTCTTTCCATCCACTTAAACTCAGTTATTTTACAGAAGCTGTGAGGGGGGCAAGGGGATGCCTTTGCTATCCATTTAAATTGCTTGTTTAAATGGGCAGCCAGCTTCTAACGGGTCTAATTTTATAGGCACCATAACCCGATGCAAGAAGTTTCTTTTATGACTCTCCACTCCCCCTGTCTCAAGCAGGAGCAAGGGCTGTAGCCGAAGCCCTGGGGAGTTTGCAGAGATCTGCCAGTTCGCTGGTGGAGAACGGCATTGGTAATTCACCAAAATAAAACTGTCTTAGGAGATATAAATTAGATTATGGCTCTGGGGAGATGAGCTGCTCCGCTCACCCACGGGGCTGCTGCCGTCAGATAGCATCTGTTGCATTTACAGGTTCTTCCAGCCTGCTCTGCAGAAATGACCTCCCAAATATTTCAGCAGCAGCTGGAGCACGCACAAGCACTCAATGCTCTTTCAGCAGCTGAACAGCTAGTGCTTGATCCGTGCTAAATCATTAGCTGGTGGCCCCATCTCCTCTGAGGACTCAGGGTGGGGGGGGTCCAGAGTCTCCTCGCTGAAGGCAAGAGGGTCCAGATTGTCACCTTGCAGCAGGCGCTGGAGGCTGAGCTCATCTCTCTTCACGGGTTTGTACAGTGCAAAGTGCACCCTTGGCACTAGATCAGCAATATTAATTGCCCGTGAGAGGAAGCATATAATCAGCCTTCAATGCTGTATAATTACACAGAAATTACCAGAAGAAATTAATTCCAAAAGGTGAACATATGGGCTGCAATGCTGAAGCCGAAGCAGTATTTTGCCTCTGGTTACTTCAACTCATAACTGAAGGCAGAATCTAGGCCAAAAGTGTGTTTTCTAGTTCGTGATTTATTGTACCGAAATGGAGCTGGTAATGAAAACCGTGCTCCACTTAATACACAGTCAACTTCCAACAAAAATGCCAGCAGGATCTCTTTCTTCTCCTTCTTCTGCTACAGCAGCCCGTCAGAAGAGGATCTATGAGCTTGGCTTTCCCGCTGCAGTTACAGGGAGAGGCATCACCACGCCACGAAACCCCAGCACTCACTGGAAACAGGCTCGATGGACGGACATCCCACTGTGCCCTTGCGAGCCCCAAGCCAGACGTGGACCCTTCTCTGCCTCTCCTCCATCTCTCCCATCCTCTCACACCTTCCTTCACCTGAGCAGGGCTGAGTCTTTATTGCAGATTATTTCAGCAAGCAAATCAAAATCAGGCTCTGTGACTACGTTTCAGCACGCCAGTCTCCAAAATATCCCCCACAGGCTTGGCTTTGTCATGCTGAACCTGCCCTGCTTTGCTGCAGCATTGACCCCTTCAGCCCAAACCGTGTGGGTGCTGAGCATCCACCGCAGCACCCAAAGCTGATGGACACATACGGGGTGAGAGCTTTGCTCCTTCCTGGCCCAACCTGTTGCTTCCTAACCTTAAAAATGACATTTTATTTCTACGTGCACGAACATCAGGGCACGTCCACTCTCCTTGCTGAAAACAGCAGGGGAAGAGAGCTTTGAGGAAGCCTGGCAGCGGTGAAGGGACCCTACGGCCCTTCCAAGCCACCCTTGCAAACACGGGGCAACCTGTGGGAAACAGTTGGGAGATGGCCGAGTGCCACGGCTGAGCCCCTTCGCTGCAAATGGGAATTCATTTGCATGCCAAAGTTGTAGTCGGGCGCTTTACAACACGGTGCAAGCATATAAATGTATTTGAACCTCCAATATCGCCCAGCCATCGCCCGTCAGCGTGCTCCCCTTGGAGAAAACTCCTCGGGGGTGGAAGAGGGTCCCAAATCAAAGATGCCTAAATGAAGTCTTGGGTCCCGAGGGCAGCAAAACGACGGAGAGTCGAAATGCATCAAATTCAGGCACACGGCGTATCTGCGGTGGAGCTTTCCCAGCCAAAACCGTGCGTGCCAGCGACAACAGGAAACTCGCAGGCTGTGTGACAAATGTTGTGGCCTCTCCTTAGCTCTCTTACTGACTCAATGGGTCCCGGGTGACTCTGCAATCAAGGTCCCATTCAAGCCAGGAAGAGCTGAGTCTCAGGGATATGTGTTAGGCCAGCACTTCCCACTTCTCTTTCAGTTCATGGACACCTATAAATTTTCCAGAGACAGTGGTACAGAACATGCCTCTGCTGCCACCACTTCCACAGACTCCTTAAAAGTTGTCCAGGACCCTGAGAAATTAATTATATTAAGCAATTAACAGTGATGCATGCGAGTTCGTGGACCTGCTCACTGCCAAGCACCAGGGAACAAACTACATCACAACCTAGTCAAGGCATGCGAGTCACAGTATTGGTGATAAATACATTTATTCTAACTGTCGACCCACTTTACATGCCTTTATTTAACAGAGCCGCTCGGGAATAAAGGGAAGCTAAAGTCTGTGAATCTTCATGCCTCCCTGGCTCTCTCAGCAGAGCTGCCTGAATTCTTGTTGCTATTATTGCTGTTGTGATTGTTGTTGTTATTATTATTGTTATGATTATATGCATTTCATTCTCCTCTGGGTAATGAATAATTTATGACTTTGTCTCGATCCCCTTTCAATGGATTCACTATCCAGGGAGACTCGCTGAATAATTTGGATCATTCGTTTTCAAGTGCATGGGCTGCCGACAAATTGTTCGCTTTTCATTACTGGGGACATTCATTGGTCACCCAAATCAGGGGATTTCTTTGGTTGCCCCAAGCACGTGATGTGCTGTCTGGGGTTTTGTCGGGATTTTTTTTCTCCCTTTTTTTTTTGTTTTGTTTTTTTTTTTATTATTTTTTTT
>WUAM01000287.1:12216099-12227361 GCA_024336885.1 Actenoides hombroni
CTTTTTCGGGGCACAGCTGGGCATGTGGTCGATGCTGAATCTTCTGCAGCAAATGCACACGGGTGGTGACATCCCAGTTCAGCCTGCCGAGCTGCTGGGCAGAATTGCTGGCAGCAGCGAGAGCAGAGCTAGGCACGACTTTTTCTTACACTAGAAAGTCCTTGCAAACGAGGAATAAGCAGCGAGGAGATTTCCCAGGAGCTGAGAAGTGAGCTGTAGAAGGAATCAAGCCTTTAATGTAAATTGGCCGTGGCTGGCAGAGACCACCGAACACTGGGCTATTCAGCATCTCTGTGAACCTCTAATGATCAACTCGGTTTTCAATTATACACCCAGAATTGCCACCAAGTGAGATAAGCCTCTGGAATACTATATTTTCTTTTGCAAAATGTTTTCTTTAGGGCAGGCAGACTAGAAAGCTCTAATATTTGATGGAATTTGAGCAGCCCAGCCTGACACCCAGCCGCCTGGAGAGCTCCCGGCCACACCAAGCGGGTACCCAAACGGCTCCCACACTCCTGGGGACATGCAGGTGGATTCAGCCACTGCAGCGAGCTACAGCGGGTCCCAAATATACCAGACAAAATGAAATACCTCCTTGATGGTAAAACTGTGAAACCCTTTCATTTGTTTGTGTGCTTCTCTGCAGAAACACAGGTCTAATTTGGATGGGCGTAGATGTAGCAGAGCAAAAAGATAATGCAGCTTAGCCTGAAAAATGCTGCCACATTCTGTACACTGGACATACCACTGAGGTATCATCAGGGTGGGAAAGTGGATGTTATATGGCATAGCCCAGAAACATGCACGAACCCTCCAGATTTCAGTTGGTCCTCCATCCCAAAGAAAGCTACCCTATGTTTTCAAGCTATTTCCAAGATAAAATTACTTTTCTGAGCAACATATTGCAGGGAATGGGACAAGAAGAGCACAGTGACCTTACAACAATGTTCTGAGCTCAATGGGAAAAAAAAATACCAGAAGACAATTGGGAGCTCAGTTCGCTAGGAAAGCCCTGGCACAACTGAAGACACTTCTCTGCCATGAATTGATGGAGGTGTGGCAGGACACACCTGCACTGACAGAGGGTGTTTCTGGGCAGGGGCAGTGTCACCCCACTTTCATGGATCTGGAGGATTCTGCTGCCAGGCTGAGATATGGGAGATGTGGGATGAAGAAAACAGATTTTGGCTTGGAGGAGTCAGATTCTTGTACAAACGTTGCTGGGGATCTGCATGGGGAAGAGGGGAAGGGGATATCTGATTTATTCAGTACAGTGCTTCATCCAGAGAGAATTCTGATGAGTTTGTGGGGCTCTGAGAAGGCACAGTGCAGTAAATGGTAGGACAAAAATGAGCAGTGTTTATCCTGCACAACTTTAGTGGTGCAGAAGCTGTTCTGCATCTCTTATTTTTAGATGATCAAAGTATCCACCTGGATCTCAGGGGACCTGGGAGCAATCCCATCCTTTGCAAAGGGCTTTCTACTGTTTTAGGACTATTCTCTTTATATCAGGTATTTGTGTTTGACTTAGAGAGAGATGTCAGAGCAATTCACTGCTGTCCCTGGTCTCTGGAGACAGACCTCCTTGGGGACCCAAGGCTCTGCACCCTGCTAAGAGACCACCGAGCTCAGCTCCCATGCCCTGCCTTGAGGCTATTAGGGGCACAGTGAGCATCCCTGCCCTGAAGCCCCCAGCTCTGCCTGCACACCACGTTTGGTGGTTTAGTGTCTCCATTCCTGCTGCCCCTCCACTCCCTGTGGCATGAGGCTTTGGGGCTTGCTGTCTTTCCCATTTGTGCTGTTTGGAGACAACCCAGGCTTGGAGACTCCACCAGCTGCTGACCCTGGCTGTCCCTTGGGCAGAGGATGCCACCAGCCTGGCACTGGCTGCCCTGTGGTGACTGCTGCCTTCCTGCAATGAGGAAAAGCCTGGCAGGGCTCCTGTATGGGTAATTGGCAGCAAATGGAGCAGAAGGGAAGACACTCGGGGTGGGCTCCTTGGGTGCAATCTGACCTCCACAGTCATCAATCATCCTTGACATCACTTTCTTTTTTTTTTTTTTAATTATTATTTCTACTTTTTCTTTACTTTTTTTTGCAAGTGCTGAGGCTCCGCAGGGAGCAAAGAAAAGGTTTTTTGGCTTCCTGCAGAGAAGGGGCAAAGCTGAGCTGAGAGCCAAGGGCTGAGCAGGGCTTCCCTGCCTAACGTGGCAGCTCAAAGGAGTCCCCAGTGCCATAAGCTTCCGTCTCTTCCTTTGGAAGGAAAAGAACCTTGCTTCAGAAACATCTGCCTCTGGGCCTTGCTTGGGGAAAATAACAACAAAGGAGCTTCCTCTTGAGTTTAGGCCAGTATTACTCAAAGAAAATTGATCCTTTTACTTGTTGCTTTCACTTGCTTTAGCGAAATCTGAGCAGCAAATCAAACACGAGTATTCTGGTGCCGAGGGAACCTGGATGGAGAAGAAAACTGGTCAGTGTTATGGCAGTGGCCAAACACTGCCCAGAGCAAAGACAGGGCAGCCTGAACGGAGAATCCACAGTCTTGCTAAGGGCAGGCACATTGCAGTGAGCAATGTACAGTGAGCAATGTTCCTTTCAAATAACTAACATTCCTTTAAAATAATTAATTTCAGCAGAGATGATTCCTCACCTACCTTACAGAAATGTTTGCTGGGCACAACGACTACTGTTGATATCAGGCTAGTGTGGGATTTTCTTTAGCTCTGGAATAAGAATATGACCCACGGAGGGACTTTCTACCTCGACAGAGGCTGTTTAGGAGAACGCAAGATCATAATTTTATATGGGACCTGTGAAAGGCTGGGGAGCTGAAACGCTGATCTTCTTGCAGGGAATTTTCCTCCCCACTGATTCAGAATAGAGCCTTGAAAAGGAATTTGATCTTCTTAAGCTGGTGTAAGGTATAGATGGAACCTGGGCAGAGCTTCAGAGAGAGAGAGAGGGTGTGTGGCTGAGGTTGGGGCCAGGGCAGGCAAAGCTAGGTGTATTTCAGCTACCTAAGGAGTAGGATTATTGAAATGTGTGTCCCCAGAGTTTCTGAATTCCCATCACCTAGTAATTCCCTTTGCTGGATAATTAACTCCTCTTCTCCAGCATTTGCTTTGCAGTGATGAGTGGGCTCATGGGGCTCAGCTCCATTTGTAACTGTGTCAGTCCTGAGGCAGACAGAGGCAGACTCCGTTTCAGCATTGCAGACAAAGTGGGTTTTTTGTTGCTTTATTTGTTTAAAACAAACAAACAAAATGAAAAACCAAAGCCAAAACCCTCCAGAAAGCATCTTGTTCCCTTAGGGAAGAAGTGGGGGATCTGTATGGACAGAGCCATCAAGGCTGGGTTTATCCATGAATCTGGGCAAAGAGAGGCATGTAAATGGCTATCCAGGTTTTGGGTTTATACCTTCCTTAAGCAGAACATCCTCTTGACACGAGACAGGTGCTGGGCGGCTTCCTGGCACCCCGAACCCACCTTTGCAGACACAGGCTGCCGAGTCTACGCTCGGCATGTTACCCTGGCAGGACCAGGGAAAACATTTTTGTCAGGAGCTTTACCCAGAGTGCTTTGCAGCATTCGGTCTCTTTTTGGCAGCGGTCCTAACCTAATTATAATTAAGTATGTATTAAGCTGGGATGAAGTGGCCTTCGAGTGGCTATAACCTTTTAATAGGGGAACTTGTGGTAAGGCAGAGGGAGCACAGCTCAGGCCAGGCAGCAAGATGTCTCGTGAGCCCTGGACATGGTGTGATGGGGACAGGGCCAACAGGTCACTTTGGAGAAACCTGTTCTCGTCTCCCTTCTGAGGACACAGAGCCTTGGTCCCTCTCTGTCCTGCGGCTGGGGTACACAGAGACCCTGGCTGTGCAGGGCTGCCCACTCCAGCACCAGTGCAGAGCTCCAGAGCCTCATCTAGCAGCTGCCTCTGCACTTCCAGCCATTAATTGGTGTTGCATCCACGCGAGCGACAGGGATGTGAGAATGGATGGATCTGAGTGAGGACAGCCATCAAGCACCCCATTTACCCTGGCATGGCACTCCCTGCACTTTGGGGGGTCCACACCACCACAAACCCATCTGGGAGACCCCCTACCTCAGCTCAGCAGGTGCCAGTGCCCAGCGGTGGGTACCGCCCTGTCTCATCCAGCTTCCTTGCAAGGGCAAAGCAGCTGGGGAGAGCTTGTTTGCCGAGCTAAATTCCTCGCTGTCGACTGCTGCTCAGCGGCACCATCACTTGCCTGCAAACTGATCCCTGCTGCGCATGTCCTGACGCGCCCGAGCACCAGGACTGCTGGCAGGGAGAGTGGCCGAGAAGTGTTGAAGAGGAGGATTGAGGCAATGGTGAGGGAAGGCAAGAGGGTAACTCTGGGTTGGCCTCAGTTTCCTCAGACATTAATCAGGGAAATAATGTTCACAACCCTTTATAAAACGCTGTCCACAGCAGAAAAGATTGCTATAAACTTATGCCAGGTGGTGGTTGTAGGTCTCATCCCTGCTCCCAGATGCCTTATTAACAAGGGGTAGGAGGACATAAAAGCTTCTTTTTCTGTCCTGGCATGCTAATGCCCCATCCCTGCCCTCCATGGCTTCAATAATCCCCTATTGTTTTTTGGTGTTTGTAATATGCTAGAGAAACACAAAACCATTCTCCCAGCACACTGCCTGGTTTTGTTTCTGCTGGAAAACAGCCTTATCTCCAGAGTCCCGCCTGTCCCTGTCACCCCGATCCATGCGTGCAGATGCTGCCCATGGGAGGATGAAATCCAGCTGGGACCAACTCACATCCATCAATCGCCACACCAGGACCTCACGGCCCGTGTCACCGCTCCCTCCTTCTGGCTCTGACACAGGTCTCCTGGTCACTTAGTGGTGTCAATAGGAGTGTGGTGACAGATGCAATAAAATGTTACTGCTGAGAGAGTTAATATGTGGTGTGATCTGTTCCTGTGCCACCCCAAAATTCACAGGTGAAGGTACATGGCTTTGTGCCGCCAGACACCCGGAGAGTACAGAGATATGTGTAACACATTCACCATCGCTGGCCTCAAAAAGACCAGTGGTTTTGGCTTTATAATAATCTCATTTAAATACTTAAGTTTGCAAATCTGAGTCTAGAAACGCTGATGAGACCTCAGTGGATTTTCTGAGCATGGAGCGGCTTTACCATAAGAGAGAATTAGAGCATCAGGATGAAACTAGCCTCTGGGAGAGGATGAGAAGTTGATGGAAGCTGAAGGATTTAAGGACAGCAAGAGTGTTCATGGAGGTCTCCTGCCTGGAGAGATCTTGTACTTGCTGTGGTGCTCCCTCAGGGCTTGCTCCAGGCAGTGAGGTCTCATGGGAAAGCTTTGCTGTGGTCACCACCAGCTTGCAGGCAGCTCTCTGTTTTGACGACAGGCTTGCTGAACCCACACTGTCCATGGCAACTCTTAAGCATTCTCCATGGCCATCTTCCTGGTCAACACATCCACCTTTTCCCACCTTGGGACTTGCAAATCACTGTCCACAGGGGACACAGCTGCCTGCCCTATTCCCTTCCTTTACCCTTTGCTCCCTCCCTGGGATTTATTCCAGCCTGGGCTCTGGGTGTAAGCAGACTGGAGGGGATCTCAAAAACGTTTGTGAGGTGCTGTTACTATCACAGCTTGCTTTCCCCAAAGCTTCCATCATCCTTCCACTTGCACCCCTCCAGAAAGGTCCCTAAAGCACATGCTTAACAAATAGGTGGTTGAAGGCATGTTGAGGTCAGTGCAATTTCAGCAGTGGCTCCTGTGCTAGAGTAGGAGCTGAATTCCTGGCACAGGAAGGGCTCACTGCCCGTGGGAGGTTCCCCTGGGGATTCTGCACACCACGGGCTTGTACTAAGGCTGCTCAGGAGACAGGCACCAGAGTTTCCTTGCCTCCTGAAACCGCTGAATATTCCCAGCCACTCTCAGGTCAGATCCTCCCCAGACCTTTGCTGAAAGCATCGCTGGCTGATTCTGGCGTCAGGACTTTGTCTTTCTAGGTGAAGTGGGGTGGCCTCAAAGCTCCCTCCTTGAAGACAGCAATGACCTCAAATGGCATTGCTGCTAATTTGGTGTCTACTTTACCTGGCTCTGTGGAGCTGAATCACTCTCGAAAGCACTCAGAGCTATCCCTGTGCAGCAGAGACCTCCCCTGGCTGGCCCAGGCCAGCTCTGCTTTGCTTCGGGACTCTTTCAGTTGGGTTGGATGGGATCACGTGTTCAGAAACTGAGATCTCTGTCCCATTTTTGCCATCTACCCAAGGGTGAGATAAAACCCGCCTATAAACACCATTTCCTCCTCATCGCTAACCTGGGCACGTAACTCAGATGCCTGCAGAGGACATTGAGTTTGTCACCTGGACAGGTGACTCTGACACAGTTGGCCAGGCCAAAAGTCCCTCTCCCTGTTCAGCTTATCCCAAGATGGATCTGCAGTGGATTTGCACGGGGTGGCTATTTTTATTTAAAACAAACAGAAAATAAAAAAAAAAAATTAATGAGAAAAAAAAAAAAAAAGATCCATTGCCACTCACTTTGAAGCCCTGCTGCCATCTGCTGGGGTCCATTCACTGAGCTACCCGTGCTCTTGCTGCAGGCACATTTGGGAGCAAAACTACTGGAGAGCCCCACCAGCCCCGAGCATCCCAGCCAAGGAGCTTGACTGTCCCCTGCTCCTCTGGGTTGGGGCTTGCAGAAGTATTTTGGCACCTCTATTCGGGGAGGCAGAGCCCCAGTCCTGAGGGATGCAGCCACATGTGGTTTCTACTTGGTGCTTTGACTTTCAGATTTACCCCTGATGCCTTGCATGTCCATCAAAATGTGACTTTCCCTTTGGGCAACAGGGATGACAGGGATGTGGGCATGGCTGCATAGGCGCTGCCTCAAGGAACCTGTGGCTGCCGTGGGTGGCTGGGCTGTGAGCTCGGGGAGAAGCATATTCTGCAGATGCTCTGGGCTCATAGCATCCTTCAAATGCTGCCACCTTCACAGCTGAATGTGCGGGCTGCCCAGGAGTCTGGCTGACTGCCACCAGGACTGGGAGTGGCACAGCACATTGCCAATGTGCAACCAGCTCTGGTGGTTTCCCAGCAATTTATTCAGTCCCATCATGACCTGTAGCAAAACCAATTGATTATGGACATGTGGCCAACTTGTAGTGCCCAGAGCAAGCTCTTAAATCTAGGCTTTGGCACCTGAAGGCGTTGATCACTGCTGAGGGGTTCACCAGGAGCTGTGATGTTCTGGTATGTTGAAGGAGGTGGTGGCTTTGGAGGCTCACCGGTGACTGGGACAGAGGGTGCTGGTCTGACGGTAATCATGGTCACAGCTATCATGGTACCCACTGATTCTAGTTGGCCTCACATCATCTGTCCTCCAGACTGACCCCAGGAAGGCTGCCAGAGGCGGAGCTCTCCCTGGGGAGGTGCTTTCCGGGGGTGCAAGGTCCATCTGGCTGCAGCCAGGGGCAGCTGAGCGGTGCTGAGCCCCAGCCATCGCTGCAGTTCTCCGGCAGGACACAGGGGGGAAACCTCGGCCCACGAGAAAGCTCTTCCCATCCCCGGCTGCTTCTCAGGCTCTTTCCCTGGGCTCGGTACGGCCAGGGCGGGTGATCCAGATCAGGAACCCCCCGGCTGCAAAGCCCTGGCGAAACTGAGGCAGATCTGAATGTGAGGACCAGGGTATTCCAGCTTCGGAAGAGAGGTTTCTGTTCGGGCAAGGTTGGGACAAGGCCAGCTCTCTGCATCTTGCATTCATGAAGAAGGGGACTTCTTGCAGCAACATCTTACCTCAAGGGTTCATCAAGTAAAGCCAGGATGCAGCTCTTGCAGGAGGCAAAAAGGCAGCAGCTGAGCAGGCACGAACTGGAGCAGCTGAGCTCCTTTGCCTGCTCTGAAGTGTGCTTTTGTGCAAGAGGGCAAATACCCGCCAAGCTGAAAGGAGGGGAATGAGGAGAGGTTGGGCAAACCAATCCTCTGCTCACCTCTGTGCTGGGTAAGTGTCCCTTGGGTGCTGCATCCCATCTGGGGGCTCTGGCTCCAGCTGAGTTGGGTGAGCAAAGGGCTGGGAAACCCAGCAGCACCATGACTGTGTGCTGTTAGGAAGACTGAGCCAAGATGGGATGTCACACAAAGAAAAGGGCATCATGGAAAGCAATGAAGCTGTCTCCTCCAGTACTGTGTCCAGTTCTGGTCTCCCCAGTTCAGGGGGAACAGGGAAACACTAGAGAGAGTCCAAGGGAGGCTATGAGGATGATGAAGGGACTGGAACATCTCTCTTATGAGGAAAGGCTGAGAGCCCTGGGGCTGTTTAGTCTGGAGAAGAGAGAAGACTGAGAGGACATCTTATTAATGTTTACTAATATCTGAAGGGTGGGTATAAGTAGAAGGGGCCAGTCTCTTTTCAGTGGTGCCCTGTGATAGGGTGAGGGGCAATGGTCACAAACTGGAACACAGCAAGTTCCACCTCAACATGAGGAAAAACTTCTTTACTGTGAGGGTGACAGAGCCTGGAACAGGCTGCCCAGAGGGGTTGTGGAGTCTCCTTCTCAAGGGAGCTTTCAAAACCCACCTGGATCTGTTCCTGTGTGGCCTGCACTGAATGATCCTGCTCTGGCAGGGGGGTTGGACTCAATGATCTCCTGGGGTCCCTTCCAATCCCTTCCATTCCATGATTCTATGGACATGCAGAACTATTTCCTAAAAAGCCGAAGCTACAACCCTATTTCTTTAGGGAAGGAAAAGTACTAGCATCAGTTCTGTTCAAAATTAACCAGGCTGCCAGAGCTGCTAAATTAAGCTGCTCGCCTACCTCAGGCAGAATTGATTTTATAGGTGGAGGACATTTAATGACCTACAGTTTCTCCTTGAATTAATCAATACCATATATTTTTAAAGAAACAGCTAGGAAACTTATGCTTAGTCAACTTGTTGCTGTTCTTCCTTTGATAGTAAAGCACATGAAAATCTAGGGAACACCACAGTCCTGAACAACAACATTTGAAGTTTCTTCCAGTCCCTTTATTTTGATCTTTTGATACCTCCTCCTCTCCCACGAATATAATGTAAAGTCAAGTGAAGAAGAGACAGTATTTTGCAGTTAGGACAGCTGGTCAGCTGAACTGCACATGCTGGACAGGCCAACCACACCTACTGTCTCTCAGCTGAGGATAGACCAAACAAATGGTTCTGTCACCTACCCAAGTTTCAGAGGTCAGATAGTTTGCAGACATGCTGAAGGACAGTGATTCCTAGAAAATTTCTCAATTTGTCAAATTTTTGCATATAACAAAGGGATACAAAAAGTATTACAGAGAATGACAGGCAGAACAGCCAAAACAGATCAACGTCCTTTCTTGGGAAATCAGCTACATTAACAGATTTGGAAATTAAGAGGCACACTAAGAGTTTGAAGCTGAGCAGTCCTGACAAGTGAGTCAACCTTATACCACTTTCACCAGAGCTCCTAGGAAAGAACTGAAATTAAATTTCTCTCTAAAGGCAGTTCAAAGCAACAATCAAATACACACAGATATAAATATGGATAGAAAGTGTAAAAACAGAATAAAAACGTGAATCCAAGGAGTGGTATCTTTTCCTTACAGATGTGTTTCAATCCTGTGTCTACATTTCCCAATACAATAAAAAAGACGTATACACATAAATCATGCAACAGCATTATACGTCATGGTTTGCAGAAAATAAGGTGCTTACTTTTCAATATCGTGCCTTACACAAAACAAATTCACATACAGCATTAAACAAACAAGAAATACAACATAGGGTTTCATGGTTTTGTTTAGGGGAGGAGATGGGAGAAAAGACCACAGGGAGTAAAAGGACAGGTGTATCTGACTTTCTAATAGAAACCAAATGTATTTATTTATTTTACCTGATTTATAGACAAGCTGATCATTTTTAACAGCATCAGTTTCTTGTGCCTCTGCTTGTTTGGATTCTTCAGTATATTCAGTTCCAACACTCTCTGTGACAGGCAGCCTGAAGAGGAAAGAAATGACAACTCAGTAACTGCTTCCTAATCTAAGTAATGGGTATCTCTGGGAATAACAGCGTTTTACAGTAAGTTCAGAGTTTCCCAGTCATGCAGGAAATACTTCAATGAACAATCTCCATAAATAAATTTTGTCTCTGCAGTTAGATTCCACTGCGTGAGGCAAGTGCCAAATTAAATCTTTCCATTCAGATTAAAAAAAAAGGATCTCCCAAAATATCATCCTTTAAGTTCTTAATACCTAGGTATTTCTTTCCTTATGAAAGTCTACTATTTCTTCTGCAGAAAGATGAAATAGCTGTGATTCACCAGTTATTGACACAAGAAATAAGAAAATACATGTAATTCTTGCATGATTCCTTGGAGACAGGGGAAGTAAACAGGAGTAAACACCATCATCTCATTGCTTTATGGAAATAACTTTTGTCTTTGAGTCAAGAGATGCCGATGGCCATGGCAAAAAAAATATTAATGTAATCACCCGATTACTGAATTTTAAAGAAATTTATTACACACAAGACAGAGTTTATCCATGACATAAATAGCATGAAATGGGATTAAAAAAAAAAATTAAAAAAAAAATCTCTTCTACATAATCAGTACAAAGAAAGCCACATGGATTTCACTAGAGAATAAAGAAGCATATATAAAGTGATTTTAGAATTATTAAATCATAAATGAACTGAAATATAGAAGAGTTTTGGACACATCAAAAGCACACCCCCCCCTTTTTTTTTTTTTTAAATGAAAACTAGAAACCAAAACTATGGTTTCACACATTAATTAAACTCTGAACCCAGGACAGGTTTTTGCTATGCAATACCTTGCTAATGCATAGCAAATCTGTTTCTCTGCAGGTATATAATTGAGACATTTTATGAAACGATACTGTTGGAGACATGCTTATTTCTTGACCCAAATAATAAGCAACACTGACTCCAAAAACAATTAAGCTGAAAACAAAAAGAGATTTTTAACATGGTACTGTGTCACATAGCTCTCGGAGTAATTACAGTATCTTGAAGTGCACCCACCTTCTCTGACAAGGCAAACTCTCTGCCAGCTTGGCTCTGCTACAGACTACTCATTTACAACATCACACAAAGTTAAGGGTTGGAAGGGACCTCAAAAGATCATCTAGTCCAACTCCCCTGTCAGAGCAGGATCACCTAGAGCAGGTCACACAGGAACGTGTCCAGGTGGGTTTTAAATGTCTCCAGAGAAGGAGACTC
>WUAM01000287.1:12241759-12257754 GCA_024336885.1 Actenoides hombroni
CTCCTGCCCCCCCCCCCCCCAAACAAAAAAAAAAAAACCAAAACATGCACTTGTTGAATTTCTTGGTTTTTCCCCTGGTCCTCTCCTGTGACACACAAGCCACTTCTCTGCTGAACTTCCACCTTCCCTGAAGAGCAGCCCTGGAGTTTCCATTGCACACTGCTGACGGTACCCGGCACCAGCCAGGCTGTGCCGAACACCAGCAGTATCTCCAGCCTAAATCTTCTTGGGGTTTAACTTGACACGGAGCTTGTAATTAACTGCGATGTTGGGTGAAACTTTAACCTTCACTGTTGTGATAAAGACTGATACAAGCTAAAATTAACTCTTGCATCATGTGGCGAGGGGTTTTCGTAATTGGTGCCAGGAACAAGTACATTTCCTCTCTGAAAAGTGAGTAAATATAACTGGCCTTTTCTTACTCAGATCAGATATGTGTCATTTCTGATGGTTGTTTGAGAAGAAAAAGAGACTATTCTGACCCTGGCAGAGTTTTGCCAAGCCCACGCAGCCCATTGAGTGGTCGTGGATGGGGTTGGTGTTGCTGATGTCCTGGGTCCTCTCTCCACACCCATCGCAGGCTGGCTGAGAGCGGTGTTTGGATACCTGGAGGTGTTATTGGTGGCAGAGCTGCCGTTGCCGATGAGAGCAAGAGGAGAGGAGTTGGGCTTGACTCTGTGCTCCTGGCCAGAAAACAAAGCACAGACTGCTGAAGCCTGCCAGCCTTGGTCTGGTCTGTCAGAAGGTGAGCCAACCATAGACAGAGAGAAGATAAAAAAAAACAAAAACAACACAGCAGAGGGTTGGAATTTTTCTTTTCATCATTTGTTTGATTTTTAGGAAGTTACTGTTCAGCGTTAAGATGTACTTTACAATGGTGAAATTCAAGGAATTCCCGCAGACCTATCTAGCTGCTCATTTGCCTCGAGGCAGGAGGATTGAAAGGGCAATGGGCATTGAGAATTGCAGGCTGGAAGGGCTGCTGAGGGTCTCTCCCAGGCCTTGGGACAGGGACCACTCTCCCTCTGCCATTCGTTTTGAGTCTGTTGCTGCTTGTTCTGCCTTCAAGGACTTTGGCACAGATAAGTCTCCTCTTTACAGCAGCCTTTCTGTGACTGAGTTTATCCCATGTCCCACCCTCTGCAGAGCAGGACATGTGCCCTTCAAGTTGAAACGCAGCAGGGCATGCTTTCTCCCTGTCTTTCAGTTTGAAGCTTGTCCTTCAGTATCTCCAAGAATGGGACTTTTGCATTTTCCTTCAGAAACCATTGCAAAAAGTAACAGACCTTATTCTAATGACCTCAGGGAAACACATTCCTCCCTGTGCCTTTCACTTCCCAAAGCATGGTACTTGAACAGTTCAAGACCATTGCATTACACAAGCTAAAAATAATGAAATACGGAGCTGAAGAGCTCAGCCCATGTTTTGAGGTGGAGATGAAGGCAGCGTCTTGCCAGTGGTAAGAACATCACCAATTGAAAGGTCCTGCAGTGAGTCACTGGGGTTCTATATGGAGATGTGTCTTTTTGGACAAAAGAGAGAAGGTACCGCTGCAACTGTTCTTCTTGGTGATGGCTTGGTGGGACTAATTTAGAGATTTGTATTTCTCGGCATCAAAATGCATCATGGTGTTAAGGGGTAGCGAGTGGAAATCCCCGTTATCTGTTTGTCAAGAATACACTAGATCCTGTCCTGAAAAATGGTAAGTATAAAAAAGAACGTTTTAAAAATAAGTCAAGAGGAAGTCTTCATTTGCAGAATGGGTTGTAGGGAGGTTTGCAGATAATTCTGCGCTGGACACCGTGGTGCTGTTGTGGTTTCAGTTTCCCTGAAGCGTTGCTGCTGGGGTCTGATGCTGGTCGTGGTCTCCACGTAGCTGCCCTGTTCACGTTGCTAACCTCACAGCAAGGGAATTGCTCCCTTACAGAAAATCTCAGCATAATCTGCAAGTGTCTTCAGTTTATAGAAGTCTGCGATGCACTGCAGGCTGCTTCTGTTTCTCAAGGAAATCCATGGTCAGTCTAGAATTCAGGCCTGAGTATGGAAGCAGCAAACCTTCAAATGACTGGTTTGAGGTTGGGTTAGTTGGGATGCAAAGCTGATGCAAAGTGTTGTAATCCTCACTCAATTACTGTTGAGTATCTGTCTCTGGGAGGTCCCTTGGCTTTCTAACATCTACTAGTGGTCTCCTCAGTGCCCAGCGTTAAGAAGGATGGGTGCTGTGCTCCCACTGCAAACTGGGTGCCCAAAAGGTTGAACCCAGCACCCGCAACTGATGAGCTGCTGCTGTTCTCATTTTCTCCCACCAGTTCCAGTGAGATCTCAGGACTGGAAAGGGGGTCTCCTTTGCTTTCATCCCACACCTTCACTTGCTGCCAGCACTGCTGATGGGGAAGGTGGCAGTGATGCTGTGAAAACAGTATCTACTTGTCTTTGATCTGGATTGCCATTTCCAGATTGCTCTTACTATGCATTTCTAAGGCTCCTTTTCTGTTACTTTATCCAACTGCAGCTCTTAGTGCGCAGGGACAGACTCTGGAAAGATCAGAGGGGTCTCATGAGTGGTACATTGTCTCCCTGAGGCGGATCCCATGGTATCCCTTGCAAACGATGAGGTTGGTAGTTCATACATGTGGCCGATGTACATCACCTCGTTTCTGTGGTCACCTTGTTCCTCTCCAATAGTTCCTCCTCCAATAGTTAAGAATTACTGGCACTGCCCCCAGCCCTGAGGCTGCTGGTCCATGTTCAGGTTTTGGCTACCTTCTGTGGCTTCCTTGCTAAAACTAGAACCACTGCATTGCACTGAACTTGTCCTGCTGTGCTTGGAAGTGGAGCCTGGCTGCAAACTCGACCCCAGGTGCTGTGTGTCTCCTTCCAGCTCTTGCACTGTATTTTACAGTGTGCTTTACCTCAGTATCTCTGGCCAGGCTTAGGAGGAGACTGTCTTGCCTGCTTCATAAAGTGGAAATAAACTCCCAGAGCAGCTCTCTTGAGCTAGTGTCTAGTTGTTGTAGTAGTATCATCTAGTAATACTGCAATGAGAAGTTCATTATCAGGATAACATGCTGGTGCTTTTGCTCTGAAATCACTAAAATTTTGATGTGGTTGCATTTTTTACGTTTTTGGGGCAGCCCTACCTGCTTGTCTAACTTTTTCTTATTAAGAAGTGATTGGGGAAAAAAAATTACTTGAGGGGAGAGCCAGTGACAGCCCCAAATTTAGCAATGCCCCTGCCATGGGCAGCTGGGTGCTGGAGCCTTCCTTGCTCCTCTGCCATCCCTTCAAATCCTGCTTGTGTCAGTCAGCTGTAGCAGGCTGGGTAAGAGACTGCATCTGCCCTCCAGGCATGCTTGCTTATAAGCCCAGTTCAGGTGATTTCTTCAGTAACCTCGGCTGAGGGTCCACAAATGGTCCTGCCACAATTGATGGGAATTTTGCTACTGGCTGAAGGGCTAATGCAGCTTTGGTGTGGAAATGATATCACTGCTGCCTTGTCCCACATGTGCTGGATTGCTGGCTCTCGTGCTCCAAATAACTAAGCATTTATTTTCTCTTATTTGGCCGTGTTTTCTGGATTACCAGGACTCTAATGTAGTTCATCTGTGAAACAGCCCCATAAAATTGACCCTAGGCAGATTTAAAGCTCACACTCCATCTTCAAAGGTGGAAATAACTCTGTTTTTACAGCAGAGACTTCAAAGTGTCCCACTTGTAAAGCTTTCTTGGACCAGTGGTTTACTGAGAGCTGCTTCTTCCAGCTTCTGGCACTGTTCCTCAGAGCTTACCGCTTGCTGTCCAGAAGTGAAGTCTACTGAGGAGTCCTTGAGCAGACAGAGTCGCTTGCAGAAATGCTGGCTTCTGCTTTTGCTCATTATGAATCAAATTTGGGTCGGGAAAGAAGTGAAAGCTAAACTGAGTCTACTGCAATTTCCATGTTCCCATTATTGCACTATCTGAGCTTCTTACAGCCTTTGAAACATTTGGTTGTGCAAGTGGTGGCTAAGGAAGGAAGTGTGATTATTCCTGCTTTGCATCTGGGAGGTAGCTTAGGAAAATAAGGATGGGACTTGTCTTGCTTAAGGATGTCTGCTTAAGGATGCCTCCATTTAGAGGCGTAGGCCTCTAATGTAATGTAGGCTCCTCCTGAAGAGGGGTGCAAGTTGGGTGAGGTGACCCAACCAAGAGCTGACCTCCATACCAGGTGCTCCCTCTGTCTGTAGACGTCAATTTGCTTAAAGAATAACCTCATTTTTTGCATAGGTAGTTAGAGGCAATGAATCCTACCCCGCTGGAGTAGACCCAGTGTCACCATGGAGCTTTACACCAGAGCAAGCCCTTGATGTGAGTTCTCCAAAGACACTGAATGCTTTATTTATTTATTTACTTGCTCCTCCGTTATCTTGCTTCATGCCTTGGACTCCATCTTTTTCTTTGGCTCTGGATGATAAGCTGAAGTTGTCAGCCTTAATTACATTGTTGTAAGAAACAAGATACCAAGTTTTGGCTGGTTGTCTTTGCCTTGGTATGTTGTTGGCTATGCAGCAGGTTCACAAAGATATTCAGGGTATTAGAGGCTTTCTTCATTTCACTAGGCACTTTGGTGTGCTGGTAAGAGCCTTTGTGGGGATGCCAGCAGGGCTGCTGGTGGTCCAGGGTTTTCAGGGAAGGTTTAAACCACGCTGGCAGAAAGTCACACTGAAGAGTAGTTGTGCATATGAATAAGCCTGTTCTGGACCTAAGCACAATGCACCTGACCCAGCCATCAGCCTGCTATAGATGGCTTAATTTCATCTGAATCTTTGTCATGATCAAGCGTTTTGTGGGCAGGTAATGGCACAGTTTTCTTCTGTAGATGTTGGTGAGCCTTGACTTGCTGTCAGTCTTGTGTCCCACAGGGGTTCCCTCTCCTGCTCTGAGCAGCTGCGCTTTGGGGTTTTGGGTTTTTTTTTAGGGGAACTGAGTTTATCCTGCTTAATCCACTCATCTAGCATGGTTGTCCTGCTCAGCAGTGGTGAAACCTGAGTGATACCTTCTCTTGGTCCATTGCTCTGAAGTTGCAACTGGCTATTGCTGTTGATGATGTCTGTGGGAAGTCCTATCATAGTCTGACTTACTCTGATGCTTTCTTGCCAATAACTTTTACTCAGGGGAAGAAGCTCTGGGAGAGGAGAGACTGGTTAGAGTGGGGTCAGGTTATGAACCTCTTGAGGAATGATCTAGATGGCTCAGGCAAGTGAACTTGTCTATCTGTATGATCTATCAACTTACAACTTTCTCTAGTGTGAACTACCCATTTTAAAAAGGCAGCTCCACCTCTCGGACTCAAGGTACCCTGAAAGGCTGAGGCTGCATGTGTCTGTTGAGGAGCAGGAATGGCCACTGATATTAAAGTGTAAATAAATTTCTTAGTAGTTTAACCCAAAAGAGCAAGTATTGACCACCCCCTTTTTAATTTTCTTTTCTTCCCTCAAGCCATCAGACTGATGGACAATGGCCTTGCAAACCCATGAGTTACCTTCTAGGGACTGACTCAACCTGTCCGTAGAGCCCCCACTGAGTTTTGCTGTCCATGATGATTTGGTCCATCTGAGAAAGCAGGTTTTCCCTGTGTGTTCTGGGAGATGTAAGCCTCTGCACTCAGAGCCCTTAAAGGTGGCAGATCTTCTGATGGCTCTTCTATGTTTTGTTTCCCCGATGAGGTGTAAATTATGGATGTTGTATTTTGACCTTGTGGTTGTCAGAATGAGTCTCTCTGCTAATTAATGCACTGTAATTCCTGTGTTGGCAGATACTACCTCTAAAAATATCCAGAGGTGCCTCTCTGGTGATGAGGCTACGGCAGGGAGTTTTACACGGGGAATATGTTAAGACCTGATTCACTCTTTAGCTGTGCTGTAGAAAGCTTCTGGTAGTGGGACTTACCAAACTCCCTTGGGGAAGAGAGGCAGGAGAATTTGCCCTCTAAATGGGGATATTTTCATTGATGGTGGCAGAAGCCCAAGCTATTATGGCTGTAGGAAAAGCCTTCTATGTGTGGAGTGATGCTTGACTCTGCCATTCAGACTGGAAGACAGACTCGAGCTGCTTGGGGGGAGCATAAGTCCTCGCCCCTGTGCTTGTACGTAGCAAACGGTGGGGAAAACCTGGTGATCAGTGGTGGAAAGAGTCTTTCCTTTAGATGTTTGTCTGTGGTCAGTTGGTATGTAGCTGTTCATTTAGCATCCATGTGGGGAGAATACAGCTCCATGGATGTGTGGGAAGGAGCAGATCTCTTGGCTGCTCTGGATCTGCTCTTCCCCCATCACTAGACGGTGCTGCGTGGCCACGGGAAGGGGCCAAGAGGCCCCCTTCAGACAAGAAGAGAAGGCTCCAGGATTGCTTGAGCCCAATGTAGCTGTGCGTGTCATCGTGTAGGGCAGTGCAGAAAGTCACTGCTTGGACCTGGACTGCTGCTTTCACATGTCCTTCTTTCGCCAGCTCCTCTTTCTGAGCCGCATGCCCTCCTTTGGTATCTTGCAGCTTTGTGAGCACCAAGGTATGGCATGGTTATTTCTGACCAGATCATTTGTGTGTGGTCTTTATTTTTGTATTTTCTCGAACACGCCTGTTGAGTTTCCTGGAACCGCTGGCCCAAACCAGAGCCCTTTTCATGCTAACAGCCTCACTGCTCATTTGCACAGCGTGGTGGGTGCCACGTGTGGCTCTCGGATGTGGCAGGAGAGTGAAATCATCATCCAGAATAGGAAATGGTGGCACAACTTCCCCCCCAGCTCCAGAGCACTTCTCCTTTTGGCACTAGTGCACTGGAAGGTGAAGTAAGAAGATCTCCATCGAAAATGCAGAAGTGCAGGTTGCTCTTGGAAACCATCTCGATGGGTGAGCCCATGGTGGAGCTGTCAGCTTTGGCTGGTGGGGAAGGGTATGTTTTTATGTGGATGGATTCAGCCACGTGGCTTGTGGCTTACTCTTCAGATGGGAGGTCTACTCGGTCTGTAACGAGAGGCAGAGGATGGGTGGCCTGCAGGCTTTGCAGTCTTTGCTCTGGAGAGTTGCCTTCTCCAGTTCTTCTGCCCCTGGGAGCAAGTCCGCGTCCTTGCTTGCGTATGTGTTGTCTTAGATGTCAACCTTGCTTGTGTCACATCGCTTAGTCCCACGGGATTATTCCTCTTCCTGTGATGGTTTGTCGCGTGCTGCCGGAGTGGCAGAGCCATCGCCCAGGGACGGGCTCTGCCCGTTTGGATGCTGTTGGCTGTTCACAGTGGCCGCTGCTGGGGAGGGACCGAGGCTGCTGGAGTTTTGGCTGGAATTTTCTTTGACCTCATTTGATTACGGAGCCCTACGTGCTCAGTGGCAGGGCAAAACCACCACAGGGAAAGTAGCTTATGCAAAAAGTACCTAGAGCCAATACATTTCCAGACACACAATCGACTTTCCAAGGTCACAGGGCAGATCCTGCAGCAGACCTGGAGCCTCACCCGCAAAATGCTCGAGAAGAAGTCAGCTGTGACATAAGGCAGCTGATGGGCTGTGCGAGGCTGTGGGGGGAAAGCAGATGTGGTTAAGGACATGCTATGGATGAAGATGACTAAGAGTAAGTCACCTTGCTGCTCTGGGCTCCTGGGTCCCACATACAGACATAGCAGATATTTTCTCCTCCAGACTGCTGGTCAGGAGCATTGCTGCTGTTACAGCAGCTCCATGGGCTTTGGTCTGTCTGGTATAAGGAAGAGTGTGTACCCCTACTGAGAAGAGCAGCCTTGGCACCTTTTACCTCTGCTGTCTGCTGGAGCATGGTGTTCTCCATCTATTTAGAGAGAGAGTGAGGTTGGGAGGGGCTGGAAGAGAAGCTGTTGTTGGGGGTGTTGTCTAGAGAGGAGGTGCCATCGCGAGGGAAGTGTCTGTGACTGTTGGCACTGAGAGCACGCAGAGCAGAGCAGTTTTGAGTCCAGCACTGCAGCTGGTGCAGGACCTTCGTGGTGTCTTCCCAGATCTACCGGGGGTTTGCCCTGACACCTTGGGTGAGTTGCTTTTTCCTTTCTCAGCTCTTCTCAACCCTTTTTCCTGCCAAGTGTGCATTGAAGCAGTGGGTCCAAATGTTTGGGGCCATAGCACAGGCTGCCACTGCCATTTCTGCCTCTAAGGGATGTGAAGGGGGTCAACGAAGATCTGACAGTGCTGGGCTGCAAGATGTCCTAGTGCAGATGTGTTATTCCTGTAAATTGTGCTTCCCCTACTTGATGTTTTCTGAAAGAGAAGATAGAAGATTATGGTAGGTAGGTAGATAGATAGATAGATAGATAGATAGATAGATAGATAGATAGATAGATAGATAGAGGAATATACACACACACCCTGCCCAGATCTAAAGTTTATAGACCTGGTTAGAAGTGTCTGGCCAGTCTTAAGTGAACCACTGACATCTCCCAACATGCAAAAGCCCCTGATCTAGATCAGCTGCTGCTGGAGGATTGAACTTCTACAAGTAGGGCTATTCTGCTCTACTTCAAGTTGAAATGGCCGAGCCTAGGGTATGGGCTAAAACATGTTTGATTTAGGCAGATCACAGAGTATTTTTAGGTTTTGCCCGTCTTGGGGTTGCCAGTATGAGTAGCTGTGGTTCCGCTCCTGTCACTTGCTTGGTTGGATTGTGAATCTCAAGCCAAGGTTTTTGTCTGTGAGGGTGGGGGTAAATGCCAGCGTAGGGTGTATCTCCCTGGCAGTATTTCACCTTGAACTGAAGCTTTTACCTTTGCAATTCAAAGTAAAAGCAGAAGGGCCACCTCCATCTGTTGTGACAGTGAAGTCCAGGCAAGTGATGCTGTAGGCATGTCTGCAGGGCCAAATTTCCCAGCTCTCGGTGTAGCTGCCACAGTATTTGTAGCAGGATATTGTGCTGCTGTGGTGCACGTTTGCTTGCAAACAGACAGCATCTCTTCCGTGATGCAAACACAGGTATTTGGACTATTTAGACACCATTTCTTTGTATCCAGATTACTGCTGAAATTGCTGAACCCTAAGACAACGTCTTCGTTTGTGACGGTATGAAGGATCTTGGTCTGTGGCACTGACAAGTGTTGGATCACTTTGACCGTAGATGTAAACTCAAATCACTAATATGCCATGAGACAGCTCCGTCTTCAAAGCCATTCTGTCCTTGCCAGGGATGCTGCAATTCTTTAGGTGTGGTCCTACAAGTTGAGAACGTCAAATAGATGAAGCAATGGCTTTGAGGCCAAAATCTTCATCAGGGAAAAGTCTCATGTGTACGAGACTGAACTGTCTTCCCAAAACCAAAGGCAGGAGGTGAATGCATGCACACTGTGTGCCAGCCTCCTACCAGCCTGGGTCAGCCCAGTGAAGGCACTGGTGGGGCAGGTGGCAGCCTGGAGCTGGTCCTGCTTGGGTCCCTGTTGGGATGAGCTCCATATCTTCCAGGTGATGCGTTGTTCTGGGAGCAAGGAGCTCTGGCAGCCTGGGGGGTATCTGAAAGATCTATGTTTCAAAGGTGTTTTCTTTTTTTTTCCCCCTCCCCAGCTCTGATTTTAACGGCCACACTCAGGGTAAGCGCTTTGAAGCCTTAATTGCAATTATGAATCTTCCTCTGTTCCCAGGTTTCCCCTAATTGGCTTCCTGTGAGAATTTACAAAGCCGGTAAAAACAAAACTGCCGTTTTTGTGAGGGAGTTGGTGGCGTGAGATTCCTGAGCCCAAATAAAACTCGGCTCAGCCGAGACTTCTCGCGCGCTGCTGTGCGGTGCCGTAAGCAGCCCGTGGCCAGACGCTCACAAGGGGGGGCATTATATAAAACGTAAGCTGATTTACATGCTTGCATTTTGAAAGTGCTAATCTATTTGGATTTTTTTTTCCTTTCTCCCCCTCCTTCTCTTTTTTTTTTTTTTTTTTTTCTTTTCAGCCTTCTCTAATCTTCTGTGATCTCTGCCAGGTTCCCAGCTCCTTTGGCTGGAATAGGCCCCAGCTAAATCCTTTATCTGTCTATTTGGCAGCCCTGGGTGAAATAGTTAGCAAACGAATGCCACTTTTCCTGGCTCATTAATTAGATTTACTGAGCTGAGTGGTTGCTGCTGCTGCAGTAGTCTGGACAAGGCAGTTCTGTATTTTGTTTCTGAGGAATTTGGGTTTGAAAAAAACTGGAGCTCCAAGGCAGTTCTGGTACTAGTGGTTGAATCCATGGCTCCCCTGCATGTGCAGCCATTGAGAACATGTGTTTTTCTTATGCTTAGCTTTATTTCTGCAATTTGCTGCTGCCCAAGCAGTTCTGATTGTGTGTCATCGTTTTACTGCTTGGAAAGTTTGAGGATGGGTATCTGGGTACTCTCCTCTTGAGGTGCCCGTGACAGGATATCTTGGTTAAGGCAAGTGGTTCTTGTGGGTTAGAAGTAACCTCTGTGAAATATTAGCGTGTTTTTATATATTATAAGTATGCTTTTTGACATGTCCTGCTCTGTCAGCCTTACCCGCTGGGGTTATAAATGGAAGCGTGAAGGCTCCATTAGGAAATAAAATTAACAGGATGGAAGAAAATGATGCTTTCACCTTTAGCTGCTGCCAGTGGCTAAGGGAGTACCCTAGAGAAGGAGCCCCTACCTCTGCTTTTGGAGGAGGAAACTGAAACATGGAGAGGTCACTCACCAGGCCATGGCACTGGAGCTCTTGGTTTCTATTGCGGACTTTCGGTTCTCTGTGTAACCACGAGAAGACTGTCTTCTTCTCAGCTTCAGGTCTGAGCAGTCTGGGATGGAGGCAAGTGTTGGGGGTCTTGCCATCTGTTGCAACCTGGGAGCCCAGTGCTGGGGTGTTGGGGCACCCCGTGGAGACTGCTGGATGCTTATGATGTTGATGCACTTCTCTTACTGTCATCCCATTTGCAAATGGGCAACTCGGACATGGAGAGACCAAAGTGGGGGTCACTCAGCCTCTGTTGGGGACCACGAGAGAAGGCTCTCTCCAGAGGAAGAGAGGCAGTGCTAAACTGGGCAGTATTTAGGCTTCTTGTGTATAGGGGGCTTCATTTGTTGGTATAAACATCTAAAACTAAAAATAATGACTTCCCCATGTTTGGGTGGGGTGGTGTGAAAGACTTAATAGCTGTGTCTTTCTGGCTCCTCCTCCTCCAGTCCTGCAGATCTGCATGGGCTGGCTCTGCTCTGGTCTCCTATTCCTCGAGATTGCCAAGGCTTTCCTTATAAAAGGGGACATACAGGAGAAGACTCAGAGTCCCTTTGTTTGTGTTCAGCTGAGTGTTTGAGTCGGGTAGATTTGCAGTGGTTAGGATGGACGGGGTGCTGCGTGCTGTGAAATGGCACCTGGGGAAGGTGATGCTGCTGCTCTTCTGGTCCCGGCCCACAGTGGGGGAGGCTCAGTGCAGACCTGGGGCTGCTCCAGGCTGTTCCCAAGCAGGGTCTGCCCTGTTGACTGGTGGGATGGGATGTGAGAGGGTCTGATCCTCCTGTCCTGGTCATTGCGTCCCCTGACACTAGCTGGGAGCAGTGGGGTGAAGTGCTGCAAAGCCGTGATAATGGAGAGGAGGTCAGTGCCTTTTAGCACAGGCTTCCTAAAGTGACCAGCCATGTTAACTTCGATTGTGGTGTCCAACGGGAGACCACGACTGAAAGGCTCTGAAGGGAGGAGGATGTTCAGCAGTTTTTAAAGGGCTGGTGCCAGCTTCAACAGACCAACCCAAAGAGGCTGCCTGTGCTGTCGGGCAAAGCTGCCTTGAGGAAGGGGCTGCTTTGATGCTTCATCCCTCGGTGAGGAAGGGGCTGCTTTGATGCTTCATCCCTCGGCTTCTGGAGTCACTTTGCCCCTGCAGTTCTGGGGGCTCAGAGGGCAGCTACAGCCAAACCCAACCGCGGATGCTACATATGCTGTTTAATCCCATTCACTTTCTTGCTAACCCATTCCAAATTAGGGTGGATTGTGCCTTGGCTGCTACAAAGAGCAAAAATCCAGTGATGATTTGGGGCTAGAAGCACTTGGGCTTGTAAAAACGATCACAGTTTAGAGACAGAGAACTGCCAGTTACTGGAAGGAGTTCTGTAGGCAAAGGGGGGGAGGGGGGGAGCAGAAATAGCTGCCAAGTGTCAGAAAGCTGTGACCAAAAGCAATTCGCACTTAATCCACTTGAAAGTTGCCCTCCCAGAGAAGCAGCAATTGTTTATCTTCCGAGGACCCACCGCTGCTAGAGGCAAATTGCCTGCTAATTGGCCTTGCTGCTGGAAGCGGAGGGGTCAGGCTAGCTAATTAGACAGGTCTTTACACCTCCCCAGTTAATAATAATAAGAGTGGAGCATATTCCCAAAGGGAGGTGGGCTTCCCAGGGACGTGACCCGATCAGGTCTCCGGGTTTTTTGATCCCTCCCGGGATGGCAGGTGCGAGACAGAAGCTTGAGCTCTGTCTGTCAAAATAACCTCACAGTTATTTTGAGTTAACATTTTGAAGTGAAAACCAAAGAAACAGCTTGAGGTCTCCCTGGAGGTAAGAGAGAAGGGGAATACGCTGCTGTCAACCCCGGGAGAACTGGGGTGGGATGTCTGTAGGTCTGCTCCAAGACTCCCAAAGTTGTGTGGCCTTGTGTTGCTGAGCCTGTGCTGTTCGTTTGTTTTTGGTTTGTGTTGGGGTTTTTTTTGTTTGTTTTAATATTTTCAAAAAGGACGCTTCTCAGAAACAAGAAACAGTCCCCAGGCAAACAGCTAAACTTGGGTATGACTTGAGCTGGGAGTGTTGCAGATGAAATGGAAAAGGTGGAAAAGCTGAGAAAAATAACATAATAAATAGTGACTAGATTTTATAGCAGGTCTGGAGCTGAAATATTCTGGGTTTAAGGTGCTGTTGGGATAGTGGCATGGCCCTTGTCCTGCCACAGTCTTCCTGGGTGACCTGGGCAAAGTCACTTTGTCTTTCCCCATCAGCCTCCGGTTCCCCAGCACTGCGTAGATAATAGCGTGTTTTTCTTCCTCAGAGGAGTGATTTGAGCATAAGAGCATTAAATAATGTCCACGTCTGGTGCTGAGGGAATAGGGGGGTGAATAATTCCCAAAGATTGTGGCTCCTGGGGGGAGCTAGTGCTAATCCGGGTTTTGGGAATCAAGTGATTCAGCCTTAGGGCTGTGACACGTGGGTTCTCAAGCACAGCCTGGAAACTGTAAATTCGTCTAAAGTTTAAAAGCTGTGCAAGTATTTGGGCTGTTTTCTCTCTCTGCAGCAATCTAATAAAGTGGGATGTGTCTAATGTCCCATCAGAGGGGCTCTGCCCAAACCAGTGCCCCTCACAGGGCTCTAATGCATCACCCTGATCTGAGGCTGCTCCAGGAGGTGGCTGTGGCAGATTATGGGGACTATGGGGATTGCTGGGCATGGGGTTGGGAATGGAGAAGCTTGAGGTTGGCACCCATACCTTGAGGGTGCAGGATGGATGGGGGGGACCTGCAGGATTGAAATCAAGATCACAGTCTTCAGAGCCAGGCAGGGACCGCATGGGGAGGAGAACGATTGGCCCATCGTGGTTTTTTGGGGCTCAGTCCTGGCTCGCTATAAATACAGCTTGTCATAGCCCAGCCCCTCCTCGGCAGGACGTGTGTTTGTGAGCTGCAGCTGGAGCGTAACCCGCTCCCATCTGCGCTTGTGGCTGCGAGGGCTCGTTCTTTCAGCAGCTGAGAGCTGTCGCAGGGTGCGCTCAGCCCCAGCCCCTGCCGCCTCTGCCTGAAATGCCCTGACCCCTCCTAAGCCCTCCCTGGGGAGGAGGATGTGGCTTGGCCCTGCTCAAGGATGTCAGTGCTGCGGTGGGAACGCAGGGGAAGCTGGAGAGAGCCTGTTGCATCAGTGTCCCCGTGATCTTCAGGGGTGCTGCCGTCTCGGGGGGTTAAAGGGCTGCTTCTGTCCTGCTGGGACCCAAAATGAAGGAGCACCAAATCCCCACACTGCCCACAGGACGCCTCTTTGGCCACTGTTTGTCCTTTTGTCTTGTTGAGAGGAGAAGGAGCCCATAAGGCACACGACCAAGAGGTTTTCGCTTGCAGCATCCTGCTGATGATCCTGCTCATTCACATCCACCCTGCACTTGAGACTTGGAGTAAAACCTGGCAAGTGGGTGCCCAGCTGCAGCAGATCCTGTGTCAGCTCCAGCGATGCCCCTACAGTTACCTTCTACAGTGAGGATGCACTTGGATTGCAGTTTGCTGATTGGCTCCCTAGCCCCCAGTAGATGCTGGTGACAAATCCCATCACCAGTTGAACTGGTCTTTTAGTATGGAGAGCTGGTGGCAGCCCTGCTTCATCCCAGGAAATGTATCTCTGCTGACAGCCCCAAGTTTGGGAGGATTGGACATGTACGGGGTGTGCCTTCATATCAGAGGCTCCTGAGTGCCATTGATCTCTGCTCCAATTCAGCTTAAAAACAAAGGGCTTGGGGTTAATCTGAACATGGTTTGCTTTGGGGTTAGGGCCTCTATTCTTTTATTAGATAAGAAAATGCAATGGTGTGGAGCATTGGGCTGGCTCTTACTTCAAAGCAATCCCTGTGTCATCCAAACCCAGGTATTGCCATTGCAACACAAATGTAGAACAAAGAAAGCAAGCAGAGACAAAACTAAAACCAGGAACCAGCAGATAAACAATACTCGGGTGCTGCTGGCGCTGAGCTGAGCTCCTTCCTGCTCTCAGGCAGCTGGTGAGTCAGTGGCGGGGCTCAGGGCAGCCCAGCTCTCCTGGTCGGCTCTGCACAGCGGGGAAACCAGCTGAGGAACGACTGAAAAGCTTTTCCATTCATAAAAAAAAATAAATCTGCCAGGGTGTGAGCTGAGCACCAAGCTCTCCTCCTCTGAGTACGCTCACCCGCGATGCCCCAAGTGCTCTGCTCTGCCCCGGGCAAGACATTTTGCCACCCCATGCCATGGGGTTAATGCGTTTCCCCAGCTTCAAGGAAGCCATGAGCGTTTCCATGGGGGGAGAAGAACTGAGTGGCAGTGGCTGATGAGCTCTCAGGGTGCTGGAGCAGAGTCAGCGCTCGGGGCTACAGCTGCCTTAGGGGTGCTGGACCCTAACCAGCGCAGAAGCATCCTTGGAGGCAGGTCCCCGCCTGGGTACTGGTTCTCCTAGATAGTGTTATTGGTAACTGGAGTGAGACTGGTCCCAGGGAGAGCCGGCTTGGTAAGGGCTTGCTCACTGCAGTGTTAATCTAAGCGCTGGTCTGTGGTGGAAAATGTCGCATTTGATTAGAAATGAGAAGTTTGTTGGTTTGTTGGTTTTGTGTTTTTTTTTCTTTCTGGTTTGATTTTTACTTTTTGAATCACAGTCAGTTAAGTGCAAACACTCTTTCGAGATGACGATTTGAAAGGTTTCATTCTGAGTCCTTGGGACCCCTTCTCTTCACTCCTCACCCTGCACACCCTGCAAGCAGATACATTTTGCTGAAATTCAGTCCCGTTCGCTGAGGACTTTATTGCTTCAAAACAGTGCCTCAGATTATTTTGTTCTTTTTGCTAAGTTTCTTGCAGCCCTGTTTTTGCTCCTACTGTGATTTAATATTCTTGCTTTTGTTGCATGCCCTTCTGAAAACTTGACCCTAATGCAGCATCTCTGTTGTCATCGTGGCTGGTCCTAAGGTCGCCCCACATGCTGATCTGCAGATGGGACATGGCAAAGCTGCATCCCTGACAGCTGGTATTCGATGCCTTGAGCACATATGGGCTGCCACCAAGTGGTGTGAGTCCTGCTCCTGATGCTGTGAAACATGTCTGAGACTTTATCCGCTCAAGGATAGCAGATCTCAGAGTAAAAGACATCTAAGAAAGCCAGCGGCACCCTGGGCTGCATCCCCAGCAGTGTGGGCAGCAGGTCGAGGGAGGGGATCCTATCCCTGTGCTCTGCTCTGGTGAAACCCTCCCTGCAGTTGCTGCGTCCAGCTCTGGAGTCCTCAGCACAGCAGAGACAGGGACCTGTTGGAGCAGGGCCAGAGGAGCCCCAGCAATGATGG
>WUAM01000287.1:12257854-12287581 GCA_024336885.1 Actenoides hombroni
GCTGCAAAGACCACCACCAGACCCACTCTGCCATCTGCAGGACTGCCTGGCTGGCACCCAGAGGGGAGCGGGCAGCCCAACCTGGGCACAAAACCTGGGTGCTGCTTTCCCCCTTTTGTGTTACCTTCTGTAGGTGCTGTTTGATACGAAAACTGCTTTTGCACGTTAGGTGCTTTCCCTGCTCTGTGGTGGGAGTCTCTCATTCAGCCCAGTTCTCAGACACAGTGAGAACAAGGAGTGCTTGCTCTCTGTGTCTTAGTAAGCTTTCCAGTTTTCGTATTTTCAGGTGTAAATGAGGCTTTGCACTTCATGACCACAACGTTGCCTGGCTGCTGGAGGAGGACTCAAGTCCCATAGTGCTACTGTGCACCGATGATCTTTATCTCAAGGGACCTGCCAGGATGGTGCCTCTGTTCTTCCTGAGACTGCATTTACTGCTAATAAATCAAATCTTCATTTCCTCCTGTTAGCATGTAGGGATGATCTGTGCCATTCCTGTAGTGAAGTGGTGCCCCTTAGCGTGGTTGTCCTGGAGGTACAGATGCTGTTGTTATTCCAGAAGCAGGTTTTCTTCTTGTGCCATGAGTTTTACCTTCTACTTTAACATTAAATCATTGTCTAATCCTCTCCTTCCCATTTCACTTACAAATACTGCAGTTTACTGTGGTTCACGTCTGTAAGCTGCCTTGTTCCAAGCAATTTGTCTCCTCCCTTTATGGATGAGAAAAGGGGGCAGTCCCGCAGGGTGCCCAGGCACTGCTATGACTGACTTCTCAAGAAGTCAGACCTACTGACAATTTTTTCAGTCCTATTCCTCGTTCTCACGCCTGTACCACTGCCTGGCAGCAGTAGTGGTGACGATCTCGGCAAGCGAACGTGGCTGACCCCAGTGGTGAGGAGGTGTATGGATGGATGTGCAGAGAGGTGTGTGCTGCCACCTAAGCGAATTTCTCTTGCGTTTGCCCTCAGTGGTGGTTGGTTTTGGTCAGTTCTTCTATGGCCAGAATTCAGCAAGGGTTTAGTCTGCATTTTATCAGCTGGGTTTTGGAAAAAATTCTCTGTGTTGCTTCTCTGCTGCATGTTCCTCTGTTGGTTTGGGAAGTGGAGACTCCCTGGAGGTGAAGTTTTACAGTTCAAGGAGTGAAGGTCACTCATGGTCCCTGCCATGGCTTGACATATTCTTACTCCTCGGGGTAAGAGTAACTTTTGTCCTTGCTCAGCGGGACAGGAACTCAAGGCCCTATAAGGAAGTCGTATGGTGCTGGGGTGTTTGGATGGTATGTACTCCTTTGCGAGCACCCTGAAAGGATGTTTGTCAAACCAGTTGCCTCATGGATCTTTTGATATGCGGCCTTTGTGTGGTTTGAACGAACATCTTATCACCTTCATCTCCCTGCTCTTTGCAGAGCACTTACTTGAGTGGTAAACACATGAAGGATGAAGTTTGAATCTTAAAAATTACAGGTTTCTCCTCTCATTGCCCTGTTTTCTCCAAAGGCTTCCTCCAGCTGCTCCCTCTCACAGCTCTGAGTTTCTATCTTTGGCTCCCATGTGAGTTGTAGAGGAGGCAGTAAAATCTTGCAAGCTAAGATCAGTTAAACCCCAAGATTTCTGCTGTAATCTAAGAACAACAGACACTTTCCTTGGAGCCGCAGGTACCACGCGTGTGCGGGCTCCGCTGAGCGGCACGGCTGCGTATCCATCTCCTCCGCGGCGATGGGGATGCATCTCCCAGACCTCCTGTGCTGCCTGTTGCCCACCGCCTATTTTGAGGATGGAATGGAGAAGGCAGAACGCTGAGGTAGCTCAAGGGGGATGATGACCTCGCTGGGCTGCTTGTATGAAGGTCTTGCCTGGAAAAAAGCTCTGTTTAGAGTCCATTTGCTATAATTCCCAATTAAGTGGGTTTCTTTCTATTGCAGTATCAGCCCAAGCTCCTTTTTTCTTCATCTTCATCAGGCTTCTTGCCTTTTATTCCCCAGTGCCCCAAGTCCTAATGCAGCAGTAAGCCAAGCTTACCGAGTTAGTGTCTCTGCGAGGCAGTCTGTGCCCCACCACCCCCTGCGACTGCCAGCAAACCTGGGCAGTGTGCTTACAAGCTGATCCTGTGGGCGAAGTGGCCTCTTTTTCCTCTGCAGTTTCCTCTCCAGGATGCTCAGCCATCAGCCTCAGAACAATTGTGGCAGGAAAGGGTGTTACCCCCGCTGTAAAGGTACCCTGGGGGCTTTCTCCAGTGCTGATGCAGTGATGTCTTTCTTCCCTGATGCAGGATCCTCTCTGGGAAGGTAGAGGACTCTCAGCCAGGTCCTTTCCCACCCATGGACATCTCGAGGAGATGCTGCTGGGATTTGCTATCATGGAAGGGGAAGTCTGAGCTTGTTACCCAGGTGCCTGGGTTTCCTCTCATGTGAGGAGAGGATTAGAGCAGGGCAGGATGTTGGCTGGAGTGGTGCCTCCCCAGGGCATCATGAGGGAGCCACCTAGGGTGGGTGTGCAGGGATGTGCCCTGGTGGTTAGATCAGAAGTGGCTGGTGTCCCAGGAAGGGGTGCTCTAATTCCCTTGGTTGGTGGGAGCACCAACTTTGGACTTGATCCTTGATTTCTTTCCCCCCTGTTCCCTTCTAGTAGTGGTTGTCCTGGGCTCCACCACTACAGGAAGAGATTAGAGAAGTCCTCTGGATGTTGAAGATAGGACTGATGTGGACCTTAATAAAAGAAAAGTGCTTCTTGCAGAAAAGCCTGTGTGACTCCTGATTTGGATTCTGATGTGCCCTGTCTCAATCATGTGGGAACTGCTAATGGCCTCAGTCATCTCCTTGACTCAGCTGCTCTGTGCAGAGGGACCTTCCTGGGTCAGGGTCATCTTGGGTATGAGGGAGTTGAGGTGTTCTCCTTTGCTCTGATACTTAGTAAGGAGATAAGCTGTGAAAGGGAAAGGTCCCAGACTGGTGAAGGCAAGAGGGGGAACCACAGTCTGTCCCAGCCGAGTGGAAAGCCCCTGTCATAGAACTGTGACGCCCTGAGGGCTCCCTGTGGCCTTGGGCTTCACAGCCCAGCAGGAAAATCTGTTATTTTCTTGGTGGTGATGTGGTGTTTGGTTTTTTTCATATTCCTTGAAAACTGGGAATTTTTCAAACCTTATGCCTCAAAGTAGGACAAGTGAGAATCAGACCCCAGTGATCAGTGAATTCCCCCTTTCCACAAGGGATAAACGTTTACCTGTTTGATGTTAGTTACCAGGAACATCATCGTTTATCTGTCCACCTTTCTAACCGTGACAAATAGAGATGAATGAAAACTTCTAACTACGCGATCTCGGGTGGAAATTCTCCAAAGATCTTGCACCCCTGCAAAGTGCTGGGGCAATTTCACAAGTGTTCTTAAGATAGTTTCCCAAGTGAACTTTGGTGCACTGTACCTTTCCTCATTCACTTTAACCGTTAATTTATTTGTCTTATTAGAAAATCATCAGGTGCCTTTTGGGCAATCAGGCCTTCTGAGAGGGGAGTAAGTTGAATTTTGCCAACTATGCCTCTGATGTTGCTAATTGGCAACCGTTTGTTGAAAACAGGGCAAACCAAGGTAAACTGGTTTCCCTTAGGACATGGCATTCTTAAAACCAGAGGGCTTAAATGCTATGGCAGAGGGTGAGTAACATAACCAGCATGATGTGCCACTTCCCTGCACCTCGACTGGTGCAGCTCAGGTTCCTGGTTCCCCTCTCAGTCTCTGTCAGTTCCTCTTGTCATCTCCGTCATGGTGGTCTACAGAGGCACCCCACCAATGGTGGGTGAAAGACAGAGGAAGGTGTTTCTTGGGATGTGTCATGGTAGATGTTTATCTTGGTCGGTCAGCTACATGTACCGACCAGAGCACTGTGAGATGATGGGGAGTCTATCTAGCTGAGATCCAATTATCTTCTTGCAAGAAATCCAGTCCTTTCTGAGTGTGCTGGTACTGCAGGTGGTGGGAGGATGGCATGGAGGGTAAGGAACATGCCTGGAGAGCTGGAGATTTGCCTTCTGCTTCCAGCTGTGCCACAAGCTGCTGTGGGACAGCAGAAAAATTGCTCAGCTTTTCCAAACACTGGCCTCCCTACCTCTTAAATGGTGACTGAATGGTTTGCACAGCATTCAGAGGCTGCTTTTAAGGTACAAAGATACTGGAGAAAGGAAACCAATCTCCTCTTGGAGAACACCCAGGTCTTGAAGTCTCGTAGCTTGATTTTGTAGGGCTGGGGTCCGATGCATGAGTGAGGTGTGGCGGGATAAAGCCCTTCTGCTCATTTTGCTCAGCTATTGCTAAGAATATGCAGAGCAGGAGTGGCAGTTGATCTGGCCACACTTGTCTGTACGCAATATGCTCTCTGAAGAGAGGTGGTGAATGCCTTGCCCAGGGTGATACTCGGTCATTGCTTGAGGATGTTTCCCAGAACAGCTATGGTGTCCCTTCTGTTCCTGCCTCCTACGAGCAGTATCTCCAGGTGCTTCATAGAGGGATGAACAGATCTGAGGGCACTGTGTTGTGTTGCCTGAAGAACTGTTGTCAGGAGAGTTGTAACAATCCCATGTCAGAAGGTCTCTCGTTATCCCCTCTGCTGTTTTGTCTCAATTGGTCCAGCAAACCCCTTCTCTCTTCCCTGGGTGGTGGTTGTGCTCGCTCTTCAAAGGGTTATTGCCACCTGAGGTGAAGGCTGGGAAACCCACATCTTTTGCAACATCTTTTGCTCTGCTTGGAAATGCAGAGACCAGCAGCCAGCCTTGGTGAGGAAGGTGTCCCTGCAGGGTGCTGGAGCATGACTGGGTGTGTTGTGAAACGTGACCACAGGCAGTTCACTGCACAGGCACCGCACCATCCCTTCCACCTGCTCCGAATACCTCGCACCTTGCCGTTTTGCCAAAGCAGCTCTTGGTTTACCAGCTCTGCTACTGGGAGCCCAGCTGGAGGGACATGATGAAGGGACAGGATTGTTTGTTGGTTGGTTTGGTTTTTTTTTTTTTTTTTTTGCAGAGTTGCTCAACACCCTTGTAAATGATTGCAAAGCATTGATTAAAAACCTTGACTTTGGTACTTTTTTTTCTTAATGTTCTTGAGATGCTTGACAAGGCTCCTTAGAAAGCCTAATCACATCCTCCAGAACTGTCCCCTGCCTTGTCATTTTGCTCAGTGTGTGTGGGAAGGGAGGGAGAGTTTGGGGAACAAACAGTAGAAGAGGTTGAAAAGTTTATGCTTGGTTGTGGTGGAGAAACTGAGTCCTCTCCCATGAAAAATGCTTCCATAAGTGCTGCCTTGGGAGAAGTTTTATGTTCATGTGTGGTCCACCAGGAAAAAAACAACCCAACAAACCAAGGACTGTGTTTTGTGGTTTGAAAGTTATGGTAATATCTTTGTCATGTTTTGTCTTTAAATTTCCTGTTCTGTACTGAGCTGAGAGAGGCATTGGGAAGGGATGGCTGGGCCAGTGGTAGGGCTTGCCCTGGGTGTGCAGTGAGAAGCGTTCTCCTCCAAGGACCAAGCTATGCTCTAAAGCAAGCTGACGTGCAGGGAGGTGTATTTTTGTGACCTGGGTTTTGTAAAGGGTGCTTATGAGTCATGCTGTGCTCTTAGTCACTGCTTTCCTCTTGCCACAAGCCATGACTAAGGTGCTGATGTACAGATTCGACGCTCATTCAGTCCTCGGCACCGCAGCGAAGCATTTCTCAGCCGTTCCTCGCACACTCGCTGTGGATGGATAAAACTTTTGGTGAAGACCATCATAACAAGCTGTGGCAGTGGGACACAAGAGGCAGGAGCCCATGAGCCTCTTTGGGGTTAAGGAGAGAGCTTGCATTTGGCAGGTCAGTGGTTCCTCGTTGTGTGTTTGCTTTCAGCTGTTTGCAGCCATCGGTAGCTTCTCGCCAGCGTAGGAAGGACCAAGCAGCAGGGCTGGAGCTGGCCTTGCTGCTTCCTTGGCTCTTGGGGAGCCCCGACTGCTGGACACAGCTTTAGTGAGCCCTTTCGGGGGAATTGCTGGAAATTAAGGTGGCCACGCTGAGTGCACCAAGATGGGGGGGCTGAGGGGGTGTGGGTGTGGAGTCTCTGCTGAGATCACAGTGGCTTTTGCTCCTGCCAGGGTGGAGGTGGGGAGCTGAGGTGGGTGCAGCCACCACTGAATACTGAGTGTCAAACGTTCACTAAATAAATAGAGAATTGAGTAATTTGGGGTAGCTTTGGGAACTACATGGACATGTGGCATAGGTACAGAAATGTGCTGTCTGGGATGAAAGCAAAGGCCACCTTGGCAGGTGGCTTTTGTACCATTGTCAGGTTCTATTTCTTCTTCCTGGATTATTTTTGTGCATTAGTGTTGCCTCTAACCAAGAGGCAAAGAGTCTGTGGCATGGACCCATCTCTGTGCTTTGAGAGAGAAGAGGCTCCTACCCCAAGGTCCCTCCAGATGCCAGGGCTGGCACTGCAGGGGAGGAGAGAATCTCTGCCCGGGCACCTCTTTGCTCATGGTCAGAACAGATCTGAGAAGTAAATGTTCTGTGCAAGTTCTGCTTTTATTTTCATGGTGTCCTGGACAGATGCGTAAGAATTGGGTGGGATAAAATCTTCCTTATGCCAGCCCAAGATTTAGGTTTGCACCATGGGCCTTGGAGGAGAGGTGAGATGTACTCAGCCATGTAGTGAAAAGGTTGCAGCAAGGCATGCAATCCATGGTTTCACAATGTCCTCGGATGTTGGGGTTGAGGTCCCCTCTGTATTTTCCTGCATTGCCACAAGGGCACGTGGACCTTTTCTTCACGTTGGCTGGCTGTGTGGCAGCAGGGGGACAATGGAGGCTTTCCTGTGCCGGGTACAAGGTTGCCATTTGTGAGTGGTTTTGTGACCATCACCAGTGGACACTAGAGCTGTCAAGGACAATCTACGCTCAGCACAGGGAGTAGAAGCTTGGTCTCTGCCGTCACTTTTCCCAGGTTGGACCAGATGATCTTTTGAGATCCCTTCCAGCCTGAGTTGTTCTAGGACTTCTGTCTGAGCCCATTGCAAGGTGCTGCAGCTATAATCTCTTGCAGCGTTATCTTCGAAGGAGGCTAACCCAAGATTACCTCCTGGCCGCAAACATGTGAGCGAGCCTTGATCAGTCCCGCAGACGGAAGTTGTGAGAAGGCAGATATGTCTGCAGCAGGTCAGGGGGAGGGTGCCTTGGCCCCGCAGCCTGTCCTGATCGGCTCGCAGGCATGAGCACCTCTTCTTCTTTGCCCGAGCTGAGAGGGAATGGGGGAACGGGGGGAAGATAACTAGCAGAGCGGGATGCAACCCTTGGCTTTGGGGTTGGCAAGGTTGACGGGAGGCAGTAATGGGCTGGCGTTTCACCAGGAGCATCTTGTCTGCACTACAGCAGAAGTGTTGCAGTGCGCTCTTCCTTGCACATAGCCCACTATGCTAACTTGCTTTCTTCTTTCTCTTCAGGAGATGAATTAAAATGCAGCACACCACGTGCACAGAGGACAGGATCTACCATGCACTGGAAAGATGTCTACATGGGCTTAGCAGAGACGCTGTCTCCAGCAGATGGGCTGGTAGGTGACACACATGAGCTTGTTCTTCTGGCTCTGCGTGAGCTGCTGACCTACCTGGGCACTGGGATAAAAGAGAGCTGCTGGGGCTACTGGAGGCTTGGAGGCCTTTTCTCCCTCCCAGAGTTCAAAGTCCAGTTCCAATACTGTCAGTCTTTCTGGGCCTCTTGTCACAGTAGGAAAATGCACCTAGATGCTGAACAAGCCATGTTAGGTCTTACACGTGTACAGACTCGGGAGAGGCCTCATGCATCTTGCCAGTTGTACATGCATGAGTGGGAGAGAGGAGGAGTCTCTGTTCACCGCAAGGACAGACTCCTTTGTGTAATCAGCCAGCCTTGCCTTGCTTTGATGCGTATGGTCCTCAAAAACCTATGGGCACAATCTCTGCCCCATGGCCAGAAGCAAGTGTGGAGGTACTGTTATCGACTTGATTTAAATCTAGATCAGATACCATGGTGGCCATAACGATGTGACCCACGGTCAGAGGGCTGTGAAGGGATTTGGGATGGTGGTGGTGAGGGCAGAGCAGCAACGAGCAGAGGTCATTTTCAAATGTAATTTTGACCTCTCTTCTTCATACTCACGCTTGTAGGCTGCAATTACATCACTCCCAGATCTTCTTGTGGATGAAAGAAAGGATTTGGAGCAGGCGGTCACATTCAGATTTCTTTTTGTCTGTGCAGTTCTTTCAAGCCCTTCTGCTTTTCTTTTTACCTCTAAGTCAACAAAGAGATGCAAACGGTGTCTTACCTGCTGCCAAATACTGGAGTAATCCCTTCCCTCACGCCCACTGGATCGATGCCAGCTCCCTGTGCTGTAGTATCAGCCTGGGTCTTACTTCATGCAGTTATGACCAGGTTCCTTCAGTCTCCCCACGTTCTGGGGAACAGGCCCTGAAATGTGACCTACATTCCTGGTTCCTGGAAGCTCAACCTTGCTTTTGGCACGGTTACAACAAGTGTCCAAAGGAGTCCATCTCGCCCAGCAATTCATTGTGCACCACATAACTCACCTCTTCCTGTAATTACAATTAATCAATTCCCATGTCACTCACAAACCATGCCCTTCTCTAATCCCAGCCCCTCAGCGCTGGTGTTTGTGTTAGGGTAGCTTTTAAAAAACTGCTTCCAAATTTTTCTGGCTCATTAACAAAGACCAGACTGTACGGGGCAGGGGTCGGATGACGGTGGGCTCTGCTGGAAGCAGCTGCACTGCCCAGTGATTCCTCATTTCTAATGATTTCCCCCCATCTCTCTGCCTGCTGACTTTTCGTCCTCTTCATGTGGGTTTTGTGGGCTTTGGCAGCATGACCTGGCGTTCCTGGGAGAATCTCGGGCATTGTACACATCAGAAAGTTCCTTTTCATCCAAAGCATTTGTGCTGTTGCCAAAAGTCTTCGGCGTGACCGGTGAACCCCATTTCCGCAGTGGTCGGTGGATAACGGCTCTGCTGTGACTCGGTCCCAGGGTCCTGCTTCAGGACAGTGACGCTTGGTCAACGCCTTTTGTGCTCATCCATCTAGGCTGTCCACCCAGCCCCGCTGCCTTCTAACGTTGTGTTTTGGAAGAGCTGCTTTTCCACATCCTACCCCCTTGCAGTCGGAGCAGGAAGTTTTTTGTTACTGCAGTAACATACGATTTAGGGAAAACAGAGCATAATGCACAGATGTACCTACCCCCCTTACCAGTCTATCCTATTTCGGTTCAAAAACAAAGCAGAAAGGTTTTCGCATTCTTCTGCTTTCCTCGTGTTGCGAGGGTTTAATTATTGCTGTCCTGTGTCAGATCCAGGCTGCTGTTGATGACAGGGCTCTGTTCCTCATAGAATCAATGGATCCCACCATCTCCTTCTCAACTGTGCCATAACCACCTTCTTTCTCATTTTTGACTTCTTATATTACTTCTACGGGGTTCAGATTTGGGTCTTTCACTCCAAGAAGGACATTGAGGGGCTGGAGCATGTCCAGAGAAGGGCAACAAAGCTGGGGAAGGGTCTAGAGCACAAGTCTGGTGAGGAGAGGCTGAGGCATCTGGGGTTGTTCAGCCTGGAGAAAAGGAGGCTCGGGAGAGCCTTCTCTCTCTCCACAACTCCCTGACAGGAGGTCGGAGCCAGGTGGGGTTGGTCTCTTCTCCCAAGGATCAAGCGACAGGACAAGAGGAAATGGCTTCAAGTTGCACCAGGGGAGGTTTAGGTTGGACCTGAGGAACAATTTCTTCCTCACAAGGGTTGCCAAGGCCTGGCCCAGGCTGCCCAGGGCAGTGGTGGAGTCCCCATCCCTGGGAGGGGTTTCAAAGACATGGAGATGTGGTGCTGAGGGACACAGTTTTATGGTGCCCTGGCAGTGCTGGGTTAACAGTTGGACTTGATGATCTTGAAGGTCTCTTCCAACCAAAATGATTCCATTTCCGAATTTATTTGCTTTCTCCTTCTTTTTACCATTTGCATACACCAAAATGACATGTACAGTGTCACAGTGTTTAGGGCTGAGACCTTGCTAGAATTTTCTTCGTTTCTGTATTACTTAATGCTTTATTTTTACACAATTATTTTACAGCAGGTTGCTCCAGGTGGGTGAGTAATTGCTTCTGATGTGTTGTTTCTCCCTCATGTAAGTGACTGAATAGCTGAGGTCTGTGAAGTCAGCAAAGCAGAGAAGTGTGAGCACTTTGGCCGTCACAAATTTATACCCTGGATGAGCCTGTGGTGTCAGCTCTGAGCTCTAAACAGAAAATCTTTCCTGAATTGCAGCACTCATTGGAGGAACCAAATTAAAATTGATTTTGTCTGTCTCAAAACCCTGTTAGAAAAGTTCTAGGAAAGACAGCCTCCTGGTCTTCATGGAGACCCTCCTCAGAGAGTTTGTCTTCTTCCATGTTGCTGGACAGAGAGATGATGTTCAAATCAGAGTGTGCTAAAGGAAGAAAAATATTTTATTTCTCGATGGTGAGCAGTGAAACGGGGAGCTTTTGGTGAAGGAGCGTGCTGGGCTTGGGTCTGGCTGCTGGCAGTGCTGGGGATGCTGGTCTGTGGAGTCAGAGCTGTGAGAGAGGGGCTGGAGGATCACAGTGGATGAGGAGCTGCTGGACAGGATGTAGGGCAGCCCAGTGCCTGAAAAGTCTCAGGGGTGAGAAGGAGCTGTTGTGTCTCTGCCATGGGGCTGCAAGCCAGAGAGGATGAAGGATGCTGTTGAGGGAGGATGGACGAAGGTCAGCTGGAGAAGGAGACGAGTGTTCAATGGTACTTCTCACATGGTGCCAATGGAGTTGAGTCTGCTCGGGTGTCATGAAGAGAAGCTTAAGATTCTGCTCAGTTGCAGTCATCTAAATACCCTTGTGAGGAGTGAGCAGAAGGCTGGTGTGGGGATCCTCCAGCTTAGACACCAAGTAGTGAAATGCAATGTCTGAAACACTTCCAGCTCCAGGTGCAGAATTAAGGCGTGCTGGTTACCCATCCTTGCAAATTTTAACATTTGGACAGATTTCTCCAGGCCCTGTGGTGGGTTTTCTTGCTCAAATCCCTGCCCAGACCGAGTGGAAATACTTGGGGTGGCTTCAGCCCTGGGAGATGCTGCTGTGACCTGCTCAGGGCCTCTAAGCAGCTGCTTGGGTATGTAAGCTGGAGATTGGATTGCTGTGCAGTGCAGGATGCATCCCGAGAGGATGCTGTGGCTGCAGGGCTTTGGCTGTCCTCTGTGCTTCGGGCATCTCTGACCCCCATACTTACAAACTGCTGTGAGTTGGCCCTTCCTCTGGGCAGTCCCTTGGAGAAAACCACCTTATTCTGGTGAGGGTGTAGTGGAAATGGTGGGAGCCAGTCCGGGGGAGGGAGGAAGTGGAGACATCTGCTTTTCACTCCTCCAACTGTGTTGCTTCTGATGGCACTGGGAGGCAATGCCCAGCCCCAGCACCGTGGGCGAAGGCAGCTCGGGGACGTGGTATTTCTGCTGTATTTCTTTTTTTGTTTGGTTTTTTTTTGTTTTGTTTTTTCCGACTTGACAGTTGCCCCCTATGAAAAGCAGCGGAGAGGAAATGTCAACCACGGAGGTCAGGAAGGAGCTGCTCCGGGAGGAGGGCTCTTGGTGCACTTCTCAGAAAAGAAATCACAAAGCCTCATCCTTCCGAGGACGCCCACGGGGCCGCTGCTGCCCAGCCCCCGGCATCTCCCTCCACACCGATAGCCATCAAAGCGCCAGTGTGCGCTGCGCCCCAGCTCCCTCCCAGTGTGGGGGTCTTGCTGAAGCCTCTGCCCAGCACCGGGGCTCTGCTCAGAGACTTAGCTGTGGGCTTTGCTCTCCCAAAGGGTCTGTGGCATGTTGGGCTCGGTCTAAGCGTGCTGTGTAGGATGCTGGGATAAGCCCAGCTTAGTCTGCTTCTGCAGTGGCTTCACGTGTTGCTGGGGCCGCAACGTGCGCTGGGCTGCCTGTGTTGCTGGCGGATAAATCTGACTCATTCTCCGTGTATAAAGAAAAGAGAAGTAGTTCTGGGTCAGTGTTTTAGTGGAGCAAAACCGGATGGATGACTGTGAGGGCAGGATAGGTGTAAGCAGGTTTTTTTTTTTAAGCTGTGGGGCTTCCCACTGCCCTGCTGGGAGGTCTCCAGTGCCCCTTGTGACAAATTCATAGGATTGAGGATCTGGAAGGTGCAGTCCTGGTTTGTGCCACCTACACAAGGTACATCTTTAAAACATCCAGAGCTTGCCCCACAGCTCCTGTCCAGACCACTCTCCTTCAAGGCATTTTGTGTCTCTGATTTTACCTATCGCTTCTCTCAGCTGAGAGGCACCTGCCTGAGCTCTGCAACACTGCCTTGCTGTGGGCTTAGGTGAGAGAGGTGAAGTGTTTCCCCACTAACACAGGACTTTCCAGCACTTGCACAGCTCGATCCTGTGGAGTTAATGGGGAGCACAGCTCCTGCTCGTGGTGATGGCCAGGAGCATCCCTCCAAATCCCCAGGCTGTGTGCTCCCTGCAGATCTGAGGCCTCCTTTGCATCTTGCAGTGAGAAACAGGGTTTGGGGAATTAAAGAACAAGTGAAAAGTCCAGAAGGAAGCCAAGTTCCAGCTTTCTGTCTGCTCTTTGTGCATATCCTACCTTCGTCCACCCCGGGACAGGGGGGGTGCCCGGTGTGGTGTGATGCTGTCGATTTTGAGCATACCTGGCACAGTGGGACAAATCCAGGTTGGATTTCATGCATTGTGCCATTCTGACCTGGTCTAAAATGCTGCTCCTGAGTTGTCCTAGTGATTTGTGGCACAATTCAGTACCGCACCAGAACAGCAACGGCCCACCTGCTTGGGTGCACTGATACGGAGGAGAAGCTACAAATAAAACCCTCCAGAGTTGTTTCCTTACTTGGCTGCAGCCTCTCCCTGGCCTGGGAATAAATCAAGTGCTGCTCTGCAGTTCATAAAAGGCCCTGGGGGTGCTACCACAGCACCCAGCTGAGTCCCAGGTGGATGCAGGACATCTGCAGAGGGACAGAGTGGGTGATTGCAGGCGAGTGGCTCCTTTCTGCTTTTAATGTCACTTGAGGCTTTTGTGCCTGGCCTGTGCACACGAGGAGCATCAGCCTCAGTGCCCAAATAACCTGTTTAGTCTGCATACAGGGAATATGGCTGCAGGGACTAACTCTGCTCCCAGTGCTTGGGAAGGGAATGCTTGTGACCTGGACTGTGTGTAGGGAAGGGAATTTTCACTCGGGTCTGGATCCCCTGTCCTGACTGATGCCTGGTGGTGCTGGACGCTTTGCTTTCCTGCATAGTCTTTGTTTATTGTGTCTTGGTTTTCCAAGCTGCATTTTTGTGCTTGAGAGTATTTTTAGCAAGGATGCAGCCTCTTTGGTGTGTCTTTGCTTAATGCTGCTTTGCCAAATTTAGGAGCTCAGAGTTTGGCAGCCTCCCAGCACCATTTGGCTTAATCTCAGGGTAATCCCAGTGCTTTGCCATGACCACAAGTTAAACAGAAATTCTGTTTATAGAGTTGTTACTCTGACATACCTGGCTGCGTCCTTGTGCTTCGGCTCACGGTTCCCGTGGAAGCCTCAAAAATAGGTCAGAAGACCTCAGGTCTAAATGGTATTTGTAAGACACTTCCCTTGAGCTACCTGCCTGTTCCCCCAGCCCATCCCCAGCGGGTTTGCCCCAGCTCCTCCCCGGGGAAGCAGCTCGGTCCCTTTTCCTCTGCCCCATTCAGCGCAGAATAACGCAGCAAGCCGGGGCTGCCGCGATTTCCTCCTCCCTCGCTAGAAGTGAGAGGAAGGAAAGAGCCTGTGTTGTGCTGGGCTATTTGTATTTGTGGTTACACTCGGCAGGAAGCGGTGTTCTCCTCGCCCGGCGATGCACCCGGATGGAGCTGGGCTCCACTGCTCTCCGGGATCGTGCTCTGCACGGCCAAGCTGCACCCCACGCAGCCGCAGCAGAGCTGGGCTCTCGCGGGTGAAATCATCTTCCCGGGTTGTTTCAAGCCACCATGGGAGCCCAGCCACTTCTTGGCGAGGTCAGCAAAGCTCCCGGCAGCTCTGCCCGCTTCTGCTGGGCTGGTTTCTCGACTACCTCACAGGTGCTGGGGCTTTCCCTTGCTCTGGGAAAATACTGATTGATTTGAGCAGTCTGTTGGAGTCATCCTTGGCAGAGCCGTGGCTCTGTGCTGTTGTGCTGCCTTATGGAAAAGTGGCTTGAAGGAAAACCAGAGCATCGCTGAATTACCGGGTAGCCGTGGCTCTGTCCTCGCTGACAAAATAATCCCAAGCTGCAGTCGCGCTCTGGGTATCAACAAACTCAGCAAGATGCCAGGATACCAGAGGCAGGTTAAAAATTGCAACTGTGTTTAACAGTGAGTGCATCTGAACTTCTTGGAAACTCTCCAGCAGGATCTTTCTCCCCTGGAAAATGTTAATTCATTGAAAGTAAAAAGTTGTGTGGCAACAAGGGGGCTTTCCCGTGGGAGAAGGCTCCTGTGCTGTTAATTCAAGCTCCAAACTAGGCATAAAGACGCAGCAATAGTGTGATATATTATAGCAATGGTGAGCAAATGCCTGTCCATGGACGGGAGGGACAAGGGGAGGCTGTTTCTGCAGCCTTAGCACTAGTTTTGCTTGTCTTGGCATTGGCCTTCTCCGAGCTGGGCCAGGGCAGACCACTCCCCTGCCTTAAATTCATTTTGTTTAACACCTAGAAGGTGTGTAAAGGTATTTTTATGGCATTTCCATGTCTGTGTGTTTGATGAATTTGTAGCCTCTGCAGCTGGGAATAATATTTGAGGTCTGGACAACGTAACCTGTAGATTTGTGAGGAATAAATACGGATGTCCCTTTGCCAGCTCACGACATTGCTTCTTCCTTGTTAGCCCCAACGTGACAGCCAAACACGCTGGTGTTTGTTATGTTTCTGTGCCACTTAATAGACCATGTGAGCAAAGAGCAGCTGGGTTTATTTTTCCTCTTTGAGCGTTAGCCCCACTTCCCTGCAGTGAGAGATGCTCTGCTTTTTGGACTGAGCTTGGAAGAGCCCTGATGCCAGCACCTCCTGGACCATGCCATGGGCTGTAGCTGAGCTATGTGGTGTTTGTGCTGCATCTGCTCCTGCTGAAAAAATCCATGGCAATGCAGATGGGGGGAGATGGAAATATGGACCATATCTGAGATATTTCTTATGCTGTTTTCTTGAAATTTCTCCATAGCTTTTCTCCATGGGGCTGTATGTGGTGCCCAGGATGCTGGGGAGGAGGAGGACGACGTGCTGCTTCCTCCTTGGTCTGCAGATCCTGGTCTGCAGAGCCAGAAAGCATGGCCTCCTCCCCTGGGATGTGGGGCTGGGATGAATGGAGGCGCCTGGCAGCCTTTGCACAGATCATTTCCTCTAAGACCATCTGGGAGGTGTCCCTGACTGCCAAGAAAAGCGACTGCCTCGGGAAACACCTTGGGCCATTGTCACCGGTTGGGTACCGGCAGTGAAAGGCAGATGTCTGGGGATGGAGGCCCAGAGAGATTTCAGTCAGCTGGGGTGAAGGACCCTTCATCCCTCAATCTGGCTGATCTGGTGGGATTTTAGTGCATTTAATGAAAATATGAAGGTGCTAAGAGATGGAATAAATGCTGGGCAGGCTTAACAACAATGCTGATATGAGCTCTGACTGCTGCCGTGCTGACATGATGGTGCATCTCCAGGGTGTGGGGAAACTGGTCAGCATCTTCCCTCAGGTCTGGTGCAGCTGGAGTGGGTTAGATATTCAGCCCCACAGGGAGCTGAATTTTACAGAGTTTGAGTGAGTTTATTGTTAGGATAGTGCAACTGGGGCTTTTGAACCTGGGGATGGCAGGGCGAGGGTTGGCACTGGTGGGTTTTCTGTGCTCAGGTGAAATGAAGGTGGGCATCCACCCATGCCATGCACATCCCTCTGGCCTCTGCAGCCTGCACGTGGCAGTGCAGGCATCTCAGGTACCCAGCCTCCCTGGGGAAGAAGGATCCAGCCCAGTTGAGTGCTTTGGACTGTGTAAGTGAGATTATGAAGGCACTCAGATACCAAGTGATGCCACTGAGATAAGCACCACTTGGTGAGATTAAATCTGTCTGGAATGAGGGTGGGAGGTTTTTTCCTCTGCTGTGATCTGACGCAGGTGGCAAACACCTTCACTCTGACCCCTTCCTGTTGGTCGTCCCTCCTGTGACCTTCTTGAATGGGGCTGTGAGTGATGGTGACTCTGTCTCCCTTGCAGCTGGGCTGTGTTTGAACTGCTGGAGCCTGCAGGAGCTGGTGAGCCGGGACGCCGGCAACTACCTCATCCTCGTGGAGAAGATCCTCGGCAAGACCAAAGAGGTGAGTTGGTGGGCTGCCAGGGAGGGCTGTGGGCTTTGAGGCGGTGTCGGCTCTGGGGCTTGCCCAAAGCATTGGGCTGGACCTTGCCTAGAGTTTTACAGAGCTTGGTAGGCAATTGTGGGTTGTGGTAAGGTATTGCTGGAGCACCGGAGGAGTTTGGGGTTGGGTGATGCTGGGTTGGCAGGTCCGAAAGTCTGGTGGGAGAAGCCTTGTGTGTCCTGCCAGCTTTCAGCACGTGGGAACTACAAAAGAAAAACCCCAGGTCTGATGTCTGCTCTTTGGGCAGCACTGCATATCCACGGGCAGGGGTTTTGATTTCCCAAAGCACTGCTTGGCACCATCCACGGGCAGCCTGGTTTGTAGGGCTGCGCGGATGGAGCTGGCCTTCCTCAGGCCTCCCCCCTGCGTAAGCTGGGAGCTCCTGGTCCCAATCAGAGCAAATTGAAGGTTTCCTGTTGTTTTTGCTGGAAACTTTGCTGCGGCTCAGCTGGGCTTCCTGCAGAGCCAGGAGTGGAGCTGGGTCACTGGGGACTGCTGGCAGGGTTTGCACCATGCAGCAGCCCCACGGGCAACACTCAGGTCAAGCACAGTGGGGAGGTGAAATGGCAGTGGGGATGATCGTAGCAACCCGCTGCAGTCCTGTCACGTGCTGGAGAAGCTCAAGGCATCGTTGGGGCAGTAGAGTTAGCCTGGACCGCGGCTGGGAGGACCTCAGAGTAATCCCTTGATGTGTCATGAAACGGTGATGTGTTTCCTAAATCCTCAGCTTTGGGATTCATGTGGTGGGGTAAATGCCACCTTTTATTTCTGGGGGAAAGAAAGGCTGTCCAGCTGCCAGGCTGCAGAGCTGATAGCAGTTAAAGTACAATAAACACAATTCAGTTTAATCCATTTATATATTTTTTTTTTAATGGCTGGAGTTGATCTAGTTGCAGATAGTGTTTTATTACATTAGGGTTTGCATAAGGGTTTATTGCACTTTGTGCTGTGCCCGTGATCAAGGGGAGACAGTGTCTGCAAGCATCTCCTTGAACTATCGCTATGTCCCTTGGTGAAATAATTCTGCTGGCTGTTGACTGGCAAAGGCTGGGGCAAAAATATATGGTCTGCAGCGTGATGCCAAGCTTTGCAAGCTGCCTGCAGGGGCTGGGCTGCCTGCTCGCCTCTGCCAACTGCCTGCTTTGAGCTGCTTCCATAGTATTTCCTGCAACTCTGTGAAGGTCAGGAGCATCGGAAAGCTGGGAGCTTGGTTAAATCTGGCTTCTGGAGGATAAAGGCAAAGTGAAAATCTGTGCTCATCTGCCTGTCCCATCGGCATGGGTTGCTGGGGCTTAGGGGTTATTTTCCCATGGAGACAAGGAAGTCTCCTGGGGACGGTGATGTGATGGGTTGGGTGCTTGGCTGCATGCTGTCAGGGGCTGTCCCGGCACCTCCAAGGATGTTTTCAGGTAATGCTTATGGTGAGCAACCCAGCTCATCCTGCCCTCGGGCTGTTCCCTATACAGGTGCAGGAGAAGTGTGACTACGACCTTGTGACGCCCCTGGCTCTGCTCTTCTACTATGCGGTCCTGTATGTAAGTCCTGAGGCTGCTGCACGTAGCTTGACCCCGGTCTCTGGGAAGGTCCAGGGTCTGGGGTCCAGAGGAGCCACGCTGAACAGCCACCAAAATCAGGGTGGCTTTCTCCTGAAACATCACGGTCTGCTTTGATGCTGAGAGATGTTAAAAAAAGAGCGTCGGTGGTTTTAAGCCTTTTATTTAAAGATGGGCTAGTCAGAAAGGGACATATTGCCTAGTATCTCTGTGCAGAGAAGGCACATTTTTTTCATTATACTTGTGCAAAATATACAGTCAATGCTAATGAAAAAGAGTGGAGCCTTCACAGGATATACTTTTTAAAATTATTATTATTATTATTAGCACAATGCATCATTATCACAAGGAAATTGTTGCTGCCAGGTCCTGCAAAAGCACAGGCTGTGGTGGGATTCATCCGTATGGATCGGTGGTTGTTAGAAAGGAGTTTATACATACAGGCTCTGGCACATGAGCCACAGCCAGGAGGTGGGGAAGGTGCAGAGTGGAAAAGGCTTTCTCAGACCTGTGCTCAGCGGGGATCTTTTGACCCTTTCTTGGGAGGGAGTGGGGTGTCACAGGGTGAACCTCTGCTTCGATCCACTTCTCCACTCTAAACCCTTGAGTTTTTATGCAGGGCTCGAGGCTCGCATCCTCGCTCCCTTTTTAACCATGTCTCCACATCCCCCTCAGGCTCCCCACTTCCCACCGGGCTCTGACCTGCTCCTGAAAGCCACCAGCATATACCACAGTTTCCTGACCTGGCCCGTGCCCTACTGCGACATCTTCCGTGAGCTGCTCACCTTCATCAGCAACGAGCTCAAGGCCCCTGGTAAGCACTCCTGCCCTGCTGCAGGGCTTCCGTGTGCCGCTTCCCCCAGACCACCCGCTGCTGTGGCTGCCCCGAGTTTGTTCCCCAGGCTCTCCTGGTGCTGCTGCCTCATACCCCGCTTGCTCCATGAATCCCTTCAGCGTGGTGTCCGCTTCTACCTTGCACATCCCAAACCTCAGCTTTTCCTGGAGGTGAGGACCTCTGCCCTCCATCCTTTGGATGATTTTCCCTGGTGGTTGAGCACAGGGTGAGACCATGTTCCTCTAGAGGAGCAGGGCATGGTGGTATTTTCTGTGGCTGCCTTGTGTGCAAGGTGGTGGGAGCATCCTAGGGACTCTCAGCTCTGGACCAGTGTGAATTGGCAAAATGTTTCCTGGCTGCCTTTCAGTCTGGTGGGTCTTTTCCATGGCAAAGCACGTGCTGGCTGCTCCCGCCCAGCTCTGGGCTTTGTCTGAGATGCTCAGTTTGAGATGCTCAGCGGTGTAACTGGGGTGGTAACAGTGAGTCCATTCATTGGCATCAAGGTGGCTGGAGGCTTCAAGCCTGCCCTTGCGTGGAGATTTCCATAGGGCTGAGGGACTCCCCGGCTCTTTCTTTACAGCTGAGATGCTACCTTGTGATACGGCTTTGGGCACATCTATCGGCAGCAGCGGTGAGCCCCTTAATTAAGGACTTCTTGTGGATGTCCTGTTGTTCCCAATGAAGCAGCTCTTCCAATTATTTCTGAAAGGCCCTTTCTCCTAATCTCCCTGTCTTTTGGTGGCTTACAGAGAGCTGTTATCACACAGAGGAGATTTCAGCCCTTGTTTAATCCTGTGCACGGCCATAGCAGAAAGGCCAGCTCTGAGGAGGACTTGGAGGGGTACATGGGCTGTGGCTGTGACTGGGGGTTCTTCCCCACATCCTCAGACTGGGCAGCTGCTTTGGAGAGCCCTGCTGGGGATGTGAAATACAGCATCTCCATCACAGCAGCGATGTCTTGTGGAGATGGGAGCTTGTAAGTGCAGAAGGAATGAAAGATTCTTTCAAAGGAACAAAACGATTAAAAAAAAACCCCACCAAGCCCTCTGCAGTATTGGCACTGGACTGGCTGATTTACCCCCAGCTCAAGGCTCCACCAGCATAAATGGCCATGGCCACCAGGCAAGGTCTGGCTGGGCTGTTAAGCTGCGTCCAGACTCCAGCTCAGAGCTGCAGGGTCAGCATGGACATGGGGACGCTTGTCCCATGCTGATGCAGCCGTGGACTTCCCTGGGTCCTTTCTGGTCATTTTTTTTGCCATGACACCAGTTGGGGCCATGTTCTACAGACCACTGAGAAAGCCCCAGTGCTGTGAGGAGTTTGCTACATCCTGCTCTTGTGCCATCACCAGCATCACTAGTGCCTGAGGCTGTGTGAGCTGGAGACTTTGATCCAAAAGCTTTTCCCCTTCTACAAGCACATGAGATTCTGCCACGCCTGCCAAAAGATGCTTGGTGGGAGGTGCTGTCCTGCCAGGGCTGGCCCTCACCATGGCCTCTCCCTAGACTGGAGCTGAGAACAGTGAAAACATGTTCTCTACTGGTAAGCTAGCCAAGGACCTTATATGCTTGTTGCACAGCCTTCGTGACCTGCTGCGAGGCTGAAGCAAAAGGTTTTTACAGAGATGAAGGTAAATATTAACTGAGAACAAGCTGCTGTCAGTAAGAATGTGGTAGCTTTTAACTGCAAACTGAAATGGGTGCCTCTGTGAGAGGGGTGAACGTTGCTGAAAGCAGGGGGCCTGTGTGGATCAACATGAGCTGCCTATGGGTGCTGCCCCCCTGCCCCGTAGGTGCTGCTCATGCACTGCTGAGCAGCAGCTTGGGTTGGGAGGTGACTGCCTGCAGTAGTAAGAGTGCTGGATCTTGCTGACACCATAAGATCTTTCCCAAGGTGTAACCCAGTCCTGCTGTCTGGGGGGTGACACAGGCTTTGCTGTTGTCTCCCAGTCCAGGTCCATCTTATGTTGCTTGGTTGGGGTTCCCAGTGGCATCCTAGGGACAAGTCCCAGGGAGGCATCCAGGGATGTGGGCTGCCCACACCAGCCACTCTTCTGCTGGGGCCAGTCTGGGCTCCATCTCTGCAGGAGAGGAGGTGGTAGTGTCCTGCTGTCCACAAGTGAGATCTGGGACCTGGGGGGCTAAAGCAAGTGGCAGAAACTGCTAAATAACAATCCGTGTAATTCACATCCCACACCAGCAATGGGTCAGAAGGGACTGGGGATGGAGCAGCTCTCCTGTCCCATCCTTCGGTTACTTTTCCATTGCTCTGAGCTTTTACCCTTTACATCCCAAGGCTCCCTTGCTCTTGGGCTGGTCCCCTTACATGGTGGCTGTGCCTTGTCCCCTTAAGCATTTTTGATGCTGCCCTGCCTACTCTGGACAACAACTCAGCCATGTCAGCACCTCATTCGGAGACAAAATCAATGTGCTCCTGAGGCAGAGCAGTCTACAGTGGTACCATGTCTCATGTCCTCTCCTCTCTCCCCCAGGGATTTCTTTCCAGAGGCTGGTGAGGACAGAGCAGGGGCTGCCTATGAAGAACTACCAGAGCTCCACCGTGTAAGTGTGGCCATGGCTGCTGCAGATGCCACTCTGCAGTCTCACACTGCTTGAGCAGCATCTCAGAGGTGTAGTGATGGGTGCTGGGGAGAAGAGATGGATAACTGGTCTGAGCTGTTGGGAGGGATGAGGAAAGTGGCTGTAACATTTCTACAGCTGTGGGTCTGTGGGCTCCCCATGTCAGTTATCCCACTGTGTGAAAACAGCTGAGGAAGGCAAAGTCTCCTCCACAGGGAGCTGCTGATCTTGGCACACCTTGGAGAACAGCCAGAGATGCTTTGATCTACCTGTTTGGGAGCCTCCACCTTTAAGGGGGTCAGAAGTTTGTCCCAGTGCAGCAGTTAATGGAAGCCTTACAGCTCTGGGTGCAGTCAGACTTTGCACCTTATTTGAGGGCTGGACCTTTCCTCCTGCTAGGGCACCTCATCTGTAAATAGGAAAATGAGCCTGAGCAGTGTGTGCCCTTCCTGGCTGCAGTGCTGGCCCCAGCCCTGGGGACAGTCCTCTGTGCACAGCCACCTCTCCTCAGTGCAGGAAACATGTCCTGCTCTTTTGGCTTGTCCACTTATGCCGTGCAGCTCTGGATCTGCACCTGTATCCTACCCAGCTGCACTGGTGCTGCTGTGTTGCCATCCCAGTAAAGCTCCACTGCTCTGCATGCTTATACTGGTGCAAGTGCCACTGATGATGACTTATAGCAGGGTGGCTATATTTGCACTGAAACCCTGGAAAACCTGGAGCAAAGCTGTGCACGAGATGAAGCTTGGACTTATTGAAAGCTAGTGCTCATTGCCTGGGGTCTCTAGAAGTGAGCACACCAGAGAGGTGGGCTACTTTCCTCTGTGAAGCAAAGCACATGCTCTCCAGACTGCAGCTTTGGGAATTCAAAGCCTGTGGATATTCATGCTGTGGTCCAGAGCAAAAATTCAGCTACAGGAGGTGGCTCTTCTTAAAGGCCAGAAGTGACACTCTGACCTGCATTTTGCAGGGGGAATATGGTTTGGGGGCCACTCTCATTTTCTAGCCCACCCCTCTCCCCCCCTCATTGTGTGTGCTGGATGTCCACTTAGGACAACTATCTGCTGGGTTGGTGCCCTGTCTCTTGTTGAGTGAACAATTACTGGGCTGGTGATATTGCAGAAGTGGCAGGAGGTATGGTGCCAAGGAGCAGGATGAGGATGCTTGTCCATTACCTCTTCCTGCCCATGGCTGGCAGTGCAGCATGGATCTGACACCCCTGCACAGCCCTGAGCCCCTCTGGCTGTGACCAGCATAAGAGGATGCTGCCATCTAGTGTGAATTTGTCTAATTTTCCATCCCTGGAAACACTCCGGGTCAGGTTGGAGGGAAGCTCTGAGCAACCTGCTCTACTTGCAGATGTCCCCTCTCACTGCAGGCGGGTTGGACTGGATGAGCTTCAAAGGTCCCTTTCAACCCAAACCAGTCTGTGATTCTATGATAACAGTTTCCTGTGCCACCATCATCTGAGCCTGGCTGCCCGGCCTAACCACCAGCCCCTTCTCCCCAGGACGGTGCTGCTGCTCAACCGCTCTGAGGTGCAGAGCGAGTTTCTCTCCATCGCCGAGAAGCTGAGTGCCAGTGAGCAGCCGCAGCACGCCACGCTGGTCATGCTCCTCGAGCACCTCTACCAGGCCACCTTCGGCACCTGCTGTGACCTGGACAGCCTGCACCACCTCCTGAAGGTAGGCTTAGAAAGCTTTGGCTTTGGTGATGCCATGATGCCTTTGGGAGCACTTTCATGTGGTTGGCTGGTGGATTTCCTGACCAAAATAATACTTGGTAGGCAAAAGAAAAACATGTGATAACGCTTCTTGTGGGAAAAATCTGCATCTTTCCCATGTCTTCTCAGGTTGGACCTGAGGTGTGTGTGGGTCACTCACCTTTTACTCTTTTACTCCTTTCCCCATCCTGAAGCAGAGAGGGGAAGTGCCCCCAGATTTGAAATGCAGCAGAAGTGTTTGTTTGGCCAGGAAAACAGCTTGCTTTGGTGTTTGGGGAGGGAAGGGCAAAATATTGTGAAGAAAACCACTTATGTGTTTTCAAATACTTTTTCCACCCTTCCCCCACCCCAAAAGTTGTGGGGAACTTGAAGCAGGTAGGAGGTACCGGGGAGAGAGATATAGCCAGTGGTAGTTAGTGATTCTGCCCAAAGACCTGGGTGTAGCCTTTGTGGAGGGTTACCCCCTTGATCTCTCACTTCGGCTCTGCTGCCTCCCAGTCCAAGCCTCTGGAAGAGCTCTCGGAGATCTACGCCAGCGCCGCTGACGCACAGGAGATGGCAGCCACCAGCAGCGACCCTGTCCTGGCCCAGGAGCGGCTGCAGTCTGTGCTGCAGGACATAGCCAGGGCCGCATCTTTTCCTGCCATCACAGGTCAGAAGCCACCCCCCACTGCCCCTCTTTCCTCCAGGGTTTTCTGCCGGCTTGATCCCTGCCGTGGTGACGAGCGGTTTGGCGTAAAATTTCAACTTTTGGTGAAAAGTTAAATTGCGAAAGGTGAAATGGTGGTCATTTTTTCACAATGAGAGCAATCATTGGAATAATCTCCCTGGGAAAATGGTGAATTCTCCAACACTGGGCACCTCTAAGATTCAGCTGGACAGGAGCTGGGCCATCATGTCTAGACTGGGCTTTTGCTAAGAAAGGTTGGGTCAAATGATCCTTGAGATCCCTTCCGACCTGGTGTTGTACAAACCTAGCACAACAGCAACTACAACGAAAAAACCACCACCCCAAGTCCTGTTTCATAACCACGCGAGGAGCCAGAAATGGTTTGTCATCTTTCATTAAACAGAACCAAACAAACAAAAAATCTCCAGCCTTTATGGGAAAGTTGAAAGCAATAAATCAGAAAATGATGGTAGCAGTGATGTCTGCTGGCTCCTACAGGTGTGAATTGTCCCCTTGTCCCAGTTGCATGTGACTTCATAGGAACAGAGACAGCAGCATTGGTGTCCTGCGTGACATGGGCTGACAAAAGCATGTGCGTGGGGTGGGTGGCATCTCCCATCAGCCGGGAGAGCTGTCCGGAGTGCTACTGGGGTTCCATGCAGAATGACTCCTCTCCCTGCTCTCTTCCCAGGTGAGGCTCAGCCCTGCAAGCTCCACACCATCCCCATCCCCACCGCTCGCTGCTACACTTACAGCTGGGATCAGGATAACTTTGGTAAGTGGAGGGGGGTCCCCATCCCTCCTAGTGAAACAACAGCCCTCTGCTCCTCACTGCAGGGACAGCTGAGCAGCGGTTCAGCTGGGCTGGGGCTCCCTTGTGCAGCTGGTGCATGGCACAAACTTTGCCAGGAGCCTGAAAGAGCTGGTAACAAACTGTTGGAGGGAGAGGTGAGACAGTGGATACCAGTGTTCTCTAGATGGGAGAGCATTTGAGTGTCAGCTCAGGCTATGATCCCAAGCAAAACCCTCATCTGAGCGTTGGGGACAAGACACTGGTGGCCCCAAAACACGTGTTGGCTGAGGTAGATCATGCAGGACTTATTCTCCTGGATGAAGTAGTACTTTGCATTAAGCTGGAAGAGGTTTGTTGCGTGCCAGTCCATGTGAATATTGATAGGATAGAGACCTTGTTTGGTAGAAAGCTCCTCTGCAAGGAAAAACCTTGCCCATGTCCTTGAGATAATTGTTGCTAGAAATGCCTGGCCACACTGAGATGTCAGGGCTTTGTGGGGTTGAGACCCCTCGGACGTCACAGCTCTTCCCTCACCCGCAGCAGGGATGGCCAAGGAACAAGGACCTTTGCTGTGCTCTCGGCCCGGCCACAGCAGTTTTGCAAGGGAAGCAGCAGCTTCCCCTTCTGCTGAGCTGGTCTCTCCAGCTTCCTCATTCCTGGAAGACCTTTTCTGTTCCTGTGAATGTTCACTGTTCATTGCCTGCTGGCCCCAGCAAACTGGACCAGAGGTCTGGCTTGGGCTTTGCAGTGAGTCCAGCCTTGCCAGGAAGCCACCCACGGTGGGGTAATTTGGGGTTTGATTAGGCAAGCACCTCGCTTTCCTCCTGCACTCTGGTTAAATCTGGATCAGCTGTGAGCATGTTGGAAATCTGCATAGGAAGGAAGCAAAACCCCAACTGGTGTTTGCCTTTTGAGAACCCAAACAGAATGTGACCTCAAGGAGAGAAACAAGTTTTGTTCTGAGTTGCGTCTGAGCCCCTTACGGAAATCTAAAACTGTTTAGTAGGAGGTTTTCAGCTTCTTGTTTGAAACCATGGAGGATCACAGACAGCATTGGCCGCGCTGCAGTAGCGCTGTGGGCCGCGCTGCAGTAGCACTGTGGGCCACGCTCATCAGTTTTCCAGTGGTTCGCTGAAGCCTGTGCCAGACATGATCGACCTCTGGTTGCCTTTCAGATATCCTCAATGATATCCTCAGCAAAGAGTGCAGTGTTGTGGAGCCCATGGTCTCGGAGGAGGAAGAGGAGGAGGAGGAGGAGGAAGTGGAAACCGATGGCTGTTCCCCCGTACGGGACTCGCTGCTTTCCCCCGTGTGTGCAATTTCCAAGGACTCTGTATACTCGGCACTGTCGGAGGAGGAATCTAAGCCTTCAAGAGTGTCCCTCTTCACCAGCTCCAAGGACTCCATCTCGGAGCTGACGGTGGTCTCCAGAAAGTCCCTGAAGTCATTTGTCTCCAGTCTGAAGGACTGCATGGACAGCGGGTATGCGGAGGACAGCGACGAGAGCTCCCTGGACACTGTGGGGAGGCCGGAGATGAAGGTGGAGAAGACCCACCACAAATACAGACACACGCTGACCAACAAGATCTACAAACTGTTCAAGAGCAAAAGCCAGCTGGTCTTGAGGAGGGACCTGAAGGACAGCCCAGACACGGGCTCACTCTCGCTGCCCCTGCGCCGGGCCGAGAGCCTGTGCACGCCCCAGGCCAAGCACCGCGTCCCGGCGCGCTCCCGGCGCGCTCACTCGCTGCCGCAGCACGTCCTGAGCCAGCGGCTGCCGGCCCCGCTCGCCCCGCGGCACCTCAGCCTCCACCGACGGCCCTTCCTCAGCTACGACGAGGACGCCAAGGTGTCCACGCTGCGCGTTGTGGTCTTTGGCTCCGACCGCATCTCGGGGAAAGTGGCCAGAGCCTACAGCAACCTCAGGTGAGCTGGGTGGCCTGGGGGAACTGGCCGCAGGTACCTGGCCCTGCTGGGACGTGCCGGAGGGCTTTGCTCACCCAGTCCTCTCCCACCTTTTCCTAGGCTCAAGGAGAGCACCTGCCCCTCGCTGACAAGGTACTTCAAGCTGCAGTTTTTCTATGTCCCTGTGAAGAGGAGCTGCTTGGCTCCATCGACCCCACTGATGCATCCCTCCCCATCCCTGGGGGACCCGCAGCTCCGGGCCACGGCACAAGTGGTAGGTGTCCTGCTCGCTGCAGTGCCACTGGTGCTCTGCTCAACCCTGAGAGGAACGATGGTGTCTCTTCCACCAGCACCAAGCATGGGTTGAGGAGCCCAGGGGTGCCCCCGGAGTGACCCCAGTGTGTCTGGTTTCAGGATCCCACCGTGTCTGGGATGGAGAGCAGCACCAATGACATCTCCCACTACATTGGCATGTTGGACCCATGGTACGAACGCAATGTTCTTGGGCTGATGAACCTGCCCATGGACGTCCTGTGTCAGGTATGTGCATTTCAGCTGGTAGGACTCAACACCCCCCTTCCCTGAGGTATGATGGAGCTGAGCAGAGAGTTTCTGCTTAGCGCTGAGCCACCACAGCCCTGTACAGCAGGCTGCACTGTGTGGACAGGATGGTAACGGAAAGTTCCTGGTGGTCAGGATGAGGGTCTCTGATCCCAGTGGGGTGGCACAGGAAATTCTTGGCACTGGGCTGTGAGTACCATGTAGCCCATTAGGCTTGTGACTGATTCTCTTACCACAGTCTGCCAAGCCAGAGGCTGAGCCCCACGAGGACTCCCAGGAACAGTTGCCCATCCTGGCAGACATGATCCTCTACTATTGTCGCTTCGCCACACGCCCCGTCCTGCTGCAGCTCTACCAGACAGAGGTAGGCAAAGGTGCTCAGCCCCACCTTGGCAAAGGGGAGGGGGGGTGTCTTCTGCCTGCACCACCAACTCGGGACCTGCCTGTGAAGTGATGGGGCACCCCAGGTGAGACAGAGCTCGGTCTCCTCTTACTCCCCTTTGGCTGATGCTCCTGGCATAGACATCGAGAGCATGGAGGTCCTGCCCACACAATCCTTAAGTCACACAAACAGTTTTCTATCCAAATACCTTTCCCAGTGACACAAAGTCAGTGGTGACAGGTTATTCACATTGCTGCTTTCCAAATCAAGCCCCTGCATGTAGCCTATTTCCCACCCCCTGCTCTGTGCATGGGGCAGACACGGTGAGGGAAGGTTGAAGTCACGGCTGCAGTGACTGCAATGTGCTGTGACATGGGACCCTCTGCAGTGGGGCTGTGGAGAGCAGAGCAACCTGAAGCGATGCCCAGACCCTGCTGTTAGGCTCAGCATGGGTTTTCTTTCCAGGGGGTTGGAGAATTTTCTTTAAGGGGAAAAGAGGGCTTTGGGCTGTTTTACTTGCTGGTGGTCTCTTAAAACAGTCTGAAGTACAGCTGAGGGCAGGTGTCACCCAGGGCAGTTGTTGAAAGGTGTATTTTGAAAGCATGAAAGCATTTTCCCAAACTGACTGCTTTCCCATAGAAAGGGGTGAGAGGGGTGAACATTGCGGGGCCAGAAGCTGGGTTTCCTCACCACCGTGTCTCCACGCTTCTCCCCCTGGCAGCTCACCTTCATCGGGGGAGAAAAGATGACCGAAGTCTTCATCCATTCCCTCGAGCTGGGCCACTCAGCAGCCACACGAGCCATCAAGGCGTCAGGTCTGTATCTGCCTCTGCACCCACGGCCTGGGGGTGGAGGTCTGCACACTGTTGGGTCAGGAGAATAAATGGAAAGAGGAGCTGGAGGGAGCGTGGGCTGCAAGAGGTGTCTGAGCCCAGGCTGCACTGTGAGCAAAGATCCAGACGTTTTTTCACAAATTTGGAAGTGAAGCATCACAGTTAGAATGGTACAATTGGTTTGGTTGGAAGACACCTTTAAGATCATAGAGTCCAACCATTAACCCAGCATTGCCAGGTCACCACTAAACCACGTCCCTCAGCACCACATCTCCATGGCTTTGAAACCCCTCCAGGGATCATGGGGACTCCATCACTGTCCTGGGCAGCCTGGGCCAGGCCTGGACAAGCCTTGGGAAGAAACTGTCCCTCAGGTCCAACCTAAACCTCCCCTGGCACAACTTGAGGCCATTTCATCCTGTCCTATTTCTTGTTCCTTGGGAGAAGAGACCAAACTCACCTGGCTCCAGTCTCCTTTCAGAGAGTTATAGAGTGTGAGAAGGTCTCCCCTGAGCCTCCTTTTCTCCAGGCTGAACAAACCCAGGTCCCTCAGCCTCTCCTCACCAAACTTGTGCTCTAGACCCTTCCCCAGCTTTATTGTCTTTCTCTGGACACACTCCAGCCCCTCAATGTCCTTCTTGGAGTGAGGGGCCCAAAACTGAACCCAGGATTTGATGGGTGGCCTCACCAGGGTACTTTTCTGCTGGACACTTCCCAGCTGCTGTTCCCAAGCCAGCAGCATTACAGGCTGTTCTTGTGACCCAAGTGCAAGACCCAGCACTTGGTTGTGTTAAGTCTCATCCCAATGACCTTGGCCCATTGATCCATTTCTTGCATTCCTCTTCAGGAGCAAAGCTGCGGCAATGCCTTGGGGTTTTTTTTTACTGCTGTTAACTCATAAACATAGTTGCAATAAACCAGCTTCAAGCCCGTTTCCTGTATCTCATCAGCACCTGGCCAAAAGCAGCTCTTCAACTTTTCTTCTTCCTGCTTTCTGTTGTCTGTGCTTCATCCAGGAGAGTCATTTATAACATCCCTCTTTCTGTGTCTTTAGTTTACTGGGCAAAACATGGTTTGTGCATGCACTTGGAGCCTTCCTGCAAGGAAACTCCATGAGCTTTTACGCAAGGAATTTATGAAATTATTAGAGAGTAGCAGCAATGGCAGAAGCATCTGCCTGCAGCGTGGTCTCTGGATACCGAGGACACGGTGCTGTCTGGCACGGTGCAGCTCGTGGAAGCATCCAATAATGCTGCCAACCAATAATACTGCATTTAAAGCAGATTGCTTCTTTTTCTTAACCAACTGCTTTTCCATGATCTTGCCTTGTCTTTCTAAACAGAGCTCATAAAATATCCTCCTTAGGAAGTGTCATCACCCCACTGCCCCAAAATACAGGCTTGGCCAAGACCTCTTCCCAATAACTTGTGAAACCACCAATCCTCTGACTTTGATATATATTTTTTTTTTATTATTT
>WUAM01000287.1:12290296-12307197 GCA_024336885.1 Actenoides hombroni
CAGTGCTGGGTCCAGCTCTGGAGTCCTCAGCACAGGAGAGACAGGGACCTGTTGGAGCAGGGCCAGAGGAGCCACAGGGAGGGCTGGAACCCCTCTGCTGGGAGGCCAGGCTGAGAGGGTTGGGGTTGTTCATCCTGGAGAAGAGAAGGCTCTGGGGAGACCTTCTTGTGGCCTTTCAGTACTTCAAGGGGCTCAACAGAAAAATGGGGAGGGGCAGTATAGTGACAGGATGAGGGGTAGCAGTTTCAAGCTGAAAGAGCGTAGATTTAGATTAGATATTGGGAAGAAACTCTTAACAGTGAGGGTGGTGAGACACTGGCCCACATTGCCTAGAGAAGCTGTGGATGCTCCACCCCTGGAAGTGTTGAAGGCCAGGTTGGATGGGGATCTGAGCAACCTGGTCTAGTGGGAGGTGTCCCTGCCCATGTCAGAGAAGTTGAAACTAGATGATCTTTAAGGTCTCTTCCAACCCAAACAGTTTTGTGATCTATCAATGAATCATTTGTATAACATATACATTCAGCTTGTGTATTTGCATATACGTGCAGTAGTATAAAGGACATGCTGCAAATTTCTTCTGCATATAAAATAGTTCCACGTACTTTTTACATTAAAAAAGCGTTAACTATGTATGTGGCTCTGTGCTCAGTGTGAACCTGTGTTACCTAAACAGCTCCACTGCTGCCAGGCATGCTATTAAGTATAGAATTTAATGAGCTATAGATAGGTAGGGTTTGGTTATTCACATATGGTGGCCGGATAGAGCAGGTAGCGGGGGGTGTGTGTGTGTGCCTGCTCTTTATGTAAAGTTTCTTTCAATAGATGTATGAAAATGAGAAATCTAAGCAGCCCCTTGCCATGAGAGTGGCCACAACCTGCAGCCAGGCAGTGAAAAACCTCTCACCATGAAGGTTTTACTCCATCACACGCTTGGCTCTCCCCCAGGTGGGACATGGGTGGGGGACAACATTTGCCCCATGGGTGCACCTGCTGTATGGCTGCAGCCAGCCCACTCATGGGGGGCTTGGTGCTTCCTTGGCCCTTGTGGATGCCCTGGAGGAGCTCCTCCTCTTCCTTGCCAAGACTGCTTGGCTGTTCCCGCAGCTGGTGGAAGAGGAATTTCGTCTGCCAGCAGATGAAGTGGATGGAAAAACTGGAAATAAATTCTGAATAAAGGCACAGTCATGACATTGCAGGGTGCTAGAAAGAGATGCTTCAGCTATCCCTCCCAAATTCTGTTGGTTGTTTTTTTTTTTTCTTGGGAACTTGTAAGCTTCATTAGTTGTGATTTTTCATTTCTCCTCTGTGGTTTTATCCCATCTTTTATCTTGTCTCAGCTCCTCCATCCCTGGCTTTAAAAAACTCAGGGAAATATAATCCCTAACATGCTGAACTTTTGGAAAAAGATCCCCAACTGTGAGGAAATGGGAAAAGAAAAAGGAAACGGTAAATCAATAAATAGTTTGTCATGTTCTTGATGTGTTTAAAAAACCCTGTTTGACCTTGTTGTGACATTCCTGTTTAAGAAACACGGAGCTGGTCTGTGAAGGAGAGGCAGACTCAGCAGGGATGAGTCAACACCAACAAAGGAACTCCAGTGAGGAAATTCTTCATGACTACAAAGGTAGGAGAGAGAGGCTGGTATCAACATGCACTTTTGCTTCTTCAGGAAACACCATTCTATATCTCTGATAGCATCAGCTATCCCTCGCTTTCACTAGGTGACACCAGCAAACCTCCCCATGGTTCACCTAAGACCACAGTATCATTTTCCTCATCCTACACATGCACATTGTGGAGCAAAGAGAAGGCTACACAGTGTCAGACTTGCCTGGCTAAGCTGGAAACTCCTTGCTGACCTGCCATGAGGAGGACACAGCCGAGGTGCTGGGAGACAGGTGACAAACAGCAAAAACAGGAGCATCTCGGGCAAAGGAGACACTGGGCTCCAGGAGCATGACAACCCCTTATCCTCACCCTGTGAGCATGTTAGTGGTGAGGGCTAGACAAGGAAAAGGTGGTCGAGCCCTTGCTGGAGAGGGTAAGGTATTCATGGGAAGCGTTACAGGCATTTTTGCATGAACTGGGAAGAGCCCAGGTGGGAGCTTGTGGCTTCAGTATAACTCAGACAGGGGGACAGGTCCCCTCGTGAGTAGGTGCACTCAGGAATCTTAAACACTTTAAATCACCTGAGATGAAGAAACTCCTACAAGGTGCTTTGGGACTCAGCTAAGGGCTCCCTCTTGCTGTGGTGTTTGGGAATGAGTGGAGAAAAAGTGAGGTTGGGGCACTAGAGAAGGACAAGTGAAGGACCAGCCTTCCGAAAGGGGGAAGGAGATGGAGGTCTCAGCTTAATTCAACTGCTGGGAACAGGCCAGTGCAAAGAAACCAAATGTCTGCAAGAACCTGGGAACAACAGAGAAGTGAGGGTGTTATTAGAACCAACCTGGGGATTCATCAGAACCAAACTAAGATTAAACCAATGTGTTTTCACTCCTACGGTAGCACAAAGAACCCTAAGGACATTGAGGAACCATCTGAGCATGGTGGAGTTTCTGTCACCACCTCTCCTGTGCTGCCTGTAAGGGAGCAGGAGAAACATGGACCTTGTGCAGCCAACACAGGTAGGATGGGAGGCCAGCACCCAGGGTCAGAGCACAGGTTCATTGCCAGGCTGGGAGCATGGAGGAAATTGGCTTTGCAGGGCTTGTCCCACTGCTGGGGCTTTCCAATCTCTTTGTATAATGAGATGGGAGATAGAGGATTTCATTATCTTCATGGGAGGTGGAGCATTTAATTACTGCCACAGGTGAGGCCAAGCCGTATGGTGACTGTGCTGGAGAAATGGAATTGAAAGTGAACTGAGCTGAGTGCATGTTTTTTATCTTTCCAGAAGTTGCCAGTCAGCAGGGACAAGCACCAAGCTTCTCCTTGGGGCAGCAGTGGCAGCTACATGGTGGGGCTGGGAGTGGCCGGGGAGCTATTCTGCTGAAAAAGCTGTGGGGATGCTGGGGATCACAAGCTGGAGCTGAGCTGCTGTATCCTACCTGGGGTCAGGCTTTAGCAGCATCAAGAGGAGCACTACTGACATGAAACAGCCAGGCCCTGCCTCTTTCCTCTGCCAACTGTCAGACAATGGGCAATGTGGCCCTGGAGGGAAGATGTTTAGATTCAGCTGGAGAAGGTTGATGATGTTGCAACACAGGTTCAGACCAGGCAGGTTGAAAGGGCAGGGGTGACCAGGCAGCTGGAGAAGAGATGGCTGTCCCGCCTTAGGCATGCGCTGGGGGCTGGTGTCTGCATCCAGCCCTGTCCTGCAATTCTCCAAAGAAGGAAGCCTTGGGATTACGCAAGAACCTGCTTAAGGGTTCTCTGCTGTACGCAGCAGATTGGAGGCTCAAGCAGCATTTTGAAAGCCCTGCTCATCCACCCTGAAAAACAGCTGCAGAAACAGCTTCTCCACGCAGCTTATCAGCTCAACAGAGTGACTGTGATTAAAAGGAGCTATTTCCTGTTGCACGCTATTGCTGGCAGAACTGATAAGCTCAAGAATTTGATCTCATTCCAAAACTGTCACCTTGGTACCCACAGGAGAGCCATAAACTTGGGGAAAAAGATCCTGGGAGGTGTAAGCAGCGGAAACCTGTAGCCCTTGGCATACATGCATGCAGAGCTCAAAGATTTGGACCAAAACCCCATTTCTCCCCAGCTGATCTCTGCCTCAGCTCTGGCAGGTCTCTGAAAACCTGAGTGAGCACAGGCATGCCCAGCTCATCGCACAGACAGCGCTGGACCCATTTTCTACAGGTACCTCCAAGTCTCCTGCTCATAAGTGGGTAACCTTGACTCGCAGTGGGTTTTCCATCACTGGGTGTTGACACCAGACATGTAATTGCAGCCCTGAGGATTGAGGGGGGGGCATGGAAAGCATTCTGGTGTCTTTTTTTTGCTGTTTGCTCATTCTTATCACCATCAATGTGCTTGGGTTTTCAAACCTGTAATTAACCTGTACGTGAGCAGTCGTGTCTCCTGGTCCTGGTACCTGTACAGTCTTTATCAAATAAGATATTTTCCAGCCTTGCAGGACATACTGAGATGTTTCTCAGATTTAAATAGTTTATGATTTATTATTATTATTATTATTATTATCATAATCTTCTGCTTATTTGTATCTCATTATGGATTTTTTTTTTCAAGTGAAAAAAAAATGTTGGAGTTGGCTTAGTTTGGAGAAAGGAAAAAGGCAACTTAAATGTCATCAAACAGGCTGTTTGCTTGGCTTTCCCTCTCCCCAAAATCCTCCAGTCTTCTATATTTGCTTAAAGCTGAACTAAAACCAGAATTTGGTGGAAATTTGAGTTACGATATCAAAATATTGCTTGGTTTGTGACCTGTTCCTTTATAAACTGTTAGAAAATCATCCATTGACTAAAGCCCTGGGGATTTGAACATCTGCCAGGAGGAGGTTTCCTTGCAGGAGAAGAAGCGGAGTTCAAACAGCGTTGCCTTCTTTGTGCAAATGCCTTTGCTTCCCTCAGAAACTCGGTTGACTTGCAAAGTATGTTATTAAAATAGCCACATAATGATGGAAAAATTAAAGCAAGGAAAACTAAAGCATCCATGAATAGAAACCAGGGTGGGAAGAGAAGTGTCTAGAGCTCCCCTTCAACAGGAGCCTTTGTGCCTTTGCAGGGTGTGGAGTGGTGGCCAAAATGGGAACCAAATATCAACGCCGTGATGGGGAGGAGAAATGTCTCCAACCAGCCTTGCTTGCTGCCAGCTCTGGCATTGCCATTGGTGCTTCTTCAGCTGTGCCAGTGTTGGTGTTGAGCAAGCGGCTGTGAGGCACGAGGGATCCTGCGTGCAGCTGCGAGGAGCTGGAGCATGACCCCGGGAGGGAGCCAGCCCAGCTGGTGTTGGACCCACAGTGTGACTCCCAGGAGGTAGCCAGCCTAGTCAGGGTGTCACAGCCCAACAATGGTGCCACATGCTCTTGGTGGGAAGCTGCTGCTGCTGGCACCGGTTCACGTGCCGGTGGTTGTAGTATCTCAAGAGGTGAGAGGGCTGCGTGTTGCTCCCATGGCAGGAAAGCCCTTTTCTGGGTGGTAAGTTCCTCTGCAGGCTGGAAAGCCCCTCCTGAATTAGTGCTTCAGGTGAGCTCTTTCTGTTTAATTTGGGAGATAGTCTTCTTCCCCATAAAGGGGGTTCAGACCGGTTCAAAGCTGTCCAGTATCCCATTCCCAAATAGAAGTGCACAGGTGTGGCCCTTTACAGTGCTCCTCTATTATCTGCAAAACAGGGCGGACAGCGTTTGCAGGGACAAAGAGCTGTTCTCTACCTGGTTCGTGTTGCTGTGAGAACACAAGAGGTTCTCTCTCTGCTTTATTTTGGTTCTTTCCCAGTTGTGGGGTTTTTTGGTCCTCTAACTGTAGCCTTTGTTTGAGCAGGGTCATACCTGGCTCTTCCTCTTATCATTGCCAGCAGAAGATGGCAGAAGCATGTTACTATCTGGGGTGATTTGACAGTTCCCCATCCTGTTCTCAGGGTGATAGTCAGCTGTGTTTCGGTGTCTAAAGACATCAGCTGCAAAGCGGCAGAAAACATGAAGAACCACCTTCCTCCCTGTTACATGTGTTACAAGAGAGTAAGACCTACACTCTGAGGAGGGCTAATGCTGAAATCCAGCTGCCACTATCACTAGAGCCAATGTGTACAGAAAAGGAAGGAGGAGAAGGTCTCCAGAAGGCCCTTTAGCTAAATGAATTTTGGATAGGGATCCCAAAGTCAATGGCAATGAGTGTGCTGGGAACTGAGGCAACTCACTGACATACTTCTTCTCTACCTGTGCAGTGGGAGAGAGCCCAGTTCTAGCAAAAATAAGGGGAAGGCTAAAGGTTTGAAATAACCAGTGGCCAGCTGAGAGGTGAGGCATGAAAACAAGCAACAGCAAGTGGGGTAGCTCAGCCTTGAAAGATATTTGCGAGACACCATCAAAGCAAGAGCAAAACTAATCAGGAGAGAAAAAACTGACAATCCTTTCTGCTCAATCTCAAGTGACAGGACAAGAGGAAATAGCCTCAGGCTGCACCAGAGGAGGTTTGGGTTGGACATGAGGAAAAATATCTTCCCTGAAATGGTTGTCAAGGGCTGGCCCACCCTGCCCAGGGCAGCAGTGGAGTCCCGATCCCTGGAGGGGTTTCAAAGCTATGGAGATGTGGTGCTGAGGGACATGGTTTAGTGGTGACCTGGCAGTGCTGGGTTAACAGGTGAACTCAATGATCTTAAAGGTCTTTTCCAACCTAAACGATTCTGATTCAATGTCACAGCTGTGCTGTCCAGAGGGCCAGGCTGGGGGCAACCGGCTCTGCTGCGCTCTGCGGTGATTCTGTACCAGGGCCAGGACACGTGTGTGTGTCCTTCATGAATGGGAGAGAACATGAATGAAAACAAGACAGGGGAAATGAGGATCGCATCAGCTGCTGTTGTGGGCTGCTGCTGTTTCCCCGGAGCCTTCCTGCCTGCAGGACGGCTGCTGGGGGAAGGGGATGCTGCTCAGCGCAACAACTTGGCACCGGTGTGGCGAGTGGGAACTGAATGCAAGTAACACTGACAGTCAGTTCAACGGCCTCCTCCTGCCTTTCTCTCCCAGTCAGGAAGGAAGTAGGTTATTTTTAAACCTGGGGCCCAGGTATGCAACTATACCTAATGCCTTTTCTCATGTAAAACAACATGGGAAGTGATACGGTATCAGATGCAGTTCCCACGGTGCCTCTATAAGTACTTTCTCCCCCCAACCTACTTATCCCCAAAAAGTTCAGACCCTCAAATGCTGCTCTTGGTAACACTTGGGGTGCTAAGCTGACCTAGCAGGGCCCTGGCCATAAGGAGGGACAGTGCTGGCTGTGGCAGACCCCAGCTGGAGGGGTCGGCCAATGCTACTGAGCTGTCCTGAGCACTTTGTGCAGTGAAGCGCGGGGTGTGCACGTGTGCTCCATCTGCTGGGTGCACTGACAGGGCTGGGGGTTTCACCCACATCCCATAGGGATGAACATTTATGTTCGTCCACTGATGAACATGACTTGAGCCTATCCTGAGAAGGGCAATGAAGCCGGGGAAGAGTCTAGAGAAATATCTGGTGAGGAGCGGCTGAGGGACCTGGCGTTGTTCAGCCTGGAGAAAAGGAGGCTCAGGGGAGACCTTCTGGCTCTCCACAACTCCCTGACAGGAGGTTGGAGCCAGGTGGGGTTGGGCTCTTCTCCCAAGGAACGAGCAACAGGACAAGAAGAAATAGCCTCAAGTTGTGCCAGGGAAGTTTTAGGATGGACCTGAGGAACAATTTATTCCCCTCGAGGGTTGTCAAGGACTGGTCCAGGCTGCCCAGGGTACTGGTGGAGTCCCCATCCCTGGAGGGGTGTCAAAGGCATGGAGCTGTGGTGCTGAGGGACATGGTTTAGTGGTGCCATGGCAGTGCTCAGTTAATGATTGGACCTGATGATCTTAAAGATCTCTTCCAACCACATTAGTTCAATTCTATGTCCTGATTTGGGCTGGGTATCCCTGGTCCATGCAGCCCTCCCATGTGCCAAGCTGGGTTTTTGCCAGTGTATAAATGGGTCTTCTCCCTGACTGTTAGGGCACTGACAGCCCTGAGCAGCCTCACCTGGGGCCCTATCTGGGCTCATCCCACCAGCTGCACTCCTGACACTGAGTCACAAATGACGACAGCATGATGCCCATCTCAGCACAACCAGAACTGCTCTCACCAAAGCACAGCCAACACCCCAGCTAACACAACAACAAATTTCTCTGCGAACGAATTCCAGAAGGGGCCAGGCATTCCTTGCCCAGGCTATGTCCCCGCACTGGCAGTGAGCAGGCAGGAGCTGCTCTGGGCAGCTGCAGGGGCTGGCATTGAGCAAAAGCAGATGTGCGCGAGATGCTCCAGGCGGGAGGTGCTGGCAGAGGCACAAAACGCCGTGCTTGGAACGGGGAGCTGGAAAAGTGTCTCCTTGGACAGACTCCTCCTTGTCTCTCGTAGCAACACTGTTTATTTCGAGGCGCTGGGTGTGCAGCCTCAGGCGCTCGCTCTGCCTCGGCTGGGAGGCAGCGGCACTGGAGGAGTTGACCCTGTGCGGGATGGTTGGGGGCACGGTGGAGGCTGCAGCAGCACCAGGGCTCACCACATCTGCCCCGGGACAGGCATGTCCCAGAGCAGCCTGACCTGCATGGCTGGTTTCTGGGGATGAAAGGCAGGGCATGGCTGAGCCCTCTTTCACCTGATCCTGCGTGTCCGGAGAGCGCCAGGCGAGTGTGACCCGCGCAGGGACAGCTTTCTCCTTGGGGGACTTCTCTGTGAAAGAGGAAGTTGTCTTGAAATAACTCTGGCGCTTCCCTTTTTGCTTTGCAGACTTTGAAGTGCGCTGCAGAGCCCGGCAGCCGCCCCAGCACTCGCCTGGCACCCACCATTCTCCTCACCGGGCAGAGCAGACCCTGTGATGACTCCAGGACCTCTCTCTGCTCCCCCCATGCTGGACAGGACCTCGAGTGCACGTGTGACTCGCCAGGCTCACCAGTGCCTGCCCTGAAGAAGCAGGTAAAGTCCTGGAAGGTGCATTGCTCCTGGGTCCTCGGGGAAATGTAGTGCTTGTCCTCTGCCTTGTCTTCTCTCTGCTCCTTTGAGAGGTTCCTGCTGCTCCGCTGTTTCCCAGTGTTGTGCTTTCCCTGGAGGGTGCTTCATGTCTTAGAGGGTGGCAGTGTATGTGTGAGTGCTGCATCCCTGTGGATGAAAGACACTGGAAAGCCCTTGAACAGAGGCAGTTTGCTTTCCTTTCTCAGAGTAAATTAGGGGAGGTGGCACCGATGCTGCTGGAGAGGATGAATGTGCTGCTTTTCTGCAGGTAGGGAATATTTGTGCAAGCTTCCCCTGCTGCACCCTGCCAGCGAGTGGGGTCCTAGCTGGAAACGCTGTGTTTGCCCTGGAGCCTGTCCCAGGGAAGAGTGTGGGGGGTTTGTTGCCTGCACCCCTGGGGAAGATGCGGGTAGTTTGATGTTGTTACCCCTCTGGCACTCGTTCGAGGACCCCGGCCACTTGCTGCACTCACATCCCCCCCCCCCACGCCCCACAGCCAGCCAGCAACGGCTGCTGCTCAGCCCAGATGGGGTGAGCGACTTACATCACTGACTTGGGGCTGTTTCAGCACTAGCTCGTGATTATTCATTTTGCTCTGTGTCAAACAACTTCCAGTTGCAAAGAACAGTCACCTGCCCAGAACCACTCCCAGCCACCTCCTGCTCTTGCCCCGGCATTGCTGGGGCTCCCCACTTCCAGCTCCTTGCCCTGTAGACCAGTCAGTGCTCTTGCACCCAGCCCAGGGCTGATGCTGTGCTGGGGTGGTGTGTGCTCCAGCGCTGGCTGTTCGTGCAGGCGTGTAGCTGCCCAGCTTCCCCTCCCCTTGGCCTGGGGCCTCCTCTGTCCCTTGGGGGCCCTGAGTGCTGCTGCAGCAGTGACAGGGCAATAACCAGCGATGGCAGTGGTGATAAGGAGGAGAGTGCAGCAACCCTGTCCAGAAAGGAAACTCGAAGAAGAGTTCTTGGGGCCCTAGATTCGAAAAAAAATGTAGATAAGCCAACTCTGTGCAACAGGCAGGTTTCAGTCCTCCTTCCCCTGTACCCTGCTAAATATTTTCCTTGGCATCCTCTGGCAGCATTGGAGGCTCCGAGGCAGAGCTGTTGCACCATGCCTGCTCACCTCCCTGGGATGCTGTTGCCCTCCCTCCCAAGGGAGCTCTCTGAGCACTTGTGCAACTTAGCAGCAGTTTTTCTCTCTGTCCCTTGACAAAGCTTGAACACAGAAAAAAGTTCCTCTGGGCTCCAAGGATTGATTCATCACCTCTGAGCATTACACGAACTTTTAGGTGTGTACTTGTTTGGTACTTTAGTTGTGGAGTGCGTACGTGACTCCCAAGGCTTTCTCAACCTGTTTCCGATTTCCTCCGTGGATGGCTCAAATCCACCAGACTTTAGTTCAGCTTTTACAGCTTAGCGTCCTACTGAACCTCTAAAGGCATGTCCTACATCTGCAATGGAAGAAAACATGGATCAGTCTGGTGAAATACATGGCCATCCTCTGCTCTGCCCCATGAATCTGTCAAAGCTGAGCAGCTTTCTCTCAAACATTGTGACTTGAGGAAATAGCTTGAGCCCTCAAAGCCTGAAGCTGCCGTGGCAAGACCTGGACCTGCTGCCTGCATCAGGCACTGGCCACCACACAGCTCTGCCCTGTAGCCTCTCCCTGCCAGCTGTGAGGGGCTGGGGCTCCAGTGCTGGCACAGAGCTGTCGTGGCATCCAGTATCGGAGGGCTGCCAATCACAGGATCAACTGTGATGGTGTTTCTGCCCCAAAATAGCTTGTCATATAATTTCGTTCTTTTAGCCCTGTTTCCTAAAGAGGCAGAGATATGAGACTGCACTGTCTGTTGCCTGTCCATCATTCTGCCCATATTCCTGACTAGATGGCCCCAAGTCAGACAGAGAAAACTTTTTGGCACAGGGTGAGATGGCACAGTGCATCTAGCAATGGTTTTACTGGAGTTTCCTGGACCTTATGCAACAACACGTTCAGGTTGTCATATGACAGAAACTTTGCTTGCTTTATTGCTATAAAAATAAAATAGTTTTCTTCATGGAAGGTCTATGAGGGAGGTGACTGGCCGCTGTTCCCCATTCCAGGCACCAACTTGCATATCCCCATTGGCTCAATTTCCATTTTCTCTTTTGTGTTTAGATGGTTTTGCTCTGGGAGTCCTGTGAATGCTACCTCAGAGCAGTTCTGCTTGTGTTGCACATGGTCTCAACCCACTGGTGGCAGGGACCATGATGTAAAGCCTGTCTGTGTCCCCTTTGGCAGGGGTTGTGACATCTTACTGGGGTATTCCCATCTTCCAACCACCTTCTGATACATGGGGTGGGCACGGCTGCTGTTGTGGCAGGGCCATAATGACCTTTTAGCAGTCACCTTTGTATGGGTTTTCAACCAGCTTTGGGGATGTCAGAGGCAGCAGCATCCCCCCTCCCCAGCATCCCCTGTGTGCCTAGCCTGGGAGGGGATTTGACAGAGGGAAGCTCTGATTTTCACAAGAATTGAGAACTCCCCTGTTCCAAGTGTTTGGTAAAGAACTGGTCCAAGAGGACTCTGGTTGTATCTAGCCTTCCTAACACTGACCACATCTCTTATTCAGAAGTGGGAGCTCTCAGGACTTGCTTTTCCAGTTGCTTTCTTGCTTTTGGGAGCTTTGCTGGTGTTAATGGCTGTTCCGAAGGCAGATGCTGTGTTGGCTGAGTCACATCTTTCTATTTTGAGGTGTGACATGCCTTGAAGACAGCACCGTCCATCAAACATGGTTTGGGCAGGAGCTCTTCGAGTCAGCTGCTGTTGTGAGTGATCTGTGCTGGGACAGGTTTTGCTTGTGGGTCTCTAGAGTGGTTCTCCAGTCCAGACTGGCATTACTGGAGGGGGGTGTTCGTGGTCCTACTAAAAGCAGTGGTTTCTATTGTTGCCTGTACCATGGAATTAAATCTAGGTATTGACCTTGTCCTCCTGGTGCAACATTTTATACTCACCCCTCCCTCGCTAATCTGCTCCTCTTTGCTCTCTGTGTTAGCCCCGTCAGCTGTTGTCATGTTGTTTGTTCCCCACTGCCAGAGCAGTGTCAAGAGCACACCACCAGCCTGGCCATCTGCTGACAGTGGGGGAAGGTGCCATGGACAACACGCTGAGGTCACCCTGACTCTGGCCACCCTCCTCCTGTGACTTGCCTCCCAAGCCCATGGGCAATTGCTCTGTGACCTCCCTGAGCCCCAGTGACTTCCCCTCTGTGGTTGGGCAGATGTGGCCACTTGAGTACGGCTTCCAGCAGAAGCTGGGTGAATGCTCCTTCTCTATGGAGGGGAGCAGCACTGTGCAGAGCCATGGACTGAGGCACCATCACATCACCTGGGGAGAAAAGACTTAAGTTATAAATAATACTGGATTCACTGATGAGGCTTCTGGATACAGGTAGACATGTGTGTGGTCCCTTCTGGTCTGGTCTCCAGATTGAGCCTGTGGTCAGGCAAGGCAGGTGGGTCCCAGTGTGCTACCACAGGCTACAGTGCCCAGGAGCTGCAAGGGACAGCAGTGCAACACAGTGGCACCAGCTGAGCCATGTTCATGAACTCCTACCTGAGCACATCTTGTTTGCAGCCCGGTGAGAGCTGCTTGCTCAACAACAAGGGATGCTGAATGCACCCTAAAACTGCCGTTTAAACCCCAAATTTCTTTGCATTTGGCCTCTCATGGGATGGCTGCATTAGGGAGCCTGAGCTCTGTCAGCTTTTATTCCCCCTCTCGAGTGGACAGCACTTGCCTGGGCTGTTTTCATGAGCAAACTTGGCAGCGTTTTTCAAATCACGCTTATTTTTTCTCTCTGATTGTTTTTTCCAAAGCCAATTCTGGGAATGGAAAGAGATGCTAAATCTAAAAAGCTGATGCTTCCGGAAAACTAGTTTCTTTCCTTAGAAAGAATGAATTGTGACGTTGGCAAGGAAGTCTCCAAAGAGTCATTAGTGTCCAGGAAGCCGCTCAACTTCCATGCCAGCTTTAGCAAAGGGCTCCAGGGCTCATTCAATCATGATGGGCAGATGAATGTCCACTGCAGCGCAAGCTGTGAAGACGTGTCATTAGTGAGAGGGCTGTAAGAGCCGTTCTCACCTTCTCCCTCCATGGGCTTGAGCCTTCTGGAAGGGCTGTGCCTTGCCAGAGCCGTCAGCAGGCAAGTAGCGCAGCAAAGTGTTGCTGGAAAGCAGAGTCTGAGCTTTGAGATACATTTCCTTGGCAGTGAGAGCCTGAGGGAGAGCATCTGGTTTCATATTGGAGCTGTCTGAAACCACAAACCCTGCCAGGTTTTGAGCTGAGACTGAAAAATCAGTCCAGAAGGGGAGCTCTGGGCTGCTCCACAGCATGCATGGTTCCCCTGCCTCTTCTGCCTCCACCTCAGCAGTCTGTTCAAATGGGGACAGAAATGAGGCAGGTGATCTTTACGTGGGTTTTGAGCTTCGAAACAAACTTTTGCTTAGTTTTCATTTTAACTGAGACACCTTGCTCTGGGGCTGATGTAAGGTGAGATGGAGCCAGACCCTGCCCTTGGTGTTTATCCTTGGCCATGATTCAGGTCCTCAGGGCAGCCTGGAGCTGTTCCTGCCCAGACATTAAGGAGGACCAGAGGCTGGAAAGCTGCATTTGTCCCACTTTCCTACGTGAGCTGTGCAGCTGGGCTGGTAGTCAGGACCAGGTCAAAACCAGTGTCTGTTCTACCGGCAGATGGACGTGGTTTCAAAGGAGTGTGCAAACATGATGGCACAACTGCCTGTGATGGGTTCCCCTGGGTGACTTTGCTGCAGCATCAGTTTCTCCTGGTGCAAGTGATGATGCTGGGTCCAGAGCAGCAATCGCACAGCATCTCGGGAGCTGTTGGCTGCAGTTTTGAGCAGCCCAGAAGATGCAATGTCAGACCCTCAGGTTGACTTGGGGAGAAGGAGCCCTTCAACTCAAGTGGAGAAGAAATGCCCCTTTGGCTCACATCTGATCCTTGTGCTCCAGCCGCTCTCACCGGAACTAGAAGGAAGCACAGCTTGGGCAGCTGCCCGGGGCTGTGTGATGTTAGACGGAGCTTCTGATGTGCTACTTTCATAACTGATCTCACTTGAAGGCAACTGCTTGGAGAAGGGGGAGGGCAGCGCGAGGGGGAGGCAAATTCTGGTCTGCTCCACAGGACATCTGTCAGCTCATGACGAAAAGCTGCAAGAACATGCGCTCGTGTGTCTCCCCTTCAGCTGAGCGCTCACTGCATCTCCCTTCAGGACGCTCTGGCACCAAGCAGTTCGCTTCCCGCTGCCCATGGTATTTGTATGACCCTTCCTCCCAGCGGGAGCAAGCCGGGGGATCTGCTGCAGGAGTGGGAAGAGTTGGGATTAGGGTGGTAACTGCTGGTGGGATGGGGGAGAGGGGAGAGGAGCGTGGATAGGGGAACAGCTTCCCATGTTTCATTCCTGTGCAAAACAGGGGGGGTTTTGTGAGTGTCTGTAGTCGAGCTGATAAACAACCCCAGGAAACCTCAGACGTACCCGTGTAGTGAATTTGTAACTAAATACAGGGCTGCAGGCAGCGTGGAGAAGCTGCCTTTGGAGCGGGACTAAATATAACTCAGAGAAAGCAAACATGTGTGCACCATGGGCTGCACTTGTCCCGCTGAGTCACTCCTGTCATTGGGTGAAGTGAGGAGGTGGGAGAGGAGACATCCCCCAGGGCTTGTTATGGTCAGCACAGCTCTGGGCAATGGGGCTTGGGACCCTAGGCAGGGTGTGCTGGGCAGCGGAGGATGCCTGGGTGTGTTGGAGAGCTGGGGCAGGATGGTGCAACCAGGTTTCCCAAGGGAGCTGCCCGCTCGCTGCTAGCCCAGTTCCCACCCCAAAAGGGTTGGGGTTGAGGTTTTCTTTCATGGCCTCAGATATTTCTGTGTTGCTTGGTCTGTGTCTCGCACGTTTTGCCTAGTCCGGGGCTCCTGGGTTTTAGTGATTTCCACCAGCTTTTGATGATCTGGGAGATGGAGCAGCAGGTCTTTTGCTGTCTCCAGGTAACAGTCCGAGTCACTTTTCTCCACTAAATAGGATGGGGTTGAGGCAACTCGTGGATGGACACATCCTTCTGTCATGAGATTTCAATTCCACTCCGGCATCCTCACATACTGAGGGCTTAAAAAGGACTGAGCTTCACATCGGAGCTAAGAGGGAAATATCCTTTCTCTTGGAACAGGGACGTGCTTTCCTGCAGAGCTGGACTGTTCCTGCAGTGGCTGCGTGAGGCTGTGGAGGCAATTCCATTGCTTTGCCACATGCTTGCTAGGAAGTTTGCCTGGCTGAGTTTTATCATTAACAGTCAGCAGAATGGAACAAACTGGGGGACCTGGGCTGCTCTGGGGTGGGACGTGACCCAGGTGACGTTCCGGGACTCATCTCTGGCCCTGGTCAGGATGGATTCCCCTGCACCTTATAGAGGCTCTTGAGTGTTTGCTGGCAATGTGCTGGAAGCACTTTTGAAAATCCCTTACCTCTCTTGGTGGTGAGGCTGTGCCTTGCTTTGACTGTCTGCTCAGGCTACAGCTGCTCAGGGGTGCTTGGAGGCTGGTGGCCAGGTGAGCCCTTTGCTGGTATGGGACCACCAGTGCTGAGTCTGAACCAGGGACCTTTGGGACTGGAGGTCACATATCCTGACACACATAAGGGTGCTAGCCCACGTCTAGATAGTTTTAATTATAACAAGTGTTAAGTGAGTATGGATCCTCCTTCATGGAGGACAAGAGCAGCTGATGCTGCCCAGCCTGGTCTCTGCACGCAGTAGGAACCAACGACCCTCTGCCTGTACAACCTGCTGGTGCCCACCTATCCATAGCTGGGACTCTCCAGACACATCCAGAAAGCAAACAGGGTAACATGTGACCAGCAGAAACCTGCCTCGTCACAATGTCTTTGGTGCCTGTCCTGCAAATGACCAGCTCTGAGAGAAAGGAGAGGGCATCAGTGTGGTCTCCCCACCATGTCTTCCTGTCTGTAAGCACTGGGGAGGGGACAACCCTTGAGGAAGGTGACTATTTCCATCTGAAGGCCTGGGCCAGAGCATGATGAAAATGGGGAACCCATGCTCAGGAGGAAAGTGGTTCAGTGGAGTGAGCACCGGGAGGATGGAGAGGTGAGGATGGAGGCAGACAACTGGAGGATCCCAGCCCCACTGGCCTCACCTCCACATGGGGCTGCACTTCATCTTGTATTAGCTCGCCCAAAACAGAGAGGCCATCGCAAACTGCTCCCCACCTCTGGATCCCCATTAACTGCTGCCCTGCAGAGGAGGAACACTGAGGTTGGGTTTGTAGGGTGCTCAGCACCTGATGGTCAGACAGATCCTGCTCACATTCTCTCCAACACCCTTGTAGTTTGGAAGGGAGGATGAGGCTGCAAAGCCCTTTACACCATAGTCTTACCTGCCAGCTTCACTGTTTTCACTGTGAAGACCTTAGTTGTTAAGAACATAGCCACATGGTTCCCATCACTGTCCCAGCCCCATTGGAAACATGGCTTTCGAGTCACAGAACCCCTCGGAGTTATTGAAAAGTGAAAGGAGGAATGTGACTTCTCTTCTTGCCCTTCCTTTTAATTTTTTCTTGAAAATGAAATTAAATGGAGCTGATGCCATGGGTATTTTAAGAATTGCAGGGAGGAAGTGGGGATTTGCAGCTCTGCAAAGAAGTGGGATGAATGCAGAGAAGACTCTGGTCTTGCTGAGCTGGCAGACAGCAAAATAACCAGTTACGGGATGAAATGTGTCTTGTGTCTGCTGCAGGGAAGGGAAGAGATCCAAGAGGGGAGGAGGGGGACAGAAAGCAGAGAAGCCCTCGTGGGTGTGGATCAGAGAAGTAAGCGGCTTCTGCCTCTCACTGGCACTTTTGCAGGGTTTGCTTTTAAACTCTGCACCGTCATATTTCCCCTTGACTCATCTGGCGTCTCCCCATGGTCATGTGTGTTGGCTGGGGCTTGTGAGCCCTTCCTGTTCTGGGTGGAAAGCTTGTGGTCACCAGTGAGCTCAGCCACATGCACACGGGGCTGAAGGGAGCCCCATCAGCGCTCAGCAGTGTTGAGTGTGGGCTCTGGTGCAGATGCTGTGGGGATCGCTGCTCCACCATCTATCTCCCACCTGCCAAACCTCAGCCAAGGAACTGGTGCCCTTCATCTGTGCCTGATCCTCTGATCCTGCATGCTGCCTCCTCCTCTTCCTCCTCGCAATTTTCTGCTGGGACAGTCTTGTGACCCGAAGA
>WUAM01000287.1:12316906-12332124 GCA_024336885.1 Actenoides hombroni
TTCCACCTGAACAGAAGGAAAAACTTGTTTGCTGTGGAGGGTACCAGAGCCTGGCCCAGGCTGCCTAGAGAGGCTGTGGAGTCTCCTTCTCCAGAGAGATTCCAAACCCACCCAGGACACTGAGATCCTGGGCCCCCTGCTCTGGGTGACCCTGCTGGAGCAGGAGGGTTGAACAAGATGATCTCCAGAGGCTTCTTCCTACCCCCACCATGCTGGGATTCTGTGAAAAACCATGGCACCCCAGCGCAGAGCTCTATCTTGTCCCTGGCTGACAGCTGCAGGAATCGGGGTTTGCCCCAAAAGTAATGGGGAGCCATGGGCAGAGCAGGGAATCTTTCCAGGCTTCTCAACGCTGCAGCAGCCAAAGGCAGACAGCCTTTGCAAATAGCACAGTGCGACACGCTTCCGACCACCCCCAAATCTTCCTCATTCCACCCCAGCCATCTATGGTCACAGGTAGAGTGGAAATTTCTCCTGCATGTCACTCATTTTTGCCCCATAGGGTGTCAGATAAGAAAACCTAACCCAGTATCCTGTCCTGAGAGCATCTGATGGAAACTTTGTGATGGATTTTTTTGTTTCATTGATTTATCTTGTCATTTTCTGGTTTTGTGTAGAAACCTCCAGCACCCTTGTCATCCTTGTGTGACCTGGTTTGTGGTTTACTGAGCTGTCATGTGTGGAAGTAACACCTTTGGGTTTTTTACGAGCCTGCCTCATTTTACCCAACGCCCTCTCGTTCCAGGGCAGGGATGAAACGCCCATGTCCTCACTTCACCTCCTCCCCCCAGCCTTGTGAGGAGCTCCTGATAGTTGTCCTTTGTGCAGAAACCTCCCCATTCTATTTTTTTTTCTACATCTTTGCCAGTTTTCCTTCTGAGCTGGAAGGATGGAGCCGCCTTGCTTGGCACTGCTCAACTCCTGTGTCTCCAGCCAGCTGCTGCTCAGCTCTGGGAGGGCCAAGCACCCTCTGCAGTGACTGTCACCTCCCTCCATCAACACTGCTCTGTATTGCATGCTGGAGTCAGTGTTAGGCCAGTGCAGATCATTGTGAACCCCCTGCAGTTATTCCTAAGATGTGGTTCCTGCCTCTAAGCAGCTCTGAGGCCGTTTCCAGGCTGTCTCTCTCAGGCTATGGTGGTTTCGTTTCCACCAGTGCCTTAGGGAGGGATCTTATCGAGTGGCTTTTGCAAATCCAGATAGACAGGACCACACACGCCACCCTCGGCTACGGATGCAGGAATTCCTTTGAGGTCTGCCTTCCTCTGCAAATCCATGTCCTTCCCTCCCCGTTAGACTTATTATCACTCTGCTACTTTTATCTCTCCTTGCCCAGGAGGGGTATTGGGACTCCTGGTCTGTAATTCCCTTAATCTCCCTCAAGCTTTTCTTGGAAATTAATGTCACTTCGTTGTTTTGGTTTGGTTTTTTTTTTTTCCATTCCTCTGGTGCTGCAGCAGCCCTGAGCAGTCAGTACCAGCCACAGATGATCATTTAGCAATTTCGTGCTTGAGTTCCTCTGATGCCCTGGGCAAATATCAGCTGATCTCAGCAATTCACTATTATTTATTTTATTGATCATTTCTAAAGCTTTGCTGCCATCAGTTCTGTTTAACTCTGATCCATCAGCACAGCAGCCCTGAAGAAAGATGCTGGAAATGTCTTTGGGGTGGAAATGTCTTTCCCAGGAGTTGCTGGAGCTGTTGTTAGAGCCAAATCAGGCTGCAGGGAGGAGTCGGAGCTGTGTCACCTTGGGCATCCATCTGGCTTCCCATGGGCCAGGATAGGGATGCAAGAGCATTTCTCCTTGTTCACTGTGGTCCCATACCCACCAAATGTAAGATGGGCTCTTCCTAGAGGTTTTGTATTTCCACATGAGATTTTGCCACAGAAAGGAGCTCCTTAATGAGGTCAGTTAGAAACTTTTTCTCGCCCTCTCCCACCATGGCTGCTGCTTATGCCCTGCACAGTTCTTGATGTGCAAACCACGCTCCCGCAGCAGCTCCTGGAGCCTTCACATCCCTACAGCAACCTGCAGCCCTGTGGGTTGGCAGCGGCCATGGCAGTGTGGTCCATCCTCCCACACTCCTCCCCAGAGCTTGACTTGCATGGGATATCCACCATGCAGGACCTGTCTGCCCCAAGGGCATCCTGCCCACACTGACCCGGGCAGTGTCACCCCTAAGCCAGGGTGAATGCTTGTGCTCACCTTGTGTGTCTGAGATGCTGAGTAGACAGACCCCAGCACATCCTGGGGGCTCTGGTGGCTTCTCCAGTTCTGGTCTCTGCTTCTGCCAGTGCCACTGCCCATCCCAGCATCCTGCCAGCTGCTGCCTACACTGACCTGTGCCTTTTGGTTCCACAGGCGGAGCGAGGTGACTTCAGGCATTACATCATCCCCTTGCTGCACACGCTGATGTACACCTTGATAAAGGTAACCTACTTCAGACTTTGCTGGGGCAAGATCCAGGGGAATCAGAAGCCGCAGGAGGGGTCACCCTAAGTCACTCAGCACCTATTCATGTGCTGAACTTCCAGTGCTTGCCCAGCAAAGCCCTGGGACTACTATGAGTGGGCTCAGCTGTGCATTTCCCAGTGTGCTGGGCTGAGACAGTGTCACTTATGACCTGTGTGGGAGTGACAGGTCCTTCCAGCTGACCCCCTTTTCTGGAGGTGTTCAGGTACCTGATGATACAGGAAGCCACAGCCCAGCAAAACTCTCAGCCCACAGCCCTTCAGTGGGTATTACTGGAGGCTTCCAAACCATTTCAGGGCCTGATTCTACTTCGTATACTGCATTTAAGCCCTTATTGAATTTGGTGTAACTCTGTGCCCTCCCACCCCGCAGTCTGTTGTGGGGAGAGCCCCGTTAGGGATCACTGCCTGTGGCATCTCCTTATCTGCCCCTTTCTGGCTCCAGGCTCCCTCCATCTCCGACGAGCTCTGCAGCAGAGTGTACGATTTCTGCAAGAAGCTGCTCACCCTGCCCAAGCCTTTCTGCACCATTGGCTTGGACTATGCCTTCAGGCTGAAGACGGAAAGGACAGCACCGGGTACGAGGGCTTCTCCACTCCGCCTGTGCAGGGCACAGTGAAGGGCCTGGGTCCTTGAGGCAGTGGTGGTGGGGCTTTGGGGGGCTTCCATACCTGAGCTGGCCTTTGCCTAATGCAGCGAGCAACGGCAGGGATTTCTAAAGGGGTTTGGTCAAACACTTAGGGGTCTTACGGATGTACTTGGATGGCAGGGTTCCCCACTCCTGATTTCAGGCTGCTGCACCTTAGCTACTAGCAGAAAACCTTGAGGTCCTCCTGCTGTTGGTGTAGGTGAGTCAAGCCCAGCCCCTCTAAGGGCAGGTACAAGTACACCCTCTGGCTATAGAGGAAACAGGGTGCTTATGCTCCCAGCCTGGGCGTCTCAGTAAATTTTGTGCAGGTCTCCTTTTAGCAAAGCGACGTCTCCATCTGAGATCGGGTTGCAGGCTGCCCAGATTGGGCTCTCCCTCCACTACCTGTGCATCAGGTTTTAGACACTGAAGTGTCATGCATTTCTTCAGAGAACAGCCCCTTTTAGGAAGCAAGCCAGAGGACAAGTCTATTTTCCTTGTTTTGTCCATTGCTTATTAAAGTTCTTCTTGTTAAAGTTTTGTTTAATATGAGTCTTTAAAAGCAATCCTTTAGAACAGTGCCACGTGCAGACACATTGTGAGGTGGAGGTAAAAAAATGAGAAAACTTGTGGGAAATTAATGACATTCTTGGTAGCCTCAGCCCAGAACCATCACCCTCACCACTCTTGCCTAGTACTGCTTTGTCTGGAGCTTCAAGGTCTACCTTTATCTCACATGAATGCTGGTAAAAGAATGATTTAATGCAGAGAGACGGGGATCTCCAGCGGGGTTTCTCTTGGAGCACCACAAGGTTCACAAGATGATTGCAGCTGAGAAATGCGGGGTAGATGTATCTTCCCCCACCCCAGAGCTGCGTGAGATTAAAGTCCATCTCTCCTGGTTCAAAAACCTGTTGTGTTCTTCCTATCCTCCCAAGTGCTGTCCCCTGGTGTGCCTCCAGGGGTGGAGGCCAGGAGCAGGGTTCTTCCTCCTCCTTCCGACTCTGCTCCCAAGCTCATAATCCACTAAACAAAGGAAGGGAAATACAGGAAATTGTCCCTGAACAGAAGGGGGGGTTCTTTTTATGTAGCATGGCCTATCTTTGTCCCTGACTATTTTTAACTCCGGGCCCAATTATTGGCTCTTTTACATCATCTCTCCAGCAACGGGTGTTCGCTGGCTTGGCAGACCCACCCTCAGCCTTTACAACTGGGAGCAGTGCAAAGCTGCTCCAGTGAGTTGTGTTGTTATTGCTCATGCTCTGACTCCCGCATGTTTATCCTCTTGCCTTTGCCAGGTACATTGTACCAAAGAATGGTCATTTCCGAACAGAGTCTCAGAAGTGACCCGTACCCTTATCAGGAAAAGTGAGTAGCACGTCTTCAAATGTGTCATTATGTTTCTCTTATAGTCCCACAGTGAAACCTATCCTTTTCCTGTGCTCTGAATTAATGTCAGATGGAACAGACAATTTGGACATAAGCCACATGGCAGCACATGGTCTTGGGGGGGACGCAATTCAGTGGCATCCAGTGCCTTGTTAAAATGAGCTTTGTATTGGGAGGAGCATGTTCCTCCCCCATGTCCCAATTTATTTCTGTGGTCCTGACGGGCAGGGAGCTTCTTTTGGTAGGGAGACAGGGCAGAGAAGGGGACTATCAGCAGCAACCCTTTTTCTCTGCATGGGGTGATAGAAACATAAGCTGCTCATTCCCTTCCTGATGTCAGTAACGAGTCCTCATCTCCCTCTCTTCATATCCTCCTGCCCCACGCAGGATTTTCATCTTTGCTGATCCAGAGCTGCTCTCTGAAGCCATCTGCAACGCACTGGTCCATGACACAGAGGCAGCTCAGGTCTCCCAGAGCCCCCGGGCATGCATGTGCTATGTGATCATCCATGCCATGCAGGCAGCCCTGGGTGAGGGCTGCGACATCAGCGGCTTGAGGGCAAGCCTCCAGGTAACTGGCAGCACTGCTGCACTGCCATGTATTGTTTTCCAATGGTTCTGTTCTTTCTGGGCACCTCGGAGCAGGTGAAGTTGTTTTGGCAAGTGGAGAGACCCCCCCGCCCAATCTCCCCGCTCCTCACTGCTGGTCCCCAGTAGCCTCAGTGTTACTTGCAAGGCTGGGGGGCTACGAACAGAGCTGGTCTTAAACTAAACAATTCTTCAAACACAAAAGAGGTGTTGCAGCGAGAGCCAGAGGGTTTGAATCTTCAGTTTGTGTGCTTAGTTTTGCAGAGCAAAGTTGGGAACTGAGATCCAGGTTCCCCTGTAAGCCACTGGCCATTGCAAAAACACCTCAACAGAAATGTTTCAGGCAGTCTTCTCCAAAACCTCCTTTGAGGAGCTGTGGGGCCACAGTAAGACAAATAATCTGGTTCAGAAAGGCAACTTTGCAGAGGCTCTCAGTGGTTTCCACTCCAAGGACACCTTTGTGAGACTGCTGTCTCCTTCTCCCGAGGGTTACTTGAGCTGCCAGCTCCGCTGCTGACTCCCCTGAACTCGTGGCAACTGGGGGCACAGTACCCACCAGCTGCAGACCTGCTAGAAAAAAAGCTTTTAGCAGCCAGCACACCCAGCGTCTCTCCTCCTCCAGCCTTCCCTGGGGACAGGAGGACATTTGTATCCTCTGCTGCAAAACAATTTTGGCAGGACTCATTTGTCCACTTCCTGCCCCCTCCCATGGCCCTGCCCATGGAGCATCTCCTCTTTTCCCACCTCTGGGTGTTAATAGCTGCTCCTTGCAACAGGACATGCCCACGAGCGACGTCGAGCACTGGTTCCAGCAAGTGGTGGCAGCAGTTGAGTGTGTGGGAAATGAGGCGAGCACAGACCGTGACCAGCACACGGCAAGGCTGGAGAAGATTTACCATACCATCCTTGGCTCCTCGCAAGCAGGTGAGCTCCCTTGGGGCCAGCCATGCATGGTGAGTTAAGGCCACCTCCCATCTGCCTCTACTTCAGCATCACCCATCACCAGTATCAGGTCCTTGCAGCCTGGCTCCTCGCAGTGAGCTGCTGGTCAGGCTGGCAAACTGCACATGGCAGTGGAAGGCAGGTTTGTCACCTGAGGAAAGGGACTGTGGCAATCTCTGCTGCTAATTAGCTGCCCTGTGTACATGTCTCCATCATTTGCAAAGGGGCCATAGATGTCAACCAGGGGAGGTTGGGCAGATTCTCTAGGGCTCTGCTGGTGTAAGATACGTCCTGCCATGGCCTAGTCTGGAGAGATACTGTGCACCATTCCCTGACACCTCCTTGCAGTGGTGTGAGGGAGGTGCTGCCATCTCCTTCCATCCATGGCAGTGGATGACTCTGTTCCAGCCTGGTGCCATCAGGGCTACATGGATTATAACAAGTGACCCCATCTGTCATGGCTCCTCACACAAATCTGGGGTAGACCGGAGGGAAATGAGGGGCATGTTTCCCTCTTCCTGTCTACTCCTAGTGGAAGGCGCCTGCATCCTAACCCCCTTCCCAAAAAGAGCTGAAGACAGTCCCAGTACAAGGTATGGAGAAGAACAGCCAGTGGTGCGAGGAGAGGAGTGGGACCATCTCCTTTTGGTGGCAGGGAGCTATTAAATTGTCTCACTGTTTCTCACAGAGCCATAATGGGTTAAAAATAGCCAGTGGTGGCAGGGCTTGAGGGGTTCCCTTGCATCTCAACTGAGAAAGCCAAGGGAGGTCCTGCTATGTGTGTCAGAGGCCCAGTGCTAGAAGAATGTTTTAGTTATTCTGCAATCCCTCTGCTGTTTGCAGCAAAGCAAGGTCCTTCAGTTGCCCATGGCCTGTTTTCCTGTCTTCATTTCTCCCTTCCACCGATAGTGTAGGTACCTTCTCATGGCTCAGTTTGTGAGAGCAGAGGTCTGTAATTACAGCCTTAGGTCTGACCAGAAAGTACTCAAGGTGGGAGAGCCTGTGGGGCTCAGCACAGGCTATCTCAGCCAGCATCTGAAGCACAGCACCCGTGGGGGTTTGTGCATCTGTGTGGAAAAACTGCTCTTGTGTGTTACAAGCTCCTTATTTCCTACAGGAGATCCTCCCCTGGGCGTGCTGCAGGGTGCCCCTCTGCCCAACCCCAATATCAGCTTTCACCTCTGGACAGAAGACGACCAGCTCTGTGAGTGCCCCAGGGATGCTGTGGGGAGTTCCAATGGTTCTTAAGGCTGGGAATCCTGTGCAAAAAATGTTAGCCCTGCTTCTTGAGCAGGGAGTTTCACACCATCGCCCAAGGGCCAAGCTCATGGAGGCTCGTGCTGACTGCACCAGCCTTCCTCCTTGTGGAGTGATGGGTCAGATCAGGGCATGGGGTAGGAGGGGGGTGAAGGAGATGAGGAGAGGACCCTTGTGGGACAGACTGCAGCAGGATGTGGCCTGATTTGAGTGATATTGAGCTCTCTTCATGGTGCAATGTGAAATGGGACTGAAGGACCAGCTCCTCTTGGACTGGTGGAGGTATTGACCTTATTGATTTTGATGAGTTGGGGAGCCAGGGCAGGACTGGGCCTTAGCCTGGCTTTGGTTGTATTTTCCTCCTTGAGCTCCCTTCTTCCTTCAGGGAAGGAACTGGTGCTGTTCATCCGCCCGCTGTCGCAGAGCTGCGAGCCTGACTGCCTGAGCCAGGACCTGGACAACTTTGAGATCCAGGACATCCTTTCAGGCTGCGAGTGCTGCGAGCAGACCCGCTTCTCCGTGCTCTCCACCGACAGCGGCATTGAACGAGACCTGCCTGTGGCACTCGAGGATTCCTTCACCCCTTGCAGCGCCGAGACGGAGCAATCCCGGCTCCACAGGAAGGGTGGCATCAAAAAAAAGCCATCGCCGCTGGAGAGCGTGGCCTTTCTGCAGGCTGGCTGCAATGGTCCCGGGGCAAAGCCCCCGGTGAAACTGCAGAGGAGAATGGGCATCCCCCCAGACCCTGCAGCCCCACTCCAGAGGCTGCACACTGCCCGCATTGTTCTGCTGGGGGACGACCGCATCCTGGGGCGCCTGGCCCAAGCCTACCACTCGTTGAGGTAACCAGTGGCCGCAAGTTCTTTGGCTCTGGGGGCTTGGAGGAAGGGAGGACAGTGTGGGGACTGTGCTCTTCAGCCTGTTGAAGCAGTCAAGGTGGCTGGGGATGGAGTTGGGCTCCAGAATTACCTGAGACAGGATGGGACTCAGATGTTTTACACCCAAATGCATCTGACTTCGCTGGTTGCACAGCACCGTTTGGCTCTGTTGGCTCAAAAGGTGCACGCAGAGAGTTTTTCCCTTTTGTCCAATGAACAATGAACGAGGTGGGACATTTTCCTATGCCAAAGGGAAAAATCCTAAAGAAAAGCAAAGCTATTTTCCAGTCGTCTCTTCCCAGCTGTACCACCTGGGCCAGGAGAGCAGCATGGGGTGTTTTGGATCACGGTGCAGTCAGCAGCCCGGGGAGCAGAGCTGAGTGCAGAGGGGACCATCAGCCCCAGCCAAGAGTCTGTCTGTAGGATGTCCCTTATGCCCATCACCTCCCCTTGCTAGATTTGGGAACCCAGGGTCATTACTGCCATCCTGTCACACTGGGCAAAGCAGACAGGAAAGGAGGGCATGTGCTCCTGTTGTGGAGCAGCTGTGGTACCCCAGCACCCCCCAGCCTTGACCAAGAGCCATGTTCTTCCACCTTCACCTTGTGACACAGCTGTATATTTTTCCATTTCAAGGAAACGAGAAACACGGCGAGTTTTCCTGACTCCTAGGCTGAACCTGCAGTTCTACTACATCCCGGTGGTGACGGGGCAGCCAAACACCCCAGCTGTTACGGTGAGTCTGGGCTCTGCTGCTGCCTGCCAACAATTCTTAGTGTTCTTGGAGGAAGGGCAAGGGAGGGGTTACAGGAATTCAGATCCCTTAATGCCTTATTCCTAGAACAAGGAGGATGGGAGCCAAGAAAGGGCATTTAGGCTCAGTTTGCAGACTGGCTTCGGGAATCCATGAGCCTCAGAGCCATTCAGGTTGCTTCAGCCACCCTGATGGGTGGCAACTCAGAGCCCAGACATGGTGTTCAGTTTTGCTGTAGGAGGATTGAGGAAGCTTTAGCAAAGGACTGATGCTTTTCTTACCTCCCAAACACTTAGAGGAAGTGGTCTCCACTTACTGAGGGCTTTGCCTGCTTGGTCATGGCCGCAGTTTTAATTCTGCAAGTCACTACCTTGCAAGCTGATCTTAGGCACAATCTCTCCCCCTCTGACAGCCTCGAGACAGTGATAAATAGACAGTTGTACCTCTCACAATACTTTAAGCTGGCCCAGAGCTGGCTGTGAGTCCTGGCAAACATGCCATTATAAAAATGAGTATTTCTTCTTTTCATTCTTCACTTAAGTTTTGTCCTTGAGCACCTGCTCAGTGAGTGCTGCAGGAAATGTTTTGCCATCTTCTCTGGACCAAGCAGGGAAGGGGAGGGATAGGGGAGCTGCTCACTTGGCATTTGTGCCCCAGCTCCCTCAGCCTTCTCTATGGCTCCTGGTATTTTGAGCCATGACTGTACTGAGCTGTGTGTTTGTCCCACAGGACCATGCTGCCGTGGGCCAGGAGGAGCTCTGCGAGGTGGCCGCGTACCTGGGCAGAGCCGACCCGTGGTACGAGAGCAACATCAACACCCTGTGCCACATGATTCCCAAGCTGGCCACCATGGTATGAGGGAAACCTCCCCACCTCCCCATCCTGGCCCATTTCCCAAACACCTCTGCCACAGTTGAGGACAAGCTCATGCTCTTCGGGGCTCCTCTGTGCCCCACATAGAGGCTTTCTCCCTGCAAACCCACCTCATGGCCTGTCAGCTGGGAAGGTGCTTGCGGTTGACACTGCCCCAGCCCACAAGACCCATTTGCTGCAATGGGTTTTTTTGGCCAAGGGACAGGAAATGGCAGCTTTCAAGAAAGAAAATGTAAATGAGGTATTTGCTGAAATACCCCCGCTCTCGTTTCCCGGCAGCTTGAGCCACTATCAATAGCCTGCAAAAAAGGCTGGTAGGTGGGCACAAGCCTTCACTTGTCCCCTTCGCTTTAACTAGTTATGGTAGAGTGGCTCAGCGCTGCCCTGGGTGGCAGCTCATTGCTCACCATTGCTCAAAGAAGGCATGAGGGTTTGCAGCAGTGCTTTTGAGCAGTAACTGTAGCTGATGCATGATGTGATTTGGTCCCCCCAGCCCTCCTCTCCAAGTAAACATCTTGTGACCGATCTGTTCATCACTGACGTGATCTCCTACTACGTTCGCATGGGCATCCAGCCTGTCTGCTTCCAGGTCTACGCTGTGAAGGTGGGTGCCACCTCTCTCGTGCCATCTCAAGCCCCATTGCAGGCGGAGCTGTGCAGAGTCAATGGGATCTGGGGGCTGAAGCAGCTCTGAGCCTGGACCTCTGTGCTCCCCAGCCTGTCCCTTCCTTGCCAGGTTCCCCCATCTAGCGGTTCTGTGTGGCACAACTCAGCCGGAGTTAATGATCCCAGGAAGGGTATTTCAGGATTTCAGCAAAGTGAGCCTTGAAATGACCCTGTAAGGACACAGATTTCCTGCTCCGCTGGATTTGGTTTTGCTCAGGAGCTCTGGCACCTCCTATTGCTTTCAATGCTGGGAGCAAACAGGGATTTTCTGAGTGGCTTTGCCAAAACTTTCCTGTACCTTGCACAGGCTTTGCAGGGCTTCCTTAAACACTGCTTTCTTTATTTCCTGCCAGCTTTTCTCAGAAATGGTATCAGAGTGAGACCTGGCATTTGGTCTGACAGCAAAGAACTTCTGTATTTGGTCATGTAACATCAACCCCCCATCTGCTCCTCTGGCAGTTTTCCCCCTTCAAAGCCACCTTAAGGTGTCACTGATGCACCTATCTCCTTTTAATCTACACGTAGACAATGTGATAACCAACTGCAGCAAAGGAGCAGACATTATGTGAGCAAATGGGCTTCTGGCTTGCAAAAAGCTGGGAGAGCATCACAGGGACTTGAACTAATGATATGTAGCTTGTGAACACTTGGAACACCTGGTCCTCAGCTTGTGTGGCTGGGGACTTTGGGTTTTTGGTGAATTTTTATTCCACTCATTTCTCCTCCAAGGCAAATATCAAAAGTGAGCAAGAGAGTGGGTGATTCAAGGAGGGGAAGAGGAACTGACTCCAGATGTGGTTTTCAGATAGAGGCCCTAACCTACGCTGTAGTCACACATGATATGATGCTGCTTCATATGGAAACATGAAGCCTGTGTTGCCTTTTTGGTTAAGACCATGGTGTTCCTCTTTGGCCGCAGAGACTTTTCCTGGAAGTGAGGGTCAAATTCCACAGAAACTGCTCGTAGGTCTGGGAGAGGTTCTCCAGGACTATCTCTTCACATTTTGCTTAAAACAAGCCCATGACAATAATTAATAGGTCTGAAGTGAATGGTTGATTTAGGTGTATCGGATAGAAATGATGGACCTCGAAGCTAAGCCAGTATCTGCAGCCAGGCCTGGGAAGCTGCTCCCCTTGACCTGGTTTCCCCACGGGTGTATGGCTGGGGGCAGACTCGTCTGTGAGTGTACAGTGACACCCAGTGGCAGGGAACACTGCCCGTGGATCTGTCACAAGCCCAAGGTGATGTCATAGGGTGACTGAGGAGAAGCTGTTCTGAGAAATTTTCCTCTCTTTCAGATTTTCTTCAATGACCCAGCACAGGAGCCAGTAGAGGACGTGTTCCTCACGGAGCTGTGCACCCAGATGCAGGACAGCATCTCCCACAGAGGTGTGTGCATGTGCCCAGGTTGAGCTCTGCAGCAGGGGCTGCCACCCTGGGCAGGGCTCCTGCCATCCCCAGCTCTTGCTTGCCCTGTCCCTCAGCCTGTGACAGTCAAGGTCATGCCATGGGGCAATAACCCTTGCTCTCTGATGAGCGGGAGGCTTCCCTAAACATCTCCATCTTGCTCTCAGGCATATGATTCTAGGCTAAATGAAAAACCTTGTGGTCACTGGCTCCTGGTCTCAACCAGGTTTTGTAGACTGCACCTTTGGTTGGTTCCAGAGTCCTCTGAAGTTGCAACAGCACCATATTTTTGTTGAGGAAACAAGCTGGGCTTCACAGCCATCCCCTTTGCCAGATGTTTTCCCTATTAGAAAGTCTGTCCTTATGTTGCCAGTGATGGAACAAGGCTTGAGACTGGACCATAACAGAGGTCACAGCCCTTCCAACAGTGCATCCCAGTGTCTGATCCAGTGGATCTCTGCCATTGCAGCTGGGTACAGACCTTCAAGTGAGTCCATCTCACTGCACTTGAGTGCACAGAGCCTCAGCTCCTGTAGGCAGGAGACAAGGACCAGTGTGCCAGACCATGACTGCTGGGGGGGGGGGGGTCCACAAACACCTTCTGAAACACGGCAAGAACCTCTCCCCCCCACCCCGACGTGCCCAAAATGCCAAGATCAATTTGCAGGAAGGAAACTTTACGCTTTAAATAACACACAAAAAAACCCCCAAACCCAGAATTATTGTATGCAGAATATGACTTAGTTCATATGTACACAGGCTTTTAACAGCAAATGCCCTCGAGCCCTCCAACTCCAGAGGTCTGGAGGGATGATGGAGATGAGCTGACCCACAGAGGATCATGGACCTCCACCAAAATTTCACGCAACTTCTTCACAGTGGACAAGCCCACTATAACCTTCTGCCTCCAAAGCCATTTGAACTTTATCAGCCCCTCTCTCCTCACCCAGCCATGGCCTCAGCCCAGGTCCCACCTGCTGGTCCTCCTTGGCCCCATTATGAGGGGTAATGGTTTCAAACTGGAAGAAGGTAGGTCCAGATTAGAAATTAGGAAGAATTTTTTCACTCTGAGGGTGGTGAGACTCTGGCACAGGTTGCCCAGGGAAGCTATGGATGCTCCATCCCTGGATGTGTTCAAGGCCAGGTTGGATGGGGCTTTGAGCAACCTGCTCTACTGGGAGGTGTTGGAGGAACCAGACAAGCTTTAAGGACCCTTCCAACCCAAACCATTCTATGATTGACCACAAGCCATCACAGCTTCCACTCCATGGTGGCCAAGGCTCCCTGCCCTCCTGCTTCCTTTCATTCATGGTTTGACCTCTTCCACCGCGGATGAATCCACCTCGAGCCCTACTGTCTTGACTCTCATTTTACAGAGGTTTTCCTCTTTCTGACATGCCCTGGAAACAACCTCTGAGCATAGGGCACTCATTACCAGATCAAACTTGTCCTTCACAGCTGAATCCCGTGAACTTTCATGCACTGAGCCCCACGCTCATCTTCCTCACTCTTCCATTCATGGACAGGAGCCCTTTTCCACATCCTTGCTCCCTCCCCATGGCCAAGGTCACCTTACTTCAGATCAGCACTTCAATCCGTGCGTGTTCCTGCCAAAGCTCCTAAATTCACCAACCATGACACTTGCTTTGGAAGCTCCCCGATTTTACCCACCCGTAACCTACTCCAGTGTATCCCTTACTCAGCTGCTCCTCAACCTAGCTCTCTGAAAAAAACATAGTTCTGAAAACTTCTGGGGAAAAAAAAAAAAAAAAAAAAAAACTGGCAGAAAATCCTGCTCCCTGCTGCTCCTCATTTTCTCTGCTCTGCTTCCAAATGCCAAGTTAGTGTTTTATTAACTTCCCAAAGATTCCGACGGAGCCCTTTTCGTCACAACGACTGGCTGATATTTTTTTTTTTATAACAGCTCCCCAAAAACGGAGGGTTACTCACTGCCGATGAGTTTCCCTTTTCCTTTTTTTTCAACAATTCAATACTATCATATCCTGGACTGTAACGGAAATTAAGTGTCACCTCTCTCAGTCTTTATTTCCAACGCAGGCTGAAGTCCAGCACTAGACCTCGCACCCCCCCCAACCGTGTTGCTCCGTTCTGTTGGACCTTTATATTTTAATCTCCATAGATTTTTTTATTAAGCTATTTTCATATTTTCCTCTCTTTTCTCTCTACTTCTGCTGATTAAATTATGGACAGAACTTCCTGCTGGTGCAAAATAAAGCTCAAGCCCAGGGTGAGTCTGCACAGAACATCGTGGCAAGGGGCTATAAAAATATTGTGGGTTTCTCAAAGGAAAAACTCTATAAGACTAATAAAAATCTTCTTTTTTTTTTTCCATCTAATGCTTTTCTTTAATCCTCTTATGTATGAGACCTGGGAGAGAAGATGAATCCTATCAAGGTTAAGACCTGTCTGGAAACAAAGAACCAAAGAGGCTGGCTCGGTCAGGACAAACAACGCAAATCTTTGTCAACAGCACACGCTTCAAGGACTCTTGGGGAGTATTTCTTGATGTCTGACACAGGCAAGAGAAGAAGGAACAAATACATCAATCTACAACCATCTCCTTAAAAAACAAGAGCCAGAAAGACAAAGCTGCTCTTTTCTCCTCACCTCGCTATGATCACTGCTCCTGAAAAGATACTTCTCGCTCTGTTGTGAGCTTACAGTTGCTATAGAGATTGCAGTTACTCTCTTAAAACTGATGAGGAGTTAGTTTGTGGTTTCATTAACGTAAGATTTCAAACAGTTCAGCACAAGCCTGTCACAGCAGGATGTTCACGTCTGTCCCCCCGAATGAGTGGGAACGTGTTCTGTAGCAGTAGGCTGCACGTTTCTAAAGTTGCAGCATTTTAAGGGCCTCAAATGCATGTTGTTATTCAAAACTTTCTAAGCATTTCAAGCGTAATTTACATAGGAAACTGGAATTCTATTGTGGGAGAAGTGGGGGATGAATTCTCCGAGGAGCATTTAGTGGCAAAGGTCACAGCTCTGCATTACAAGTCTGTTTTTCTGACAAAGAGCATATTTATACCAAACCCTGGATAGCACTTATGGAGGAAAAAAAAAGAATACAACAAACAAAAACTTCTGCTCGAGTAAAGTGACAGCAAAGACAGAGCTTTTCAAATTGTTTTCCACCTGGGCTCTCAAAAAATGCAGCATATTATTGCCCTTTACGTATATAAATGTAAATATGCAAGTAAATTGTAGAATCACAGACTGGTTTGTGTTGGAAGGGACCTGGTAAGGTCCTCTAGCTCAACCACCCTGCAGGGAGCAGGGCCATCTGCAACTAGAGCAGGGTGCTCAGAGCCCTGACCAACCTCACCTGCAATGGTGCCA
>WUAM01000287.1:12350986-12384920 GCA_024336885.1 Actenoides hombroni
GGCGGGGGGGGGGGGGGGGGTGGGGGGGGGGGGGGCGGGGGGGGGGGGGGCGGGGGGGGGCGGGCGGGGGGGGGGGGGGGGGGGGTGCTGGGGGGGGGAGCGGGGCGCGGCGCGGGGGCGGAGCGGCGGGAGCCCCGGCCCGCCCCGGCGGAGCGGCGCGGAGAGGAGAGGCGCGGAGCGGAGCGGGCAGGAGGAGAGGATGGAGGGGAGCCGGACCCCCCCGCGGTACGGGTCGCTGGAGCCCACCCGATGGCCGCCCGCCTGCCCGGGGCCAGGTGAGCACGGCGGGAACGGGACCGGGACGGGCGGGGACGCTGCCGAACACAAACCCCCGCGGCCCCGGTGGCTCCTGGCCACCCCGGGCACCCGAGCCCCGGGAGCTGGAGGGGAACCGGCGGCTTCATCCACTGCACGGAGCCCCGCGGGTGCTCCCTGTGCCGGTACCGGCAGCGCCGGAATCCCCGCGCCGAGGCCATCGGGCGTAGATGGAGGGGGGGGGAGGAAGGGAAGGGGTGGATGGAGGAGAGGAAGGACAGAGAGAAGGATGGCTGGAGAGGAGGAAGGAGGGATGGCTGAAGGGGACGAGGCGGTGGAAGGAGGGCTTCAGCCCGTTACCCGGCTGATGCTGCCCGGAGAGGCACGGAGCTGCTGTGCTGTCATGCCAGGCTGTGGGCACGGCTGTGACCGGGAGACTGGGATGCCCACTCTGTCCTTTGCTGCCTTTTCCCCTCTCTGACCAGTTCCCTCAGTACGAAATGAGGTGGGCAGAGTTGGGGGACACCACCCAGAGCGATTGACCAGTGCAGAGTCCCCAGCTGTTGGGTGGAAGAGGCCCAATGCTGGGCTGTGGACAACATCCTGGGAAGGGGAGGCTCCTGCAGCCCCTCTTCCACCTTTTCTGTTCCCCTTTAGCCCCTTTGCACCCAGTGGGATAGGGGCAGGCCACTGGAAAGGTGGGGACAGAGCACACTCCATCATCCTGATTGGCACTACTGTGTAGGGCTGCTGCCTGTGAAGCTGCTCAGCTCCTTGGTGAGCTGCCTGAAGTTTTAGTCCTGCTCCTTTGTGCCTTTCAGCACAGTAAGATGGATCCTTCCCCCAACACCTCCCCTGCCTGGGAAGGGTGTCTATGTGGAGACCCTGCGCTTGAGGGATCTGAGCGCTTCCATCACCTGGACCCTCTGCTCCCAGTGGATGGGAAACATCAGGGGGGTCCAGGGAAAGGTCAAACACTTGCTGGGCTCGTGGTGCCATCCCCCCTCGGGTGCCTGCAGTCAGGGTTGGGGTGTCTGCGGCGTTTGCTGGTTCAGTGCAGTTCTGTAAGCTCCCTGCTCCTGCGGGACTCTCAGGATGGGTGAGGATGTGCCAAAGATTGGTGTCTGGTTTTGCTGCTCTGCTCTTTGCTACCATCCCAGGAAATCTCAGGCCAAGCCTTCAATGTGCTGAGCACACACGGCCTCTTGCGCTGCTTGTGCCTGGGAGGTGACCCAGGGGAGCGTGCACACAGCAGTGGGCTGTTGGGGAGGGGCTGCACCCCTGGTGCTGTCCCCCGTCAGTCATCCTGGGGTACCTCACTTGCCAACTCTGGTCTTTTTATGGCTGTCTAACATAGCCCCAGTGGTGCTGGTTGTGCCAGGGGCTGCACAAATGCAGCCAGAGAGATCCCCCTGGCTGCAGAGGGCCAAAGCTGCACCTTTCTCCCTGGTCTCCTAGAGGGGGGCAGCTGGGGCACAGGTGGGGAAACGATGCTGTGCTTTGCAGGCTGCCAGTAGCTGTGACCTCTCCCACCTGAGCTGTTATACTGGGACTGGTGTGCTTGGCCATGCATTGGCAGTCCTGGAGGCTCGTGTCCCTCCAGGGTGGTCAGTGGGGACTGCCCCCTGAGAGGGCTGCCCCAGAGCTGGGCAGCAGGTTCCCATCCCTCTCGTTAACCGAGTTTGTGGAACAAGGGCTGATTTTGATGGCCTGAATGTCTCCCCTCTGTGCTGCTTTCCACAACAGAGAAAAGCTCACAGCTGAGGTAAAGGCCTCTTGGGATGCAGCCCAAGTAAAGAGCTCTGACCCCCTCCCAAAGGGGCTGTCAGTCAATAGCCCAACTTTAATTATGAAGTAAATCGCTTGAAACTCAACTCTGCGCTGGCTGCTGCTGTGACTCATCTCGGGCTTGCTGCTGGCTGTCTAAATGTTTTCACCAAAGCCATATGGAGTGGAAGTCTCTGGCTATTACACTCCTCATTAACAATACACACTTCCCCTGGGCCATGTGTGAGGATTAGAGTGTCTCCGAGTTTAAATCGAAGCTGTATCCCCTTTCTTGGTTTGCTGGGTTGAAATGGTGCCAGTCAGGGGTCCTTTTGCTCAGGGCTGATGTCTGTGCCTGGCTGTGCTGTGGTGTGTGCAACTGGGGGAGCAAAGAGACCCCTGGGCAGTGCGGCTCCACATGGGCATCATCCCTCTCCATCCCCAAAGGGACACTCGGAACTGTGAGCTTGATCACAGCTCTAATAACGTTTCCATCCCTGCCTTAGGCCCTCGCTGGTGCCAGGCACTCCAGGAGGGTGTAAGAAACCTGTTCTCAGCTTTGGTAAAACCATCTCCAGTGAGACCTTCTGCTCAGGTGGCTGTTTGCAGGTTGTGCTGGGTTTTAATCCCTCGTGAGCTCTGGGTGTCTATTTGCCACGTGTGGCTGCTGTACGGCGTTGCTGCCATCGCACAGGTCCATGGGTCCACGGTGCCCTTTGGACTCACCACTGGCCCAGGAAAGCTGTGATCTGGCCCATGCCTGTAGCTGCTGGGGTTCAGAAACTCAGCATTATCCTGGATGTGCCTGGAGAAAGCATCTCCTGTGTCAGCAGGGAATATCCCTGCACATCCCAATCAGCTGTCTCAAAAGTGGTCTCATTACATGGAGTCGCAGAGGAATTTGGATTGGGAGGGACCTCTGGAGACAGTGAGTTCAAACCCTTGCTCAAAGCAGGCTTAGTAGATCAGGTTGCTTGCAGCCTTTCCCAGGAGGTGTCCTGGAGCAAAGATGGAGATATCACAGCCTCTCTGATCCTTGTTCCAGTGTCTGAAAGACCCTTCAACCTGCTTCTCTTAGCCTTTTTTCATCCGTCCTGTGCTCCAGCTCCTGCCCTCACTCAGATGTTCAGGTGTTGGTATGAGGACCTCTGGTCCTGGGCAGATGCTGGCAGGTGGAAGGAGTCTCCATCAGCAAGTTCATCTTTCCATCTTATCAGCTCCCTATTAGTCACCTGTACAGATTCACTGCTTTCTCATGAGATTTAGTGGATGGTTTTTGTGCAGGACAGTAACTCTGTGTTCCCTTGGCCAGGTGCTCCCTCCCAGGGTTCATGGGCTTCCTTTTGCAAGTGCATTCTCCTGGGATTGCCCTCCCTCTGCTTCTGCCCTGAGTTAAGCAGCTTCAGGCACAGGACTGTCCACTTAGAGCTTCTTGTCCAGCACTTACTGCTTTGGTGAGCTCTCACAGAATCACAGAACTGTTGGAGTTGTAAGGGGCCTTTAGAGATCATGTAGTCCGACCCCACACCCCAGCAGGTTTGCCCAGAGCACGTTACACAGGATTGCAACCAGGTGGGTTTGGAATCTCTCCAGAGGAGACTCCACAGTCTCCCTGGTTGTGTGTCCCTGGCACATCTAAGGACACATCTTGCCTGAAGAACACAGAGTGCCATGACCTTGACCACACCACCTGAGGGCATAGCCAAGGGATGAGGACCTTCCAGCTCAAGTCCTGCAGCCATTGTTCTGCTCTGTGGTGTAGAGCCTGCCACTGTCCTTGTTCTACAAGACACTCCTGACCTGCATCAAGAGGCTACTGGGAATCATCCTATGGAAAGGTGACATTAGGGGAGAGTGTGAGGGCAGCTCCTCTTGGGCAGGGTGGTCCCAGACACACCTTATTCCCTGTCTCTGGTGGGAACCCACCCAGAGCTGAGCCCGGAGTTTTCTCACTCTCATGGGCAGCTGCCTATGGGCCAAAATTATATCCCAGCCTCCTGCCACAGATAGGAGAGAGCAACCCTGTGCTGCCACCTCCTCCCTTCATGTACGCAGGTGAGGATTTGCCTCTCCTGCATGGGGTGTCTTCTGCTAATGAGACTCAGGGGTGAGGAGGGAGAAGACGTGACGCTGATACCTGGTTCAAACGCTTGCACTCGCCCCCTGGGAAACAGCTGGCTGAGAATATTCGTTAAATATTTCTGCCATCAGTGATCAAAGATAATCTGGGTTGTTCACCCACCCACCCAGGCGAGGAGTGACAGTCACCCCTCCCCAGATCCACCCCTCATTGTGGCTGGGTTTTCCTTTGGCTAACGAAGGCTGCAGTGAGCTCCGGTCTGTTTATTGATGCACCTGTAAAATATCAGCCTTGTCATTTTAGCCTGATGACAGAAGCAACACTTAGAGCAGTGCAGCTTTTTCCTGACAGGTCTGGAGCTGTACTGGAGTGCAGCTGAATCTCAGGGAGTGGCTGCCTACAAGCAGATGCTGGCTGTACCGTCTGTACCTTCACGTGTGTTGTTACCTGTGTGCCTGCCATGACCTGCAGAGAGATTCTGCCTGTTCCCAGCTGCTCAGCAGGTGCAGTGAAGTATCCTGGCAAGAGGAGCTCTGGGGTGGTAGAGCAGCAGGACAAGGGACCTCAGCATCCTGGTCCCCTAGCAACCACACTCTGATCCCCTAGCAACCACATCCTGGTCCTGTAGCAACCACAGTCCAGTCCCCTAGCAACCCCCTTCAGGCCCATGGAAACAAGGCTAAGGGAGGGTTTCTCTGCACATTTGTAGCAGAGCCATTGAGCAAGAGCTGATGGAGGGCAGAGCAGTGAACCCCACGTTGTCCATCCCATGTATTTGTCAGTCTGTCCAGAGCAGGTGCTGGCTCTTGAGAGCATCCTGACAGCTTGGGCTGGGGAGTGGTGGAGGATTCAGCATTAGCTGAATGTGGCCTTCGTGGCTAGGGGAAGAGGGAGGTAATCTCCAAGTAGTGTTCATGAGTTTCTAAGCTAGAAATAGAAGGAAACTATTCTCCAAACCAATCACACTGACCCAAACCACTCATATTTCCGCTAATAAACCTTCTCTGCTAGCAGCCTTGGAAACATTCCTCACCCTGGGAACAATTTCTCAATCACTTTTACATGATGGGCAGTAGCCCAATGAGTGGAGACTGTTTTGCCTTGTGCCTTAATGCTTGTCTCTTCCTGCCCTATAACCCTCAGCACTGGCCTGGGTCCCATTTGGGATCCCAAAGTGACACATTCTGCTCTGACATCTCCAGTTCCCAGATCTCAGCTGCCTGGAAAATCCTGCTTCCAGAGCTGGTGCTCCCTGGCTGTGCTTCCCCCTCTCCCTGCATGGGGAAAGTCCCAGGGCTGCAGGACGGCAAAGGCTCAGAGGTGAGATGAAGAGCCAAAGGAAGCAGAATTTGCCCCTGATGTTGGTGATGTTTTCTCATCGCCTGGCTTTGACATAGCTGCTCAACCCCCTCTCCCCAGCCTGTGCTGTGTGTACATGACAGGAGAGCCAGATGAGCCTGCATGTGAGAAATGTGCTGCTGCATGTCACTGATAACAAGCTCAGTGCTGTGTCTCTAAGAGCCAGACCAGGCTGGGAGGTGGGAGCTGGACTGGGAGCAAAATCTCAGTTATCCCCTTAAAATGGGCTGGGAGCCACTGTGGGACATGCAGGCTCGCAGGATGCTGAGAATTAGCACGGCATCCTCATGTAACCAGTACAACAGTCGTGTGCAAAGCAGAGGGACATCTGTGTGCAAGTCAGTGGGGGAAGGGAGGTGAGGCAAAGCTGGTGGTCAGAGCGATGGATTGAGGTTGCTGGGCTTTTGTCCCACCTGTCTCTGGATGCACCACTGCACTCTTCGAAGATATAAATTCCAGCCCCTTTTTCCTGCATTTTGCTGTGAGGCTCTTGCCCTGAGCAAGTGACATTCCCTTTTCCTGACTCAGTTTCCCCAAATGGTTTGTCGACATGATGCTCAGCGCTCCAGAGGATGAGACTGAACTGGCCTGCTGGGTACCAGAGGAGCTTCTCGCCCCAGTGAGCTGGGAAGCACAGGGGGGGTCTTCACCCATCCAGTGATGGAAGCGGAGCAGCTGTAGAAATGTCACCTCCATGACTCCTTAACTCTCTCTATATGGGCCCAGCATTTGTTCCTGGCACATACTGGAGGAAGGCACACACACAGGCTTCTGTCTGTGCTGGAGATGCCAGAGGCTTATCTGGGTCTGGAAAAGGAATAGACGTTTCTGTCCTTCCCTCCAGCAGTTTTTAGCTCCCTTGGCCTCCTGCTGTTCAGCAGAGGGAGAGACCCCTGGAAATGTGGGGCTTTCTTAGCAGCACAGAGCCCAGCCCAGCATTAGTATGAGCAGGGTGTGCTACAAAGCCAGTGCAAGCAAGCAAAATGATGCTTGTTTGCAAGGCTTAGAGAGCTGCAAGCTCGGGCGTGGTGGCCTGCTGGCCTCTAAGGGTCTCTTCCACGCAGACACTTCATGCATACACAACGTGTGTTTGGAGCTGGGCTCAGCAGGCTGAGCTGGCTGGGATGCGAGCACAGCATTGAGCAGACCTGTGCCAGCACCTACCCAGCTCACATGATAAAGGCACAGGTAAAGGCAAAACACAGCTCGGTGCTGGTGACTTTTCATGGGCCTGTTGGACTGTCCCCTCTTGCAGCACTCTGCGGAGTAGCAAGAAGTCTGGAAATGAGTTTAGAACTCTGCACGTGCTTAGTGGTTATGCTGGTCTGGTGATGCTGTGGTCCCTGTTGTCCTCAGCACCCCGTTGATGTCTCCTGCTGGCTAATGTAGCTCCTGTTTCATTTGCAGAGGATGAGATTGTTTCCATGGCTGACTCCACCACCACCATTGATGACATCGAAGGGGAGCTCTTCAAAATTGAGAGAATCAGGGAGATCCTGGTGAGGAGGGAGTCAGAGCTGCGCTACATGTGAGTACCTGCCCTCCTCCTGCGCTGTGCCCCTTTCCCAGGGTCACCCCATCCTGTGCTGTGCCCCTTTCCAGGGTCACCCCGGCCTTCTCTGCTTGCCTTGTCATTGATTCACAGGATGGTTTGTGTTGGAAGGGACCTTTAAGGGTCAGCTAGTCCAACCCCCAAACACGCATCTCAGGGGACGGGCAGAGCTGTGGCTGCTTTCCACCTCATTTTCCACCTGGAAGCACAGCCTCTCCCACCTTGCTCTCTGAAGGGGCTTAAATGGGTCCCTGTTACAAAGCTGCCGCTGATACTGTGATGATTTGAGCCTATTTCTGCATCTACAGAGTTTATGACATGGGTTTAACTGCACAAAATGTTTCCATATTCAGAACCCCATCTCCCCAGGGGGTCCATGCTCTTCCTCAGTGCATGGTTCTTGGCCTGGTCCTGGGAAGGGACCTGAGGTTTGGTGGCTCACTGCTGCTCACTGAGATATCACTTTGCCCCAGCACACAGACTGCAGCTCTTGAATGGCCACCTGGCCACAGAGAAGAGGAGGCTCTGGGGAGACCTTATTGCAGCCTTTCAGTACTCCAAGGGGCCTGTCAGAAAGATGGGGACAGACTTTTTAGCAGAGCCTGTTGGGACAGGACAAGGGGTGATGGGTTTAGACTAAAAGAGGGAGATTTAGACTGGAGAGAAGGAAGAAGTTTTTTTTTATGCTGGGTGGTGAGACCCTGGCCCTGGTTGCCTCCTTTCCCCCTCCATCTGCTGGCTGCTGGGGCCATCAGGACACATTGGGACTGGCCTGGCCTTGGGGGCTGGACCAGCATAATTGCCTGATGCCTGTCTCCAGACTGCACCTTGCTCTCCACTCCCAGCATAGCCTTTGTAGCCAGATGAGGAGGGAAGGATTTTCCCCAGGGCCCATTTCAATAATAATCAAAGGAGTTTTTGAGGAGAAACCTGTAGGGCTTTTCCATTTAAAGCACTCAACTGCTGTGTTGTGGTGGTGCTAACCAGCACTGAGGGCCATAAAGAACATTTTCCCTGGGTATATCAGAAGATTTTATGCTTTTGTAAGAAAAGGACTGACTAACATTCATAGTCTGTGTTGATTAAGCTCTTTGATACCACCAAATTGCTAGAGTCAGCCTGGTCCCAAGATCCCATGCTGTCAGGTCAGTGCAAAGGCTGCAGTTTTTTACTGGTGGTGGCCAAGACCATATTTACTGGGCTGCAGCACTTGATATGCTGCTTTTTCAATGTGTCTGGGTCCCCCCTGGTACCTGCACTATGGGGATTGCCAAAGCCTGGAAATGGGTGTGTAAATCCCTGTCTGGCGAAGCTGTGTGCTGGACTGTGGTTTAGCAGCTCAGAGCTGGAGTGATGACACACAGCCACCCCCTGAATATAGTGCTGAAAAGGATTTTTGGAAATCACAAAAAGTGTAGTTCTTAAATCTGTTCCATAGCAACTGGCATCTAAATCTCACAGGTGCTGTTAAAATTGCTATCTCTTGGGTTTTGTAACCCTTTATTTGTTTTCTTCCTTGGCTTGTGCTTGGAAAACAAAAGGAAACCACCTACAGAAATGACATACTGAGTTGGACACGGCTGAGGAAGTGATCATTTGGACGTTTGGAAATTCCAGGATTCTATGTCTGAGTGGTCTGTGAGGCAGGGAGAGATGAGGGTGTCCCTGAGCATTGCTGCTGGGGAAGAGGGATCCCAGACCTGGGTTCTGCAGGACAGGGTTAAGAAGGATGGGGACCTGGAGCTGCAAGGACTTTTTTTTTGGTATTTAAAAAAAAAAGGGGCTTTTCAGGATGGTTGGACTGTGGGTCTCAGGGAGATGGACGTCTCCATGGGTGTGCTGCCAGAGGAGTGACCCACCTGGTCAGTCGATAGCCATCAGTGTTTTCTTCTTGTTGGAAATGTCAAACTAAAATGTTCCAATATGTCTATAAGATGTCTGTGCTCTGGAAAACAATGAAGCTGCCAAATACTTCTTCTTTTAGAGGGCAAAAAGAAAAGTCTGAAACTCCCGTGGGAGATCCAGCTCCACACGTCTCCTGCTCAGGGCTCTGAGCTTCCCCCCGGAGCCAGGCATGGGTAGCGTGGCTCTGGCTGATGCATGGATAAGTTTTATTTCCAGTGGCAGAAGTACCCTCAGCTCCAGCAGCAGCCTTCTGGAGGCTTGTCTTTGCAAGGTTTTTTCTCTCCCAAGTTTTATTGAAATGAGAATTTTTATTATTGCCAATTTATTATTCCCATTGTTATTTTTTTTACAGAATTAAATTCCAATTTAATTTTAATAAGATTTCAGTTATCCTTTGATTGTTTATTTTGATTTTAATAACTGTATGGCCAGCAATCAGCCTGTGCCCGTGTGTCCTGAGCAGACCTCCCTGCTGGTGCTCTTTGCACAAGCTCAGGGATTTGCCACCATAGGACTATGAGCTGGCAATAAAAGGACAAACAGACCTCCCTGTTCTCCACGTGCAGCTCACAGACACTGGCATTGGTGGACCTGCTCAGTGGTGTATGCAAACAAATGAAGACACTGTTGGATGGAGCAAAAATCTGACAGAGCCAGGAGGAAGTCTTCTCCTCTGCCTGAGGTGGTCTCCTCCTACAGCAATATCTCACAGGGTCCCTCTTCCTCAGCCTGTTTATTTTCCCTTCCCTTGTTAATATTTCTGATGTCCTTGGCTCAGCTGACAAAGATGCATCTTCATGTAGCTCCAGTGAACATGACTCATCCCAGAAGGGGTGGTCAGCATGACTCAGTGGAAGGACCAGCAGGATTAGTGAAGATGCAGACAGGGCTTTTGGTAACACCTACTTAAAAAGGAACCGACAGCACATCTGTTTGAGCTGGCACCAGCTCATAAGTCAGTCATGCATTAATTGTAGACACAGATTATGTGTTAGGCATCGAAGGCTTCGACGACCTTGGAAAGGTGATGATAAGATTCTGGGGTGATTGGTCAGTCTTAGGAGAAGGTATGGTGCCTCTATCTAAGTGAAAAATGGGTTGGCTGATCCCTCATAGGCAGTATTTGAAGATGCTGCTCCTCTAGGAGGCTCAGTCCAGGCAGGCTGACTGCTGTGCCCTGTGGTCTAGGTGCTTACCAGCTTCTTCATAAAACTGGTTGGTGAACATAACATTTAATGGAGACAAATGACCTTAAAGATCATCTAGTTCCAAACCCCCTGACACAGGCAGGGACACCTCCCACTAGAGCAGGTTGCTCAAAACCCCATCCAAACTGGTTTTGAATACATCAAGTGATGGAGCATCCAAAATTTCCCTGGGCAACCTGCACCAGTGTCTCACCACCCTCATAGTGAAGAGCTTCTTCCTAATTTCTAATCTAAATCTGACCTGATTTGAGCCCATCCTGACTGGCATCTTGCTGCTGTCCTGTGGTTTGAGCCAGAGATGATGTCCATGCCTGCAGCTTCATCAGGCTCCTGTTTTGGTGAAATGACCTTGTATGTCAGAGGTCACCTACAAAGTTTGCACATTTGCCCCCTCTGTTGTGTTTCTTTTTTAATTCTGCAGAAAGGCAGGATGAACGTGTCAGATCTTTTTATGTGGCAGCAGCTTCTGTTTGGTTTTGGATTTTGCTGTTTGGGGATTGTTTGAGGGGAGAAGGAGAAATGCAGCTGTTATTACATGGTGGATGTGCCAGGTTTTAATAAGGTTTCATTGTCATTAGAGTGGTACTTTTCCTTGCCACCAACCAGTAACGCAACCCGTGTAGCTCCAACTAAAGCTGTGAGGTGAAGTGGGCTGTCGTTGCCCATGGGAAGGCAGGTAAATCTGTGCTCCCCTCTGCAGGCACTGAGTGCATTGCCTTCCAGTGTTTGTGGGGTGTTGCTCTGAAGGCTTTGAACTTTTCCTCTCCCAGTCTTTCCCTAAGTGGTTTCATTTGTGTCTCTGAAGGATGGATGACATTCAGCTTTGTAAAGAAATCAGCCGACTGAAGAAGGAGCTTCAAAAACTCATTGCTCTTCCAGGTAAGGCTTTGTGAAGCTTCAGAGAGCTGCACCCTGCAGTTGCAATCCACAGAAAGGTTCCCATGAAATACAAGAAGCTCTTGAATGGCTCCCACCCTGGGATGCTCCCAGAGACACTGCTGCTGCAGGCAGTGCATGAGCATCAGGAAATATGGCTCCTGGAGTCTTACCTGAGATCTTTCTTGAGAGCTTTGGCTGCTTGCAGAACTGCCAAGGAGTCCTTCTCCAGACCTGGGCTGAAGGGCAGAGGAAACAGAAAAGGAGAAAAAACACGAGTCCTCTGAGGAACAGCATCAGTCTGGTACAGGAGGAGGACAGGAGTTGGGTGAGCTGGCAGTAAATGCTGACACAGTGGGACCTGTCTTGTACACCAAGGAGGATCCCCAAACATGTTGAGAGGACAAGCAGGGTACCAAATCATGAAGGGGTCCCTTTGGAAATAGCAGGAGAGGAGATGACTTCAAAGGCCTCAAGTATGTGAAAAGCAAAGAATTCTTGCTGTGGTCATGTCAGAACTGTGTGTCAGTGATGGGGCAGATGGCAGCAGCTGCCAGGAAAGGATTCTTGGTGGCAGCCAGGGTAGGATGGGTGCCAGGGGAACATAAACCCAAAGGCACTTGGTGATGTCCCTCTTTTTGGTGAATTCCTCATTCAGGATCTTGAAAAGAGGCAAACACCACAGGGCAACACATGTGAAAACTTCAGCTGAGGGGAAATGCTGCTTTTAACACCCCCCTTACCATGACCGGTGACCCTCCATGTCCCTGTCACAGCCAGAGCCACCCTTGTCCCTTCACAACCCTCGTTTCTCTAAAGGATCCCACTCAGGCAAATCATTCTGATGAAAGCACACACCAAACAGCTCAGGGGTTGAATGAGAATAAGCCAGAAAGGCGTTCCCAAGGCTGTGTCCTTCATGGTTCCTATGGCTCTGCCTCCTTCCAGCACATGCTCTCTTGTACCCCCAGTAAAGACTTTATGTGTGTTTTCAGAACCAGATGGGAGACATATCCCTGCTTATTTGCACCCATCCAAGCATTAAGATTTGGACCTCAGTTATTTCCACGACAGGTATCTCTCTGAAGATCCTGCACTTGCTGAGACCAAGGAGTGTCTAGCAGCAGGCGATGCCTGGATGCAGACAGGGCACCAGCTGTGCACATCTGCTTCCCAGAGCAGCAGCTCAGCTCATCGGTTCTATACCCAAGATTATCTCAAAGACAACAGTTGCAAGAAACCTGGCCCCTTTCTCAAGCCACAGTGTCAGCTGCACATGCTGTTGAATCTCCTGGAGGCAGTTAGAACCCAACGGGCGCTTGACTTGCACATCTTGGTCTGTTTAATACAACCTGGCTGCATCCAGCAGGAGGTTCAGACAGGGGAGGGGAGGATTCTGCCTTTCAAACAGGAGCTGCTTGCCAAATGTAGACCCGAATCTCATGTGGGCTTTTAAGTCTAACACTTCCTAGTTCATAAAACAAGACTTGACCTAAACGATGGCTCAGAACCAGAGATAAGCTCAGCTTTTTTCTGAAGCTGGAGAAATGTGGCTGGGTTTCCTTCATCTGCTTTGATCTTTCATTTCAAGCCTTTTCAGCATTCCCAAATTCAGCTGAGAGCAGAAATGCTGCTTGCATCAGGAATGCTCCTTTTGTCTTCTTTATAACTTGACTCACATCAGACTGTGCTGAAGAAATCCTGCGAATCACTGGTCTGGTGAGACTATCGCAGCAGATCATTCGTAAAAATGGGCATTGAACTTTGGTTCAGATAAAGATTCAAACACGTCAGAGCTGACTCAGAGCTCAGCCAGACCCATGGCTTGAAATCTCACCAGACCAAGGTGCCTTTAATAATTCAGGGCAATATCATGGTCATGATGACTCTGGCATTAGCGAGCCAGGAAAAGAGGTGTGGTGTTTATACAGAGGGTATGTTAATTCTGATGTGCTCTAGCTCAGGGATGCAAATTGTTAATTAACTCCCAGTAGCTGGTGTGTTTGTGTGCAGCCCAATGTCTCCCATTTGTACCCTGCAAAGGGCTCCTATTCCCACCAGGCAGGTGGGAGCTGCTGCCCAGAGACAGTGTCCAGGGCCAGGCAACTTTGTGTTAACACTTCATGGTAGAGGATCAGCAGCCATGGCCCAGATCAGCTTCTTCTACCACAATTGTAAGAGAAACCTTTGTTTGCTGGTGGTATTTCTAACAAGATGATGACTGTGAGAAGTTCCTCCTACTTAGCCCCCTGCAGCAGCACCTCCGATCAATACATAGCAGAGTTTAAACTACAGATCAATAGGTAGTTTAGGTAACTGCTGAGACCCAGCCTACAGTGTTTGCTCTGTACTGTGAACTTCACTGCATTTTCATTCAGCTGAAGGAAGGCTGGGGATTGATCCATCCTGTGCTGGATTAATTTTGGAGCTGGCTGCTGAATTCAGAAATGGTCTTAAATGGCTGCAGCACAGACAGTCATAGTTTCCACCTAAGGTAGCTCTCCATTTATATTTAACACCCCTTAGCCCTCTCTCTATCATCTTCACACATCCCACTTACCATTATATACCAGTTTATACAGGACATGACTTAATAGTGACGTGAGAGTTTTCCAGGTCTTCAGTAACTGATTGCCTGAAGATACATGGCACGGGTGGGTCCCACTGTGCTCAAGGTAGGTCAGTCTGGAGGTTCAAGTAACAACCAAGGCTAATGCATTCAACACAACCTGGCAGATGCCTGTGGTCCTCCTTACTGCCAGGGTGGGAGTGGGGCTGGCAGTTGCCTGAAAGGTCAGGTGTAGAGGATGAGATCCCTGGGAGCATGTTCAGCAAGGGAATAAAGCTGCAAACCTAGCGGATCATATTGGTTTTCATGTCTCTGTATGTTGGGGATATATGATGGTGTGAGGGGCTCCCAAGGCACCTGGGCATTGTTGGTAATTCCCTATACACCTGAGTCCCTGGCTGAGGTCTCAGCTGCATGGAGGACCTGGCTCAGAGGTCCTTGGACCACCCCCCCCCAGCTCAGGGCCAAGCTGGGGCTGGCTGGGTATGCTGGTGTGGGAAACGTGCATTAAGAATATCCTGGCTGAAAGATGACATTCAAGTCTGACATTTCTGAGCTTGTAGAGACCCGGTACCCAGCTTCTACAGCAGTGCAGGGGGAAGGGCCCAGGGAAGCCATGGTCATCTCCCAGCAGAGAGGTCCCCTTGTTGATTGGCCTTTTATCTGCTCTGCAGAGCTCGTGGTTGCATCTTGCAGTGCTCAGTCCCATTAAAATTTTGGGGAGAAGCTAAAAATTCAAGTTTAATGACACCAGACCTGTCTCCTCCCAGCCAGGGTAGTTTGGGATGAGGTTGTCACTTGTTTAAGAGATTGTATCTGATTCTAGGTGCTTACTTTGGGTTGCCTTTTACCTTCACTCTCATATCTGGTCCCAGGTGGAGCAGAAGCAGAGTCAGCTTGTCCTTGGCATGGGTGGGATGGTCCCTGTTGGTGAGTTAAATGTGTTCCCTGTGCCGCAGAGAATGAGAAGTCCAATGAGGAGAAGCAGAGGGAAGAGGAGCTGGTACAACAGATACACAAGCTGGTGGAAACACGGGATTTCCTGGTGGATGATGTGGAGTTTGAGAGGCTCAGGTAACTGGGTGCAATTTATTCCTTGCACTGAGGACAAGGCAGTCCTCTCTGATCTGTGTCATGCTGTGCCAGATGCTCCTGGATGCTTTGCTGCTCATTTTCTGAGAGGTAACCAAACTTTCTGTCACAGGGAAAGGGAAGAAGACAAGGAAATGTCAGAGTTCCTGCAAAACAAGCTCTCCAAAAGCTACCTCCAGAAAGCAAGTAGGTGGTTGATGAGTTTTATTTCTTGCATGGAACCTTCCTGGCAGTTTCTCCCCTTTCCTAATCACTCTGTCTCCAAGATTTGGTTGCTTGGCCTGGGGCTCGCTTACCTGGAGGCCATACGTTGCTGGAGGAGGGTGTGGGGAAATGGCAACCAGGGGGTGCTGTTGCTTGAGATCCCATTGTGGACACATCCTGAATCAGTACAGCTGTTCTGCTTCCATTTCCCTCCTGGCATTTCCCAGCCACTATGTCCTATGAGAACAGAGACAGGCACGTGTCCATTTATGGCTGATGTACTTCATCTGTCCCTTTCCAACTGTCTCCTTATGTTTCATCACACCATTATCTAAGTTCGCAAGTTGTGGTATCCATCCAGCCCTCCTCTCTTCATGGCCCCTGATGGCAGGCCACCCTCTTCCCTGTGCCTCCACCATTGCTGGAGGAACACCTCCCCAGTGTGGTGGGAGGCATTTCCAGACCAAGATCCCTGTGCCTGTGTCCTGCTGTGGACACCCACCAAGCACGCATAGTGACATGCCTCCAGGATGCAGGAGCTTGTGGGCAGCTATGGGTCTGAGGAGGGTCAACATCTTAGCCCTGAAAGGAGCTCTAAGAAGCAGTGATGGATTTGTGCCCTCATCACCAGGCAGACACCTATTCCTCTTCCCATAGCTCCTGTCAAAGAGAAGAAAATGACTTCCAGAGGGCAGCAAACCTCCTCACCGTACATGACCAAAACAGGCCTCACCCTGCTCAAGGAGTGCTGTGGCTTCACCTGCTCCATCATGTAGGCCAGCACCCCGCTGCTCTGCACAGGACACGACCATGGTACTGTACATGTCCTGGGAGGCTGGGCTGGGCAAGAGGGCCTGCCTTGGTGTGCTGAAAGGGCCAAACATCAATGTGTCCCAGAGGACACGTGCAGCTCCTGGTGCTGCAGGCATGAGGTGTGTGGGAGCACCAGGCTGCAGCCCTGCTCTGGAGGGGCTGCCATTGGGAGAAAGTGCTGGAGCCCTGCTGAGTCCTGAGAGAGGGGCCAGAAGGAAAATGGCAGTGGTTGGGCGAGGGGAAGAGGACAAGGAGATGGAGAGAGTTGGGTGGAGGGCAAAAAGAGATGGAGGGTAGGGAGGAGCAGGGCCAGGCACTGCAGGGAGTATACCCCAGGTACCAAGGTGTCCCCTTGTAAGCACGTACAGGAGGGAGCTGTCGGTCAAATGTACCTCAACTGGTGCTCATGGAGTTATCCCACCACTGGCTTTGTCTTCTTGTAGTATCTTCTCTGAAAACCTAAGAAGCTATTAGGCCCTTCTGTCCCTGAGGGTCCTCACGTGCCTTCTCCCGTACCTTCTCCCGTGCCTTCTCACGTACCTTCTCCTGTCAGCTCCTTTTCAGCAGGTTGCAGTCACATCACTGGCATCTGCTGACAGCCACAGGCACCCACCCAGAAAGTGATGCACCCGTTGTTTTTACAACAGAGTTTACTAAGGGCCAGGCTCTGTCAGTTGTCCAGGACTGTCCTCTTGGCTGCTGAGGGACAACCAGACAGTCCCTGTCTGTTTGCCAGTGGTTCAAGACAAACTCATATTAAACATTGTCACTTTGTAGAAGTCTCAGGGAGTGTCAGACCCATAGAGGGGTGCAGCCTGGTGTGGATTTCCCCACCCTACTCCAGGAGGAGACTGAAGCGATGAGACTCACAGAGATGGGTGGTTGGATCCCCACTGGACCAGGTCTGCCTGGCTCAAACTGCCTTCCTCTGGGGTTGGGTCTCTATCCCTTGGAGAAGGGAAGCACTAAGGGGATCCCGTGGTTGTGACCCATGGTTTCCTGTCTCTATCCCTTCCTGTCCAGGTCTCCAGCCAGAGTCCATAATCTGCTCTCCTCTGAGAGTTTCAATTTCCTGTCATTGTTCATGCTTCCCACTGCAGCACCACCACTGAAGAGACTGCACAAGCAGGCTGGTGCAAGCTTGAATGATGGCATGTGTCCCTGGTGCCACGTCAATGGTCATCTCCTCCATGACATCAACAAACACCAGATTCCACCCGAATTCAGCTTGGAAGAGGTGTGTGCAGCAGCATCCAGCAAGTCCATGACAAAGAGGACTGGTGCAGCCCTTCACCTGGACTGAGTAATAAAAAAAGTACTGAGAGCTAATGTTTGGAGAACATTGCACTCCACCATCCAAGACATGCTGTGGCCACAGATGATGTCTCATCCTTAGCCTTGTACCACCTTGTGAATTTCTATGGGATGACTCTTGGTGGGGAATGTCTCTGGTCTTGTGGTTGCATTGGTTTTATGGCAAGGTGCTCTGTGGCCCTGGGTATAGCTGAGCAAAGTGTGAAGGGCAAGTCCCCAGAGCCAGCTGAGTGAAGTTATCACTTGAGCACAGACCTGGTGTGTTGAACCTTGGGCAGATGAGTTGTGTTCCCTGCCTACCTGTTACTGGATTAATTTTTCAGCTTCAAAAAAAAGGAGGAAATTAAAGCAAAAGATAAAAGGGGTAAAATTCAGAAGAACAGGGCAACATACAGAAGGAAATGAAAACCAAACAGGAAACTGGAGAAGCGTCAGGGGAAGGTGGAGACAGCAGGTGAAAGGAGGGCATTCAGTCCTGCCCTCCAGTGCCCCAGCCAGTGCCTCTGGGCTTGGCACCAAGAGCTGGACATGAAGTCCTATGCAAAATACTCATTGCACCCTGAGGTCACCCAGTGTCTCAGTTCCTATTGTCCCTTCTGAGCATCCACCCATGTTGAGGTGGCACAGCCAGAGCTGCTAATGCCCATCGTGGCAGGACAGGGGCTCTCTTTCTCACTGGGTGCAAAGTCCTCTCACATCTCCTGCCCTTCTGTCCTGTAGGCTGCTGTGGCTTCACTGGGTGTCCTAGGGTGGCCTTCCACTTGGGTGGCTGCCCAAGAGCTCTGGCTGCCCTCTGGACACCCTCTGGCCAAAATGCTGATTCCTCCAGCTCAGTCCTGATGCAGCTTGCAGGGTCTTGAGATGGTGTTCCTGCCTGGGTCAGTGGCCAACATGCCCATGCCAGTGAGGTGGTCACAACCCATTTGGCTCTTCCATTGCACCTAATAGCACATTCATCCATATGAAACACCATGCAGGTAGGATCCTTCCTAGTGCCACACCATGAACTGCCAGAAAACCCAGTGTGCAGGAACCTGTTCTCTAACCTTTGTGTGGGGGTTTCCATGCACTTGTCATTCCTGAGCAAGCTCCTCCCCATGTGGATCTTACCAGCAGCCAGAAAAGTCCACAAACTAAACCAGTACCCTCTGCACTCACAGGCCAAGGTGCAAAGACCAAATGAGCAGACAATGACACCTAATAATCTCTAGCAAACTTGACCCCACTTTGGTTGGTGTCGCCTCTGAGCTGACTTCAGTGGTCTCAGTTTGGATCCTGCTTACTTTGTGCTGTTTATTGTTAATGTCCTGCAGCATCCTACAACCACCACCTGCCAGTTCGTGGTCCTCTCCTTGTTGGGAAGGCTTCAGTGTGGGCTGGAAGGAGCACCCTGTAGATCACAGGGGCAAATTAAGTCAGAGAGCTCCTCCCTGTGTTGCCAGGCCTGTGTAATGGAGTGGGGTGCAACATGCAGCTGGGGATGTTGTCCAAGTAGGGGTGACAGGACATTATTGGTAGCATCCATCCTGGAGTTGATGGGGCAGATTGAGCCACTCACTCCTTGCTCTCCCAGAAACTGTCCAGTGGCTCCTTTGCTTGGTCACTCTGCAGTCACACACGGTGCAATATGGGTGTTGCTTTGATCCACACAGACCAAAGGCTCAAGGCCTAGAAGGCTCCCCTCCCTCACTGTCTTTGGCCTTCCCCAGAATATTCTTGGGAAGGGTGAGTAACTAAGCCAGTCTGGTTGAACAAGAAGGAGCCAAAGGCAAGGAAGGTCCCTTGATTCAAAACTTGCTCTCCTAATTCATCCCTACCTCCACCTCACAAGGCCCTAAGACACAGACATCAGCTGCTGAGCAACACTCGGGCAGGCAGGGAGGGTGAGGTTTTGAGCAACCTGCTCAAGTGGGAGGTGTCCCTGCCCATGGCAGGGGGGTTGGAATGAGATGAGCTTTAAGGTCCCTTCCAACTCAAACCCTTCTGTGATGGCCAGGGGCAGATGGGTAGGGGCCTGGCCTGTTCTGGTCTGTTTGCTGGCTGTGTAGCGTGGCTGGTCATGGAGAAGGAGACAGGCTGCTGTCCTGGGCACGTGATACTATTTGGCATCTATTTTCACCGCTGGCAAAGGTGGGCAGCGTGCGGGAGCGACACTGTTTCATGTGCATTGATTTCAACCCAAACAAATAAATGTCTGCTGGAAGCTTGGTTCTTAGGCATTGTCCCCACCTGGGACCTTCACAGAGAGACATCTCAGGCTGTATCACAGCAGGGTGGTTGAAGTGGAGCAGAAACAAGATCCTAAAATGTCAGGCTGGACTTTGAAGTTCCCTGGTATTGCAGGAGCACAGAACAGCTCCTGCTGCTGTGGCAGGATATCCAACCCTTCCATTTCTGGCTCCTGACCTAACATTTCGTTCTGGGGCCAGGCTGAAAAGTCTGGAAAGTCAAGAAACTGCCCCCCCCCCCCCCTTAAAGGGTTAATATCCTTTCATGCTCAGAGCCCTGAACTCTTTTGATGCATTTCTTCACTGGTAACAACCTTCTGTCCTCACCAAGCCTCAATGGTACTGTTTATAGAGGGGCTGTGGAACACCAAATGTCTTCTATATGTGGCACTTTGCTTAATGGAGCACTGAAAGGGGTCTGCCTGCACCATCTCTTCTCTTGCACCGCTGACTCTTCCCCCTTCTGTATCCCACCCCGCAGGTGCTCTCAGGAGGAGGAACAGGACTGGCAGGCCTGCAAACTGTAGGGTCTCATGGAGTTTTGTGTTTCCTGTCCTTGGGATGGGTGATTAAAGAACCCATGAGAAGCATCTCATGGTGGATGTGCTGGAGAAGACAGGTTGGATATGGGCTGAGTAGGAGCAGAAAGGCAGGACAGAGTCTGTGCTTTGCTGGGTCTCATTAGTTGTGTAGGACCAGGGAAGCTTGCAGCCACTCACAGATGAGATGTGCTTTTATGGCAGCAACTGCTGAGAGGGTACCACAGGCTCTGGCACTGCATCCTCTGTTGGCTCAGGCAACTGGAAACTGCACATTAAAAACCAATGGTCTAATTTGGGTTTAACGGTTCCCATGTCTTTGCCATCTGGCACCCAATGGTGCTCAGCATGCCAGGTCCCAGATAAGTGCTAATCATGGGCTTAACGAGCCAGCGATGTCTTCTGAAGTCACTGCTGAAGACAGTGGTCAGTGCCAGTGCAGGGTTGTCCCCATGACTCCTTGCAGAGTGCCCAAGAGGGGAAGTTGCAGGTCTCCAGGTAAAGGCATCCTGAGGAATCTGGAGCTACCAGTGCCTTTCCATCCAGCTGTGCTCTGTGTCAGAGCATGTCCCTGTCACTTGGGCTGCACAGTGGCCTCTCCACATCTGGCTGCTCAGGGGCACAAGCCCCTCCAGTGGGAATCCCACCATCGGTGCTGGGGCAGAGCTGCCCCCCAGAGCAGAGAGTGAGCACTGGCATTGCTTTCTCATGCCCACGCTGCTGGAATAGCAGACTGCTCCGGAGGACATGTTGACAGAGTCCAGATTAAACCAATAAAAACATCTCAGTGTGCTGGGGATTTTCCATCAACAAGAGGCACAACAGACGGCAGATTTAGCCAATACTTTAATCATCTCTTTTCTGTGCCAAGAGAAGGAAATCTTACAAAAAAACCCACCCAAATCCAAAGAACACAATGCAAACAAATCCAAACTGTGCAATTCCCTGAGGAGAAGGCCAGCTATTAACAAAAAAACCCTTCTTTATTATACACAGCATGGCAGAACTGAAGCCCCGATACCTGATTAGGTAATTTTAGTCTTTGCTTCCATATCCCACGGCATCATGAGTCACAGTGGTTTCACTTTGCTCAAGAAAGCAAATAGAAGCACAGAATCACAGGATGGTTTGGGTGGGAAGGGACCTTTAAAGGTTACCCAGTCCAACCCCCCAGCAGGGAGCAGGGACACCTGCAACTAGAGCAGGTTGCTCAGAGCCCCAGCCAACCTCACCTGGAATGGTTCCAAGGATGGGGCATCAACCACCTCTCTGGGCAACCTGGGCCAGGGGCTCACCACTCCCAGTGTAAAACATTTCTCCCTTCTCTCCACTCTAAATCTCCCTCTTTTAGTTTAACCCCATCAGCCCTTGTCCTGTCACAACAGGCCCTGCTAAGAAGTCTGTCCCCACCTTTCTGACAGGACCCTTGGAGTACTGAAAGGCCTCCCCAGAGCCTTCACTTCTCCAGGCTGAACAACTCCAACTCTCTCAGCCTGTCCTCATAAGAGAGGCTTTTCCAGCCCTCAGATGATGTTTCTGGCCCTAGAACAGAGCTGATAGGAACTGCATCTTCACAATGCTCATCATACTTCTCTTGGGCAGTAGGTCCTGACATCTCCTCTGCTGGTGCTGAAGTCCCTGTGCCAGCAGGATGGTTCCAGAAGGCAGGAGACAGGGAACATGGTAAATAGTCCAGGAAACCAATGTGTCTCTTTATCTCTGTCCTGTGCTGAAGGTTTCTCAAAGGAACTCAGCTCAGACACCCAGATATGAGACAAGACTCCAACCTGGCCATCACTCTGTGTCCAAAGGACTTCAGAAAACCTGGCCCATCAGTCTGTCCTCTCTATAAGCCCAGCCTGGAGATAGCCATGCCCTCAGCCCATCACTTGCAGAGTGGCAGGCTCAGAGCTGCAGCCCCTCATCTTCCTCAGCAGCTGGGCAGATCTGCTCCTCTCCCATTAGGTCCCATCAGCTGCCACCAGTGAAATGCATCAAAGTGGGTGAGGGGGTGGCTGTGGATGAAGGGAGAGGGGACAGCTTAGTCACCACTCAGAATGGGTATAAGTGCTCCTGGTCCCTTTGGATATGTCACTGCTGAGACAAGATGCAAGAGCACAAACACACAACATCGTCTCTGCTCGGATGAGTCACAAGTTGACTTTTCAAGTGCAGGCAGAAGCTCTTAGTATCATCACCAGTGCTTCTAAGAGACATTTACCAACCTCTGGGACCCCTGAGGGCCTTGGCAATGTTCACTGCCTCCTGTTTGTTTTTATTCTCTCTCTTCTGCTGTTGTGTATTTGGTCTCATGGAAGAGTAAGGAAGGCCAGCATTCAAAGATGCTGCTGGCTGTGGGGCGATGGCTTCTAGATCCAGCCCTGGCACAGAGAGTAGCTGTCTTTGAGGAGGTGACATTCTCCTCATGAGGCCCAGACCTGGGGTTGAGCATGGAATCACTCCAAACAAAAAGAAATACATTTACTTCCCATTGAGAAGTTGAATTTCACTGGCCTGAAATGCTCTGCACCACCTGCCTCTCAAGGTGACCTCTGTGGTCCCAGCCATGGCAGAGAGTGCAGCCAGGATGAAGGTTTTGCTTGCTGGGAAGGAGGCTCAGGTTTGGCAGCAGGAAGCACATGCCTTTTGGGATTTGTGGGAAGTTCTTCCCATGTAAGAAATCACTTCAGACCCACGGTCCCCCGGTAGGGTCATTACCAAAGGCAAGGGAAAGCCTCTCATTTACATTTACCCCAGCTCTTCTTCATCCCTCTTATCCCCCTGAGCATTCCCCCACAACCCTCAGCTCTTGTTCCTAAGTCATGGTGCTTGCTGTTGATGTGGCAACTAAATACATGTCCTTCCAATGGGTTAGAAACCAAGCTCTTCCCAACTCTGCCATACACCCCCTCTGGCTCCTCTACTCTGCTTCTGGCCCCAGACTGGGCATCTCTTTCTTCCTTGCACCCTGCCGTCCTTGGAGCAAAGGCTGTGTACGTACACACCAAGCAGAGCAGAGCCCAGCCCAGAGTAGTGATTTCATCAGGACTTTAGTGGTCTGTGAACCTGGGCTCCTGCCACAAGAAGTAATATGGCTCTTGACACATGTCAGCACCGTGAAGCTTCCAGCCCACTGGAAGGAGGTGTTAATGCCAGGGCTCTCTGTGCACCCATGAGCTCTGCAACCCCTTCCCACATACCAGGGGTCTAGTTGTCTGTCCTCAAGGCCAGCCCTGGTGTGGGACAGCCATGTAACCTGGGATCAGGCTGCTGGAAAAACAGATGAGGCGTGAGAAGGAGCTTTGTGGAGCCTTCACTGGAGCTTCTCCTGCTTTGCCTGGGAGCTGCTTTTATGCTTAGATCCTTGCCTTTGGTCCTCACAGGTAAGCCTGTGCCCAGCCTTGTTCCTGGCTGCTTCCAATCTTGCTTTGCTGACTTGGTTTTTTGGCTTCACCTTGGACATGCCTCCTCCCAGCAGACAAATGTGGGGATCTCTGGACACGGCCATGAACCATTCTGCTCTTGCTCGCATCCCACAGGGCTGTGTCCTGACAATGACAATATCCTCCTGCTTGCTTTGCTGCCACCTTAGCTCCTTCCCTTGAGGAGCAGCCCACTCTTGCCCCTCTGTGACAGTTATTATCCCTCCTTTACCAAATGAACGTAATATAATCATTCCAGTGTAGGCACATGGTGGCTGCATAAAGTTGCAATAGCTTTTACTTCTCCTTGCCAGCTGTAATGCAAGCTGCCACTCACCTCCCACTGCTCCGGGGATCTGCTCAGAAGAAAGCAGAGCTTGTCATGGCCTACACTGCATTTACATCTCAAGGTTTACAAAAACAATGAGCTCTTCTTCCACATTCAGCAACTGAGAAGCAGTTGCTGCCCTTGCCTCTGCAATGGAGGCTTTCACCATCATGTTTTCTTCTGCCATGGCATCACACTGAGGACACTGCGCAAGGTCCTTTTCTGCTGATGAATGGTAACTCACTGAGCTTCAATGGCCCAACATGGGGCTGAGCTCAGAGACTTGAGGGAAATCAGGCTTCCTGGATGAGCTCTTACTGAGACCTGACCTAAGGTGCTGTGTTTCTAGTTGAGTTTATTCCTGTGAATTCGAGCTTGCAGAGACAACAATGAAGACCCAGAGGGAGCATCCTCTGCAGACTCTGCAGTTCCTGCCCTGAACTCATCCTTCCTCTGCTTCCCAAACAAGCAACCAGCACCAGTTCTGGGCTGCCTCTGTTTTCCTTGTCGCTCACAAAAGCACAGATTTGTGGAAGGGAGGAGATTAACTGGTGCCTTCCTCACTCTGGGAGGTGCTTGAGCAACCCCCAGGCATTATAAACATGGACCAATGGGACTCAGACTTTTCTGGAAGGTGCACCAGCTGAATCCACTGGCTCAGGACAGGTGCAACTACTGGAGAGAAGGGAGCAAGAGCATGTGATCAATGGTCTTTCACCTCAAAATCTGTAAACATGTCACTGGGACCTTGGTGCATTAAAAGGTCCTCCTCGAAAGACTCTGAAACTGCCCTGAACTCCACTGTGTGTTTCCAGAGCTGTTTTCAATCAGTCCTCTTGTGTTCACCCTGTCAGCACGCATGAGGAACAGCCACATGCTCAGTGCAATAGCTTTGGCTTGTCCATCCTTCACCTACATCCATTCTCCACACTTTCACTAATAGCTTGAGAGGGAAGGTGAGAGTACATAGCACATGACTGTGCAGAGAAACCCATGTCCACAGATGGGCTGGCTGTGGTGGTGGAAAACCTCCAAAGCTCTCCTAAAGCACAGTCCCACCGCCCTGTTGTGACATCCCTCTCAAATATCTCAGAGATTAGGTTGAGTGGGACATCCTGACATGAACACTCATACCAATCCTTATTGGAGACTCTACTCCTGTCCCAACCTTTCATGCTTTGCTGGAACACTGTCTCCCACAACTCAATTGGGTGAAGCTGTGTGATGGAGCTGCTCTGTTGTTTCCAATCTTCCCAGGAAATCAAGAAGCACCCTAAAACATTTGGTTATTTTTAATAGTATAACAGATGTCAGTGATGATGCAGGACAGAAGAGCCAGAAAGGTATGAAACTTCACTGGTGTTAATGCATGGTGGAGTCTACAACATCTGTCCTCTTCTTTCCCTTCCCACCCTGCTGAGCCTTTACTGGCAGAGCAGGTCATGTTGGCATGTCCCCTATAGCTCTGTAGGTATAGTTGCTTGATGGTGGTTCTGCATGTACTTCTGTTTCACCTCCATACAGGTGTCTGCAAGGTCTTCAATAAACTGCTGAATCTAGGGTGAGGAAGGAAGATGGCAGAGCTCAGAGCAGGGATGGGAACAGGAGGTAGAGGGAAGCTTGTTTCCCCTTTTAGAGGGCAAATTTCATGCACCAAACTGAGCAGGGGGACAAGACATTTGCCTTGCTGGATCTACACCACCAGAATGGGCTTTTGTGGGCCAGTCTGAGTTCAGGGCAATGGTGAATGAAACCAGACCTTGGCCATTGGTTGATCTGTATCCTCTGCCCCAGCCCGCCTGTCTCCCACTCCTTCTGCCCCCACACCCTGCTCCACCTCCTTAGATGAGACAGGCTTGCCTTGTGTCCTCTGCCCATTCGCCATGCCCAAGAGAGTGCCCAGGTTGAAAAGGAACATGTCTATTGGGCACATAGATTTCTCTGGGCTCTTCCCTCCCTTTAGGGCAGCTAAGAGTCATTACAGCTCCATTTTCTGAGCAGGGAGCAGGGGTCTCGTTTGGCCCTACCATTTTCATCTGTCTGTCGCTGTCATCTGCCAGCACCTTCAGGTTGGATCTCAGATGCATGCTCACAGACTGAAAGAGGTTGAGGATGGCCATCTTGATAGTCCCCAGCTTCTGGGTTTTCTTGGCAGTCGTGTCCTGGATGCTGGCCCAGCACATTTCCTGAGAGGAGAGGACACATGCAACATGGGGACATGCCCCAGCAAAGTTGCTGCTTCAGCACTGGAGATCCTGACTTGGTGACCCTAACTTCCATACTCATCTGTTTTGATAGGAATAACCTGTCCTTGCCCAAGGCCGTGCTGGATGTGGTTCAGCTTGGTGTAGTGGAAGCAAATCCAGGAACTACCACAGCTCCTTCTTATCCCAGGAACCTCCCCATCTCCCTGCAAGTTCCTGCAGTCCTCACTCTGGCAGATCTTCCCTGCAGGCCCCATGTGCACTCCCCAAAGCAGGGCTAGCTGATACCCTGGGAGGATCTCTCCCCCCTGCCATCCTCCCAGACCAGGTCCTTTACAGCTTTTCCCAATGGGACATGGAGACAAGTGTAAGGTCTTGCACCTGGGAATACATAACCTAAGAATGCAGCTCAGACTGGGGTCCACATGGCTGGAGAAGAGCCCTGTGGAAGGGGACCTGGGAGCCTTGGTGGACAACAAGCTCAACCTGAGTGAACAGTGTGCTGCAGTGGCAAAGAAAGCAAATAAAAATCAGCAAAACCAACTTGACTCTGAAGCCTGAGCCATGAACAGTGGAGCCCACAAGACAAAGCCCCATCACAGGCATGATGCTGCAAGGAATGGTGAATGCAGACAAGTATGACCAGGATAGACAAACGTGGTGGAGCATGCTTGAGTTTTGTGCCAAGGTAGGCATCACCATGGCCTGCTTAGCTGATCCCTTCTGCCTATGAGTTCAAGCAAGAAGTGAAAGATCACAATGGCTTTGTGAGGAGTTTGCTTTAACCACTAATGTAACCTGCTCCAGACATTGTCATTTTTCATTCTACCACCCCTTGGAGAGGCAAAATTAGTAATCTTCTCCAATCACAAAGGCTGCTACTGGGCCTTGTCACAACCCCATGGCTTAGAGATGAGCTATCAACTGGTCTTGACAGGGTCAGGCTTGGAGATCTTCCCCTGCACACCCCACATTTCCTCACCCAGAGGAAGACATCCTTTTGAGCCTGGTCACAGCGTGGTTGGAGCTCTGTCAGCTCATTTTTGTACTGCAGGATCTCAGCTTCTTTCTCTGCTGTGTACTGGTCCAGGAGCACCTCGGCTTGCTCAGACATTTCCTTGTGCCCCTGTTGTGTCTGCAGCAGGTCCTTGTGCATCCTCATTAGCGTCTTGTGGCGCCAGATGACTTCCTGGATCTCGTCAAACTGCAGCACAGGACAATAATCACTGGTATTAGTAATCTCCTTGTCCTCTCTTATCACAATTCCAAGTCTCCAAGTCTCATGCTGTTTGGCACCCTCCCCTGTCGAGGGGAAGGGCTTCTTGATTCCATCTTCCTGTATTGAAAAAACTATTGCCCCAGTTGGGTTGTGAGTATCAGCACATTCCCTGTATGGTGGCATCCCACTGTGCCAGTCCCAGAGCTGTCACTGCCATAAGCAAAGGGAGATATTACACCTCTTTCCCAGGTGAGTAGTGCTCTGATGAAACTCAAAGCACAACAGCAACTGCCAGCATTGGGTCACTTTGACATAGAAGAGGGGCAGCTAGGACTGCAGGAGTATGAGCAATGCATGGAGTGATGCCTGGGCATCCTTGAGGCACAGGTTTTTTGACAACTGTCTAGGTTCCTGTTCCTGGGCAGCTTTTCACTTTTCCCAAACCATCCATATGACATGAAACAGTGACACAATGTGGTCCTCATTCCCCTCACCCCTGTGCTTTCCCCCTTTTTAACACTTTTTCTTTGGCTTTCTTAAGCCTTCACTTCCTTTTCTACTGCTTCTCCCCCAGACAGGGGGTCTCCTTGGCTCACCTTTCTTGCAGGGAACCTTTTCCCATCCATATGAGGTCTCTGGGTTTGACAAAGTGTTAGGATTTCCCTGGACTTGCCTTATCTCCTCTAGGTTTGACACCCATGTGAGGCTCTCCTGGAGGCCATGATCTGTCCCTCTCATGTCCAAACTCACCGGTGAGATCTTCACCACATCCTCCAGGTATCTGTTGGAGATGGAGTACTTCTGCACTTTATTGCGGAGTTTCTGGCGCTTATTTCTCAGGGCTTCCAATTCCCTCTTAGCTCTCAAAAGCTCACTCTCCTTTTGCATCGTCCTCAATCTCTCTTTGCTGTCTTTCTTCAAAGCTTGGATTAGCATCTGATTTTCTTGCTGATATTTCCCCCACCATCACAAAGACACACACACAGAGGGGAAGGAAGGCAAGGGAAGATGGAGCTGCATCACTCAACAGCACTGGGAGGAGATACCTTCACAGAGGAGAGATCAGTACTGGAGCACCCCTGAAGCATTTTCACTCCCTGTTTAACAGGTCCATTCCTCTTGCATTGACCCTTTGGTCTTGGAGACAGGTCCCCAGGACAGCACTCTGATTTTCAGACCTGTCCCTGGAAGACACCTGAGCGTCCACAGTGGGGACAGTCTGAGACCCTCTTGGAGGATGTTCGGGGCCCTCAGGAGATCACACTGGTACAGGACAAGCTCTCCCCTGCCCAAACCTTACCAGGGTTTTCCACGTCTGGTATAAAGCCCCATGCCCACACCTCTAGGCTCAAAGGAGGCTCGTACTGACATAGTGGCCCAAGACTGTCTCTCCGAGGGAGGGGAAGAGATGGCATTGCAGCTCAGGGTCATGTCAGCTGAGATGATCGGGGGCAGGTGTACCTTTAAAATCCTCTCAGATTTCTCCATGTAGATTTTCATCTGAGCCTTCTCCATGTGAACCCTCCACCGATGGGCTATGACCTGCATCCTCTCCTTGAAGGCCTGACAGCACCAGAGCAAGCATGACATGGCTGCCTGCACCTAGAGCCAGTCACCTGCCCATTGCTGCCCACCTAACAACCACAAGCCCTCCCAACCACGCCCCAGCACCTTCCCGTCTTTCTCACCTCTTCCTTCTCCTCCAGAGCCTTTTGCATTAGTCGAGCTTGTTTCTTCTTCTCCTGGAGGTGAATAAATGGAGTCAGGTAGTCCTCCTCTGTCAGTCTGAGTTTCCTGCCAGAGAAGTTTACCTCAAGGTTACATGCTGGGTCCAATACCTTAATAGGGTGTTGCATTGCTCGGCACAGTCTCAGGTAGGTGACAGGGCAGAGCAACCACTGTCTCAGATCCCATCTGACAGCACGGCATCCCCACCCCTCCCCAGTGGGGATTCCTCTGACAGAGCATCAGGGTGTTACAGGGAAGAACAGGGCTGGGAAGGGAAGGAGAGGTACAGGAGGAGACTGTAGTGGTGGAGATAAGGGATGGGAGTTTGCCACCATGGGGGAAAGAGAGGTGGAGGAGACAGGTGAAGAGATGGAGGGTGGAGGAGCCCCCTCACCTGAGCAAGGGCAGGAGGTTCTGCCTGTATTGCTTGAGGAAATAGGCTGACAGGTCCTCATCATCCATTGTAGACATTTCTTCAGCCATCAGCAGGGTCCAGAAAGCCCAGGTCCTCCTGGCACTTGCTCCTCTCCCCAGTCAGCCAAGGAGCTGCCCTGCAAGCCTGAGGTCTTGGCGGTGCATGGGAGAGGCAACCAGGCAGGGAATCAGTCCCTAGGTGCCTCTTGCTGCTGCTTTCCCAGGACCTTCCTTGCTGCAGTCATGCCTGTGGCCACTGGCCGTTGGTGGTTTGTTGACATGGAACAGTTGCTGGGGGCAGTTGGAAGATGCTTGGGCAGTTACTTGGCAACCGGAGTGGGTTGATGCCCCCACGCCAACAAAGGGTACTGACCACTGTGTCCAGAGCCAGGGCTCTTCAGCATTAAACACAGATTTCTTTCCCTTCCTCTCATTTTCTCTGGTTCTTCCTCTGCTAAAAACAAGCTCCTTTGTCCTGTGACCTCTGCTGTCATGGGCAGGTGTTTCAGTGTCCCTGACATCCACATCACACTGTCTCAGAGCTCAGGGCAGGAGCTTGCTCCTTCTCTCCCAAAACATCAGATGGAAAGACCATTAAGCTAAGGAACAGCCTTAGAGATGTGTGGTCATGGTATTGCCTGTGGTTCCCTCTCTGGAGGGGACCGAGGTCTACCACTCCCTAAAAATTCACTCCTTTTTCTTTTATTGTTGTGGGTTGTTTTTTTTCTGCAGAAGGTGGCATTTGAATGAGGTCCATTGCCCAAAATAAAGGGGTGGTATTCATGGGCCAGCTGGTGAAAACCTACAGATGATGGTGACCTCGGGATCTTCTCCTCCCATAGGAGGTTTCACCCTCTGATGTTTGCTTCTGTAAGTCTCTGGCTTCCTTACTGGCTCAACATGTGAGAGCATTTCTGTGAGCTACCGAAGCTGAAACATCCCTGGCTGGGTGGAGAAGGCTATGACTCTGCGGGGAGAAGTCTTCATTTCTGATACAACCCTGACTTGCATCAGGGAAACTGTTTTCAGGCAAACATCACCCCTTGCTCATTATAATCCAGCAGGAGCTGGAGAAAGTCTGCCAGATCTGTCTGGCACTTTAAGCAGCAAGAAGATGTATGAGCCAGGAAGGGACCATTTGTCATGTGAGAGATGCTTTATTTAGAGACACATGACCCAAGGCTAAGCAGTGAATACGAAGGGCTTTTATTACTGAGGTGCAAACTTGTCCCATCAGTGCCAGGTGACTTCCTCTCTGCCCATCCTAAGGTCATCATAGGACAGTTCCTATCCTGACACATCAGGGAGATTACATTTGGTCTTCTGGAGCAGTCTCTGGACCTTGGCAGGGCCAAATCTTGCCTGGGAGTGGGGATTTTGCCTGCCTGCAAAATGAGGTGAGGTGAGCAGTCTCAGCCCTTCCTGCAGCAAACAGGGATCCTCTCTGGAAAAGTCCTGCCCTCCCTTGCATCCCCTGGGATGGAGGACCTGCTGGTCCCCAGCAGAGCATGGAAACCCACCAGAGGAGAAACCAGGAAGGTCTCAGCGTGTCTGAATTTCAAGTACTTGCTGCAGAGCCAGGAGCTGGGGCAGAGTCTGTCTAGGAAGTGATGATGTCTTGCCCCTTCACACCAGCACTGCGGAGCCATGTGTGTCCTTGTCTTCCAGTGACTGAACTGTGCTCTCTGAAATTAAAAAAACCCTACAGTTTTGGGGAGCACAGTCTGAGGCAGGTGCTGGGCACCAGGATCAGCCCTTCAAACAATTAACGTTCATTATCATTATGAATAATTGGAGACAGACATTTCCAAGGAGAAGCACTGGCTGACTTCCCAGTCTGACTGAGAATTCCCCATTATATGACATTGTCACATAGTTGACAGACAGGCTCCAGGGAGCAAGTGATGTCATCAGTCACCTTCCTGCATGTTAGGTACTGAGGGGCTGCCCCTGTTCCTTTGGCTTCATGGTGTTTCGTTGTTCCTGAGGAGCAGATGGTGCTGCCCCTTACTCAGCAAGGGTAGAAAGCACAGCCCTTAATAAAGCCCCTGGGGTTTTACCTTCCCCAGTAGGAAGCTGTCGGGTTCTGGCTCTCTATGCTGAACCTCTGTGCAAAGAGATGGCTGCCTGCAGATGTGGGAAGGGAGGAGTCATCACCACTAGGTTTTATTCTCACTGATCAGTAGAAGTTGTGGCTAAATCCAAGGAGGGGCAACCAAGTGGGAGAGGGCTCAAAGGGGTTTGGGGCATCTCACAGTACTCTTGTGGCCATGGAATGTCCCTTCCTGTGCATCCTTATTGGCTCATGTTGTCAGTGGGGAGCTGCAGTTCCTGCTGGCTGGGCACAGCAGACAATCTCCAATCACTTCTCTCACTCGCACCCTCTCTTGTGTGGCACCCACAGATCAGCCATCACCAGTGTGATCTCACGGATTCCCTCTGCTTCTGCCCCACCTCCCCTGTTTTGTCAGACAGCAGAGCTGCCTGGATTGGAGGTCTTCATGTGCCCCATCTGTACAGCACCTTGTGACATTGGTTCCTTGTCACTACCACAATGCCACAATGACCAGCATAAAATAGATGCGCTGCAGCAAACCGGTCTGATGCCGTTGTCTGAGGCCAGGAGTCCCCAGAACTTTATTCGGAGTGGCCATCATCTGTGTGAGACGGTGAGCTGGCTGAGGACAGGACTGTTAAGCCCAGAAGACGTGGCATGAGATGCCCTGTCATTACCAGGGTACCAGTGTTGGGAAGGTGCCCTGGAGAGTAGATCCCACAGACTCATCTTGATGGATTTCCCATGTGGTGCATGAGGCTGAGCTTCTCCTGCGACAACCCCAGGAGAAGCCTGGAGAGGGCAGCTGGGTCTGTCTGGGTACGTCACTGGGGATCCTCAGTCTGCCACTGCACCCTCCATGTTTGCACTGACCAAGTTTGTACGTGCTCATGCTTTTCTGTGGTGGATCTCAGCATGGCTGGGCCAGGGGTCCCTCCTGCCAGTGCTTCTCTGGGCTCTTCCATGTTTGCAAGAATCCCTTTTGCATATTGTCCAATAGAAATCTCCAGCACATCAAGGCTCTGATGGAGCCCTTTGTATTTGTACTGCCCGGACACAGCTCTGCACAGCACCGCTGCCTGCTCTGAAGAGGACACTCAGGTCCAGAATCTGCATCAGAAAGATTAGTAAGGAATTAAAAGGGGGATTAGTGTCAAAGAGGCACTATCCTGAGGACTTAGGGACAACCTAAGTTAGGGAAGGTGATCTTGGCCCTTGTGTTGGGAAAGGAGGAGGAAAAAACAGTGCTTGCAGGAGGAAAGCTCAGGATGGAGGGATAGGAAACATTGTGATGTCTAGAGAGGGAAAGACATGGGTGGCCAAGTGGGTCTGGAAATACACATTGTGTTTATCTTCCCGTGAATGTAAGAAGACTGCTGGCTGGCCTAACACAAAGACGTTGCAATTTGAAGTGCACAGGGACACGCGGGTTCCTTCCATGCAGCACCAACTCCTTCTTTTGTCTTGCAGCACCCTCATCACCACGGGATGGGTGAAACCAGACCATGAATCACTAAAACCCATGTGCTCTCCTGGCTCTTGTCTGCTCTGAAACCAACAGACCCCATCAGCTGACCTGCTCCAGTGCTGGACCCTCCTGGGCTGGTGTCTGGATGGGAAATCCTGAGCTGGGATCAATCCTCTGCCCACACAGAGGGAAGCCAAGCAGGATGAGATCAGACCCTGCCTTTCACATCTGTCATGAAAGCACTTGCAGACAGCTTTTATTATTATTTTATTAATGTTCCTAATCACCATTTGCCACTTTTATACTCACACCAAAGCTTTCTCTTCGACAAACATTTTCCTCCTCAATGCACTGTGCATTAAAAAGGAGTTTCTTCCTATTATGCTCTCCATAGCAACTGCATCAGTCTGCCATGAATAAATTACCTCTGATTTGACATCCCTTATTACAATCTAGAAAATGCCATTTCTGAGTCATAGCTACCCAGGAGAAACCTTTTCTGTTCCTCCCTTAGGTGCATCCCCCACCTTCTTACTCTTTGAAGGAAACTGCTTGCTTTTTTTTTTTTTTTCTTTATATATATATTTTTTTTTCTTTTATCCTTTAAATCTCTTCTGCTTTTGAAGCCCCTGGAGCTGAAGGCTGAAGGAAAGCTGACACAGACTGTGCCTCCCAGCCTTCAGAAGCTCCCAGCACAGTATAAAACACCCTTAGTGATAGCTGATTCCTTTAAAATCACCCTGGGCTCTGTACTGGCACGATCTGAATGGCCAAATCTCTCCCCAGCATCTGTTTCCCAGTTCTGTCCCCTAGGGACAGGCTGAAGGGAGAAGATAAACTTCTATCCAGGGAGACCACGATGCGGTATCTTGGTGGGCACATACAGCACGGGGATGTTCAAACACAGTATCATCGTGACGTACCCAGGGCTTTTTGGAGTTGTGGAGCAGTTCCCATGTGGAACTGGGGCCATCCGGAGCCAGGGGAAGGTTCTTGCCCCTCTCCAGGAGTCTGTCCAGCCTAAGATCCTCTCAATTTGCCAATGCACTGGAATTTTCTCTGGGACAGTGTGGCCACGGCCCAGGAGAGGGAGCACTTATTAAACAAGTGTGCAGTCCCAGTTGCAGTCCCAGTCCTGCCCGTTTCCTTGCCCGCGGATAACTCCGGGCAGCCTTTCTGATGGTGAGCAGGAGTCCGGCCCTTCCACCCAGCAGCTCCTTCCTCCACCTGGTTCCCATCCCAGCGTGCCCCTTGGGTGTGAATGCAGCTGGTGCTGTTGGCAAGGCAGGATAAATGTGCTGATGTGTGAGGGGTATGGGATGGGATGGGATGGG
>WUAM01000287.1:12397698-12408913 GCA_024336885.1 Actenoides hombroni
TTCCAGTTTGTGTCCGTTGCCCCTTGTCCTGTTACTGGGCACCACTGAGAAGAGTCTGGCCCCATCCTCTTGCCCGCCATGGTCCCTTCAGCTATTGATCAATATTGATCAGATCACATCTCAGTCTTCTGCAGATAAACAGCACCAGGGCTCTCAGCCTTTTCTTGGCACAGAGATGCTCCAGTCCCTTAATCATCCTTGTGGCCTCTGTTGGACTCTCTCCAGTAGTTCCTTGTGTCTCTCGAACTGGGGATCCCAGAACTGTACACAATACTCCGGATGTGGTCTCACTAGGGCAGAGTTAAGAGGGAGGAGAAAATCCCTCAACCTGCTGGTTGGTATATGGACACCCACTAGGCCAGGACACCTAAGTCTGCTGGGACACTCAGCTGCCTACAGTCCCTGCTCTAGTTTGGAGAGGGTTGGATACTCACACCCACCGTGTTCCCCAGGTTAGCACAGCCAGGCACGGTCAAGGCACAATGGTTGCCACAGCCCCAGCCAGCTGAGGAACACTGTGGCTTCTGTCCCACCTGCCTGCTTCTGAAGTTCCTCACCACAAATGGCTGCTTTGCTTTTTCAGATGGTTTTTCATGAGGGACACCCAGAGTGGAGTGCTGGGTCCTGGCTCAGGCTGCAGGGCAGGCCTGAAGCTCTCATGCCATGTGTCCCCACAGCCCCTCTGACCCATCACATGGAGAATCTCCTGGTGAAAAGACCCAGGGAGCAGTTGCTTCTTAGAAACTCCATTCAGAGCCCTATTTTCCTCCTTCCTCATGCTGCCAGATCTCTCGTAATAAATCAGCAGTTTTTCCCAGCACAGCACTCCCGCTGCCAGACCACAGTACTCTGCTTGCACTTTTGTCTCCTGTTCCTAGCTACTTCCCTCCTGTTTGCTTCACTTGGCCTTTGCTCTGGAGTTAACCCCCGTCTCTCCTGGAGATGCATCAGCAGAGCTCTCTCAAAGCCCTGGCCCCCACATCTCCCATCGTTGTGTGTGGGTTTGCATGGCTTAGGGTGGGAAGTGCAGGTGGGGGTGGAGGCCTGGCTCCAAGTAAGCATTTCCTGGAACAGTGTCTAAATTGTCCACTTTTGGCTTCAATCCCCACAAATTTTTCACCTCCTCTGGCTTTGAGGCACCAGGAGCATCCTCTACGTCCTGCCTGGCATGCCTGATGGTGCCGGGGCAGGGTGCCGGGGCTCTGCTCCTCTGAGCAGGATGGCTGGCAGGCAGGGAGAGCTGCAGGTCATTGAGGATGTCCCACAGCTTGGTAAGTAAATGATGGATTTGGGGTACAACCCCTGCACCCCTCCAGCTTCCCCCATGCAGCATCCAAGCAGAGTTGGCAGCTCCACAGCTCCAGATGCACTGGTCCACACCTGTCCTGGAGCCACCAGTCTCCTCCCCTATGGGAAGGAACCCAAGGGGGTATGTGTCATCCCAGGACACTAAGGGACAGAACAGTCTGGGCTGCAGCACCCCTGTCCTTCATCCCTAGACAGGGTTGTGGGTGCCCTTCTGGGCTCAGCTATGGCCTGAAACTGTCTACCAAGTACCCAACTTGCCTGCTCTGGGACTACTGGAGGGGAGTCACCCTGCTCTGAATCTTGTGTCCTCCTGGGATCTAGAGAAATGAGCCATGGAGAAGAGGAGGGTATATCCCAAATGACTCCTGGGTCCACTGGTGACAAGCCAGCCTTCTGTGATCCCCAGAGCAGCCTGGCCTGCTGGTTAGCCACTCCTGACTGGGGCTGGACAGGTCTGGGAGATCATTTCTGCTCCATGTAGACCAATTAACTTCACTCTGTGGGGAGGGAATTTCCCTCCTTGTCTCCATGCTGGTAGGAAAAGAGTTCACCTGAAATAGTGCAGGTGGATATCCTCACTGATGGTGGCATCCTCGCCCAGAACCTGCTCCATCACTGCAGCACATGAGACATCAGAGGACACATTTGCTTCTGGCTCATTGCATTATGGCAAGTGTACAAGTCAGCCCAGGTGAGGCCTGGTCATGCCCAGACACTCCCCGCTCCAGAGGTTTGTCACTGGAGAGACAACCCAGAAAGTCAAGATGGGGATCATTGTAGCTCAGGGGGCACAAAAGGAGAACTTGGAACTAAAAGACCTCCATGAGCTCAGAGCCTGACATGCCCCTCCAAAAGCTGAGCTTCGTTAGCAGTGAAGCAGTGCAGATAAGAAAAGATGGTTGGCTCCAGCAGTTCCTCTGGAGGACAGCAGCTTTGCAAAGCAAATGCTGGCCATGAGGGCTCCACCAGCTGCACTCTGCTCTGACCAGGAGACATTCCCAGTATCTGCCTAGGTTTGTTATGAGAGGAGAAAAGAAATTATGACAGAAGCAAAACAATTTGCTGTCCAATGTTCCTCCCACATCAGGGATGAGAGAGGGAAGTCTCTTGGCACTGCATTTCATTTTCATCCCTTGGGGAGGGCTCTGACACAGTGTGATAGAAACCAGAGCAGTCCTGAGTCCAGCATGGGTGGGTGGGAGCTGGGTCACTGCTCTCTCTGCCCCAGTTCCACACCAGCAAATAGGATCTGGCTTTCCCACCCTATGGACTGTTAATATCCCATCTGGGGAGGTGACTCACATGTGCCGGGGGCTTGCAATGCCTTCTCCTTTTGCAGCGGGTCAGCTCTACCTGGACACTCCGACCCAGATCACACTGCACTAGTTGATGTGCCCATGAGTGGATCTGGTCCCCCCTTGCCTTCCCTTCCCCTGGGGCTGCAGGGTGCCTGCTCAGCAGCACTGCTGAGGTAGCTGACAGAAAAGGACCCCCCCTCACCCTGCCCAGGGCCCCTCCCTTGCTGTAGCTCTGCAATTTGAATGAAGCCCAGGTGGCAACAGCCCAAGAAACTCAGGCACCTTGAGGAAGACACAACACAAGGGGCCCTGTGCAATGAGCTGGTGGACATGGTGGCGAGCCCCTTCAGCAGAGGGGGGAAAATCCACTGCAGGCTCCAAACCAGCTTCAGATTCTTGGAAAGCTGGCAAGATGGGAAAGGAAAAGGACACGCAAGCAAATAGGGAGTACTGGAGGATTTGCTATTAAATAGCAAAGCAAACCAGTCAGTGTTTCCATTCCACTCATTTGGCTGGGCTTCTCATCACAAACTGGCATGAAAACAGAACTTTTCTGCAAGACATCTCACACTTTTCCATTTAGAGAAAGGTGTTGAGACTCCTTGACACACTGAACTGGTTAAAACCAAACCAACCCCAATGCCCTTCCTCAGAGAAGGTGGCTTCTGAGTGGTCTGTGCCATGGCCCCATCATGGTGCTCTGCACCCTTGTGGTTCCTAAGAGACTCCATACTTGTAATTCAGGAAGACTGGAAAGCATTATGAGAAGGAAGTAATTTGTTTCTCTCTATATGGCACTTGTGGGGCCACTTCTGAATTAACTGTGTCCAATTTTGAGGTCCCCAGTACAAGAACAACACTGACAAACTGGAGAGAGCCCAGTGGTGAGGTTTGGAGATGGTTAGGGACCCAGAGCACAAGACATATGAGAAGAGGTTGAGAAGGCTGGGTTTCTTCAGCCTGGAGAAGGAGAAAAGTGGGTCACCAGCTGTCTTCAAATCCTTAATAGGATGGTGTAGAGACAACAGCAATGGTCTCTTTTCAGAGGTGCACAGCGAAAGAAAAAGCAGCAACACAGTGTGATGAGATTTAATAAGAAATCCCCTCCAGTATGAGGGTGGCCAGACCCTGGAACAGGGACCCAGAGAGGCTGAGGGATCTCCATTCTTGGAGGTACCCTGGCCACAGTCCTCAGATAACCAATCTATATTAGTCTCACTCAGAGCACAGTTTGGACCAGAGACCTCCAGAGGTGCTTCTGAACCTCTGATCTTGTGTTGTAAGAGCACCAGCCTTGCTCGGGGCAGTGCTAAAAGGACTTGCCTCTTCTACTGCCTGTGAACCTCCCAGAGGCCAGGACTTGCAGGTGGCACAGGAGAAAGTCCTCTCTGGGAGCTTCCCATCACCAGCCTTTGGGTGGAAGAGTCCGGACTGGTGCCATCTCACCTGGAGATTTGGGCTGTGACTCCCTGGTTGTGTGTCTGGCTGGTTGGACCCACAGCCCCAGCTCCAGCTCCTGGTTTTGAGACTAGGAAAGCAGTTGAGTTTGTTCCTGTGACTCATCCTAGATAAAAGGGACCAGCGCCCAGGAGTCCCATTTAGTAAAGTGTCCTTGATGCTGGGCTACAGCCAAGCCCCTCCTCAGTTTCCCAACAGCTTTGCCTCATCTGTTTGCAGCTGCTCTTTGGTGTCATTGCTGCACAGTGGCTTCCTCAGGCAAAGAAAGGGAGAAGGCATCCACCCTTTTGTGTTGTCCTCAAGACAGAATAGATGTTGAACCTGGCTTTTATCTGCTTCCTAATCACAGTCTTTGTCCAGAAGACATGGCAACACTCATCTCCAAGGGTCCAGGTCATGGCTGGCAGAGGGCTGTTGAGAAGACACGAAAGGACAGAGACTCAACAAGGATGGGTGGTAAATATGGTCATATCCTCCCATCTTCCTCATACGTGACATCTTCCTGCCTACCTGCAGAGCACCACATCCTGCACAGGGCCAGCTGCACTCTGCATGGCCCCAGCCCTCCCCGGGAAGGCTTGCGTCATGGCACAGGGCAGCCAAGCTTACACCAGCCTTTGAGCTCCACTTTCCTCCCTGGAGGTGCAGCACCAGACTGGCCACACACAGGCACTAACCCCTGGAGATGGTCAGATGATCACTGCCCAGACACGTCCCTGCTTGCTGGAGGTCAGTTGCTGTCTGTGATCACAGAAACAAAACCTGAATGCACGGGTTCATGCTAGGAACCACTTTCAGCCAGCAAATGGCTGTTTGCAGATGAAAGGAGACAGGAAACATCTGCATTGTCATAGTTGGCAGGTCCTCCATAAACACAGGATACATCCATTAAACAGCCTATTTCCCTTCCCTGCCTGACAGTGGGAGCCAAGTTGGCCTTTGCTCAGGTGGGACAACTGAAGTGCTGTGAGCTCCCCTCCGTCACTGGGGCCATGCACACCTTGGCCAAGGGGGTCTGGCAGGGAGTAGCCCCATGCTGGGACCAGCACCCTACAATTACAATGCAGTTTCAGGACACAGGGATGGTGGGGTTCAGGGTGCTCCCTTGGCATCAACCCTCAGCCCTGGCACACCCCAAATAGGGCAAGGTTAGCCTCTGCAGCTGATTCCTTCCATGGGGTCATGGCTGCTGATGCGTGGTGAGCAGACAGATGGACAGAAGTCTCCACTGATCCTGGACAGAGGCCTCATGGTTGGTGTCCCCCAGTAGTGAACACCCTGCACAGGTTGTTCTGTGGAGTTACTTACAAAGGAGACAGCAAATGCTGGTGCAGTCCCCTCCCCTAGCTGGACATGAGGCTCCATAGCAGAAAAAGGCACTGCGCTTGCTGCCTTCCTTAGTCCTGCTTTTACTCTGTGAGGGGGCAGAAGATGATTCCACCACCAGCAAGTATCTCTTTTCCCTGCTGTCTTTAATAGATCTGGGAGTCCATCAGACAGGGAGATGTGCTTATGGAAACTCCATGGTGGAGGGGAAATGGGACAAGGGAGGTGAACAGGAAAGTTTTACTGAACACATCAGATTTCAGACTCTTCTTTCCATGGTTTTCTTACTATCCCAGGCAAATAGTTAAAAGGACTTTTGAAAGAATTGCTCATCTCAAGATGAGGCAAAGCTGACACCTGCATCAAGCACAAACCAAGCTGGCCTGTTGGTCACTGTGGTACCCATGCTTTGCAACCTCTGGGCTGGGTTTCCCCATCACAGCTCAGTGCTCTCCCTCCCTAGGATGCTCCAGGTTTGAATTCCCCACCCTGGCCAGTCTGTCCACAGAGGAGCGATGCGGCAGAGGAACGGCTGCACGGCACAGGTTCACCCTCTTTGGAGATAAATGGAGAATTCCCAGGGCTAAACTAAATTAACCTTGAAAAATTCATGTCACAACTGACTGCAGCAATTAGTTGTTTTTAATGAGATGCTTCACCCAGGCTGATGTGCGAAGGTCCTGGAGGAAATCAGTATATACCTCACACGGCCCTGGCAGATGATGGCTGATAGGAGCTGGCAGCCACCTCCCAAGTGCTTCCCAGTGAGAAATTCCCACATTTGTGGCTTCAGTTTCCTGCACTCAGGTTTACAAACCCAAATGCTTTGATGAAAGCTCTCAAGCCCAATGCTCCACTGGAGTGTCACTGATTCTCAGGGAAACAAGAAAGACAGTAAATTTTTAGCAGATGCTGGGGAAGGACAAAGCACCACAGCATTTCTGTATCAAATCCCTGGAAAAAAAGCAAAGTAGTGTTGGAGCTGCAGCTTGATGCAAGGATGTGCAACAGCTACCAGACTGCTGTGGTGCTGACAACATCAGTGTTGGCACTCCAGCCAGGACCCATGCTTGCAGGGTTCAGTGCTGTGACCCTCCAAGGAATTTTGCCAGAGAAGGACAGTGTGGGCATGTGGTGGCTTGGAGCAGGCTCCTGGTGCTGCTGCAACTCCAGCTTCTTTTGGCCCTTAGCTCCTGCTAAGGTAGATCAGCTTCCCTGGGACATCCCACACCACATTGCCCTGGGGTCTTTGTCCTGCTGAGAGAGCCCTCTCTGCCATCCAGCCAAGCCTGTGTTATTGAAACAAAGCAGCAGCTGTGATCCTGGAGATATGGAGAGCTGTTGCTGGCTCTATATGGAGCACTCTGCAGAAGACGTGCACCTAAAGCTATGCCCTTGTTCCCATTCCTGTGCCTCTGCCAGAGGAATCCAACGCACGTGTTCACTAGGGACTTGTTTGGGATTGCTAGGGTATGCCAGGTTGTCCTGTCACCCTCCCAGGTAGGACATCACATCAGAGAGCTGCAAGCACCTCTGGTGTTCCTCCTTCCTTCAAGGAGTGGGTGCAACAGCATCGCCTTGTTTCGGGGCATTCAGCAGCCCATGCAGCAGCCAGCTGTGTTCTCTGGTTAGTCTAAATCCACTTTGCAGGCTGCAGAGCAGCTTAAATGGATGCTGGGCCAGATGTTTGGCTCATCTTCCCTGCTTGGGTCTACAGCTCCCACGCTGCATTTCCTTGCCTGCTCTATCTCTGCAGCCCATCAGGGGCCTCATGACACCCCCTTGAAGGTAGCAGCTATTTCTGGCTATGTTTCTGAGAGGCAGAGCTCCTCTGAATCAAACCTGACCTCAGCTCTGGAGAGCTCCTGTCCCTGGCATTTTGCTTTGGGCTCAGAGACACAGCAGCAGCAGCAGCAGCAGCAGCAGCAATGCTGTTCAGGTGCCAGCGCACACGCCTCGAGTGGAAAGATATAATCCCAGACCCTGCATTTTGCTGTTTGAAGGCCCAGTTCAGAACAAAGTGATTTCAAGAGATGCCTCTGGTTCTTTCCCTAGGTCTCCCTTCTCACTATGGCTTAAAGCAAATAATAATAAATCTAATGTGGTTTTATTTTAAGTGTAACCTCCTCTCGTGTCTGCCCCTGACCTAGCACAGAGGCTCCCAATCTGCTGTTTTAGAAGTTACAACCCCATAAAACATGTGCTGTACCAAAAATTCCAAACAGATTAATATTTATTCATTAACCACTGGAATAACACCGATGTTTTATTTTCTTTTCCCTGGTGCCCATTTGCTCCTCTTCAAAAGGTCCCTGCTCTGCACTTACACCTGAGGTTGTGTACACGGAGTGCTGGAAACCCACCTCCTCCTACCGGGCACTCCATCAACAGCGAGTGCTGCGTGTAGCTGAGATGTTTGGACAAAGCCGCTCACAGTGAAAACGGCCTCATCCTGCATCCTCCCCGGCTGTGTCCATCCACAGGTCACTGCAAAGACTCAGAGGACACGGCCCCAGGATGAATGTACCACCACTTGTCAGGGGGAGCTGCTGTCTGAAATCACTGAGTGGCTATTGTCTTCAAGATTGGAAGCAGTGCCATCTAACCTAGATTCCTCCTAGGGCAAACTTGTGTGTAATTGAGCCTTGGAATCTGCTGCAGTCTCCATTATTTTTTTTTTTTTGTGCCAGAAGTGTCAGACAAACAACCAGAGCTGTGGCAAGATGCTGTGTGTTTTCACTGTGATTCAGCAAGACACACAAAAAAAAGTCTGCACGATGATTTGAAACGGACCAAGCCAAAATCCAGCCTGTTTGTTTTTCAAAAGCTTTGTAATTTCCTGGACAGTACCACTAAAGAGGGACTGAAGTGTTCAAAATCTGCTCCAAATGTGGCAGGATTTGAAAAGCTCCCCTGGAGCTCTTTCTAAGTATGCACGTTCTTTGCAAGCAGAGCGCTCTGAAAAAGGACAGATCCTTCAAGGTTTGGCATTGTTTGCTCAGATCTACTTTTCAAGAGTTGTTTGCCCACAGCACCACTTGCCCAGCATGTACCTGTTGGGTTGGTGCTACCTCAGGGGCTCACAGTGGTTGAACCCAAAAGGGATTTGTCTGTGCAGCAGGGAAGCCATGAAGGCTGGAGCATCCAGTTCTGAAAACTACTGTTAACACCCACCAAGCTCTAGAGGTATCTCAGCTCCTGTGCTTTGATAACCCCAGACCTACATGTCTCTTCCTTCTTCTCTGAAGTGCTCCTGGACTAGAAATGAGCAAGCCAAATCTTGATCAAGACTTGGTCCAGCACATCTTTCCTGCTGTTTTGACTTGCCTTAAGTTTAAGGAGGATCCTAGGCTGGTGGAGACCTGCTGGTGACATAGCTGGGTGGCTTACAGATGCACACGCATGAGGGTCAGCTCCTCAAAACCAACCCCTGCACAACATCCCCATAGTGCTAGAGTCTGGCCTGGGGGCCAGGGGTCCTCTCCTGCTCCAGGCTGCAAATGCCTTCTCCTTCCTCCTGAGGTGCATCACACCGTGGGGACCCACACACCTCATCTTACATGTCCCATCTTGACTTGACTCCTGCAGTCCCACCAGCTCCACCACCACAGCCCTGCTGATCTCAGGGGCTTCATGCCTGAAAAGAGCTCTCCTGTGCTGCATCTCAGGACTATGCTTGTACCTCAAATAATACCTCAAATAACCTGCAGTATGTGGGTTCCAGACATTGTTTTTGTGCCTTTTCAATGTCTGGCAATGGGGCGGAGCTCACGCTGAAGACTTTCTCTGGATGGCAGCCCAAATGTGGGTCTCTTGCTCCTTTCCCAGATTTTCTTGCAAGAATAAAACATAGCTGATGTTTTAATGTCTCTGTTGAGGCTGGGGGGAAGTGGTCAGCAGATTCTAGCTGACTAGAGGCAGCAAACAGGCCATCAGAGGCAGCAGAATTTTTTAATCCTCTCTGATAAAAGCATCTTTGGCAAACATTTGTAGAGCATTTCTCGTTTGCTCAAGTTTTTTTCTGGATCTTGTATCTTTATGCCTTAAAAAAAAAAAAAAAAAAGTTAGGCCCTTTATGACAATAAATATGGATTTATTAACAGTTTAGACTTTAAGCTCCTTGAGACAGACGGTGTTTCCTATTCATCTAGTTTTAGGACCAGGAAAAAACAATAAATCCCTTTGTTTGACCTGCTACAGTCATTTTGGTCGGGCAGCTTCTCCAGTGGGTAAATGACACCCTCGGGGCATAGCCAAAGGAGGGGACACCACAAGATGGAGCATCTGCCCTTTCCTCAGCCAGCTGTGGCTGTATTTAGCCACCCAAACCCCAGGTATCCTTTCTACCGGGGTTAAGCTCAGCCCATTTCTCCCAGAGGTGTCCTTCTCCAAGGCTACTGCTGCCCCAAGACCCAGCGACAAGACCTGCCCCAAATGTTAACAACGTGGAACTGATCATCAGCGGTTCTGCTTCTGGGTACTGCCCCCAGCCCTTCACCCTCCTCAGGCCGCTGTGGGTCCAGCCCAGTTGGAGGTATGAGGAGCATCCAGCTGGGACGGGTGTGACCCAGGGAGGTGGGTGTCTGCCTGACGGCACCTCATGACTCAGGATATTGCACCACCTCGACTGAGACAATGGAGAGACCTAGAGGTGAATTTGGGATGAGTTCCCCCCTGCAGCAGATTTGTACCATGCCGGAGACCCACCAGCTCCATCCATCTAGTGTGAATCCCTCTTCAACAGGCTCTCTTACTTTGTTCCATGCTTTCCCACCTGCATTTTTGGTTGAGGTGGCCCCTCACTCAGGTACCTGAGACACCCTCCTCTAGTCCAGACAGCTCTAGATACGAATGCAAGTCAATTTGCCCTGTGATTATCCAAAGACATCGACCCCAGGCCTCCTGGCAGCCTGGATGTCTGTGAGACCTCTTGTGCCCCCAGCACTCCCTGGGCACTCCCAGGGGCAGGCAGCTCCACAATGTCCTTCTGCCTCTTCAACCGCAGGTCCCAGTCTGTCTCTCTGAAGGTCACCCATGCCTGATTCATCAGGATCTATCTGTTTTGTGTATCTATCTGGTCCAGGTCCCTGCTTTCCAGTGGGCTCCTGCTCTAACCATACCACTGGAGGCACCAGGGCTGTGAAGGTCCTTGGCTCCTTGCAGATGAGGTGAGCAACCAGGCAAAGCTTGTGTTCCTGGGGCAGCACAATGCTTACGTGCTGTTGAATCCTCCACAGAGCTCAGTGGGTTGTAAGCATGGCCAGGCTCTGCCGATACAGATTTCTCTCCAGACGTGGAGGGGAACCTGGAAGGGGGTAACTCCTAACACCCCACAGACAACTCCAGGGCCAGTGTCCCTGTCTGTCTGCACTGCTACCAGGTGTGGAATGCTACCTGCCATCCTGAACACAGCAAGTATAGCCATAGTGGTGTGATGGCTCTGACATCTGCAGATGAGTGGCAATGGGAAAGCAGTGCCAGGCAGCAGGTCTGCAGTGACCCTTCCATCCCTGGGGAAGCTTCAGGAGGCATATCTGGAAGAAGGAAAAGCTCACAAGGAGCTGCTGTAATGTCTGACACTGTAGATGCCCCAGGCAAAGAGGATAGGATGGGGTGGGGTGGGATGGGCTCTACCCGGCCACAGGAACAAGCCGAGGGGCTCTGGTTGTGCCTGGGTTACGCAGCTTGGAGATAAGCCTCTCCTGGTATGCTGGCTCTGCAGAACCTTCACACCATGCCTGTCTCATCAGACTTTGCCTTGGTGCCTGCAGAGCCCCAAGCACATTCTTCAGGATTTACTCATCTTGAGGAGGGGGGGACAGGTT
>WUAM01000287.1:12411093-12433440 GCA_024336885.1 Actenoides hombroni
GGAGGGAGTGGGGGGGGGGGGGGGGGGGGGGGGGGGGGGGAAGGGAAGGGGAGGGAAGGGAAGGGAAGGCATGAACGGGGGTCACAGCAGTGGGTTCCCCAGGCAGGACTGGGAGGGGAGCCATGTCACAGGGCTGCTGTTTGTTGTGGCACTGAGCCAATGGTGAAGGACAACATGGAACATCCCAGGCACGAGGAGCTGCCTTAGCCAGAAGCACATGAGGCTCAGGTTGCAGCTCAGAAAGGGCCTGAGCAGTGGTGGGCCAGGTCCTGGCAGTGCCGTGCCCCTGTGCCAGGGGATCGCACCCACTATGCCGTGACGGGCAGGGCTGGAAGCTCAGCAAGAGGGAGTTCAGCAGGAGGAGGCAGTGGTCTGGCATGGTGCTGGGCAGGGCTGGATGGATGGTGATGGGGTGTGACTATGTGAGGTGCTCAGGAACAGACAGGGAAGGGACTGTGGCCTCAGGTAGGTGAGGAGCTGCAAAACCAGAGATGTGCTGGGACATCCCTCGACCGGCAAAGATGGGAGAACCACTAGGTGCTGACAGGTTTACAGCCCACGGAGACTCCTCATCAAAGCCATCTGACACCCCAGTGAGGTTGGTCTTCTATCTTTGGGACACAGCCTTTGAAGTCCACTGGGCCATGGAGCTCCCCAGGATGGTCTGGAGAGTGCTGCTCCTCCAGAGAACACCCACGGCAAAGGGGCAGACTTCAGGTTATTTGTGCCCCCAGTACCCTAGGTAGCGACCAAGTGGTTGGACTCTGCCTGTCCCTCAACTCGTTCAGCAAACACCAGCGCTGAGACACAAATGAGAAAGCACAGTAGCCAACATCTCCCCAGATACATGTCCCCATGCTACAGCTTCCCCAGTAAAGTCTCTCACACCAAGCCAGGGCTGCTTCCCTCAGAATAAGCCCCATTTTTTTATTCAACAAACCACCTCCAAGCTCCAGAGCTCCCTTCCCCAGCAGCCAAGCAACCACAGGTGCCTCTCCATCAGGCTTTTCCCTTTTTATCTATCCTGAAGCCCAAAATGCCCTTCAAAGTGAGGGTGATTCATCTGACTCTGCACTGGGGGCTCCCATCCACAGTCCAGCTGTGTCTGGGATCTGGGGACATTATCTGGCCCCACTGGGATCAGCTGTTGGGTGGGGATAGAGACCCCTTTCCCTTTGCAGGCACCTCTCCCACAATACCATTGCTGCCTTTCTGTGCTTCCAAGCTCTGCAAACAACTTGTGCTTCTTTCTTCAAATCCACAGGCTTCCTTTAAGCCTCAAGAAGTTCCTGGGAGCTTTTATGCTTCCCTCCCTGCTCCGGCCATGCAGAATGCATGGGCTGGGCTCGGGTGCTATTATCTTGCTGGTTAATAATGCAGCCGAATACCCCCAGGTTTAATGTATAAATCCAGCCTTGTTTTCTCATGGAGACACTCCCACCATTGAAAGCACCCAGGCTGAGTTGGAGGCGGGCTGATTTGTAGCCAAAAACACCAAGGCCACACCAACCTCTTCTCCCCTTAGAGATTTTGGGCCTTTTTAAGAGCAAAACAGGGGGCTGAAGTGGGATTGACACAGAGGGAGGTTGAGACAAGCAGATGCTCCTGCACATAATGGGGCTTTGTGGGACCCAGAAGTTCAAGTTTCACATGGTAAATAGAGACTGGCAGAAGCACGAGGCTGGAGCAGAGCTGGGAAGTGTGCTCCCGAGCAGCTCCAAGGCTGACGTAAGAGCAGCCCTGGAGCTGGCTTGCTCACCACATACCTAATTTTCCCATATAAGGCCAAGGAGAGCAATAACTCTCCTGGCAAGCAGATCAATAAAAACAGATGGTGGGCTTACAATTAGAGATTAAGCACATACCAATCCAGAACAAACAGGCCATAAATCATACGTGAAGGAGAGTATTTATAGTTTAGATCACATTCCTTAATTAATTCAAAATGGCCCAGAAAAGAAAATAATACAAAACTGCTCTTTTTCTGCTTTGTTCCTGCCTTGCTTTTGCAAAGCTGCATTCTTTCCTTAGGGGGTGCAGGGGACGGGGCAGCCACGGGAAAGATGTCTCGAGGACGATCCATCCTGGGATGCTGGGGGAGGGCAGCGAAGGCTGAGGGTCTGGGGAAGAGCTGCAGGGAAAGCAGTGAAGTTGGGCAAGTGCCTGGGGCTTGACAGCGTGTGGGGAGAGGGCTGGAGCACAGTCCAACACCGGAGTCACCTGCAGACTCCCAGGTTCATGGTACGTGTCCCTAGGGTAGGATGGTGGGACAGGACGATGGACCTGTGGGATGATGATGCAGAGATTTCATACATGTGTCAGCTCTGGGGACATTTCCATGGTGGGGGATGCTGCCAGGAACTGAGTTGGGATCTCCTAAAAGACAACACAATAGACCATCCAGTAGCACAAGTTCTGCTAACGGGGCATTTGACCTTTACAGCGATGGCCAAGCACGTTTTTCATGCAGAAATTACTGCAGTAAATTAACGTGGTCTATAAAATGATAACAAGCACCTCAGTCTTGAGGAGACCATCCAGCTGCAGGCAAATGCAGTACGACAGAGAGAAAACCCTAGCCAAACTGATGAGCTCTGAAAATAGACCTGAACTGGGCCTGAACTGTGGACAAAGGGTCCTGGGCTTTCCAAAGCATCTCTGGGATTCCAGTCTAAACTTCCAAGATCATTAGGAATTATTAATTTTATTGGGAATGAAGTAGCTAAGGCCACTGGACAGTCCAGTCTTCAGGCAGCCCCATCCAACTGCAAGTCTTGCTCTGAACTCAGGAAATTCTGTCAGGAGGATGGAGAGGTTTCCTTTTTGTGAACACAAAGGACTTCTCCACCTGACTGTGGGAAGAGACATGTTGATCAGAGGACAGTGTGGGGATGGCAGGCTGAGTGCTACATTGCTCCCCCATGCCCAGAGAGAAAGGGTCTCCCCTCCCTGACTCTTCCTCCTCGTCCCCTCTGCCCTTCACCCTCTCTCCCAGTGCATCCCTACTGTTCCAGCTCATCTGCCTATCATATCCCACCAGCTGACTCTGCAGCAAACTCTCCACATCTTTGCTGTCAGGGTCAGTCTCTTGCCAGATTCATGATCTGAATCGGCCTCCAGAGGAAACTGGTCGGTCCCTGTGCTGACCCATGCTGCCTTCAACCATGTCCCAAAGCCCATCCCAAAGCCCCTCTGAGTGACAGAAGACCCCAGGACACCCAGCAGCAGGAGCTGAGCCCCATCCGCACTGCCCGCCCCCAGCCCAGAAGGAGCAGGGCTGTCAGCATCCTGAGGACACAGCGCAGAGGGAGCAGCTCCCACTGTGTCCCAGGCAGGAGAGCAGAGCCACAACAGCCGTAAATATAAACCCAGCCCTTTGAAGCTTGTCCATCCCTCCCTGCTCTCTGGAGCACTGCCAAACAAGCAGAGCATGAAAGAGATGGCTTATCAGATGGATTTGGAGACCCTCTAGGACAAGGAGTAAAAGATGAACCCAAAACATGGAAGGGCAGAGAGCATTTGACCAACCTCCAGCCTCCCCAGCATCATCAGCACCTCCCTCTCTCAGCATCCCCTCCACCTTGTAGATTGGTAAACTGGGATAAGGCAGCTGTACTGGCTGGAGCTGCAAAGGGTCACTCAGCCAGAGGTGATTCAGGAAGAGACCCTGGCCCTGGAGCAGTGGTACAGGGTGGGAATCTACAGTGGTTTACCTGGAGCAACACCATTAGCACTGCTGAACTCAGTGACATCACATGGGGTCAACTTCAGAGGACAAACAGCCTCTCTCCAGCACAGCAGATTGTGCAGAGCAGATCTGAACATCTCCAGATTCATTTCAAGTCCTTTGCTGAACAGGACTACTTGAAAATCTTTTTTGCCCCCTTTTCCCATGCTTTCCGTTGTGCGCGGGCGGCTGGCAGAGCACCGTGCCCATTCCCTGATGGGGACAGTGGCTTTGCAGATAGTCCCAGCACCTCACTCCTTGTTGTCTTGCCACAGCTCTGCGTTTTGTGGGTTTGTGGGGAGAGCTGCGGCCTCGGAGACATGAGAAGCAATCACAGCCATGACGCGCTTCTCCTCACAGCGATCGTGCAGGCATCCACTGACAAGCCGGGCTCATCAGCATGCGAACGAGCTTGTTAGCTGCCCTCTATCAGAATCCATCTGTTGACAACCTCAGCTCTCGTCATAAATCAGGACTTCAGATCATGAGGCTGCAACCGCTCTCTGTGAACTGCTGCTGTGGTGTTTACGGCAGCCCAGCTGCTGCGTGGTGACATTCCAGACCTGCAGCAGCTGCCGGGTCAACATGGGCTGAGCACGTGCCATTGGGTGCTATTGAGGTGACTTCCTCTCAGAGACGTGTTTCAGCTCTGCACTGCGTCTCAGAGGGCTGTGCAGCGAAGAGACTCCACCACGGAGTAGGTAGAAGATCCCCAAGACAGTGCTGGGGGATATTTCATGGGCAGCAAAGCTGTAGGAGCCAGGATCCTTCCCAGGAACTGTTCAATACACCAGCCAGGCTGTCACTCTTGAACCTCCTATTCCATGTGCTGATATCACTTTCCGGGGCTTTCTTCCAGCAGAGGTACGGTCCATAATCTCCACTACTGTCCTGGTGTAGACACTATTTGCTGTTTGCAGGACAGTTGACCACTGACTGTCTCCAGGTCCCCCATCAGCGAGCTACCACTGCACTCATCTCTCTAACACACACACACACACACAACTGCTCCAATGGTTCCCTTTGTGTATGGACTGCACCAACAGATGTCTCTGTGCTTTTGTTGGATTGAGGGGGAAGCAAATTTCTTCTTAAGACAACTCTTTGGTGGAAATGGTTTAACTTTTTTTCTTTCCTCTTACTAAACTTTTACACTTTTGCCCCCAATACCATTACATGCCCCGAACCATATTTTCATCATTTACATTCTTCTAGTCAAAGCAAAAGGTACTGTGAAACTATCAGAGGAGCTTCAAAGGTGCAAAATTCTTGTAGCCTTGAAGCAAAAGTCATCCCCAGTTGTGCTTGGTGCTGTGCTCTGCCCCAGTGAGCTGCTTTCAGAGGAAATAAGGAGGATCAGAGTGGATTTTATTACAGGAAAGTGGTGCCACAGAAGGTGCCCAAGGTTTCACAGGGTGTCATGCTCTGCTGAGACCCAGCAGAAGCACCTTGGATGGAGCTGGATGACAGGATGGATGGACTGACAGACAGAAAATGCCCAACCAGGTCTTTGCAAGCTCACTGCCACCCAGCCCAGCCTCATCCCTGCTGTCTGCAGAGGTGGCTGACCGGGGAGTGAGGAGCTGTTGGCAGTTCCCCTCCAGGCAATATTTAGCAATCCCCGGTATTGGGGATGCAGACGAGGTGTGAAGCATTTCTATTGTGTCTCTTTCCACACCTCTGAAGTGATACATGCCCTGGTGATGCCTCAACTCTGGATCTACTCCCTGCAAGCAGGTGAACATCTCTGTTTCCAGCCTCTTCCACCCCCACAGGAGTCCCCTGCACTGGCTTTCACCCAGGCAGACTTTGCTGATGGAAATGCCACCCATCCCATCTTCATTAGTCACTGCCTTTCTCCACTGCTTTGGGCACCTGCTGTCCAGGGGCTTAGCTGAATATCCCCTGGGGAATTCTGGCAAGGAGAGGATGTCCTCTGGCCTGAGAGTGGCTGTGGAGAGAGCTCATGCTGGGATGGGTCCAGACTGCAGCAGAGGAACCACCTCCCCGCAGGGCAGTTGCATTGGTGAGGCAGAGCCCATCTCCCTCGTGGCACAGGCCAGTGCCCAGTTATTTACAGGCTGTGTGAATATGACGGACCCCACGCCAGCCAACACACCCGGATTAAAACAAAGCCCTTCAAATGAACCGTGTGAACTGCTGTGGAGTGGCCCTGAGCTGGAGTGGCCGGGCGAGCTGGACACACTCTGTGGCACCTGCTGCTGCCCCATGCTTGCGTGTCAGCTCCAAGCAGACAAACAGACAGGTCTGGCAAATGTGTCCCAACCAACAGGAATTGTGAGCTTGGTCGTGTTCAACATGCTTGCTGTTGGTGGCTGTCCACTTGCTCCTGGGGAGCAGCAGCTCCTATCTGGCTGCTTTCATCTGGTATTAAATCACTCCAGGAATCCTCTAGCAGTTAGTCAGACTTCTCCTCCCTCGCAGAAAAAAAAGAGCTGTTTTGTCAGTAAATGCGATAAAAATCTCCCCTTCATCTAGATTCAAGGAGAAGCTAATCAAAATATTTACACAATCTTCCCGATAGCGCACTCGCCAGGGTTTCTGTGGTGTTCCAATTGCAGCAGGTCCCCCTCGAGCATCCCCCCAGCCCCGAGGAGGAAGTCCCAGGCTGGCCGCTGCAGCCCCGGTGCCCACAGCCATCTCCGGTGGCCCCCGTGGCCACTTTCCCAGGCTTGCTGTCCCCGTCCCACCCTGCGCTACTGGATGCAATTTGCTGCCAAAAGCCCGGTACCTCCACGAGAGCGGGGCGAGGGAGTGTGTTCACTCGCTCTTCTGGCTGGACTGGGGCAATTAAAAGCAGAGCAGGTTAAAACCTGCAGTGTGCACGGCAGCGGGCAGGAGATGGCATTTCAGACAAACCCTGGCTAAGGGCTGTCTGGCCAAGCGTAGCCAGCACGGGGCTGAGCTGCCCATGCACCTGCAGATCTGCTTCGGCACATAGAGTCATAGGATGGGCTGGGTGGGAAGGGACCTTAAAGATCATCCCGTTCCAACCTCCCTGCCATGGGCAGGGACACCTGCCGCCAGACCAAGGTGCTCAGAGCCCCTTCAGCCTGGCTTGTTGAACACTCCCAGGGATGGAGCATCCACAACTTCCCTGGGCAACCTGGGCCAGTGTCTCACCACCCTCGCAGTGAAGAATTTCTCTCTAATATCTAATCTCAATCTCCCCTCTTTCAGTTTTAAACCATTACCATTCATCATGTGACTATACTGCCTGATAACAAGCCACTCCCCATCTTTCCTTTAGGCCCCTTTAAGCACTGAAAGGCCACAAGAAGGTCTGCCTGGAGCCTTCTCTTCTCCAGGCTGAACAACCCCAACTCTCACAGCCTGTTCTCATAGCAGAGGGGTTTCATCCCCTTGATCATCTTCATGGCCTCCTATGGATCCACTTGAGCAGGTCCATGTGTTTGTTATGCTGGGGTCCCCAGAGCTGAACATCCTGAAGCCTGGGGCTCTCTTAACCTGCTGAGCCCCTCTCCACCTTGCTCAGGGTGAGCAGATAGCCGGCAGCTGGCACTCCTCTGGGTGGATGTTGAAATTTTGCATTGCAGCATCCCTTGGACAGGTCCATGGGTGTTTCTTCCACCTTTGTTCACACTGTGAGATTAGAGTGATGAAAAGAGTCACTCTTGGCCAGAGATGCTGACAAGCAATGCTCCCCATGCCTCTGCTCAGGAACACCAGTCACATAACAACGAATCAGTTGTATCAACCCTGGACTGTCAGGTAGTGCCTGAGGGGACCTGTTTGTCCTCTGTGGGCCACTAGCCGTACTGTGGTCCAACAGCTCTCTGTCCATCTTGTCTCATCCCGCCATACCCAATGGCTATCTGTCCATCTTAACTCATATGACCATACCCCATGGCTGTCTGTGCACCCCATCTTGTCCTACCCAAACATTCAGTTACTCCCATTGTTGTTTGTTGCCAAAGACCTTCTTGGATGAAATGTCTTATCTGTTGGTACATTCCTCTCAGATTTGCAGAAGACATCAGTAATTTCCTGGGTCATCCATCTAGAGAAGTGAACATGGGCTACCTCCTGCAACGCCCTCCAGATGTACCTCATTGTCCCCAGGTAGATATGACCGGAGATGTTTTGATGGACCAGTGGCAAATCCTGACTGAGATCAGACTGAGACTTTGCTTTTGTTGTCAGTTGACACACCTCCAGGCCCCCACAGCACCGGGTTCCAACAACATTCATCAGCAGACGGGAGCTGCCTTCACTGGTACCGGTGTGTGATTTCTCCACGTGGGCAGCAGCCTGGCTCCTCATTTTGCACCCGTTCAGGAAGTTGCGGTCATGAAGATCAGACGCTGTGCTTCTATTTCCACCTTTCACTGCAATTTGCTTAAATGCATTAAGCAGCAACGTGTGGCCCAGCCCCTGCTTGGCCAGGTGAGCCACATCCGCCAGCAATGAATTTCATTTGCATCCTTAGTAGCTGTGGAAAGGCCGTTTTAGACATCTGGGAATAAGGATCTAGAACAGGTCATCGTTTTGGTTTGGTTTTCTTTCCAGGCAATATAAAGAAAGCTGTGCTACTTTGCTCCTGTGGATAAGCTTTTCCTGTGCCATTGTTACAGGCTGTTTTCCCTGACTCACTCTATTTTTGGCACACGCACTAAGCCCTAACATCCTTCCCTATCTCTATGTTCACTGGAGTCCAGTTTAAAATATTTCTGGCTTTTATCTTCGATTTTCCAGTGCTGAAGTGATAATACACACCCTTTAGACCTTATTTTTGTCTTATGAATCACCAGCCTTTAAACAAGACCCCACTGGGTACAAAGAGCCGCTGCTAAACAACAAACAGTGCTGGGGTAGTGAGGCAGCTGCTCCCCACAGCCTCCTCTCCAGCAGTAGCTCTGGCACTGGGTTTGCATCCTGCTGAAGTCTAGACGAGCGGTTTTGATCCCGCAGAGAAGCATTAGTTCAAGCTCTGGACTTTGCTCCCACGCACTTTTATCAAGCGCTCTTGAAGTGCATACGAAAGCACTAAATCTTCTCTTATTAACAGCCCATTTGCAGATGGAAAAGGTATTTTCCCTGTCTTCTGGGGGCAGTTTGTCAAGCAGGTTTCGCTAATATGGCTTCCTGCAAATAGAGTAATGAAATTTTCATGATGGTTTCTCCTTATCTGGGGATTTTAGTGCTCCAGCGCCAAGTGGGTCTCTGACGTCAACTACGCTGTTGCACAGATGGCTACTGGTGTCCTCCTGGCATCTCACTAACTGATGGCTCTTGGACGTGTTTGGTCCCCTTTGAAGAAGAACAAAAGGGTATGAACTGGCCACGGAGAAATTCCCCCTGGAAAGTTAAAGGGGATCCCAGCTATCAGGACAGAGAGGGTCTGACATGCACAAGAGGTCTTCATGGCCCAGGAGGTGCCATCCAGTCTTGTATTCCTTTGCAGTTTTTAGCTTGCCTGGTATCTCCTAGGGAATGATACACGCTTAATGACTATTTTCAGTTGTGCCCGGTGACAGGACAAGGGTCAACAGATAAAAACTGGAACCCAGGAGGTTCCATCTGAACAGGAGGAGAAAATTCTTTGCTGTGAGGGTGGCAGAGCCTGGCCCAGGCTGCCCAGAGAGGTTGTGGAGTCTCCTCTAGAGGGATTCCAAACCTGCTTGGACAATGTGATCCTGGGCCCCCTGCTCTGAGTGGCCCTCCTGGAGCAGGGGGGTTGGACCTGATGATCTCCTGAGGTCCCTTCCAGCCCCCACCATTCTGTGTGATTCTGTGATGCACTTTATGGGCAGGCTGAACCTCATGTGTGTCACATGTCTGTGTGATTCAAGCTGCTGCACTGGAGACATGGTTCCCAACACCAGTCACACTCAAAGGTTCGTTGTATTCCTCTGTCATTGGAGGGGCTACTGCCACACCCTTCATCCTCAGCTCTCACACCTTGTTGCAGTAACTTCTAACTCAGACACGTTATCTCCGTTACAGACAATTCATTCTCCTGTTTTCATTATTTTTTTCTTGACTGAGACTCAGCCCAGAAGCTCTGGCTACTAAAGACTGACTCAGAACCATGGATTATATTCCTCTACTCTCTCCAACTCAAAACATCCCCTATATAAAATGAAACGCCCAGAATGCAGTTCTAAATGGCTTCATTCTGTGCTCCCCCCCCCCAGCGTTGCCTGCCACCCAAAGAGCGGTGAAGTCACTGTATCCTAAAGGAGAGCTCACAGAACGTGAGACTGCTACTATTTTTCCAAGCCTACCTGCCAGAGCCTTGTAATGCACACAACGTAAAAATATTTGGCAGGAGTCACCTCCCCCAGAATTCTTCCCCTCGAAAGCAGTGGAAAAATTTCTCTCCATAGGACTTTCGGGTCTGGTTGTGAGTGGAGAGTAGTGTCAGCTCTTTCCTGCAGCGATCACCGCACACCTCCACCCCACAGGGGCACCCACAGCAATGTGATGCCTGGCTCTTTTCTTAGCCCTTCCTGTGGGGATGAACTGGGGCACTGTTGGGTTCTCTCACTTCTTTGCAAGGAGCTGGGTGTTTCTCTGCTTGGGGGAAGATGTCTTCAAAATCCTCTGCAGCCCTAGCCCTCCAGCCAACGTGTTGCTGTGAAATCTTTGCTCCTCACGCTTTCTGCCTGCTTACTGGTACTTTTCACCCTGACAATACTCTCAGCTGGGTATTTTTTGGTTGGTACCTTTATGCTCAAATTGCTCAAGTCCTCAGTATGGGATGGCAAGTCTAATGCCTCCCTCATACCAACATGTGTGCCTTCCAGTTCACTAATATATGCTCCTGAAGTCACCACAGCTTCAGTCCAGAGGAACTCCCAGTCATTCCTGCTGGCTCCATTTGTGGTGTCCCAGGCATCCCAAATTCAGAGCTGGCAGAGTTTTCTTCCTTAGGTCTCCCTCCCAGTAATCCTTGGATTTGCAGTGACTCCAGGCTGCACAGCCCCATCCATCCAGAGGGTTTGGTGTGGACCAGGTACATGTGCTCACCCAAGCACAGCTCCGGGGCTCTGGGATTTTTGCCCCTGGTCTCTGCTGCATTTGGTTTTGTGCTGGAAACTTGTTTACCTCCTTGCCAAACTGCATGTGACTGACTCTCAGCCCCACTCGGGTCTTCACATCCTTGCATCTCCTGCTTTAAAAGTCTCTCCCCCAATCTCATTTGCCTGCTGAGTGCCAGAGACCAGAGACTTCTCCAGCAGCTTTGTTGTTGGCTTTCACCGAGTTACACCAAAGCCATTAAAAGTGTCAAGTGCTGAAATGAGGCTGCCTCCACCTCTCCCTTTCTGTTGGTCTCCATAGCCTGCATATGCAGAGGGAAGCCGTGTTTAAACCTCTCTCCACACTCAGAGAATTTCTCCACCACAGCTTTAACTGCTCTGCTTTTCTACTCTATATATTTTCTCAGCGTGTTCCCTTCTGATCCCATGGGAGGCTCAGCAGCTTCAGAGCCCAGGGCTGTGGCAGAGACCTACTTTGGTCTGAGGGCTCTGTGCTAATGCATCAGTATGATGTAGAGCCTCTCCAGCAGCACTAGGCACTGTTACTCCACCATGCAGTCCCACATGAGGAGGGAGGCAGCATGTGTGGGCACCTGTCCACCACAACCACAGCAGAAGCATCCGAGTAGCGTCCTGGGCATGGTGAGACCCCAGATCTGTGGAAGCTGCACTGCATCAGCTCTTCTTGCCCAGAAACAATGGTCACCCATGCAGATGTCCCTACACCATGACATCAGGGCTGAGGTGTCTCATTCCAAAATCTCCTGGGTACCCCACAACACTCTGGTCTGTCTTGTCCACTCACCTGGCTCAGGCCCAACACCTCTGTGTCCCATGGCCACCATCAGAGAGCTGAGGATATCAGTGGCAGAGATAGACCTTGCTCTTCACCTCTTGGGAGTACAGTGGACCTGCTGGACATTCCCCAGAAGTGTCTCTGTCCCTTGGCAGCAGCACAGCCACCGGTGGGGCTGCCCCATGAGCAGCCTTGGCTCCCAGAAAGGCCCCACACTGGGATCTGGCTGGGACTCAACACAGATTCCCAGACTAAACCCTTCCCGCCCAGCGATGAAGTCACCCATCCAAGGCACACAGTGGTGGTCCCACCATCAGCCAGACATCTGCCAGGGACTGCAGGGGAAGGAGTTGAGAAAATAAACACATCTTCCTGCACACGTCCCCTGCTGCCGGGAGAATGCAGTCACTGAAACCAAACCTGTACTCACTGCCCCAGCCACGAGCAGGGCCAGCTTGACTCCTGGCTCATCAAATGACCATGTGTCCCTGGTCAGCAGGTGCCAGATTCACCTCCCAGGCAGGGACTCAGAGTGCCATAGGCAGAACCTGCTTTGCCTAACCTTGAACATACCTGAATGGGAGGTTTTCAAGGGATGGGGAGGGGCAGGATGAGAAGGGAGAGAGGAATTCCTGGGAAATCACAGTTGAGGACGGTATAAGATTTTGTCCATCACTACGTGGACATCTCCTCCTGCAATGTCCAGGGCAAGGCAACACCTGCCTTGACACTATTCCCAGGAGCATGGAGACCCCTCACATGGCCCCTGAGCACCAGGGGGATCACTGCACCCTGGAGTCACTGTCACAGCAGCATCAGAGTGACACTGGGCTTAACCAGCAAAGACTCAGCCCCAGCGTCCATCTCCAGGGCTGACCTGGCCAGGAGGCACTCCACCAGGATGATGGAGTGGAGAGGGGGGGCTGAGAGCAGAGGGACAAAGACAGCACTGGGGAAACCCCGGAAATAAAGACAAAAACACTTCCAGGATCCCATCTTCCCTGCAAAAGTAGGGTTGCTAACCTCATCCTGGCTTTGCTCTCAGACCCCAGCACTGACAAAAGGTCACCCAGCTCCTAGTGCCCAGGAAGTCCCATCGTGTTCCATGATGTCTTTTTGTTCAAGGAAGAGTTTCAGCTCCTGGAAGACATGAGTTGGTTCCTTCTTAATGTATTACAACTTAACAAGCTTGGACAAAGGAACTTCAGGTTTCTCCCTGGGGGGATTCAGCGAAAGCTGTGATTTATCACGTTCTGCATGTAGCATTTCCCGGGGCCTGGCTCCCCTCCTGTGTTGGGTGCTGACCCCAAACGATGTTAAAAGTGTTCCTCTCCCCCATGGTCGCTGACCTGAGAGTGACTCACTGAGCAGGGGGAGAACCACAGAATTCCACAGGGATTTTATCCCTTCCCCCGAGAACACCAGAGCTCTGTGCAAATATTCATCACCCCTCCAAGGCAGGGAAACATCACTGCCATTTTAGAGAAGGAGAAAATGAGTCACTGGACGATGAAGTGACATGTCCATGCTCATGCTGGAATGGATCCAGCCAGCCCTGAGATACAGGAATTGGGGGGGGCCCTCACTTTTGAGGTAGGAGATGAAATTTGAGGATTTTGCCACAATTCCCAAAGCCTTTCCAGTAACGGAGGAGTTCTAATGAGGCAGACAGCAATAATTCAGTTGCATTTTCAAGCCACAGAGTTATCTGAAATCCCAGCCATCGCTTCCAGATATTTTTCTTGCTGATCCCGTACTTGTTTCAGAGCTCCCAGGATGCACCTGTGATGCACAGTGAAATACACTAATTACTAACCTGGAACTGGTTATGTTTAGGATCATGAATTCATGCTGCAGGGTCTTTTCACGTTAACTGTAACAGCCTCAATTATGCCTTTATTTATGGAGAGACAGCCTGGGTGGAAACAAGCAGAGGGGACAAGGAGTCAGGACGCTTGGGTTCAGTTCCTTGCTTTTTAGCTCTGTCACTTCTCCGAGACACAACTCAGCAGAAGACAGCAGGCCTGGTGGTGAAGGTATCAAATGAGATTTAGCAGATCTGCATCCAGCTCCCGGCCTCGTCGCAAATTCCCTGGGTGACTTCAAGCAAGGCACCTGCTTAGACCTTAACCTTGCACAGCAGCGTTTCCAGGATTGGGGTGAGGTCTCTTAACAGTAGTGAGGCAAATGCTCTGCCTTCCCAGCATTAGGGCAACTACATTTCAGCAAGTACATGGCAGCACAAAGAGTCTGTAGCTGTCTGAGGAGCCCTGCTGCAGGGACCCCATGGCCAGCACAGATGCTCCTTAGTTGAGCATCCTGTGTCCAGCTGTGGAAGCAGAGCGCTGTTGAGATGCTGGAGATATTGCAAGGCTACCACACGTAGGGGATAATGGGGATATATGGCCACCTGGGCCAGGACATTCCCAGTGCCTAAGCAGTGTTTGTTACTGGTGAGAGGTTCTTGGTCCTCTCCATCTGTGCAACCACAGATCCATGTGCGTTTGGGAGCTCCCCCAGTCCCAGGCTCTGTCAGAGCTGCAATGTACCAGCAGATCAGCCAGCAGGCTCATCCCACATTAAAGCTGCTGCAAGTCAAACCAGAAAATACAGTTGTCTCGCCAGCAACCAGCAAGGCAACAGCCAAACCTGCCAAGCTGGATAGAAACCGGTCAGGTAGTACCGCTTACGCCGGTTAGGCTGGGCTGGGAGCAAGGCAACGGGCAGGTTTAGGAAGCTATCGTCAAGCTGCTTACAGATGCCTCCATTTGCTCATTCAAAAGTCACTTTTGAAAGCATCGGCTACAGGCAAAGAGGACAGCGTGTGACCTCCTGGTCCCAGACCCAGCAGAACTGGCTGCAGCTCCTGGAAACATGTAAAGTTGAGGTTTCTCCCCCTGAGAGCTGCCACTGCTTGAGGTGGTGGTTACTCTGGGAGCTCAAAGGTGGTGGAAGAGTGGATTCGGCTTGTAGCGCTGCAGGATGAGTAACAGCAGGAACCCTCTACGTGCTGGACAAGGACTGAGGAGCACATACAGACCCCGTCTTACAAGGGTGTTGGTGTAGACACCATTACTCATAGGGCCTGCTCAAGCACCACCTGGCTAGAAGACCTTCCTGTTTTGAGCAGCTCCATCGAGCTGACTTCTGAAATAGCAGCAATGCCACTGGAGTTGTTCAGCATGGATCACAGACAGCTTGGGGATGTGGAGAACTCAGAGATCCCCCTAAAAATGAAAAGGATCTGCTGTTCACCACCTCCGACACTGCAAAAGCTAAGGGTCACCAGGTAGGGCCAGGAGAAGCCAAACATAGTTAAATGAAGATAGGGTTCATCCTGTGAAGGCTGGTGGATCAGGGAATTCCTTGCCAAAGATGTAACTAGAGAAAGTTTTCATGGATACAAGGAGACACTAAGTGCTTGAAAAAAAGATCTGTTGAGATTTGCTAAAACCACATCAGGTTTGTTGGTAGGAAAATCTTGCATGCCAAAAGAAGCTGGAGAATCAGAAAGTATCTAGGGGAGAAACTGTACCAGCTTATGCTAAGATGACTCTTCCCTGGTCACTGTTTTTATGAATTTCTCCTGAGGGCTGGGTGTCAGCCTCTCCAGCAATCATGAAATTCTCATCCCCTCCCTAAAAGGGGGTCTTCAGAAAGAGAAATTTATGTGATTATGGGGGATGACAAAGAGAGGGAGAAGTCAAAAAAATCAAACCAAACTGGGGACCTGGTGTTGGGGAACGCCAAGCTAAGCAACCCCCATAGTACCTACCACCCTCAAAGGCTCTGCCTGGAGATGTGGTGGGAGAGGGATGGAAACAGGCTGCACTGTCACTGGGATTGCCCTCCTGAGCTCCCTCCTCCTGCCTCTGGGGACGAACAGTTTCCCAGGACCAAGGAGACAGAGAAGAAGATCCCACCATATTGTGAGAAGGTGTAAACAAAAAGCAAACAAACAAAAAACCAAAACCAAACCCAAAACCAAACAAACAAAAAAAGAAGATGGTCACTCCAATGGAGAAGGTATAGATAAAAGGGTGAGAAGAGCTGCCAAAACCTCATCAAGAAGCTTTGGAGGAGCTGGGCCACTGCTGGGGACAAGAGATGGGCAAAAGAGATATTTGGTCTGAACCAGTGTAGCCTTCAGGAGATAAAAATTATTCCCCACCTTCTATCAGCAAAAGATGCACCTTGAACCTGCCTTCTCTCAACTAAACACATGACAAAAAATCCACCCAACCTTCAAGGGTCCTCTTGGGGAGGTGGGTGAGCAAGGACCCCAGGCCAGGTGTCGGCAGTGGCATTCACTGCCAGGCTGGGAGACGGGTGCCACCAAATGCACAAGTCCACTTCTCTGCCAAAGAGCTGTGAAGAACTTGGCAGAGAGCAGGCTCGTGGTGGGGGAGCAAAGGAGCCCAGGAGCAGGGACCTTCAGCAGGGTGTTTGCTGAAGTGCAGGTCCACCAAAGTGGGTTTCCAAGCATGAGCTGGAATGCTGGGTGGGTGTTGGATATGGACACTTTCATCCTTGATTTATTTGCTTGGTCTGTGAGTGTGTGACCGTAGCTAATGAGAAACACCCATGAAAATGGCTCCTTCCCCCTTTAATCTTTAGCGGGGCCACTCAAGAACCAGCACTGTGTCCTGTGACATATTACAGCAAAAAAATGTACATCTGGACACAATCAGCCCCATGCAGCCATCACAGCCAGGAAGTGGGACCCGCTTGTCCTCACTCCCTGGGCAGGAGCAGCAGGAAGGGATTTGGGCCAACAAAGGTGCAGAAGGGGTGGCTGCCAACTGTGGAGTGTGCAGAGTTTCCTCTGCACTGTCTGCAGCCACGCAACAAGAAAATGCAGCCACGAACCCAGATTTTAATCTTTTAATTCCCACTCAGCAGAAAATGAGGGCAAATGCCCCAGTTCTCAGTAAAAGAAGCCCCCCACCCCCCCATTTTGATGTCTCTACTGTGAGACCATTTCTCACATCCAATACCCCACTGAGATGTAGGAGCTCAATCTCCTTTTCCAGCTCTAACCTGTCCCTCTTATGCTGATGGCACCAAATGATCTCCCAGCTCTTGGCAGGGAGAGACCTGGTGTCCCTGGGGCTAGAGGAGGGTGCAGGAGGCCAGTGGCACACCAAGCACCTCGTGATGCTGAGCCAGTAGCCTCCCAAAGGTCCACTGCAGGATGCACACAGAGGCACAGGGGCCCTGAGCCTGGATCTGGGTGGCACGGAAGGGTTCCTGTTTCAACTCAAAGGATTATTTCACTTCTTGGTGAGTTTTTTACAAAAATCTGAAAGCCAGAACATTTGCTGTGAAAGGAACCAAAGGAGAAACGTTTGAGGCCAAAACTATTTCTAGTGGAAAAGCTTTTGCTCTGCTCTGGAAACGGGAGACATAGCACAAACTGGGTGCAACATGCATGATGGGGAGAAACAGGGCAGAAGTGGAAAGGTGAAAATACCCACACCCAGGTGAAAACATCCACATCCAGGGATCCAGCTTCACCTCTGTGAAGGGCAAATCCTGTCCCTCCCCAGTTCGAGCTGTCCCCAGACTACTCAGGCCCCCTAAGAAGGCCCTTTGGCCATATGCAGAGAGACCACATGGGGCCTTACGAGGCTGCCTGCAGGCGATGGTGACAATGGTGAGATGCAAGGCAAAGGTTACGCCACACCCGCTCCTCCTCCTTCTCACACAGCTCTCCACGCCCGTGCAGGGGCTATTAGTCTTCAGGATGGATCTTGGATAGGACTGCTGGGTCTGGGCACCAACATCTCCTCCTCCTGGCTCGTGACCCTCCGGCACGTCCGCAGCAAGGATCGCCCTTGAGAAGGTCAGGGGATGCTGAACTGCAGGCAGGGCTGCCCGCGTTGTCAGCGCAGAGGCGGCTGCTCAGACTTGCCGGTTATCTCCAGCAGCTCACTCAAAGGCAAAGTGATGCCGGGGCCGATAGGAAACCGCTGAGCGAGCAGGGGCAGGGTGTGGGGCAAGTGACGCCCCGCCGTGACTCAGCCCTGGGCTTGAGCCCATTCGTTTTCCACCCAGGCTGAGCGTGGGGCAGTTACTCCTGAGTTGGGATAAGGGCAGGACTCGGCTGCGTGGTCCTGTCTGGGGCCTGGGTATGAAATTCAGTTTGGTTCCCACACCAGTGGGGCAGCCTTCCGCACCACCACCACTAGTCCTTCATCACCCATGGGCACCAAGCCAGCAGGGAGCCACCAGCACCTGTCCTGCCTGGACCAGGATTGGAGCTAAACCACAGTGTAAAATACAGACACAGGTATGTGCCTTCAAGGGCCTTTCAGGTTTCTACCCTTTACCCACTTGCCCTGCAGTTATTATCAGGAAACACAACTTCTGGAGAAGAGAAGGCTCTGGGGAGACTTCTTGTGGCCTTTCAGTACTTAAAGGGACTAGTCAGAAAGATGGGGACAGACTTTTTAGTAGTGCCTGTTGTGACAGGACAAGGGGTGATGGGTTTAAACTAAAAGAGGGAGATTTAAACCGGAGAGAAGGAAGAAGTATTTTTGATACTGAGGGTGGCAAGACCCTGGCCCAGGTTGCCCAGAGATGCCCTGTCCCTGGAAACCTCCCAGGTGATGTTGGCCAGGGCTCTGAGCAAACCTCCTGTAGTTGCAGATGTCCCTGCTCACTGCAAGGTAGTTGGACTACATGACCTTGAAAGGTCCTTCTCACCCAAACCATTCTATGATTCTGTGATTCGATGAATTCCTGATTTATATGGTGAAGGCTCAGCCCTGTTAGACCCACGGCCAGGCCACCACCATGGTCATAATGCCACTCTATCTGAAGCCCCTAGACCCATATTTCTCACAGTCAGAAGAGTTCTGCACCACAGCTCTGCAGATGAAAAACATTTAAGGTACTTTCTCAGCGCTGGGAAGGAAAGAGATGATGTCTGGGAGTTGGCCCAACAAGCGCCTGAGGAAAGGCAGAAGTGATGCAGAATTGTCCTCCCACCAAGGAGTTCCCAGAAGGTGCAGGCAGCTGACATGGGAGAGCTCATGGTGATGGGACAAGAAGTTGGAGCACTGGTTGGGGACCCAGAGGATGCTTGGATACATTTCAGATATGCATCCTACCAAGCAGCAGAGCATGCGAGTGTGAGAGGGAGAGGTTTCAGATGAAAGGCAGTCTATTAGACTCTCCCTTAGCCTGGGATATCTGATGAATTTGAATAGAACCAGAAAGTCAAAACTCTCGAGGCCGCTTTGGCAGGCGTAACAAATGTATACGTTACATGCAAGCAACGGTATTAAGCTGGAGTTATGGGGGAGCTCGTATATCAGTAGTTTGGGGTGAATAATATTACAAGGTGATTACCTAAACCCCAAAGTTATAAACCCAGGAAATTCGGCGCTGGGGTTAAAGCGTCAGGCAATTTCAGGCACGTCAGGAATGCAGAGATCAGGCAGCAAACACCTGTAGCGAAAGCGCGGCTTTGAAAGCGGGTTACATCTACTCCAGCCCCAACGCCTGTATCGTCCCTCCACAGAGCTGCAGAGCAGGGAGAGCACCTCCAGCAAAGTGGAGAAGAAGGGAGGGGGAATATAGGATCATGAATGAGGAAATATGTTTTCACCCAGCTCCTGTGCACGGTTTGGCGCAGCCCAGGCTGCCTGCACATGTTCCTCCCGCTACACATCCAGGGCCAGATTATTCTTAAGTGAGGATGTCTTAGAGAACCAGAGACCCAGGGAACTAAAAAAGAGAGGAAATTTAATTGTTGGTGCCTATGAAGGGAAGGCTGGAAATGTGAGTATCTTGTGGGGACACGGATTGCCTAGGGTGGCAGTGGGAGGACCACCTTGCAAAGACCAAAGCACGTGGCTTCAGCCCCGCCGGATCCGTGCCCTTTCCCACACACTTCTCAGCCTGGGATGCTGCCTGGCACTAGGACAAGTGTTTCTGCTGCAGGGACACATTTGGGCACAGCAACGTTGGCAAAGTGGGGAGCAGCCCAGTGAAAGCCAGTGGGAACTGGGGCCAAGCAGCCCATGCCGGAGAGACTGGGGAAGTTGTTGGGAGCTGGCTGGGTGCAGGAGCTGCCAGACATGGGCCCTGCACTGACAAGCAGAGGGAGCGTGCAGGTTTTCAGCCAGGCCTGTGTCCAGGCTCCAGGGACATAGGATGAGGGAATGGGTTGGGATAAATGCACAGGAAAGCGAGGCTCTGCTGCTGCTGGACTTTTTCTGAGCTGTTTATTGGGGGGTGATACCAACACACATCAGCACTCCCAGATGTGATGCCAGGAGCAAGTGGCTCAGTCCAGAGCAAAGATGCGACATTCACTCGGGGACACCTCCCTGTCCCAGCTGTCACTCCTTGTTTGCATCCAGTCCTTAGGACCCATGGAGCACCCTACAAAGCCTTCGGACTTGCAATTAGTCCCTGGTGACAGTTTGCTCCCTGGATGTAGGAGCATTAACCCCTCCAGTGCTGGTGGCCCAGTGCTGGTTTGGTGGGTGGGTGGGCACTGAATCATACAACTGTAGAATCACAGAATCGTTCTGGTTGCAAGATACCTTTAAGATCCTTGAGTCCAACTGTTAAGCCAGCACTGCCAGGTCACCACTAACCCATGTCCCTCAGCACCACACCTCCATGGCTTTGAAACCCTTCCAGGGATCATGGGGACTCCACCACTGCCCTGGGCAGCCTGGGCCAGCCCTTGACAACCCTTGCAGGGAAGAAATTGTTCCTCGGGTCCAACCTAAACCTCCCCTGGTGCAATTTGAGGCCAGTTCCTCTTGTCCTGTCTCTTGTTCCTTGGGAGAAGAGAGAGACCCCACCAGGCTCTAATTTCCTGTCAGGGAGTTGTGGGGAGTGAGAAGTTGTCCCCTGAGCCTCCTTTTCTCCAAGGTGAACAACCCCAGGTCCCTCAGCTGCTCCTCACCAGACTTGTGCTCTAGACCCCTCACCAGAAGGGTTAAGTCAGAAGAGCTACAGTTAATCAGATTGGAATCCAGTTTAATTGCAGGTTGCCTGTGACCCTGGCTGCCTGCTCTTACAAAGTGATGGAAAATGACAAATATTTATCCCTGCTCTGGCAGCGGCCCTTTATCTTCCCACACTGTCAGCAGGCTTTTCCAGCCTGGCCTTCAGGAGGGAAGAGTGTAAGCAGATCCTATATAAGGGTAAAAGCTGGTTTGGGCAGCTGTCAGCTTTTGCATTTGCAGCATTCCTGGGAGGAGAGGTGGGGGGAGGAGGTGTGAGACACCGAGGTAGCTCATGGGAACCTAGGTACTGCTTCCTGGGGTCCCCACTGCCTGGGAGGAGGAGGTGCCCAGTCCAGGGAGCAGAGGGGGCACTGTTGATGGGGCACAAACCAAGGGGGAGCATGTGCTACCCTGCTCAGGAAGATATGCATGAATCTCTGTTAGGTGTGGGATAACAGTTACCCGTGAGGCAGGGAAAGCTTTTCTCACTGTTTCTGGAGATGTGGACCAGTGAATTGTGCTGCTGCATTGGCCTCACCCCCCCACACCCCCTGCACTAGGCATGCAGAGAAAAATGGGGCAGGGGAAAGCAAGGCAGGAAAGAAGCTGCAGCAGCCACACAAGCGTGAGCTGCTTCGGGTATGGTGACACTGTGACCATGGTCATGGCCTTGCCACAGGCTCTAACAGAGAGCTGAGCTCTCACCCAATAGTCCAGGGTTTATCCCAGAGGAGTTGCAGTGCTGCAAAGAGATGCAGTCGCAGTCAGTTCCTGCAGCCACAGAGTGCCCTGCGAGTCCAAGGGGCTTCTTTACACCATATCTTAAAAAAATATATATCAAAAGAATATCAAAAGCAGTGTGGGCAGCAGGTCAAGGGAGGGGATTCTGCCCCTTTGCTCCACTCTGGTGAGCAGGGACATCTTCAACTAGAGCAGGTTGCTCAAAGCACCAGACAACCTGACCTGGAATATTTCCAGGGATGGGGCATCGACCACCTCCCTTTGCAAATGGTAGATACAAAAGAATGGTGCAAAGAACACCAAAGGAGATGAAACAGCACAGAAGAGATGACCACAGCTTCAAGCTGAAAAAAATGCCCTAATTTCAGCCCTGCAGTAGGGAAATGAGGAGTCAACAACGACAACTATGGGGACCACCGCACCCAGGGGACACTCTTAGCTCTAGTGCATTAGCTGGTAAGGACAGAGCTACTCGGGGGGTTGGGAGCAAAGCCATTATTTTAGGGTGTGTAAAGCCCCCACCACCCCCAGCTTGAGCACGTTTGGGATAACCAAGTCATCAGCACATCCGTGCAATCACCAGAGCCATTTCAAACCACGCGGGAGGGGACGGGGCCATTGATTTGCAGCAGGAGCTGCAGCCAGTGGGGGGGTTTAATATACACATCCTCATCAGGAATTGCATTTTTCCATAGGGCTCTTCCCCCTCCCTCCTCCCATTTCAATTGAAATTCTCTGTCAGGGTCCCAAAAGAAGCCAGCCCTCACCCCCAGCTGAATGTCCATGGGACCTGTAACGAGTTAGGGTTGAATTCCTGCCAGCCCTTCTGGTAACATTTCAAGAGGATGCTGGCTGTCGGCCAAAGCCCGAGCGCTGCGGAAGGGAAGGAAGGCAGCACTCGAGGGGCGCTGAGATGTTGCAGGATGTCTGGGAGAGCAGCCCGGACGGGTGACACCGCAGCCCACGGCAGCGAGGTAAGGCCAGAAACGGTGATGGGCTGAGGAGCTCTCGTAGCAGAAGGAAGGAGCCCTCCAAGCCTGGGAGGTAGAACGCAACCGATTTGTTTCTAATATTTAGAAATGTTCT
>WUAM01000287.1:12444992-12457891 GCA_024336885.1 Actenoides hombroni
GGATAAATACCAGGCTAGCTCTCAGGCAAGGAATTCAAAAAGGTCCTTCTTATTCATCAGCCAAATATAAGTCTATCCCGTCTTTCGGGAGCGCTGGATTTTCCTGCATGATAAATGTGCTCATTTGTGTATTTCATTTGAATGCCATTGTTACCGGAGGAGCCCTGGGCAGGGTGAGGTGTAACTTGGTCTGCCTCTGCGGAGGGTCTTTTGCGGTGGGCTCTGTGGAATTAAAGGCCAAATTGGAGGAATGGCCCTGAAAGGGTCTGTGATGCTCCCCTCGTGTCGGGTGTATTCCTCAGGAGCTGGCCGGTGAGCCCATGGGTTCATCCCAGTCTTCAGCCTTGAATTCTGCTGGGAAACGATGGTTAATTTAGTCGTATCAATTTTATTTGATCTCTGTCTAGGTTTCCCTCCATCCCAGCGTGCAAACCCGAGGTTATCATCCCTGCGCCTGGCTGCCTGGCTGTCATTCCTGGCCAGGGGGCTTGCAGAGGCTTGACACGGGGATGCATTTGCACGTGACGGTGGCAATGGTGATTCAGGTCTTTGTTGGAACTTCGGCTGTAATCTAGCGCAGTGGAGGCAAACAGCTTTCTGAACTGGGGTTAGAGGCTTGGATATTCCATTTGTGAGTTTCTTGAGCCAAATGTAGCATTCCTTGACTAACAGCTTCATTTTCCTGGCTGAGGAGTCCATCTGTCCCTTAAGGTGTTCCCTCAACGATTCCCTCTTTCTTCATTGAATTCTTCTCTTGGAGGCTCTTTTAAAATACTTCAAATGTTGAGTCAGCACCTCTTGATTTGAATTAAGCTGGCTGTAGTAAATGGTCCGTTCCTCAAACCTCTGAAGGGTTCAATGACTTCATGCTTACTTGACAGCAAAGTTGAACAGTGTAACAGATGTCCCTGCTATAGATGGAGACACAGCTATTGTGTTTAATTACATGGTCTTCTGGGGATGGGTGCGTTGCAGACCTTCCATCGGGGCGCACGTGAAAGGTGACAAATGCAGTTTATGAAACCTGCCTGGCTTTTGAAGCTCACCTTTAGTTTACTTGCTGGAAGAGGCTGCTCGTGTAACGTTCTCCAACAGAAGAGATCCAAGTGCCTGAAAAACCAAGGTGTTTAATAACTTGAGCACTGAGTGTCAGGCTTGACCGTGTTGCTCCTGGGGCAGTTAGAGATGAAGCTGCTGCCTTGGGGGGACCCTGGATGTCACAGCCTCTGAACTGGAGATGCAGCAGCCTCTCCTAGGTAGAGGCAAATAAGGAAAATAAGCGTGCAGGAGTTCTTGAAAGCAGATTTTCTTCACCCTTCAAATTACCCGTGAAGGTGTTGGAAAATCTAACATCAGTCCTTGCTGCATCTTGAGCCTCAAGCTAAACTGGAGACTTCTTTTTTTTTTTTTTTGGATATGGTAACAGCAGCACTCGGGACTGGGAACAGCAGCAGGCTGTAGAAAGGCAAAGTCTTGTGTTTTTCAGAAGGAACGTGAGCAAGGTTGAGCTTGCTCAGTGGCATGTGGAAACCTCACGCGCCGCAAGTTCTTGCCTGTAATTGAAAATCCACATGTTTTAAAACATTATTCTTGCCACCTCCTGGTTACCGTAGCTAACTCTCCACTGAATGTCTCTTATATTTTTATATCTAGCGATAGAATTTATTCCTCAATGAAGTTGAGTTTGCTGTCAAGCTTTTGTTAAATTTGTTCCTCTTCCTTCTTTAAGGACAGAAGGCAGATGCGTGTTTTTCTTGCTTGTAGCTCTCGCATTTGTTGTGGTGTCTCCATAGCTGGTGCCTCATTAGAATCAGTTTATACTGAGTTTCCTAGGGTAGGTCTGGGATTGTACTTGACAGATCCTTTCAGCTTTTGTAATGCAATTGATTTATTCAGAGGGGTGAATAGGGGCTCTCGACTGTAGGGCAGACTAGGGAAGAAATTAATGATGCCCCTTCCTGAAGGGAAAGATACAGGTATTAGTGACAGATTGTTTAATTGATGTTCTGTGGCTCTGTTCATTCCATCGATCAGACTGTGGTGTGTAACATACTCTTTGCTTCTTCCCCTCTCCCATCGACAGGGTAACTGATAGTGGATACCATCACTTCTACCATGGCACAGAGATCTGGACAGGAAGATCCCGAGAGATACCTCTTTGTGGACAGGGCTGTGATCTACAACCCTGCCACCCAGGCTGACTGGACTGCTAAGAAGTTGGTCTGGATTCCTTCCGAGCGCCATGGGTTTGAGGCAGCCAGCATCAAGGAGGAAAAAGGGGATGAAGTGTTGGTCGAACTGGCAGAGAATGGAAAGAAAGCGCTAGTCAATAAAGATGACATTCAGAAGATGAATCCTCCCAAGTTCTCTAAAGTGGAAGACATGGCAGAATTAACCTGTTTAAATGAAGCCTCTGTATTGCATAATTTAAAGGATCGCTATTACTCTGGGCTCATCTATGTAAGTACTAATTATTAGATTTGCTACAGGTGCACATTCAGCTGAACTTATCTGATTCCCATTCCTTTCCTCATCAGAAATGTAGGAAGCAAGTCTTGGCTCTGATTCCAATAGCCTAAATACTTTGTGTCCCCATCCCTCACATTTAAATCAGTCCAGGGTCTCTCTTTTTTTTTTTTTTTCCATGCTGTGGAGAGGTCAAGAACTCAGTTGTCATAAAACAAATAATAAAAAAATTCTCCTATGGAAATAATTCTGCAAGCATCTTTCAAAAATAGAATGCTAAATGGCAACTCTGGCTGCTTAGCTCATGCCGCTCGTTAGAGCACTTGCCTCAGACATGCTTAACTGATGCAGTGAATGGTATCAAGTGGCTTGTGGGAGCTGAGGAGAGATTACAAAACCAAACTTTGCTGAATTACCGTTGTTTAATTGCTCCTGTGAATAAGCATGGGTCGTGTTTTGACTTGCTGCTTATTAAAAATGATGACAAGAGGCTGTGCTATGATTTAAAAGCTGAAGTTGGAGAGTGCTGGGAATGCAAAATGTCTTTTTGGAATCTACTGTCAACTTAAGTGGGCCAGGAAATAATGTGTTCAAGTGCTTAAAATAAACCAATAAGATAAAGCTTTCATTTTCCAGTGGTTTTGAAGCACTAATTGGAACATCTGGCTTGTCACCCTCTTTCTATAGCCTTCAGGATCACAACACCATTGATGCTGCTTTTGACCCCATTCCTTGGGTGATGTTAAATGAGCATCTGTGCCATGGTGTTAAGAGTAGCTCCTTGTCTCTTGGCAAACTGGTTGCATAGTGACTTGTTGAGTCAGAGTATCGTTAAGAGCTACAAGTAGACTTTTATCTTACAAGAAACTGGAACATCTGCTTAAATGCTTGGCTCATTTTAATAAACGCTTGTTCTAAAGCTTAAATCCATTTCATGGAGTTTCACTAGTTAGGTGGCTCACTTTCCCTTCCATCTAGGTATTAAATGGGTCACCTTTTTTTTTTTTGGCCCTTGGTAATATTTGGGCTTATTAAAAATGATATGCACCTTCAAAATATTCTTTGTATTTGTGCTTCTACGTCTGTTTCCTCTGTGGGTTTTTGGGTTTTAGCCTTCCAAGGCCCTTCCGCCAAGACCTTCACAAGCCCAGAGAAAAATACTTCTGAAATGCTTCCTGCAAGCCTATCAGTGATCTAATTGGATAATTTGTAAGGCCTGGATTGAAAGTTAAAAGTAAACAAGTTGATAGGTTGAGAGTTTCCAGTATATGTATCAATCATAATGGTGGTAGTTATGGAAGTCATTACGACTGTCATAACCATATTTCATTATGAAGGTTAAAAACTGAAGGCCTTAAATGTCAAAGCATTTTGTCCAAGGGCTCCATGCAGGGAACAGCCACGGGTGCTTCTGGAGGGTGGTGTGTGGAGACCCTGTCACTCTCCCACACACCCCGATGATGCAGGACTGAGTTACTTGGAATGACTGACACAAACTCTGCTTTGGGAAAGGCTGGCCTATCATATACATGGACTTTAGGTGATATCCTACAGGGATATCCCTTTTCTTTTCTTTCCTACTACTTTCCCAGGAGATGTTTTTTGCTTTCATTCTCGAGGCAGACTAAAACTTGGTCCCTTGGTGCTGTGGCCCTGCTGTCAGAGGAGGATTACTGTGTTATTAACGACCTCCCCTGCCCCTGAGCTGGAAGAGCTTGGTTGGGATCAAGAAGCTGATGGATTTGTTGGCCTTAACTGGAGGCCTGAGTTACAGGAGCATTGCTGGAGGATGCTACTGTTACCCAGCAGAATGTTTCTCTGCAGCTGTAATAACGGCTTCTTGTTTGAAATGAAAACTCAGCTTCTCTTTTGAAGAGGGGGGGGAAAAGCAGTTGTGAGGACTGGAGACATTTAAAACCTGCCTGGACACGTTCCTGTGTGACCTAATCTAGGTGGTCCTGCTCTGGCAGGGGGGTTGGACTAGGTGATCTTTCGAGGTCCCTTCCAACCCTGAACATCCTGTGATTCTGTGACTGTTAGAGGCTGAATGCTGACAAAGCACAATAGGCCCTACAGAGGAATTTCATCAAGAACTTGAGCTGGTGGGGATTTTGGGGTGGTTCTGGGAGGGATCTCTTGCATGTGGTACTGTCACTGCGGCCGACTGCACAGCCTGAGCAGGTGCCATTGCCTGAGCATCCTGCTGGTTTTCACTTGGTGTGAGGAAAGGAGCCCAAGCTACCTCAGCTGATGAAATAAATCATGGTGGTTTGGCCGTGATGGGAGTCAGGTAAAGGTATGTTTAGATTTCCAGATAGTGCTCCCTTAGTAACCAAGCTGAAATCTTCTATTTTGGTGTTGGTCACTATTAGTTGAGAAGGAGATGATGAATCTGGTTTGGTTTCCTTTATTCATGATATAGGCAGCATGTGATGTTCCCTTTGTAGGAAGCAGAAGGTGGACTAAGTAGATGTGCTTCCTTTCAATCCCTAGAAAGGAAACAAATGAGCTGAGGGATTTGACCAGTGGCTCTAGTCATCGGTTTATAATCTACCTCTCCAGGATGACACTGCTGGAAGAACAGAGGGGGCTGACTAAAGCTGCCTAGTGCCAGTCTGCATGACCTGGGCAGTCATGCTCATTTCATCAAGAGTTTCATGTGACATCTAAGTAGGAGCTTCTGGAACTTGGAGCATTTCTGTCGTCTGCCAAGTGGCCTGATCTTGGGTGCTGACTTGTGTTATTACTGTGCTGTGGGAGATGAACACAAATGGAGAATGTGGAAGACCTGTGGCTTCTAAAAGTATGATGTCCACGCTCGGTCCTGTCTTCACTTCTGGTGTGTTCATGACAGCACAGAAAGGTAGTGGGACTTGGATAAGAACTGCTGGGGAGAAGGCTGGGGTGTAAATCACAGTAATCCCAGTTACACACTGGGGATGAAGTAACAGCATTTCTTGCTCCGCTTCTAACATCACATATTGCATTTCTTGCCACAAGGTTTGAGTGTAACTGAAGAGGGTGTTACAAAAGCTCTTTCCTGGAGAATCTCTGTAAACTTTTCTCAAGTGTACCATAGAGAGAGAGAGATATTTTCAGCCCTGAGAATGGTCAAATCTATCATTGACTACTTGGACTTTTCCCCTTAACCCATCAATGACTAAGCATCATCCTGCAGAATCTGAGTCCCTGAGATGCTCTCTGTTCATGTTTGAGGCTTGGTTCTCATCAAATGCAAGCGTTGGTTCTGTGAAGGTGCAGCTATCTACAGCAGGTATTTTTTTTTCCTCTTGTGACTTCTACCTTTGGTATGAGTTCTTGCTCTTTCTTGTGGAAAAATTCATTTATAAACCATCTTTTGTGCATTTCTGGAGATACCAGCATTTCTCATGGCAGGCATGTTGGAGTCACTAATTCTCTAAACTGGTCTCGTGACTAGTGGCAGCTTCTCATGGGTTTTGGTTACTTTAAATGTTTGTGAACTATCAATTCTTAAGCTTCATATAAAACTTCACTATTCTGTCTGCTCTGCTTTAGAGTGGCCAGCTTTATCCTGAGCTTTAGCACGTCTTTAGTAATGTCCTTCAGAACTGCCAGTCAGAAACTGGAAGTAGTTCATTGTAAGGATAAACAGGAGGACCTCCCAAAGGCTTAGGAGGTCCTTTGAAGACTTGGAATAAACACGGGTTTGCTCAGACTGGTTTTGTGGTCATTCTTGAATATTCTTAAACCATGAGGAGCTCAGTTCAAGGTGAATTTCTGGGGGCATTGCTTTAAGGAGCCTAGTTATTGGAGGCTGTGGGTCAGCAAGGTCTGTAGCCTGAGTGAGGAAACATTTTACAAAACCTGTGTGTAAAATGCCTCTGAAGGTGCTGGATATCACCCCTAGCTTTTGGCTTCTGCTCAAGTCATGTCAGCAAAATAGGATTTTGGGGGTAGGGTAGGGGGGAGGGGAGGGTGGAGAAATAATCTTTGATTCAGACAATGAAATGCAGACATCTGCTGGAAAGAGTTGGATGTTAAGGGTCCAACTAAGTTGTCAGGACCATTGTTACCATAACATTTGGTGGCAAGCTGGTATAGGCAAGATCACTGCTCCAGTAATTCTCCTGTCACTGCTTTGTGAGGTTTGGGGTTTCTTGTGAGCCAGCTTCCAAACTCTTCATGGTCCACTGTGGTAACTGAATGTAGGAAATCACTGACGTTACAGCTTTCAGCTTGCAAGGTGGAAGTTCAGGAGCTGTTTTGTTGAGGGCTCAGAGGCCTGTGGTGTCAGTTTGCTGTGCTGGGGGGTGTGTGAAGCCCAGCTGAAGAAATTGCTTTGGCTGTCCAAGCTACAGCTGTCTCCTTCAGCTGGAGTCCAGGGGAAAAGGAGACAATTGAACTATCTCTCTGATTTTGGTGGAGAGAGATGGAAGTGGCAGAGAGAGCACCAAAGTGGAGGATTTAGTCTGAAAACAAGGTGTTAAGAGGGCAGATGCTTCACTTGACAATGTGGAGGGGAGAGCTACTTGGGTGCTTTGATGGAGAGCTACAAATAAGTCTGAAAAGCTGCAAAGGGAGCTTCTGGTGTTGGAAGAGGCATCTTCTCCACCTTGCACTTCAGTATCAACAAGGTACTAGCTTCAGAGTGTATTCAGAAAGCACTTACCCAGGCATGTCAGATATGTTTAAAATTAGGCTTCGACTCAACTTTGACTCCCCAGTTTGACTTGTGGCTGATCTGAAGGAAGAACTGGGGCAGTATTTTGGTTTTTTAAGCATTTAAGTTGTTTTTTATCATTTTGTTTTCTCTGCACCTGGAAGAGAGATTGCTTAGTGTGCAGTTTGAGTCCTTTTCCTTCCCTCGGGAGGAAAATTATTTTTTTTTTTTTAAACTCAAAGTAAATTTTGATGTCTTGCACCCCTTCTAGAGCTGTAGACAGCAAAGTGGTCAGGAGTGTTCCTCATCACTCTAAATAATGCTTCAGTGTTAGACAGCATCCTGCATATCACTTTCTTAATATTTTAAATTAAGGCCATTAAAAGGATTAGTTACTCAAAATGCAGCTAGTTGCATAGTTTAGGAATTTTTACTTAAATGGAAAGCAACTGTTTCTTGATATTGCAGGCACGGGCTGGAATTGGAATGAACAAGCTAATAACTGTTAGTATTTCTAAGCCAGAGCTGGGTGACACTCTCTCAAGTAATTTACAGGTCTGGTTTTGTGTCAGTACCACTCTTGATGGCTTCCATTTCCCTTATACAGCATATTTTAAATATTTCTGTGTTCCTACATCCCCTATTAATGAACGTAAACCCATAACCTTATGCTTGTTCTGTTCACAGAAATATTTTGTGAAACCAAGCTGGGTTCCCTGCTAAGTGCACTAGCAGACACTGGTGGTATGGATCCTATAGGGGTTTGACACACCTGACCAATTTTCCAGGCGTGCCTAATGTCTGAGTTGCAGGTGGCTGCATTGTAATGGTCTGACTGGTACGTGCAGACTGGTATCTGCAAAATCCCTGTATGAATAGTAAGGTGTCCACTCCGTGGGTCTGTAAATGTTCCAGTTAGGGAAGACACTCAAACTGCAGAATAGCACAGCACCACAAGTTTGCCTGGGGCAGTCAGAATTCCTGTCCCTGTACCCAGGGCAGTGTGAGAGGATAGAGGAATCACTCCCTCAAACATAGGATGTAATTAAGCTCCAGTAAAAGCAAAGGTGCTCAAAATCCAATGAGCTTTATAAAAACCCACAAAAAAAGAAATGTTGCTTTTGCCACATCTGTTCTAGGCCCAGCTCCTCTGGAGGAGGTCTCCTGCCTGCAGCTGATTACACATAGCTTGCTGATACCCCCATAAATCACCGCAATTACTACTTAACTGCTTCCTGACCCCATTCAGTCAAAAGGATTAAAATGAATAGAATTTCTCAAATGCTTGACTTGCATTAACCCCTGTCCCCATCCAGATGGCCTCTGGCTTTGGTTTGACCGTGGGGGGGGGGGTGTTCCCCTGGCACTGGCTGTTGGTGGTGAGCCTGTGACCTAGGTTTGGGTGCTCAGGTAGGGAGTTTGGCGGGGGGAGATGTGGCGTGAGGTGCTCGAAGGGCGCGGGTTAGCGATGCCGAGCCTCCCTGTTCCCTGAGGAAGGGCAGGAGGGTGAAAAGCTCTGCAGGAAAGGGTTAGATTGAACTACGGGGTCTAGAAAACTCTGAGCGATGCATCATCTTCCCCACCCACTCCCCCGCTTGGGTTTTTTAGCAAAGGCTTTTGCAGAGCGGTTGGAAAGTGTTTATATAAGGCTGAGAGCTCTTGGAACCCTGCTGCTGATTATTGCTCCCTGTGTATATGCCTATTGGGTTTCTTTTCTACCAGTAAAGAAGAAAACGTGCCTAGTATTGTGCAATTAAAACCACTTCAGCAGATATTCCTTGATAATTACAAGTATTACTTCTGTAATTGGTCTCTAGCCTTGTGCTGCTTCCATTTTTTGATGTACTTGCCATTATATTGGGGCAGAAAAGGGAAAGAATGAGAAATATACTGTAGTCCCCAGTTCCAGCACTTGCAGTGGGTGGAAGCTCTTACAAAACTGTGCTTGAGGAGCTGTCTAAGCTGTTTCTTCTCTTAAGCTGCTGCCTCCTGTGAGGCCAAAGCAAAACCTAGAACAATCTGTGTTATTATATAAGCTACTGTGTTCTAATTGCTTTGATTTTCCTGCTGGTCCAGTTAGGAATGTTTCAAGTTACTGCATATTGAAGACTGGTGTTAAAAGAACGTGTAAGAAATGGAGTTTGTTACTTAATTTCATCTTTTTCCTTAACAGAACTCGGGCACTGGATCTAGTACTTGATCTATGGCAGAAGAAACGCTGTGGTTCAAATTTTAAGGGCCTCTTTGACACGGGAACTGGTTTTTAGATTAACTCTAAGCCTTCTGTAGAGCAGTGAAGCTCCAACATGCAGCCTTACAGCAGCCTTATGAAGGGATATTGATACTTCTCCGGCCCTAGTCTGGCCTCAGATCAGGTTTTATGTCCGAGCAGTTGCCGTGGCTGGAGCAGTTGTGCTGTCTGTGACTCTGAGCCCATCCCTCTGAGAGGTGGTGAGCTGGCTGAGCATGACTGTAGCCTGCACTGCTGAGCTGATGTTGGCTTTTCTCTCCTTGAACATATAACCTGGATGTATAGATGTGAAAATACTGTGTACTCATGAGGGTCCTCTCTTTAGGATCGTTAATAGACAAGGCTTTGAAAGTCCAGGCTGTACTTTAATAGCTTGTGTATGTGTTGTGTTCCTTCCCTTTCACATTCTCCTTGAGCACAGGGTTTACTCTTCAGTTAACAGCCAGTGGCTCTCATCCCCAGTAGCCTCTGTCAGAGCTGAGGTTCCCATTACCCTGCAGCAGGATCCTTACCCTTACTCTCAGACCAGAGACCTGCCTGCCCATCTTTCAGATTGAATTTAGGGTTAAATAACCCCTTTGTTTTGGGGGAAAGGTAGTACCTGAGAAAACCATGCCAAGCTCAGAGGATTTCTAGGTCTGGGAGTGCAAAAGGCAGGTCCATAACCTCAGGAAGTGAAAGCAGCTGTGAAGAGAAAATGCTGTGATGATGCCATTTACCAATCTGGAGAATGTGCTCTACCCCCTTGTGGGATACTGCTTCAAGCAGGTACTGCTTTCTAGGGTAGAAAGTGCTGGTTTGTATTTTGGGTGGTAACAGGAGATCTCCAGATGCTTCCTTCAGCTCCATTATTTATATAGTAATAAAGTAAATCTGTCACGTTCTATGTTTGAGGAACTGCAGATAAATGTTGAGCCTGGATGCTCAGGTGATGCAAACTGATTGGTACAAGTTCCACAAATTCACCCCCATCTTGCTCACACGCTCTGAAGTGAGGCTTTAAAGGGGCCTTTTGATGTCGTGGCAGGAGGAACCGACTGAACAGTGATTGCAGCATATTCTTGAGGCAAGAGCTGAAAAGCTGAGCTGTTAATCTAAGGAAATGTGCAAGTCTTTTGATACTGGTACCACTGTATGTGAATGTGTGGTGAAGGTTTGCTGTGGGTTTAAGGGAAGATGGGCTAGGAAAACATTTCTTGCTCTGAACCCCACACTCTAAATATAGACCCTCAGTTCTCATGTGCTCCCACCTGGAAATAAGGCACTCGCTGGCTTCTTGTACCTCACTTCCTTGCACCTCTTTCTGTGGTTGCTAGGAGTAGAATATAGCTTTCCAACGGGCTAGTGCTAGGAACCTGAACTCTGCAGCCTTGGACAGCTTGCCAAAATCCTAATTGCTAAATGATAGGCTGCTGGAGAAGGGCTTGTAAGCATCTGGAAAGGTTCAAACTCCACAATTAGTGTCCTGAAGCAGAGTTTGTATAACAAACCTCTGTCAAGAGCACTGCTTCACTACTTGTCTCTGGAGCCTTGCACAGTGTGTTCCAGCATGCCTTGTTGGTGTTGGTCAATATTGTCCGTGTCCTGTTCCCCAGTAAAGCAGAAATGTGTGCAGCTGATCCCGTGATCTCAAAGTAAACGAGCATCTTTAGTTGGCTTTGAGTTCTTCATGTATGTATCTCTCCCCATCAGCTGAAAAAGGCAAGAAGTCTGATTCTTCACCCAGACCAGCAGGTTCCTGCAGCAGTTCAGTGCTGGCTCCTGGCTGCAGCTGGGATCTGCCAGCCCTGGCAGAGTCCCTGGACCGCAGCAGAGAGGGGGCACAGGATGCTCTGCCCATCTTCACCAGCTCGGTGGTGGGGGCTCTCTGTAAGGAGCCTGTCCACTTGTGAGGCAGGTGTGTTCCTGGTAATTCTGGGGCTGGGCACCAAGCAGCTTTTCAAGGTGTGTGAAACAATCTCAGCCTATTTTTCGTGCCTCCAATGTGTGTGCAGAAAGCCCATCCCTACAGTCTGCTGTCTGAGATACTGTAATATACTTTTACTGTGAGATGTGCAGTTAAAGAATAGCTGTATAAAATGTTTGGATTGTTTACCTCCCTCCCAATTAAATTTGAGTCAACCAAAGCATTTGTTCCTTGCTCATAGGCCTACCAGCCATGAAAACAACCCACCAACATGTTCGTGTGTTGCTTTCTGCAACAGATGTTGGTCAGGAAACTTGGGAGCCTTGAAGGAGAATCAGATTCCATCTTCCTTTGAATAGATGAAAGCAGTGTAGTGTTGCTTTGAAGAAAGTGTGTTTGGTTTTTTTTAGGTTCTGCAGGGCAATGACGAGTGATCCGAGTGAGAAATGTGGAGGGAATCGAGGTGCTGCAGGTGAAAAGCTGGGTCATGACCCAGACTTAATGGTCAGTGCTAAAAGCCTGGCCTTTACATTTAGTTTCAAATAAATGAACCCCAGCACTGGTGAAATGGTAGACTTTTGTGCTTCATAATGTCTACTTTTGCCCTGTTCAATATGGAACCTCTTAAATTAACCCCTTTCATTTGCCCAGGACATTTGCTGGCCCGTGCTAGGTTGGATGAGTTATGTTGGCATCTCGCTGGACTTGGCTTATTCTGATTGTTCCAGATTTACTGATCTGTCCAATTACTGTATTGGGAGATAGTTTAGAAAGGCTTCCAGCTTAGGGTCATCAATAGAGGTCTGGAGGACTGTTAATTCTGTGTTTATTATGTAGCTAAATGGTAATAACACTTACTCTGTGTCTCTGTCGGGGAAATAAACAAAAGATGCCAAAGCAACTGTGGAGATGAGGGAAGGATAATCTTCAAATAGCTGTTCTCATCTTGTCACTTAAGATACTGACTTTATTTTTAAACTTTAATTACCAGATCACTTTATTCATGTCTAGGGAAAGACAGTAATACTGGAGAAAAAACCAGCTTGTGAACATAAAATGACCAAAGCTTTCTGGAGAGATTCTGAACTTGCCTGGACAATGCAATCCTGGGTCCCCTGCTCTGGGTGACTCTGCTGGAGCAGGGCAGTTGGACAAGATGAACTCCAGAGGTCCTTTCCAACCCCCACCATGCTGGGATTCTGTGATAAGTTTTAGATAAATTTGCAGAGCAATAGAGGTGTTGCTCTGGACAGAGGGTGATGCTGAAGCTGGGTAGGTGCAAATCCTACCAGGGCTCAGAAGTGCTGCAGGCTGAGAGTCCAGAATCATCCTGGAGGAAAGAGGTCTGCTGTCTAAGGCAAATATTCATGTCATTACACTGGGCAGAGGGTGTGTTGGGACAGATCTGGGAGAGGACTTGGCTGTGTCAGTTCTTTTGCTCCTCACCAGATCTCATCTGTGGTCAGCAATAAACAAATCCTTTTCTTCATTAGATGTGGCTGTAGTGGGGAATGCAGCACAGGTGCTGTTCCATGGGTTTGAAGTTGTGGTCTGCTGGGGTTGGTGAATGTGTGCCTGTCTTCTAGGTGTCCTGCTTTGGACTAGAATGTAACTCACACTAATGGTAATTGTCA
>WUAM01000287.1:12461189-12473485 GCA_024336885.1 Actenoides hombroni
GGGTGAACTTGTAGAGTAGGGCTAATGGTTGGACATGATGATCCCAAGGGTCTTTTCCAACCTAAATGATTCTGTGAGTCTGTGTCTGCAGTGGAATAGAGAGTAAGTTTCCGGTGGGCACAGGTTTTGAGTGGTGGCTGTAAGCTTGTGCTGCACAACTGTGAAAACTGGGAGTCTGACCTTCTGTAAACAAACCCGTGCTCTTGAATGTGTAAAATTATCCTCCTGACTTAGCATGCTGGAAACACAGCTCGTACTGCCCAGTATTGGTTCATGCTCAGGTGACTGCTGTAGGCATGTGTGTTGTATCTAGCAAAGTGTGTGTAATGATGCAGCTGGTCTGAGAATTCCACCCTGCTTGCTGCAGAGGTACTGGAAGGAGGTTAAAAGCCATCTGACCTACTTCACCCAAAATAGCAAAACACTCTTACTGCTACCAAGTTCACCAGCCATTTAAATGTAAATCTTCTAAGAAAAGACATTTCCTGTCTTTAAATCCATGTCTTTGTGTCTTGAGTTATGCCTTTGTCTTTAGGGCAGCTTAATAATAAACTACAGGCTGTTGGGTTGCTCAGTGCTCCTTCACTCCAGAAGAAACTATGGCATCACTACTAATTGGGGTGATGCAGGAGCAAGCAGTGGAAGAGCAGCAAGAGTTGTCATGCTTCTCAAATATTTGGGGTTCTGTTTTTATGTGATTTTATGAAAAAACAAGACCCCATGCCTTCTGGCCATACCAGCAGCCTCTAGCAGCTCAGATCAAGGACCCCTAATAACAAGTATACGTGGAATAACAGAGCAAACTTTAAGATTATTTTGAGTTTAATCCTAGCAGTCTCGAGTGGTTTGTGGGTAAGGGCTTCTCACTCTAAAAGCACAACATCTTTTGGAATTATCTCAAGAACTTTTCAAAATGTCCTCTAATAAAGTAAGTCAATGTCAGTAGTTCTTACATTTCAGGTGCTCTACATATTTGTTCACTTATCATGCCAGTACTGATTTATATCTCCAGGGATCTTGCTACATGTGCAAATTGTACTATTTTTGGAAGATGAGGTGAAAAAAGTGTTCACATGATGGTATATCTTTGGATCTAGTTCTGTTTCCTTTCCATACTGATGGATGGAGGTTTACATTTTCTATCAAATCTGCCTGCTTTCTTTTTGATTCTGATAGTCTGAATTCATTTGAAAGAATGAAGCCACGGACTGGAATAAGGATAGATGAAAACTATGCAACAGGATCAATTTATAGGGAGTTGAGGTTAACTAAATCTGTGTTTCTAGTGGCCTTGACCCAGATGGACCCACTCCCTGTTTATTTAGCAGCGATTGCTGTCAGCCAGTGAACATCCCAGTGGTGGCTTGCCTTCACAATGGCACTGCCAATGATGAGTGAAAACTCTAGAACAGGCGTTAGCAGTTTCATGTTTGGCAAATATTTTGCTGAGTAAACTGTTCTTGCCTGGTTGGGTTGAATCAGAGGATGAGAAAAACAATTCTGCTCATGAATTTATAACGGACTCATGAAACTGCTACAGGCACAGCTCCCTTCAGGGGTGGAGTGCTGTGTAGGCTTCTGGAGACATGCTTGCCTGAGTTATGCACGTTGCTGCTCTCTGTCTTGGTGGCTTTATCTGGTCACAGAGTCTTGTGATCAGTCCCAATAGAAGGACCAATGAGTATGTCTGAAGGGTCTGAAGTGGAGGATATGTCTGGCACTAGCGCTGGTGGGACCTGATGCAGAGAGACAGAGGTGCTTCAGGGACTGGAATTCAAGCCTTCATGCAAATAAAACTTGCAATTACAAGTAAGATTTTTCTAGTCATAAGGACATCAAACAATACTTGTCTTAATAGTAGGAGTTTATTACAATATTCAATTTATTTTCTGTTTTCTCAGTGGCAACACAAGGTCAACTACTGAGTGTGCCTAGAACTTGGTAAGGAGAGGTTTTCCCTGCCAGCCAAGGGTTTAATGTAATGGCACAGTATGTCTGTCAGCTTCTAGAAATGTCTTTTAGACTTTCAGACTAATGAAAAAACAGAAAATGTATGGCAAGCTTTTAGGTATTAACAACAGGTCTCTAACCAAGAACTGGCTGTTTTAATCACTATGATTCTGATTAAGTCATCAGCAGTCTCTGTTCGGATTTATTTGCAGCATCATCTCGGACCAAAATGCTTTGGCTGATAGTTACTAACACGTAGTTAGTTATAAAACTGTTCTTCTAGAGTTCCTGACTGTGTTTGTGCACATGTGGCTTTGGGAGGTGGAGACAGGCTGGCAGAGAGAAAAGCAGTGGAGGAGATCAGTTATCCCAGTGCTACTGCAAGTCGTGACTTTGCTGCTACAGCATAGTCATAGCTTTCTTTTGATATGAAGAACTGCTGTGTTTCCCATATTTGATGTCTAAAGTTTAATTATTACCATTCAAACTGAAATCAAATCTACAGGGATAGAGTTCCTCTGGAAGACGTGACCATACCCTCATAGAAACACTTTAACCACCAATTTAGGTCAGTGTAAGTGGTTGACTGTATTTTTCTGGCCTGTTCAGTGGTAGTTTGTTCAGTGTAATCCACACTTACTTTCCTCGTAGCTAATTATAAACTACTCATTTTCAAGATGTTTCTGAGATGTGCTTACACTGATTAACAGGATCTCTGGACCTGAGCTGTGACTCTGAATAACCTGATTTCTTAAAACACAGTTTTTCCTGTGCTGGTAATGGGGCTCGGGGAGTAACTTTTCACTCAGTAGCTTAATGCTCTCATGCCTTTGATTTAACACATGGATAATTAGAGATCAAGTTTCTGCTAATCTGAAGTTTATGTTTAAAATAATATTTGTGCTTAAACAGCAAAATACATTTCTGGTTTCGATTTTGAGAGGAAAAGGTTCTTGTGGTTGTCAGAAACAACTGATGCGTGTGCACCTCCATAGTTATCCCCGTGCCTTGGGCAGCGTTGCTGGAAATGCTCCCTCCTGTTGACCCAGTGCTACCAACAGGCAGTGCCCTGCACAGCACCAGCTCGGGCAGGACAAGGCCATGGGGAAGCATTGCTATCTGCCAGTCATCAACCTGTCCTTGTCCTGAAGAATTGCCTGCTTGGGGGGACCCTCAGCCCCTGCAGGCTTCGCAGGTCACCCCTCATTGTGCCCTTCTGCAGGGAGGAGAATGGGCTGGAAATCTATTGCAGGGCTTGTTAAACATGGAGAACAAAGGGGCTGGGGCAGGAAGAGCTGTACAACAGAGGCTGTGTTCAAGAAGCCCTGTGTGCCCTTTTGGAGAGGGAACAGTGTACTCTGGAGAGCTGGGTTGGATTGCTGTGAGCTGCTACAAGAACAGGGGAGGTGCGGGACTGGGTTTGATGGCAGAATGTTGCAGACCAGGGTTCAGTGGTGGGGCAGCTGGGTGCCCTGGTGGGTGCACTGGGGATTTGAGGCAAGCTTTGCAAGGAGAAGCAAATGTCAGTGATTGCTGGAGCTCCTAAGTGTTGCTTTTCTGCAAGACTTATAGGGAAGTTGATGTGTGAACACAGGGGAACACAGGCTTATTAAAAACAAGCGAGGCTTTGGGTACGTTTTGGTTACACAGGATTTCTCTTCAGGAAAAGACTCATTACCTAGTGCCTTGACCTTAGAAGATAATAATGTGCAATTCAGCTTTACATACTGGATTTCCCCTCTCCCTAGTTAATTACTTTTCAAAGCAGTGTGGTAGCAGGGTGTTACTTCATGGGTGGTTTAGTGGATTTCTCCTGTGCTTTCTCTTCATTTTCCTAATGTTCTGTTGAAGCAGTAAGTAAATGTAACCCAGGATCTTCCAGGCATATGGAAATTGTTTATCCCTAGACAGACATCCAAAGCAGAAATAAACAGGCTTGGGCTTGGCATGCTCCACACCAGAACGCTAGGCTCAGCTTTGCAGGGTGGCTGGACAGTTGATGCGGTCGTAAGGAGTTGGTGTCCTAATCCCTGTGACAACACTGACCTTAATTCTGTTTGGTAATACAATTTGCAAGACTCGCTGGTGTTCTTCTGTATTGCTAAAAGTTAAAGGCAGGAAGAGGAAAATGTTTTAACAGGGATTAGGATTTTGTTTAAGAAAACTAATTCTGAAAATCTAATACTGAATTTATGACCATCTCTATTACACTAACAAGGGAGACTTGATTGTGTGAAAGCAGCACTAACATGGATTTTTTTTATCCCCCCCCTCCCCTCTGGTGCTTTTACCATACTTGGCTTTCTTCTCTCTCCTCCCTTCTCATTCTCCCACTGTGTTTCTAGAGGAAATGTGGAATTGTTCTATTATGCCTTTATTCATTGACTCTTAAAAATGCTTTGGAAGAAATATTAACGGAAACTTGTTTGCTTTTTGTTGTCAAAGGCCAGCTTGCCTACTAATATTACTCTGGTATAATTATGCTTAGTCTCTTCTTTTTATCCTGTTTCCCTGAGGACATCTTGATGAGCACTAAATTAGCCCTGATATTTTAGGACTGCCTTTAATCCTGTTGCAGAGAAGGTTTATCGGAAACAGTGTAACACATGAAGTGAACCTCTGGGGCTGGAGAAGGCAGCGCTGCCTACAAATGCAACACTTCTCTCTTCAGCATCCCACTGATCTCCAGTTTTAGTTCATCTTCATTTATCTCTTCACTTCGGGGATGCATTTCCCCCTTCACTCCATGACAGCTTTTTTCTTTAAAGGTCTATTAAATCTTCAAATGGAAGAGGGAAAAAAAATTGCTCTGAGGGGGGGAAAAAAAAAAAGCCTGGGAGTGATGAGTAGTACTCTGTTACCTGAAGAGTATATAGAACCTGGTACACGTGCAATTAATATTCTTGATGTTTTTCATCACAGCTTGACTTTAAAAAGCTTTGGGGAATCTTTTGGTGACTAGTTACAAAGTGCAGGGTGGCAATCTTAAGCAGAACTAGCTTCTTGGTGGGTGTAATGTGAAGGGGTTTATAGGTATTGTCATTGTTACACCGTGATTTCTGTGCTTTGCCTTTGCCTGGTCAGGCTGGTGTGGAATAGAAATGCTTAGGTGACAATGACATTAATGTCAGGATTGGTTTGTATACCAGTAGCACTGTGATATAGGAGTCTTAATGGCTGAGTGAAGGGAAAGAGATTCTTGAAACAAGAAATGAAGTAGAAAAAACCTGAATTACATCATGCTGAAAGTTTCCTGCCCTCTTGTTTTTGGATCTGAAGTAAAATGAGAAATGCTGCTGTCAGTTGAACCTCTTGAGCAATTTCACCTCCTTCACCTTGCTCTTCTGTCCTGTCTCTTCCTGCTCAGTCTGGGTGCTTCAGTCACTCTGAAGTTATTGTCATGATTTAAAGTCTCATGCCTTGCTGGACCATCTCTGGATGACCTCAGTAGCAATGACTGATTGACCAAACCCAACCGAGTTGTAGTTCACTGTCACGCCGTCCTCTTTTTCCTCACCCTTGTAAAAGTGTTCATGCTGTAGTGCTTGTGACAACAGTTCCTAGCTTTTGTCTGTCTTTGTGCCAGAATGTGTTTGGATCCTTGCTCTTTGTTGCTGTTCAACCTCAAGGTTAAGACTTAATTAGGCGTGATATTTACAGTGAACGACTTGTTTTTCTTAAGGCTCAGTTGCTTAGAAGTGTTGCTTGAAGTGGTTAACTTCAGTGTTTCTGCATAACGTCAAGAAGTAACTTTCTTACAGTTGTCACCCCTGTCTCATTTGTAAATGTTACATGATGAATTCCTTGTTTCTTCAGAGCCTGGGCCCTTCTCTTCCCGCTGCCGAAGCCTTGCAGCAGCTTAGCCTGGGCCGTGGTGTTTGGGGTGGGTGTTCTGCCCCCTGACAATGCCTTTAATGCCAACGCTGGCTCTGCTAGCTGGCCTCGTGGCCTTGTGGATGAGGTGCATCCAACTTAGGGAATCCTTCAGGAGATGAATCATTTTGTGCCTATTACTCAGCCAGCACCTGCTTCTACTCTGAAGCTTTGGTTTAAATTAAGCTGCGCTTATTTCTAGGTAGTTGTGAAATGGATAATTCGCTTCTGCTTGGCTTTTGCCTTCAGATGACATACATCAAGACATTATTGCTTGTGCAATAAGAACTTCAATGTATCCTCATCTTGACAGCAGATTGCACTGTAAGAGCCCCGCTAAGTGTTGCCTGTTTTGCACAATAGCTGGTTTTTGTCAGCCCTGTCTGCGTTCCTCTGGGATGTTGAACTCCAAGTTTCGCTTCCCTAGAAGTGCTGCTTCGGTTGCAGTAGCTCCATTTTCCTCCCCCTTCCTCTTCAATTAAATTTCTCTGTTATGCTCTGGCAAGAAAGCAACAAGAAGTAGGAGCTATTTTCATCACTTAGCAAGTGGAGAGGGGCTGGTGATGTTCTGCTCTTTTATATTCGATAACCCAAGGCTCGCATCACCACGATTGCTAATTTATATCTCGGTGTATTTCTTGCTTCTCTTTGCCTGTCCGTGCTTGATGCTTTCAGATGCTTGTCTGCTTTGTGCTGACAAACTGTGTTCCTTGGTAATGCAGAGTTGCAGGGCAGCGTGTGCCTCAAGTATGCCCTTCTAGAAAGCAGTGTGAAGAAAAGCCTTGTGCTTTATGAGTACTCCCGGGCATTAAAATTTGTATTCTAGGACTTTTTCAGAGTGATGGTAAAGCCATCAGATGATGGTAGAAGGGAAACCCAGAAGAAAAAGCAGGGAAAAATGTGACTACTTCTTTGTGTGTGTGCTATGAAGTTGCTCGGGGTAGTTCTCAGGCTGGGAATGCTCTTTTGAGGAAAACATCAAGGAATGTCTCTCACCCTGAAGGGTTAGTGAATAGAAAAACGATGGCAGGAAGCTGCAAGAACCAAATTCTTGATGTCAGAGGTGAAATAGCTGACTGATCAGCAGCTGCACAGGAACGCTTGGCACAGAATGTCTGGTACCAAAGCAGCCAGGTGTTAGCTACTGGCTGCCAGCTCTGAGGTTCCCATTCAGACCTGAGACACTGAACACCAGTATACTCACGACTGATGTCACACACATTGCTAGAAGCTGTTCTAAAGTATACAATTAGCCTTTGCAAGGACATACATATGCATGTGATAGTATAGAATCGTAGAACGTCTTGAGTTAGTAGGGACCTTAAGGATCATCTCATTCCAACCCTCCTGCTGTGGGCAGGGACACCTCGCACCAGACCAGGGTTGCTCAAAGCCTCCTCCAGCCCGATCTTAAACACTCCCAGGGATGAGCCATCTACAACTTCTCTGGGCAGCCTGTTGCAGTGTCTCACCACCTTCATAGGAAATAACTTCTTCCTAATGTCTAATCTGCAGTTGCTCTGGGTGTTCTGAAGAGAGGTCAAGCCTCACAAATGATGTGTAGAAGGAGAATCCAGAAGCAAAAGCAGGAAATGAAGTGACTACACGTGTGTCTGCTGTGAAGTTGCTCAGGGAAGTTTCGGGCTGGCAACTTTCCTTTGAGGAAACCCTACTTGCCTTGCTGGTCTGCGTGGATGAGTGTGTATGGATAAGGGAGGGCTATTGGAGGTGGCCTGTGTGGCTTTCCAGAAGTAATTTGATAACAATCCTAACCAGAGGTTCTTAAGTACCTGCAGTATGAGGAAAGACCTTTGTATACATAAAGAAGGGTTAAAGTTTCACCCATCTTGTCCATTGGTTTCTCTTTTACGGTTTGGCAGTTACTGCTGAAAACCCCCTGGAACCTGCACTCATGTTCATGCTTCTTGTTGATAAACATCTTGCCTGGATGAGAGAAGGGCTTGTGAGGGGATACGAGGCTTCTGTTGTTAGCCAGGGTAGCAAAAATGAGAGCCTGAGGTGAAGGACTGTACCTCAGAGTGTTGAGGAGGTTTAAATGCCATGTGAGACTCCATGTGTACCACTCCTCAGTGGCAGTGTATTGGGAGAATGAACTCTGGTAGTGTTGGAGCTGTTACTGCTTGAGTAGAGGCTACAGGGAATGAAACAGGCCTGTGGAAATCTACATGCAGTGTTCAGTAAGGTTATAAATCACGTAGAGAATGTGAAGAGTAACTGGAAAAGGGATCAGACCATTAAATGCTTTTGCCATAGGCTCATAATCCATTTTATCTTCCCCACTCTGTACACCTCTGACCTTCCCTGCTTTGGGTGAAGGGGAAATGTGACAGGAAGACATTTTAAAAACAAAACCAAACCAAAGCAGAAATAGCTGAGCTTAACAAAACTGTATTCAGCATGGAAATGATAATTTGGGTCAAATACAACAGAAGCCTAAATCTGAAGTGGCACAGGGAGAGGCAATAACGATCCTCCCTCCACCCTGGCTCTTCCTAAGCAAGAACAAAGGGTCATTACTTGAAATTTGCAGATGACATGTTCAAAACAACAAAGTGATTATTTAATTTTTTTTGAACAGCATAGCTAAACTGTGTTAGTCTGTGGATATAGTGGGTGCTGGAAGCCTGTGCTTGTCAAAAAAGCCATGAGGAATACATGAACTTGAAGTCTGAGGTCATGGATCAGGTTAAATGGTTGTCATCTGTGTCTTCCTAACGCTGGGAGGTTGCAGAGTTGTGGTTTGGTGTTTAATAGCTTCAAACTGGAAGATTTAGATGAGAAATGAGGAAGAAGTTCTTCACTCTGAAGGTGGTGAGACACTGGAACAGAGAAGTTGTGGATACTCCATCCCTGGATGTGTTCAAGCCCAGGTTGGATGGGGCCTTGTGTATCCTGATGTTAGTGGGAGGTGTCCGTGCCCATGGCAGGGGCTTGGAACTAGATGATCTTTGAGGTCCCTTCCAACCCAAACCATTCTGTGCTTCTATGAGTGCCTTGCTGTGCAGGGCATGGCAGTGCCAGGGGTGCAGGAGTTGGCTGCCATTGGCTTTTTAGGGGCTGGTCAGTCTGCTGGAAACTGCAGCAGAGCTGTTAAACTCCACACAGTCACAGGACATTAATTAGCCCTTGTTGGGGTGCTTTTCCTAAGTATTATCTCTTATTACACTGAAATGTTAAACTGGCTGAGAAGAGGCAACTGGTAAAATGTCACTGTCCCTTTCTAAAGGGGTAGCTGTTCATGGTGACATTCAGCATCTCAAATGAAATAGATTTAGAAGATGTGAGGTTAAGTTTATCCTCTGCAAAACCACAGGCAAACATTGCCCTCAGTTCAGGAATGAACTCACAGCAGTTACTGTGTCAGATTTCCTACAAAGACTGTCACCTTCTTTCCCGTGTCCTTGTTTTTCACACCTCGTTCTTATTGAAGACCGGGACTCGAAGAAAGGGGGTATTAGGTGCTGAAAATGGGGGGAGAAAGTTATAGTGGGGTATACTTCTCCTGTTCTGCATCTGTTCTCTATATTACCCTCCCCTTAGGGTCATATACACTACAATTTTAGATGGAAACAGTATTAAGCTGTGCAGGGAAAAAAACCACTGATCAAAGCTGTTGTTCACAAGCATTTCTGGTAGGGAAGAATTATGCTGATTATCAGCGGATACGGTGAAACTACCAGACCAGTGTTAGTGTTCTGCACCTCCAGAACAAATGGTTGTGTCGGGCCTCTGTGGTCAAGAGGGACAGAAGAGGATTTTAAGGATTTCCCCCCTGTAAAGAACATAAGGAATAGATGATGTTTCAATAAATGGCAAAGGGGGGAAGAAAAGGCTCTTGTGTGCGCACGTGAGTAAAAGCTCTTCTGACCTTAAATAAATTAAAGTCAATGTCTGCCTTCTCCAAAGGAAAGGAGATCTGAATATACCTGTAATTCTTCTTTAAAAGCTGATGGATGGATTTGTTGTGCAATTTCTACTTGTTGTGGGGAAATAGAGTTTATTGAGAACTTAGTGGTGATTTAGGCACAAGAGGGTTGTGAAAACGTGGTGTTTGTCCTCTGAATTGTTGACCTTCTTCAAAAGCTATTCAGAAACAAACCCAAGGGAAGTCCATGCTTAAAATATAAGAATGTAACTTTAACTTGGTACTTTGGAGAAAGGATTTTGGTGTTTGAACTGCCTTACTTAACTTGAGAGATCCACCTCCACTTGCAGTCTTAAGCATTTCTCTGCAATTATCTTGAGCACTGCATAGCTATGAAGTTGGTTGTGCTCTCTCTTCACACTCACAGTGTAACCTCAACAGTTTGGCATATGAAGTGGAGGAAACTCATGAGCTTTTTCTCTCCCAAAATGTCTTGAGACTGCATCAGTGGCTTTTACACATTCTCTCAGGGAAGCATTTTTAGTGTTTTAGAACTTTGTGTTGTTCAGCAATTAGGAAAAATGACTCTGCTGCTAAAGAGCAGTGACATAAGAAGCCTATACAGTAAACCTGGAATTTAAAATACTTCCAGAGAAATGTACTCATTGAAAGGGTTGTTGTGGGTCTTAGAAAGTCTTCATCAAGTCACTTGTGTATGTGGTGTGGCTGACCTTACTGGGGGTGGGGGATGTGCTAGATGACCTGTGTCCTGTCTTTTGTGACTGTGAACAAAAAGCCAAACCACTGACATGTTGTGCTGAAGTCAGAAAGCCTGGCTACTGACTGTTGTTATAGTTATCTTTCCAGACCCGGGCAGTTCAGGCACAGCGGAACAGCTCCGGAACAGCCCACTGGAGTGGAAGTTGGTTCACAGCCAGTTTTGTTGGCTGTGCTTATTTGTTTGGGAAGAAGAGCAAAAGTTAAATGAGCTCAAATGGCAGATATTGCAGTTAAAGGACCTCTGTGAGTCGGTTTGGTTGACAACGTAACCTTTGTCGGGATGAAACTACAGTGGTACGTGGGAAACAGAACAACCAGATCAGGGTCGATGGAGAACAGAAACCACTGCACTGCTGAGTAATCTGCAGGCTAACGAAACCTTTCCCAGCCTGGGGCTTGCCAACTACATCTAACCTTAGGTTACTTCTAAGCAGCATGCAAATAAAAACTGAAAAATAAGTGTAGGGACAGCTTGTGTAGAAAATCTAGGAGCTGCTCATTTCTACTGAGAAAGCTCTTTGGGATCCCCAAATCAGGAAGGCAGAGAACAGCTCTGTGTCCTCTGAAGAGCAGTAAGTGGAAGCGAGCAAGTTCTCGCAGCTCTGGATGGAGCAGCTGAAGAAGTTGCTGCCCTCTGGGTTGTTCTGCCCCTCGGCGAAGCTGGATGGAAACCCTCGGTCGCTGCCTTTGGGTAAGTCCATGCCAAAGGCTGCTGTAGCTGCCCCGCTGGCTCAGCGACCTGGTGCAGTGTGTGCAGGGGGAGCACTCTCACTGGGGAAGCTGCCTCCCTGTTCCTCTGTCAGCCCTTGGGTCGGTTCAGCTTTTGCCCGTGGCGTGGATCAGCCCTTGGGACCCTGCACTTGGGACTGGTCCTTCTCCCAGCTGACTCTGTGCTCTGTTATCTCTTCGACTGCAGCAGTTGTAGTTGAAAAGGCTGAATACATTTGGTATGACGTAATAGATGAGGGGTGTTTGCAAGCCTTGTTGTGAGTCCATACCTGTTTGAATGGATTCGTCCGAGGGAATGGTACCGATTGACTTCTGTTCAACCCCAGCAAGTCTGGGGTAATTTCTAAGTCAGACTTAGTAAGGCTGCTCTTAATGATAGTTAATAAAGGTGAGAGACTGCCAGTGAAAACATAAACCGTGTCTGAGCTGCTTCAAACTTAATGAGGGCTAAAAAAACCAAATCCAATTCTATCTGGTCTGTAATGGAGAAGCTCCCCACAGCTTCATTAAGCGGGCAGGACGCAGGCGAGCAGCTGTTTGTTTTCTCCTCTTCTGCTGATTCAGCCCTGGCCGGAAACTCTGAAAACAAATGTCACAATTTTTGCCTTTAGGAATTTGGGTAATTTCAAGCTAATGTTGCAAATCCCTAACTCGTGACTTTTCCAGTAGCCTCAGTTCATAGCCTGGCCTCCTCTGCCTGGCTTGGATGGTGCTGTGGTCGGAGAGGCGCTTGCAGCTGTGTCTGCTTGGGCAGCAGCCTGAGCTGGCGGGGCTGGGCGAGCTGGGACCGACTGCGGTCACGGAGGCTGCTGTGGACATGCAAGAAATACTCGTGTTCAGTGCTACGGTTCCCTGTCAACAAGGTGCAGGGTAAACTGGGACTGGGGCTTGACTGACCCCTGCCGTGCCTCGGTTGATAATTAATTTAATGGTCTTAGTCAGCAAACCAAAGTCAAGCGTGGCCGTTGGGATTCGTCGCAAACCTCACGTCTTTTTAGAGTAGAACCACGTGGGTCTGGTTTGTTTGAGGTTTCTGTTGTGTGTTTTTTTATTTACTTATTTTTTTTAAAGCTTTTAA
>WUAM01000287.1:12473491-12495840 GCA_024336885.1 Actenoides hombroni
AGCTTTTAACTTCACAAATAGAAACACAGTGAGTCCACATGAATGCCCCCACCCCACCGTGCAGAGATGCTTTCTCAGCCCTTCACTAAAGGTTCGGAGGCATCTTGGCGTAATCGAAGTACCTGGAAGAGGCAAGAGTGAGGTACTGGTTTGTCACAAGTGGTTTGTATCAGTTCAGCCTGACAGCTTGCTCAGGCTGGCTTCCAGGTGGAGGACACATGGCAGACACTGGCTGGCTTGGGTTACACTGTATGGGAAATAGCAGGTAGACCAAGATGGGAACTGGGAATTGGTTTAAAGGAACACTGTTGTGTTTGTCTTTGCAGTGGATGGCACTGGGCTGGAGGAAGGGGTTTGTGATATAATTCTTCATGGACTGGTGTCTACCAACACTGGGGGCTTTCAGTATTTTGTGGAAAAAAGTCTGAGCAGTGATGACGAAAAAATGATGAATATTGTTATTTGAAATCTTAAAACCACTGGATATCCATAGTGCGTGGAATGCACCTGAATTTGGTCTGACTTCTGGGATAAAGGGCAATGTTTCACATTTTGGGACAAAGAATGAGAATTTCTGCAAATTCATTGCTTGATAGCTTCAAAGAAATAAGCCTTGGTTGTAAAAACTCACTAACAGATGAATAAGCTGATGAGAAGACAAGGATAAAAAGATAAATGCAGTTTCAAGGTACATCGGGAGATGGTTTTACCCTAAAGAGTGCCAGTGTCCTTGATCCATCCTGACCTGGAGAGGTTTGAAGGACAGCACCATGCCCATACTTGCAGTTCTTTAAGATACCTCTGTCTCCAGCCTTGTAGTCCCCTGAAACCTCCTAAAGAGAGTAACCTGACAATGACACTGTCCAGCTCCCTTACAGCTGGTGGATGTATCATGTCAGATGCTTTGGGCAACTGTAGCTTCAGCTTCCTTAAATAGTCAGTATTGGCTTAATTAGTTCTAGTTTGAAATGTTGGCTTTATAGCATTAACGAATTGCCTGCTTTCTGAAAGGTTCACTGGAATGTTTCCTGGGTTCCTGTTGGCAGCATCCAGACAGTTTTCCTGCAAACTGCCCGAGTGGTTTTGTCCAGTTGCAGAATGTATGTTGAGGAGGGACTGGCTGAGCTGTACCCAGCAGAGGTTATTGCCCAACTGAAGGTAGGGGTGAAAGGGAGGATAAACAGTCCTGCTGCTGAGACCTCACGGTGAGCGTGAGCGTGTCGGGGTGTGTTTGCTCTGTAGTAAGGCAGGAACCCAGCAAACAAACTTGTGCCTGTCACTCTTCCTATTGGGCTTGTTAGGGGTGTTTGTTGCAAGTCACCTCATAGCGTTAAGTGTTTGATGATAGTTTATGGAGTAACTAGGCAACATTTTAAAGACAAGCACAAAATATAATGGCATGCTTCATCTCTGTAACCAGATCTCTTGCTGTGCTTATCAGTCCTGTAGGACTTGGTTTAAAGGGGAAAAAAAAATAATAAAAAATTCTGAGCTTAGGATGAAAGAATGACAGATTGTCAGGTACCTGCCTGCCTTCTATGTTATGTACCATTTATCACCTAGTCCCGTGAATGCTCTGGCAGCAGCAAAAACTGTGTTGCTGGGAAGGTCTTTTTCCTCCAGGCAGTGACCCATTTCCACAAGACTTGTCAGGAATTCAGTTTTTAAATGCCCTTGAACAGATTGATATTTGAGCCTGTTCACCTACACTAGAGTGCAAATGCACACAGCTCTTCCAAGGCTGACATCCACAACAAACAAGCTCATCGACCAGGAAACCAAGCTTTTCTTGGTTGATGGTCTATGGCACTTGAGTATTAAATCCTGTCTAAAAATAAAGAGGAACCCTCCATTCCCCCTACACCACTGCCTCTGTTTAGACAGATGCCAGTTTCTCCCATTTGAGAAACATCAAAGCCATCTCCTCCACCCCAACAAAACCAGCAACTCTTGTGGCTCTGCCTACTGCAGCAGTGGGGCTGTGATGTAGCACTGCTGTGTAGGTATTTCGTGCTCTGGAGAGAGAAAAGGAAAGGCTGTGTCACAGTGAATGATCCACAAGTGTCTTGTGCTTGGGTTTCAGGAAGGACAGCCCTTGATGTACCTGCAGATAAGAGCTGTTCCCCTCCATTGTTTCCTGCTGGCTGTGTAGTAGCCCAAAGCTTTTTCTTGGGCCTGAGTTGGGAAAGCATGTTAATCCTCCTGTACAGCCATTTCCACTGGTTTATCTCAACACATTTAATTCCTTCTCTTACCTAAAGGCCGGATGAAAAAGGGAAAAATCTTTACAGGAAGAGTGGTGGGATTGAGAGATGGTGTTTGCATGAAGTTCCTGGGCTTGACAAGAGCTGTTGCTGCTGTCAAAGTAATAGGAGATACGTTAAATCTGGAAGCGGGTAGTGATCTGTGGGATTGTTTTCATAGATTTGCATATTTGTGGCTTTCCAGTTGGGCAGTTTGCTGTGGGATAGCTCCAAATGGCTGCTTCTGTTCATGCCAAGTCAAATCCTGAGGGATAAAGGCATATATGGGCATTTGCACTACTTGAAATACCAATATATGATGGGTGGGTGGAGCAAAGGCAGCTGTAGAGGGTGGGCACCCGTCAGCTCGAGGAGAAAACCTGTGCTTGCAAGGCCACTGCTGCTCAATTTCAGTAGGGAGCTTGAAGATGGATTCTTCTTTTTCTCTTTTTATCAGTTTGAGTGACTATAGTGTGACCAAAGCAGAACTAAGTGATGCGTTTAAGAAAAGCTGCTTTGTTAAAACACAGTCAATCTTTTGTAGACAGACTCTGTAGCTTTGAGCTACGACTTTGCAGAACAACCTGCCTCAACCAATTACCTGGCAAAGTGTTTCATGTACATCTGGAACCTTCCCCAGGGTTAACAGGGGCTTTGTTAGAGCTAGTCTGTTGGTTGGGGTGGAAAAGCCCTTCTCTACTCTGGGGAGAGAAGGGATGCGGACTAAAATGTTTTGTATTCCGACAGTCTAAACCTCATGCATTTTTAGGATCTCGACACAGCAATGTAAACAGCAGGATCTATTCTTACTGCATTTTCAAACAAGACAACACAGCAGCTCCTTTGCAGCCGAGCAACACCTTTGGTAAAGGAGCTGCCAGTTACTGTCCCCCCCCCCCAGCACACCCTTCTGGGGAGCGAAGAGCCGAGGAAGTTTCAGCGAGTGCAGGGAAGCTGGCTGTGAGAGCTGCACTTCTTCTCGTTGTCCTCGGGTTCTGGTCGTGCTCCTTGGCCTCTGCAAAGGGTTTGTGCTGTTTGGTGCTGTGCAGCCGGGTTCCTCACGTGACTGCCACGTCCCGGGGCAGTGCTGCGTCCCGGGGCAGTGCTGTGCCTCAGCGCTGCGCTGGAGGTGTCAAACCTGGCAGCTGGCTCTTGCCTTGGCCTGGGAGAGTCTTCCCTGGGTAGGAGAGAGAGGAGGAGGAGGAAGGAGAGCAGGAGTGAGAGAACTGCTTCGATGGCTGGTGCTTCATGATGCTAAATATACAGCTCGATCTGGCATAAGCTGATCTAGCGATTAGCCACGTTTATGATGCATATTGTGATAGGATGAGTTTGCTGCTAGTGTGACTGACTGGTTGGTTCACTGTGGGTGTCAGTGCCTCCCAGTGCTGGCTGGAGGGAGGCTGGCCATGGACGAGGTGACCCCTTCTGCAGGCAGCAGCTCTCTAGTTGGGAATGGTTTGCAGCTCACCCAAGCTGGGGAGCGTGCCTTCTGTGGTAGCTTTAGGGTGAGCAGAGTGTGGGGAGCTGATATAAGAGGTGGTTCTCTCAGTGTTCCTGCACTAATTCTAGTGACTGGGTGGCTGTGTTCTAAACTGGATCAGGAAGCTTACCTGCTTGGAAACTTAATTTTGATAGCTCCATCAGCTACTTGAATTGGCATCATGCACATTTGCACGGTCAGCTGCTGGTTGAAAGGGAGGAATGGGGTGGGGAAACTGGGCAGAGGAACCAGAGACATCAATGGCAGCTCAAGTTGAAGTACAGCAGTACAGCTTTGGCCTAAGACTAGTGTCAGATGTTGCCTTTGCCTCCAAATTCTTCCCTTCAAAGGGACGTAGTAGTCTATAGAAAGCTTATTTCATAGGTAGAGAAACAGATTTTGGGTTTATTCATAGACTGCATAACTTGGGAACTTTCCAGATTAGGAATATTGTAGTAACCCTCTTCTGTGCAACTCGATTGTCACGGTCTTTGATGTATTTTGAAGACCTTGGGCTCTATTTAAATCTAAGCAGTATAAACTCTGAAATGAAGTGGCAGATTCCAATGGACTTCTCTGCTGGTTTCAACACAAAGGGTTGGTCTTGATGATGTAGCTTGAATGAAGAGCTCGATCCTCTCAGTTCATCCCCTCTGACAACCTACTTGTCCTTGTCCTTGTATTCATCTGATTGAATTGACTTGCTGAGTGTCTTCTGAGCTGAATTCTTTGACCTAGTATGAGAGAAGCACCAGAGTCTGCTCTGAGGTCAGAACCGGTGCAGTTTTTGTTGCAGAAATGTGACTGTACCTTCTGAAGAGATTGGAAGCAGTGAGTTTGGCTCAACCTTAGAATGAGACTGTGTTGAGGTATATGGGAGGAACTTGAACAGACAAATGCACGTTGACTGCAAATAAACTGCTTTCAGTTTCAAATGTTACCTGTGTTCTTAGGTTTTTAAAGAAGTGATAAAGTGTAGAGCTGTACTGTAGAGGGGACTGTATTTTGGGACAAAGTGGCCTAGTACAGTGACAAAATTACTGAGATAAGTTATTCTTGGGAAGAGAGGGGAAAACCAAGTTGTGACTTGAGAAAATGCCTCACTAAATGTGAACACTGGGAAATAATAACTTTCCACTCCACTCACGGTACCCCCTTGGCATTCATTCATTCTTTCAGCAGGTTCTAAAAGAACAGATGACTTCTACTGTCCTACATTATCTTGAGTGCCTGAGTCACTGTTGACCACCCCTGGGAACAGGTCAAGGCCAGAAAGTTGGACTTTGTTCTGGTTCGTGCTGGTGAGGGGGCATATACGGGGTATCTGCCTGCTGCTGGGGCTCTGCTCTTTGTCTGTGTCCAACACCACAGAGGTCTTTGTGATGGGACTTGCAAGACCAGCTGCATAGCAAGGCGAGAAGAACATAGACTTTTTTTTAGTGTGTTTTCTGAGCGTTTCTGTGTCATAGTCCCGCTGCTTTTGCCTGTTCTCAGCTTTTATTTCTTGCAATCTCAGGCTTCCCCTTTCCCTTTTTTGCTGTGGCTGTACAGGAGTTGCTGTACATCACGTGCAGGTAGGGAATGAGCTGTTACCAGCCCTGCAGCCTTGTCAAGGAGTATCACCAACTTCGAATCTTATTTTCTTTTTTACTTTTCATAATTTTCTTTTAATAATCTTCATCTTCTGCTCTTCTACAATCAGCCTGCTCTGTTGGTTACCCTGTAGGTAGGATTTTTGGAGCTAACCTCTGTTTGCAGGACACAGGTTGTCACGGGGGGTCTAGTGGGAGGTGTACCCATGACAGGGGGGTTGGAACTAGAGGATTTTTGGGGTCATTTCCAACCCAAACCGTTCTATGATTTGACTTGAGCTCCTGATGAAGAGCAACCCAATGTAGTTTGTCCGGTATTTCTTGCCATTTTTGAAGAAGCTACTACAAGGGGTTCAAAGGACAACTGTTTGCATCTTTTTCTGTCATACTTGATATTAAAATGTAGCCCAGAGCTTGCCAGCGGTGCAGTCCACGAGCCTCTGGTTCAGCCAGCTGTGGCAAGACACAGTAGCATCTGCCTGCTTTCAAAGTCTTGACTTCATGTCCTTCAGCCTTTCCATTCATAAACTAATTACAATAACAATATTGTGCTGAGGCCAGGTGGGTTTTTTATCTGGTTTGCTTTTTTTTTTGATGTGTTGTGTCTATATGAACTACATGTGTCTCTTTGAACTGAGGTAAGTTGAGGCTGTTGTGTGGAAAAGGGACCTCAGGTCTCCTCTCCACCAGTACAGCTTTTTGTACAGTGAGTGAGGGCACAGATTCAGCTCAACACAAACCAGACCAAAATCCAGCTTGTCAGGCAGCTTTCCTTCTCACCTCTGGGCTGTGCTGCACTGGTGACAGTGACAGTGCCTGCTGGCCCAGGGGGAGGATGGGGACAGGACACGGTTGTGCCTTCAGCAGCAGCCTGTCTGTGTTCTGGCTGTGTACCCCGGTCACCAGGCTCCCTGGCAGCCTGGCCTGATCGAAGTCCAGGTGCCTGTGCCCACATCAGCTGGAATGGGACCAGAGAATCATTGAATTCTGAAACTCGGGTGTGTGGGGCTGTGGGTAGCTTGTGTGGGGAGCTGCTGTGTCTGGACACGACCTGGTTTTGTGTCTGGATTGTTCACTGGGGAGTGTAATGGGGGAAACGCTTCTCACTGCTGGGCTGCTTTATTTTATTTGATTTCATGTTATTTTTTTTCTACATCCTACACAGCTGAATTTCAGCTTTTTCTTCAATACTGATGCAATGGGGTTCTGAGCTCAGATTGTTACCCAAGGAGAATGGCCGGTGTCATACAGGCTGCAAAACTTGGTTTAACAGTAGTTTTTTTTTCTGGGCCCGTTTAGAAACAAGGTGAAATGTTGCTGATGTTACTCTGCTTACCAGAAACCCTCACAGCAGGCTGGACATAGGTCTGTTTCAAACGGATTCAGCATGTGAGGAAGGTGTCTGGTAGTGACTGAAGCTGTCTGCTCATCCTGCCAGTGCTGAGCTCTGTGTCCCAGAAAGAATAATGATCATCACATCCACAACTTCTAGGGCCTGTCTGTGTCCCCTTCAAGGAGAAGGGGCAGATGTGGAGAGGGGCAGAAGTCTAATGAGTAGTCTTGAGCTTTACACATGAACAGAAGAGAGCTTGATTTGATTTATTATGATGTAATCGACGACAAATTACCAATGGAAACAGAAAACCTGCTGGTGCTCTGAGATTGCAGGAGGCAGTTGTGTCTTGGTGGAGCTAGTGCCAAACAGCTGAAGTGTCAAGACAAGATCTTTGTGATGCAGATGTGTGAAAAAGATGAGCTTGTTGAAAGCCCCGGCTCAAACCAGGGGTGGAGAACACCTCTCACTGAAACACTTGACTTTCTGCAGATACATTGGAATGTTTTGATGATACAGCTTTTAATACAGGGTGTATGAAGTTGAAATATTCTGTAAAGATCCTTTAATTATGAAAAGCCTTGTGCAGGGTATAACTGACCTTCAGGCATTCTTCTCAAAGGTCGTCAGCGTGGCAGTGAGTGTCACAGAAGTGCTGAGCAACACCGTATTGCAGAGATCAGCTCTGTTCAGCGTTGCCCTGGATGTCCTTTTGACAAGTCTTTAATGAATGAACTAAATTATGGAAGCACTTTCTTGCATGGTTATTTTATAAAGGAAGAAAAAAAAATAGATGCTGTAGAGTAAAGCACTCGCTTGCTGAACATGTCAGTGCTGTTTCCAAGTGTCTGGTCATTACTGTGGTGTTCTTGCAACTGTTTTTCTTCTCACTTCATACTTAAGATTTTAAATTCTTTTTGATTCATCTAGGAACACACAGAATAAAAAATGCTCGGTCAGCTTTATCTGCAAACGTGGTTAAAAAGATTACTGTGGGTTGTTGTTAAATGCAACCAAAATTTTGGCTCTTATATAAAATGGCAGAACATTTAGGAATGTCTAAGCAGTTGCTTGAGGGGGGGTGTGAGAGAACTGGAATGTTTAAGGGATATTATTAAAGTTGCCTGAGTGTCTTCAGAACTATTAAGCTGAAAAGCTGAGTTTACTTCATATTAACTTGAAAGAAACTGTCTTGCAAATTGCAGGACAGTGCAAACAACAAAACTATAACTGTGTTTGTTCTTGTTTTGCAGACCGTGAGGACCAATCAATTCTATGCACGTAAGTGAACACTTTTCATTTGGGCATTTCTGGAGCTCTGGATTGTGAAAAGGGGTCTCTGGCACATCTGTAGTAGTCAAAACTTGGTCTTTAATCTTGATGGGCAGAGACTAATGGTTAAAGATGTAGCATGAAGTGATATTAAATATGGAGATGTATTCTTTTAATACTGTAATTCACCTTATTGAAAGTTTTATAGGCATGTGCTACTTAAGAAATGTAGTTTAAAAACATCAGTTGGGATCTGAATCAGAAACAAGAAGCTTTATAAAGTGCACATCTGGCTGAAATGCTGCACTGGAACTACTCAACATGCATCACCCAAGGAAATCATGAAACAGAAGTTGGTGTAGAAACCATGCTGAGCAACAGCTTAGCTCTAGATTTCTCTCAGCCAGGAGAACACTGAAGAAGTTGACACATTTCCTTTTGCTTTCTCTGTGCACCTGAATTTGCCCCACCTAGGAGCAAAATTCCATCTTCTACTTACATTTCTCTGGGATCTGGAGTTACAGTGGTGGGGTAGTCACAATATCAATGTTCTTGCAGGCCTATGACCCTACTGAGCTGAGCTGTCTTTGGGTGGGAAGGGACCTTTAAGGCTCATCTAGTCCATCCCCCTGCAGTAAGCAGGGACATCTGCAACTAGAGCAGGATGCTCAGAGCCCTGGTCAGCAACGCCTGGAATGGTTCCAGGGATGGGGCAGTGACCACCTCTCTGGGCAACCTGGGCCAGGGGCTCACCACCCTCAGTGTAAAACATTTCTTCCTTCTCTCCCGTCTGAATCTCCCTCCTTTAGTTTAAACCCATCACAACAGGCCCTGCTCAAAAGTCTGTCCCTATCTTTCTGACAGGCTCCTTTAAGCACTTGAAAGGCCACAAGGTCTCCCTGGAGCCTTCTCTTGTCCAGGCTGATCAACCCCAACCCTCTCAGCCTGGCCTCACATCAGAACAGCTCCAGCCCTCTGAGCATTTTCGTGGCCTTCTCTGGCCCTGCTCCACCAGGTCCATGTCCTCTCTGTGCTGAGGACTCAAGAGCTGGACACGCCGTCCCCGTTGGTGGCAGCCTGGGGTTAGACTAGTTCATCCCTGCTGTGAAACCCCACCTCGGCTCCTTTCTGAAGCTGCAGTTTGCACTCTTGGGTCTGACTTGCCGTGTGCAGTTCTCTGAGGGGAGAGGGAAGATGGGGCAGCTTGCGTGCCTCTGGCTGGGTTATGTGATCAGCTGGGAGAGCTGAGTGCCAGTGCATACCAGCCGTGTTGAGGCCGTAGTTTGGGAGGCTGCCTGCTTCCTGAAATAGCTCGGTGCTTGGATTCAGTGCTGGAAAGAGACCTGGGTTCGGTTTCCTTCTTGACATGAAGGGATTCAGACCTTCACCTCTGGCTTCCTACAGAAGTGCCTTGCCTCTCAGGCTCTCTGCAAGACTAAAGGTGGATCCTTTCAAGCCACGCTTTTTCCAACTATAGGTACCATGAATGCAAGATTCGTGGGGCCTAAGGACACAGAAGCAAAGACAGTTCTGTAGCAAAGATGAAAGCTGATCCACTTAACACCGGCTTGTCTAGGTCTGTGGTTCCTGCTCGTAGCAGGACCTCTGTTTTCATGTGATGACTATTTCACACGCAATGTACACAACAGCCCTCAAAGCAGGGATGGGATCCCAGGGCAAAAAGAAACGCTTTGTTCTTGTGTGTTTGTGGATGCTTTGACAGTATGTGCTTGCCCCAGGTGAATTTTTTTGAAGTAGCTTCATGTTTTGTGCCTATGCATGAACCTTGCACTCCTTTCCATGGTCAGCCGAGACCACAGGGGTTGGGATGGCAGCGCTACAGGATTCAGTGAGTGTCTGATCTCTTCATTTGCAAATTGGAAAGCCTCTATGCTCTCTTGCCTTCAATTTTGTTATTACCTCACCTTTAAGGTTGCCGTAAGCTTTTGATCTTCTCTACTGAATAGACAGTTGAGCCCTGTTCTGTATCCTGCACGGCACACTTCAGCACAGAATACCTGGATCTCGTGCTCGGTTCCACACCTTGGCCGGGCAGTTGATCAGCTGCTTGCTGTAGCTCCTTTGGCAGAGAACCTTGCTTCTGGGTGGGGAGGGGTGGGGAGTGGACACACATCCTCATAGTCAGACCTCCAGAGAATGCAGCCTTATCTACTACTGAAGTCTGGAGCTGCTGGGGACCGCTCTGAGTGCGGTCCTAATCTTAAGACCCTCAGAGATGGCCCTGAGGACATCTCTTCTGTTGGACATGTGAAATATTTGGTGCCAAATCTACTACTCCATGTAAAATTTCAGAAGCTGGTACCAGGAAGCAGTGAACGATGAATCTCTGAAGGATTTCAACACAGTCCTTGAATTGCATTGCAGAACTAAGTATTCAAACTATTAGTACCATGATACTTGATGAGTTTTGCTACCTTTGAGTGTCTTGGTTGTACCTGTGTTAAGGGCTGCACACAAATGTAGAAGAGTTTTAATAAAGCTGAGTTTGAGCAACAGCTTTCAGGCTCTATTGTCTGTCTTGCTGCTTTCATTTGTGTTTCTTACTGAAGTACTTATGCAGCAGCGTAACCTTAAAACAAAGTTTAAAAGGTCAAGGTCACTGAACGTAGTTTACAAGGAAATACAGATTTCTTCAGTAAAACTCAGTAAAAACCTGTGGCCTCAGAGTTATGAAGGGTGAGGATTGTATCTCCAAACTGGGCACACAGGATGAAAGAACATCCAGTCTTGCCTTTTGAGAATCTGAAGACGCTTGATGTGATAGATGCAAGAATCAAAGGTGTTCCTGTCATCTTCGAGTTGAACATTAAGGTTCCCACATAGCTCTGGAGACCTTCCTAATGCTGTCTAACCATCAGCACCATTTAGTTGGTGCCTATAAACCAGAACAGGAGGGGTTGCCAGGCTGCTCTTCAGGTTATAAACACTTTTCTCTTAGAGTAAGTTTGTCTTGGGTTGCTTTTCATACCTGTGTCCAATTCAGAGAGCAGTGCCATCAAAGCCAGTTGTATTCCCCTGCGTGTATCTTCTTAGTGTGTCAGGACAGTTGCCTGCTGCAGTGCTGTCCCTACCATGGTTTCCCCCATGGGTTTTGTGGGAGAGCTGTGTTCTTTTGTCAGGTTTGCATTATAAGCTTGGTAGTTGACATCTGGTTGGGATGTTAAATCCCTTCCATGATCAGGACAAGGCCGTGGCAAACTCTGTTGCGGAGCAAACTCTCTTGTGTATCAAACTTCCATCTAGAGGTCACATGCTTTGATCAAGAGTCGGCTGGTGTCCTGGCCTTCTAGGGCATTGTTGATTCTGTGGTGAAGGTAAACTGTGTGTTTTCCTTCCATGCTACTGGTTTTACAGGTCTTAAGCAGGAATAAATAAGGTGGAAAAAGCGTGTCTTGACCACACTGGAGGTGGATGCAGAAACTGCTTTGGCTGCTCATAAAAGACTTGAGACATCATCTCATCCCAAACTTGTTCTCTCAGGACCTGGATCACCTGATTGACCCTGATCTTTAGGAGAGCTGAAAGTCCTCAGAATACCTTTTGCTCTTCTCCACTAGGAGTGGTTCAGGCTAAATAGGGAGAAAGGAGCCATCCCTTGACTTGTGCGCTTAGGTGAGTGGACATTTGTGGTGTGCCTGTCATTGTCCTGTCTGTAGCTGCCTTGACTGTAATTGTCTTTCTGTATGTCCTGGAGGTAAGTCTCTCCCATTGCTTGATGAAGGTCTGTCTGGTTAGTGGCTCCACCTGTCTTTCACTACCTTTAGTTGATCCAGTTTCCTGGATTTTTAATCTTCCATGGCCTTTAGAGTAGGAACTGGATCAGCTCTCAAGTAATAGTGTTCCAAGGACACCTTAGAAGGTCTCTGGATCTAGCCCACTTCTCTTTTGGACAGCCAGGAGTTCTGCGCAGCAGCCCTCTGAGGTGTAAGATTGGTGCTAGTTCAAGTGTTGGGTTTTGTTGCAGTTCTTCCTCTTTGAAGACCATCTCTGCACTTTTTCTAGATGCCTTCCTTTGAATGTCCAATCCATTCATACTTGCCTTGGAAAACCTTTAAACTTTCTTGTCTTCAATGTTATTACCTCATCTGCAAGATGACCTTAGCTTTTGGTCCTTCTGGACTCAAGAGACAACCGAATCCTGATTTATATCTGATGCACATGGTATTTTTTTACCCTAGGCATGAAAGTGTGCTACTCAAGAAACAGCCTCAAGGCCAAATTTGTCTTTACTTGTCCACATCTTGAGGCAAGAGCAGTGTGTTTCCTTCCCCTGCAATCCTGTAGTCACTGCCCTAGTGAACAGCTGGCTGTGTGCAGACACATCATGAACCTGCCAGGGTGTTAGAGTGTTTTCTAACGTAGTTAACCCACTTCTGTAGGTACATCAAAGTGTCTTCTCTTGGATTTTATGTAGACACTTGGTGGCCTCAGAGTCTAATGATCCAGGTTGTTCCAGCATTTGCTGGAGACTAGTCTGTGTTCGCCTGACAGGACGGTATGGAGGCAGTACACCTGCTGGGAGAAGGTCCATGCAGGTGGATCTTCTCAAGAAATACTGTTTGAGAATTCTCCTGATTTCCACCACCACCCACCCCACCCTCCAGGAGAATTGGGATGAAGAATAACCTGTATTCTATTGAAATCCTGTAGATGCAGACGTGCATTTAAATGCACTGTATGGAGCGGGCCAGCCTTGTTCTCCAAGCACACCTCTTGTCACCTCTCGTTTTGAAAGTAGTGGGATTACTGAGATTCCCTGTCTCAACTTCATCACCTGCTGATGTTCCGTGAGGAGTTTTACATAAACTGGTGATCCTAAAATTAGTAATATTTTCTCAAAGTCAAACTTAATGCCAGGAGGGGGAAAAAAAAATGCTGCTGCATTCTCTGGCCGCTTGTCTCAGCAGAACATCTTGTCCTCTACCTAACAGGGAAGCTGGTTCTTCAGGAGGGTATTGCTCAAACTGCCAGCTGATGGGGCTGTCCTTCAGTGCCCCTGTCCAGACTTGATGACATAGGTGACATCCTGCTCTTGCTGTAGAAATAAGAGTTGTCTCTGAACGTAAAATGGTGTAGTCTTCCTCTTTTGTTACCTTCTGTTCTCTTCCCCTTCCACCCTCCATCTGTTAGGGAACCGAACAGAGACACATTGCTGTGGAGAGTAGTCTGCTGGTGTTGTATGGGGCTTTATTCTGAGTTAGTAACATCAAATATTTATGAAGTGACTTCCTTTCTTCTGGTCTCTTCTTTCCTTGTGCCCCCTTTTTTCCCCACCCACGTCTGTTCTTGTCAGCTGGTTAGTACTGGAGCCCTGGGGACAGAGTTGGTAGGAGAAACTTTTAGATGAAATGACTTCTTACATGGATGCTTTTCTGAACAAACCAAAAGTCACTTTCCCATGTCCAGAAGGACTCTCTCTGCTCAATGGTAGAGCCCTGATTTCCCCAGGTAGTAGCGATGTGATTTCTTATGTGCCCTTTAGCCTTTGACTGCCTGAAACCCCCAAATATGTGCATGGGCAGATATACCCACGCTTCCTGAATCGTTGGACAAGCCATCAGCCATGGGTGAGAGCCAGGCTATTGCCTGCTTAATGATGAGGTGGGAGGAGCTGAGTGCGTGATAATGGTGATAATTTCTTTATAGCTTGAAGTTGGAGGGTTTAATCTTGGGATGCTAACCACTAACAAATTGTTAGCAAGATCTCTGGAGCTCTCTGCTTTGTAGCTTAGTTCATCGAGCCTTCCAATAAACAGCAAACAAGCCACCCCCAAAACCAGCACTTCTTTGGGAAGCTCCACTAACGAGCTGCCATCTAATCACTCCCCCTTGATTGGAGTGCAAATGAAAACTTATTTAGGATCTTCTGTCTGTAAACCCTTAATTTGCTGAAAAGAAAGGAAAATTCTGAGTAGTTCCAGCAGCTTCCTGGCCCTGCTGGCTTAAGTGGATCATCAGCCTGTGCTAACCCAGTGTCTCTGAGAAACCAGCTCCAGAAGTGGTGTGAACTGTGCAATGTGCACACGCCTCGTGGTATGCTTTTTCTTTTCTGTGAGCTGTGAAGCTGTCATGAACAACTCTGAAGGCTTTTTTTTTCTTTTTCCTTTGAGAAGCTGAAGCTGGTTTGCTAAGTGGTGGTGTTTCTCTTCAATTATTGCTGTCTATTAATGTTCAGTGGGAAGCCAGGCTGTTGGAAGCTGATGACCAGAGTGATGAAGACGTTTCTGTTGTGGTATATGCAGAATCTGAGAGAGACTCAAACCTTTCCTGGCTTTGGCTTTTAGCTGCAGAGTGACTTTTGCGAAGTCTGACATGAAAATGTGCTGCGCTGCACTTTATATTTTTATGTTTTTTTTAAGCTGGTATGTTTTAAATTGAAGAATTTTACCACAAAGTTATGGTATTGCTGAGACTGAGGGTGACAAACAGTCATTCAGCAGATGCTTGCAGCCGTGTAAGGGGCTGGACTGGCTTCAGTAGGAGTGCTGGGGTGCAGAGGGAATAGAGGCTGCTTAGTAAAGGACAACAGCAGCAAATACCAAACATTTTTGTATACAGCCTCTGGCTGGAGTCCAGCTTGTAACATTCCCTAGACAACTGGTGTTGAGATGATGTGAAGCAGCTAGAGAGAAAGGAAGGAGCTATAAAGCAGCCTTGTAAATAGCAAAGCCAATTAGTGACTCTGCTGGTCCAAACTAGCAGTTACAGCTCATACAGTTCAGAAAGGTAGCCAGGTGATTAAGACACTCTCCTTGCAGGTATTTACAGTCAAGACTGTTAATTTGCAACTGGCAGAAGATCTGCTCAGTCGACTGAGAATGAGTGTCTCTTCTGTTCTTTGTAATGGCTCTTGTGAGAAGGATAAAAGGCCATTGTTGGGGCTCTTACTTACACAGTTACTTTCTCCTACAAACAACTTAAGTACATACTTCCATGTTTTGGAGCCTTATCTAAGTGGCTGCTTTGCATGAAACGAGACATTAGTGGCCACAGGACCTATGAGCAGCAGGTTGAGGTTCCTTTGTCTGGTGAAGCTGGGCACTGAGGAGAACTTGCCCAGGATTCAAGGTGGTGATTCCATTTTTCTGCAGAAGGAACCCTCTGCCTCAAGATGATCTTCTCATCTCAGAGCTTATTGCTGATCAGGAATGGTAGAAATAGACTGAAACTCTTACGGTAGAGGAATGGTTCAAGTGATTCAGGCTCCCAGCATGGAAAATCCTGGCTTGTTTGGGTAGTTTTTCAGTAATATAAATCATGGAGTTGATCTCTAATGGGATAGATGACACTAATTGCATCTGACCATCCTGACAGATTCTGGATGCTTATCCTCACAAAAGGCATTAGTGTTGGTCAGACTTTGTGCACAGGTAGCAAGATGAAGTCTGTCTTTGAGCTTCAGCAGTGTGTGTGTAGGTGTGGTTGTGTGTCCTTCTGCTGTACCTGATTCACAGCACAGCACTTGGTCCTTCCCGTGTGGCCCCTGACCTGCTGGTGAAATACATGGTCAGTGGCAAAGGATGACAGTCCTTGCAGCAGGACTTCCTGAAGCAGCCTTAAACTCATTTGACTTCCCTAAAATCCAGAACCTTGTTTTCCAGCTCAGGAAGATGTAGTGGTGCTGCCCTGTCCTGCTCTGCTGAGTGCCCTAACTCTTGCAAGATGTGTCGATGCTTCAAACCTGCTTGACAATAAGAAAAGCAACTGTTCTGCTACTGTTTTCCCTTAGAATAGGGCTTTGCCAGACAAGCATTTGACCTGTTCATGGAATAACGAGTGCTGTTATCAATGGGCCACGTGGGAGGAGAACACAGCTCTCCTGGAAGGCAGAAGGCTGGCTTCCATTCCTGCTTGTTGCTGGTTTGCTGCATGACCTGTGAATCTTCTCCCAGTACGTTTGTTCTGCTGGTTTTCTAGATGGCAATCTGCTTGGCAGAGGAAATGCCTTTTTCTTCTGGGCAAAAACTGGGCTCAAGTTGTTCAGGGTTAAAAAAAAAATAAAAAATTGGTGAGTGGTTGAGAAGTTAGTCACTGATTTTTGCTAACCAAATTGTAGCAGAGGTGCTTGCCTGGCATGTGCTTTCCTCTATTGAAAATGACACTGCAGCTCTCCATGCAGTGAATTTAAAACCATGGAGAACTTTAAAGTGCCCGTGCTAGCTGAGCATTTCCTATTTTACATGTGCTTGAAGCTGCCTGAAAGCAGAAGCTTTGCTGCTCTAGGGAAAAGTGCTTTAACTTCAGATACTGCCTACATTTACCAGCCACTGTCACCCTTTCTTTGACCTGTCTCTGTAGTATAGTTTGTAAGGGAGGGATCAGTCAGGTCATTGATGGAAGAACCTTACACCTCTACTGGAGGCTGTTGCTGAAGATAGTTGGCTTACTGGGGCTCACGGTGTGACACAGCCCGTGGCTGGAGCTGAGCGAGTGTTTCAGGTCGATCTCCTAAGGGTTTGTTTGCACCAGGAGTGGAATTGAGACTGAAATAAAGAAGGTGAAATGATGACCTTGCTGAAGTCATTTGTAAAGCTGCTATTGACTGAAGCGAAGCCAGGACCTCAGCCAAGGGTTTTAGTTGTTTAATTTATGGTAACGTATTAATTGAGTTGTATTAAAACAAGGTTTTGAAGAAAGTTAATCTTTACCCTTGTGATACCATCTCCGTTCCATAAATATTGTATATAGTGTTACCAAAAGTTTACCTTTTTTGGGCAGGTTGCTATAAGTAGAAAACTTTTTCATTTATTTTTATAATCCCTGGGCCTGCACTCCTGGGGAAACAACAGAAATCCACAGGTGTCACTGTGTCTATAAATGAAAAGGACTTTATCCTAAATCTTCTTGTTCTTTTCTAGTGTAGGGCAGCAGAGCTCTCAGAACGCTGTATCCTGCAGGAAATACTTGACATACTTGTAAGCTCCAGGGAGAGGAGAACTTGGATGATAACATCCATTAGTGTGGCTTTTGAATGAGAGCTTGCACAAAGACCTTCTCTAAAAAAAGCCACTATTCGATTTAAAGGCTTTTTAGCCAAAGGAATGTATGGCAAGGTTCTGACCTTTCTGAGCTCCCCAAAGCTGTACTGGTGTGTGTGCCAGAAAAGCCTTGTTGATCGGTAGGCTCCTCCAACACTGTCCTGCCCTTTTAGAAAGCTGACATCTGGACTGGATTTATTGTGCTATTTTCTCCTCACTGGATGTGTGAGAGTAGATTTTCCCCCTTTAAAGTCGAATAAACTTTGTTGCTGTAATTTGACAGAAAAGACTATTTATCTAGTTTTCAAGGCAGAGCTAATAATGACTTCCCAAGCTTTGATCACAATTAAGAACAAATTGTATTGCTTTCAAATGTATGTGAATATTTTTCTGTACTTTTCTTCTTACTTCTCTTACCTGCTGGAATGGTTTTAGCATTAACCATATTTTAATACACCTCGAGAAACAGGCAAGACTGCTTTTATTATTGCTTACAGTAATGAATTATGTTAATGTAAACACTGCAGGAAAAGGGAATCTGGAAATAAAGACCTGAGAAGCAAGAACTGGCACCTGAGGTCTCTCTTTCTGATTATCAATCTGTATGTGGTGACTCTGAGCTGGGTAGAAATGTGATTTTTTTCATGCAGAGTCCAAGTGAGTTATTCCAGCTGTAGCAGTTCCAAAGTACACCCAGTTTGGGTGTCCCATATTGATGGTATCTTGGCAAAGAGGAAACCCAGTTACCCATTAGCTAATTCTCAGAGGAATCTTCTTCGTAACCAGCTCTTCAGGCAGTCCCTTAGAAGTTTGTCCATGTGATGAGCAAAGTGCAGCCAGCATGACTGAGGGGATCTGCCCTATCTCCAGAAAGCTTTGAGTAACTGAGCACGAGCATTTCTAGTTGTTCATATTCTCTGTTATTTTCCAATGATGTCTGTCTTTTTGTCAGGAAAAATGGAACAAAAATGGTTTTTAAACAGGTTGATGTAGTAGCCTCTGAGAAGCAGATGCCATCAATTAAATCAAGTGCCTCGGTTAACCCTCTGGTATTGCAGATCACAACTGGGTGTCTGTGAGTGTGGTCAACTCCCCACATCTTGTCTGCAGAATTGTTTCCTTCAGTGCTTTCAGTTAAAAGTTGTTCTCCCACAAAAGTGAGGGGCTGGCTCTATTCTGTCAGGTCAAACGTGAGCTATTTTTCCTCAAGCTGGTGCCCAGCTCTTGTAGGCTGCTCTTGGTGATGAGTTTGCTGAGCTGCTGTAAGGAAGGTTCTGCACTCCCCATTACTTGCTCCTGCATGGAGAAATGCACACAATGTCATCTCCTAGTGAGAGGTCACCTCTGCTTGGGCAGTTGTCCTGTGGGGTTTCAGTGATTTAAGAGGAGTGGAAGGTGAGAAGAAACGAGGTTGTCTGTTCTCTTTGCAAATCTGGGGTAGTGTCCTTTCTGTATGTGCAAAGTTAGTCTCAAGTGCCATATTGTCTCATTTTTGGAGATGTTAAGTGTGAGGATAGGGATCTAAGCTGCTTATCTGATCAAGAAGCACAGGTCTAGAGGTACAAAATACCAAAGTAAAACCAGACTAGGTCCAAACCTGGGCTATGCTGTGTGGTGGAGGAAGATATTTGTGAAGACTGCAAAAGAATGTGCTTAAGTTCCCCTGGTAAATGAACACTTCCTTGAGAGGTATCTTAGCTGAGAGATAGGCAAGCACACCATGTGTACTTATCATTCTTACAAAATGATTGGCTTCCAAACCTTAATTTCTGAGCAACTGTTGAATGACAGAAACGCTTTCCCTCTTTCCATGCAAATTCCTCTAATAATAAAATCCTTTCAGCTTCACACACATCAGAGGTGTTGTGGCAGTTGCCGTGTCACTTGAAATGGGATCTCTCTCCAGTAGTTTCCTGCCCTTGAATCATGGCTTGCTTAGACCTGGTAGTACCTTTGATATATGGATTTATCTGGAGACCAGACCTACGTTTAAAAAGCAACACCGAAAATGAGCCAGAGTAACATCACTGGTGACTGCAGTGTTGTGAACTTGGTCACCTTGCCTGCCTGGGATATCTCCTGTGTAAACCTCACGATAAATTCTCTCTAAACACATGCTGCTTTAAATCTGCCTACATCTTAAAAATGAGCTGTACATTTGCTGTCTTGATTTATCTGTGTACTGTACCACTCTGTACTAATAAATTAATTTCTTAATAACGAATTCCCGTAGCCCTGGGGCCATGAGCACGTTTTTAAAGTTGCTAACAGTCTCCAATGAGCAGTGCAAGGAATCTGTTTCTTCAAAACATGCTTTACTGCACTTTGAAACTGCCTTCTAAAGGTACTGAATGTTTCCATCACCTTGGTAACCCATATAACCAGCTCCTGGTATATAAAATGAATTAAATAATATATTAAAATGATGCTAAATATGAAAGTGTGTGTGTATATGTGTATATATATAATGATTAAGCCAAAATTCATATGTTTGTATCTGCACTCTGAAAAATTATGTCTCTGGCCTTGTGATGAAGGCAGAGGACGAGTCTGTTCCTTAAGGTAACAAAGGAATTTGGGCATATAGTCAAAAGCTGTTTAATCAAACAAATGTTACACGTCGTATCAACACTTTAATGCTGAGGAGATCTTTAGGACAAAGGAAGTATTTTAAACAAGTACCTTGTTGGTTCCCTGCAACATCAGTGCTTTGGGGTTTAGGTGGTTAGTGAAGGTCTCTTGTGTAGTCAGAGCCATAAAAGGAATGAAATGAGGTTGTAATAAACAAAAGCTTGGTAAGTTGTTGCAAATTAATTTTGAGGAAAATGTCTGAAATGTTTTGCAGAGGTGAATCTGGTGCCGGGAAGACTGAAAACACTAAGAAGGTTATTCAGTACCTTGCGCATGTTGCTTCCTCCCATAAAGGAAGAAAGGACCATAATATTCCTGTAAGTTGGGATATTTTCTCATTTGTTTATTGCTCTTTTTGAAAACGACCATCTATGCATTAAAAAAAACACCCCCACATTTTTTACTAAATATAAGCTGTAATATAACCCACAGAATTTTCTTAACCGTTATTTTCTCTTTAGTAGGGGCTGAAAGGAGCAGCTCCATCAAAGCTTCCAGTTAATGTTAGCTCTGTGACTTCTGTGGTGAAATGAAAGGCTTTACCCAAGCACTGGAAACTAGAAGCACTTCCAAAAGCTTTCTGATGCAGTTTCCCCCATTTTGCAAAAATGTAATTCCCTTGGGCAGTTCCCCCTGAGTGCAGTTCCCACTGGATGCAGTTTTCAGTACAATATTTCTGAACAAGTTTTCTGCTCTTTCAAAAAATAAGTCGTTGATGGGAAAAGTCACCAAGCTTAAAAACTTCTGTAGACTTGCTATATTTTGAAGTCAGCAGCTAACTAAAAAACACCTCAGTTTTTATTGCTTCACAAATGTGAGTATACGCTTACCAGAAAATCTTGGGGGTTTTGGTAACTTGTCACTAACTGATTTATATGGAACTTCCATCAGATTTGCTGCCAGGTTTCAAAACTTGCACTTAATTTGTAGCAATTCTTTGCTTTAAAAATATGAATGGGTTTGAATGTCTTTTGCTATGAGTGCTTGGATCTCTTCACAGCGACGTATTCATTCACTTTGTGATCATCCAGTGACTGGCTTCTGTCAGTACTGGAGTACAGTGCACCGGTCGCTAGCAGTGTACTCCTGCTGCTCCTCAGCAGCACTGCAGGTGCCTTGTGGGGCTGGGAGCTTTCAAACTGTGTCATCTGCCTTAGCAGCAACAACTTATGGCATTTCTAGTACATGGCACTTAACACTAAAACTCTTGAATGTGTCAAGACTCCAAAAAAATTAATTAAATAATAAAAATCAATCACCAATTTGTGAAGAAAAAGGCAAGAAAACTTGAATCTTTGTTCTAATCAACAGCAAGTAATGTGACCCTGTGCACTGGTACTTACTCAGACTGTTGCTGGCTTATCTTAAAATCACAGAATGATGTGTTGGAAGAGACCTCAAAAATCATCTAGTTCCAACCCACCCACCATGGGCAGAGACACCTCTCACTAGACCAGGTTGCTCAAGGCCCCATCCAACCTGCCCTTGAATACTTCAGTGATGGAGCATCCCCAGCTTCCCTGGACAACCTGTTGGAATGAATGTCTCACCACCCTCAGAGTGAAGAACTTCTTTCTACTACCTAATCAAAATTGTCCTTCTTCCCATTTCAAAACTTTACACCTTGTCCTATAGCTATAAGCCCTTGTAAACAGTCCCTTCCCAGTTCTCTTGTAGGCCCCTGTCAGATACTGGAAGGCTGCAATAATGTCTCCATGGAGCCTTCTCTTCCCCAGGCTGAACAACATCACACAGCAAAGGTCAAGATCAATCTCTCTCAGTACTGACTCTGCAGGCTTTGTGTCTGTGGGCTCCAGCATCGGCAGGAAGTTTCCTGTGACTGGGCTGGCAGCAGCGTGAGGTGGATGGTCACAGCCTCGTGCTGTGTGTGGGGAGCTTCTGTGGCTCTGGGGAGTGCTGTTTAAAATGTCATCCAGAGGAACTGGTTTTCTGGGTAGGTTTTGATTTGTGAATATTCTTGGCTTTACTGCTGTGCAGCCTTTAAAACCAGTAGGTTTCTTTCGTATTCTACAGGAGTAAAATTGCCTGCAGCATTCTGGGGGAGGAGGGAATTAGGCAGAGAAGGGAATTGTGCAGGGTTTGTGCTGAATACTTCTAAATATACTACTGTCAGCTTAGAATACCTCAGGTTGAAAGAGCCTTCTGGAATCCTCTTGTCCTGCCTCCTTTCCAAATGTGCCTGCCTTCCAGGTTAGATTGCTTTGCTCAAGACCTTGTCAGGCTGAGTTTTGAAAAATCTAGAGAGGTGGGGATAATACAACCTCTCTGCAAACCTGTTGTGGTGCTGAACCACCTAAAGCTCTATTTTTGATTGTTTAAAAACCTCTCTATGTTGGTTTGGCCTTTCTTGTGTTGTGTTTCTGTGAGCACTTCCTGCCAGTACCTCTGCTGAAAGTGCCACCCCTTTGTGAGCTTTGTCACTGTAACGATTCCTGTAGCTACTCACTGGCCTTGGAGACTGATGCAGGCCATGCTTCTGTGACTCTACACACTGCCTCCTTTCCTGCTCAGTCCCAAGGATTGTTAAAAGTATCATCTTGTGCTCTCTGCTAGGAAGTGTGGGTAGGTGGTGGTGGTAAAAATGTAGATGAGAAGCTTTAGTTACCGTGGGACTTGGCAGAGCTGGGTGAGGCTGAGGTTGTCCCTTAAGTGAGAAATAGAGGCTGGGCTTCCTAAAGCTGAGTAATGAAGGTGAGGCCCTTTCATAGACTTTGACCACCATGTATGATGGGTTCCTGTGCAAATGTGGCTAATTAAGGCTAGAGCATGACAAGA
>WUAM01000287.1:12495926-12514285 GCA_024336885.1 Actenoides hombroni
TTAGCTTCACATCCAGCACATTGGAACTCGCAAGAGTTTAGGGGGTGGGGGGTTGGGGTGGTGGCATTAGACCTTTGCCAGTAAATCTGAATATTTTGCCTGCACAAAGCATATTGTGCCTTATTTGATTGTTAATGATGTCACATCTGGACCGGCTTTATAAAGACAACCATTGTGCTTTAGCTCAGGCATCTCAGACCACAGCTGACCCACACTGGTATTCACTGGTCCGTTCAGCTGTCCTATGCTCCTGGGTCAAGCAGAAGATCCTCTCTCACCTTTGCTCCCTATTTATTCTTCTGTAGGCTCAGGAGGTGTTAAGTAAAGGGTATTTAGAATAAAAGGAGAGGAAGAAAACAAAGCCAGGTGACTGGTGAGCATGGGGAGGAGGCTGATGTGTCTCGAGAGGGTTTGGGACAGATTAAGCAAGGAGAATAGGGAGGAGAAGGAGACTTTGAACTGCTTAGCATTGTGGTTCATCGCTCCCCTGGGTTCCTGAGTGAGGTAGGAATGAGAGAAAAGAAGAATGAAATAGTGTTGTTAATGCATGTGTTAAGAGAGTCTCTCTAATATCATTAAGAAGTGAGTCTTAATTGTGACTCTTGGGTTCTGCTTTAGTTTACAGACTTTGTGGGTTTGGATGGGAAGGGAAGTCAGTGCAAAATATAGGAATAATTAAAGAATAAATAATTCTAAATTGCATAGATGGCTTTCCAAAAGAAGGCAAAGCCCTGGTTGTCACTCACTGCCCTGGGACTGCTGTGAACTTGCACACTGTGTAGGCTCTGTGAGGCTGGGGGATGCTCTTGGCTGTACTAGATCCTGGACATACCTGCCCCTGTTCATGGTCAAACACATGAAATCAGCAGATGTATCAATTGTGACAGTATGTGAAGTGATTAAGTTCTGTAAATAACTGCATCCATCCACCATGGCTGTCTCCACTTCCAGTCGTCCTGGTACTATGCACTTCTGGTTCAGATGGACCCAGGGAGGCTGTGGTTCATTTCCCCTCTCCCCACCCCAAGCCCCCTCTATTTTCACTACAATCCACCTGTTACGAGGAGGGGGAAGAGGGGCAGTTTCAGCTACAGACACAACTTGTGATACTTTCAGGGTCAGGATTGCTGCATTTGCCTTTGTGGCTGAAATGCTAAATTGCTTAATTTGTTTTATTAATTTTACCAGAAACGTAATTGGTTTTGAAGTACAGGATGGTGGGTAAGCTCGCTCCGGCTTAAGCTCCCCTTAGGTGAGGATTTCCCAGATGGACTTTCACTGCCCTCATTTAAGCGCAGAGAAGTTAGATATGTGTCTGATGATACTCAGTTCTGTTTTCAGTGAGGACAGAATTGACTGCCCCAAGAAAGCAGCTCATCATGTCTGAAGATAAGCAAATGATATGCCTGCCAGGTTCCTGGGTGCACTGATCCTCCTCCAGTGCTTGCAGTCGCTGAAACACTGAACCTCTCTTGAGGTGCCTGAGCTGTTTTCTGAGCAGGTATGATGCAGCTTCACAAAATTGCCATCTCTTTGCTGGATAAGACAAACCTTTACCAGCTGCTTTAGTGACCTCTATCAAAAATCTGTTTATTCTGCGCTAAAGCAGAGCAGTTGTTTAAAGTTATGGATGCAAGTGGAGGAAGCGTGGAACTGTGCATCTGGCTGGGTATGGAAACTTCTTGGGGGGTGTGTTTGTTCCACCACAGTATTTTCCCCTCACGGCTCCCTGATGCAGAGCTCAAGATCATTAAACTTGCAGAACTGAGCCAAGGAAACAGTAATGGAATCAAATTTCTACATTTCTGCAGAAACAGTGCAAATCTGCATTTTGAGGGGTTTTTATTTAATGTTCTTATATTCATGTTCCTTTTACCCTTTTTCCTGGCAAAGTTTGAAGGTCTTCCAGTTTCGTAAGATTTCGGTGCTTCTCCCATGGACAGTCGTTCTTGAAAGAAAGAAACAAAGCTTTTTGTTGTGATTGGAGGTTTGGCTCTTAAATACTTGAAGTGCAGTGCAAAACCAACCCCCCTGACTCCTGAAGCATCGCTGTCCTCTGGGTTCTTTTAGAACCTTTTGGATTATTTTATTTTTTTTTTGAAGAATGATCATCTTATGCTTAACAAAACCACTCTGAAGTGCCTAGGACTATAGAGAAGGTTACTTGGTGTCGTGGGTTTATTTTTTGTTACCTAGAAAGCAGCGCGTGACCGATGGAACCGTTGCCCTTTTTCCTTGCTGCTCAAGGTTCATCTGCCAGCTGGGGTTTTACTGTGAATTAGCCCTTTGCATAAACACAGGTTTTCATATTTTGCATGTGCCAGTAACTTCTTCTGTAAAAATGAATCTGAACAGTTCCTAAAATGAATCTGAACGGTTTCTATGAAGCGAGTATATAAACTAACCCTACTGACACTGATGACTTGGGATGTGCTGTGCAGCTGGAGTGTTTCCTTGCTAACATGTGCGTTTGTTTGTTTGCAATGAACAGCCCGAATCACCCAAACCCGTGAAACATCAGGCAAGTGTCTTTCTTTATGCTTTTAAAGTTATGTAGGTGAACTGATATTGATTCTTCCACTTTCTGACGACTTGTATTTCTAACGGGGGAAATCGTGCAGAAGTATGGAGCTAAGAGTAAAATCTGTGAATATTTAACTGGCTTTGGGGGTGTGCAGTAATGAACAGCTTACGAGTTCCTCAGCATGGCAAAGCACCTCTCATGGCTTTACAGTGGTGTTACTGGTCCTGAAACAAAAGGTTCATCCTCTCCACTGACCCTCTCTGATGTGCTGTGTGCACGCTTGGGTAACGTGGTGCTGAGTGCAGAACACTTTCAATATTAAAGTACTAATAAGAGGTGGATTAATAGAAGCCACAAAATTCTTTTGATTAACATACTGTTCTCTCTGAATATTTAATAGCTTCTCAGATTACCTGATAAATCCTTTGATCTCAAGTGCAAAAAGACTTGGAATAACCAATTGTCTTCTGAAATTGAGTGCTTCCCCTGACTTCCTAGGGTGTGAGCACTGTGGTAACTGTTCAGTGTTGCTGCCTGAATTAATGTTTCCTTACTTGAGCTTCAGCTGCTCTTACCCCTCAGGCTGGCTGGAGCCTCTAGGCAGATACTGGTACCTGTGCCCTGCTCCATCCCAGTGGGCAGTGGTGCTTGGTCTGTTCTAGACCACGTTACACGAGAGCAGGAGTTGCAGCGTTCCCAGCATATGGAGCTCCCAGTGAAGGAGCATAAAGAGGAGGCTGAGGTGAAAGGTGAGGATAACAACATGGGCAGAGATAAACCATTGCTGCCACGTGTTACCCAAGATGAATGCTCCCCTCTCTGACCTGAGCTGGTAAGTGATGCCCATACCATGGACACAAGCTTTGGAAGAAAAAAGAGCTTTGTGACAGCTCCCTACGATGCTGTAACCAAGGCTCAGTGATGAAGAAGCTACCATGAGTTAGTTTAGCTGATTGTCTTCTTCCCGTTGGGCTCTTCTGAAAGCTGTCTGTAGTGTGACTGAAATGATAGCACAAAGGAAAATAAAACCAGAAACTGCAAGATAGGTCTGGAGGACTTGAAGCAAAAACCAATTGCCTGGGGAGCTAGGATGCCCTTGCTAGTGTGTGGAACCTGTTCAACCCTGGGAACCCAACCATGGGCCTGAGCCCACGGTCTCATTTTCAGAAGTTACAGACATTCTTAGTACTTAACATAATCCTCCCTCCTTGTAAACCTCAGTCAGTTTGAAGGGGTTTTACTAAAATATTTCTCTGTTCCAAAAATAATCGGAGCGGTGTTTAGTTTCACCCTCCTTTTGCTTAGAGCTAATGTGTCAGGGTTGAAATGAACCCTTTGGTGGCAAACATTTTAAAATGTCTTAGTGGAAACGTGCTAATCCAGAAGTGTTGATACTGTGTAAACCATAATCATTAACATTTCTGTTTCGATGTCATTTTGAACTCCAGAGTGGATCCCTGTTGTATGTGAGTAGCATGTAGCGTCCCCCGCTTCACCCAGGCTTTCCCACCAGCTGGATCACAGGGATATTGATGTTTCTGAAAGGGAGACAATAACCTGTCCTTACCTGGCTGTTGCCCTGCATGAACTATTGCATGACTTCACTTCTTCCATGATACCACGATACTGCTTTTTCCAAGTTCTGGTGAGGTCCTGTGCAGGAGAGAGGCCTGTAGGCCAAATTTACACTCCTCTCAAAACGCTGAATGCTTCTGAAACAGAGAATTGTTTTTTGACTGTGAAGCAGTCCATTGAAAAACTTTTAAACCATAGGCTGCTCAATGTAGTGCAAGAGGTTTGTTTTTCTTAGTGATGGCTACAAGAAGTTGCCTTGTGAGTGCAATGCACAGAGGCTGGCCAGGCTGGGAGCACTCGCTTCCTCCTCACACTCTGCCCCCAGATCAGAGGACCCAAATGCACGAGGTGATCATAAAAGGGAGCTAATAAGAACTTTTTGCATTTCGTTGGAGACTTTGTGTAAAATTATTTTACTCTATGCTGCAGAGGTTCCTCTGCACAAAACCCCATTCTGGTTCTGGAACACAGAAGCAGTGCAAGCATGGATGGAGCCCACAGGGAGATGCTTTCAGGTGGCAGAGCAATGGTCTGTGGAGCAGTCAAGTGTTGAAGTCAGTGCTTTCTTTTCCACAATAGCTAGAGTTTGGAATGTAAGCTGGGACACACTTGCTGTGGTTAATATACCTGGTGTGGTTTGTTTCAGGCTGTGTACAGCAGGGTAAGCGAGCTGCTTAGTTTTATAACTTTTGTCTTAGCAGGAGCTGCCTTGGTTGGAAGAGGGGAATGGGAAGGGTGGCTTGAGGAAATGCTTTTTTACTATCCCATGCAGTTACATAGGGAACCTTTAGAATATAAAGTGCAGACATGCATATGGTGTTTATAACAGCTAATGAGGGGTCTAGAGCACAAGTCTGTGAGGAGCAGCTGGAGGACCTGGGCTTGTTCAGCCTGGAGAAAAGGAAGCTCAGGAGAGACCTTGCTCTCCACAGCTCCCTGAAAGGAGGTTGGAGCCAGGTGGGGTTGGTCGCTTCTCCCAAAGAACAAGTGACAGGAGAAGAGGGAATGGCCTCAAGTTGCACTAGAGGAGGTTTAGGTTGGACACGAGGAACAATTTCTTCCCCACAAGGATTGTCCAGGCCTGGCCCAGGCTGCCCAGGGCAGTGGTGGAGTCCCCATGATCCCTGGAGGGGTTTCGAAGCTGTGGAGCTGTGGTGCCGAGGGACATGGGTTAGTGGTGCCCTGGCAGTGCTGGGTTAATAGTTGGACTCAATGACCTTAAAGGTCTTTTCCAACCAAAATGATTCTATGATTCTAGCAGATTTAGTTTTTCTCCACATGTGGGTTTTTAAGAGCACTCCTGCAGATGTTTCTGTTGGTGGAACTAACATATGGTGCATAGGCCCTGTGGCTTGGGTAGTGTTTAGTGCGCTCTGGGCTAAGAGTCTCACATTTTCTTCTTATTCAGAGAATATGTAGTCCCAAAGGGAATATATTTGGAAGTAAACAAGTTTTGAGCAGATAACTTGAGGTCACGCTAAAGAACAAGCAGTCATTACTTTCCAGGAGAACCTGAAATATATTTCAATATACAAATAAAAGCCTCTTGTAGGTGTTAACTAGTGAACTTTAGAAATTCCTGTGTAGGAACTGACCTCCTGTGGAAGCTTTAAGAGACTTACATTTCCCATTCTTTGATGCTCAGTCTGGGGCCTCTATTTATCTACGCTATAAATAATTGGAAAAAGCAGGTTTATGAATACAAACATCAGGTTTTTTGAGACTACATTCCAGACTGCTTCACTTTTTTTTTTTAAACTCATCCTTTGGCACAGGAAGACAATCTCCTCTTTCCCTCTGTACATACATGTCTCCTGGGCTCATGGAAGCAGCACAGACTTTTTTTGTTACCAGACTCCTCATGGGCAGCAATTGTAAAAGATGTTGTGCAATTTCCTTAAGATAAAATACTTTGATTTCTACATCCATTGGCTTGAACTTAAAGGAACGTTATAAAGAAAGAAGGCATTAAACATCCTGAGCAATCTTGTCTGAATTGAGCAACTGGAAGATGCTCTTTGGGTTTGCTGTTGCTCAGTTCCCGTGATGCCATTCTGGCATGGTTCTTGGGTGCCTTCAGGTCAGATGGTGCAAGGATATGAATGTCTGGCTGATGGCAAGTGAGTATTTCACTGAGTTGAAAGTAAGTTTAAAACCAGGTATTTCAAAGCATCTGTATCTATCACTAACCAGGAAGTTTAAGAATAACCTTACACTAAAATCTTAACAGATTAGTTCTTCTGCATAAGTACTTGAAGTCTGTGCCTAATTTCATTAGCCCTAAATGTGAATTTTCTTTCCACGTTCAATGATTTTTCAGCATCCATTAAGTCCTATTTGGTCACTGCTTTGTGTGTGTGTATGTGTGTGTGCTTGAAAAAAGAAACCCAAATGAAACCCCCCCGAAACACGTTCTGCGCTGGATGGAGGAGAGACTCGGTGGATTTAGAAAGGAGGGGAAAAGTGATAAATCCCTTCTGAAGGTGGTTATCAGTACCCCAGAATGGGTCAAATGGCCCTCAGGAAGAAGCAAGCCATAGGAACCTGCTGTGGCTTGTGCTCTGTGCTCACGTCTGTCTGTCCTTTTGTTTGTGTGGTTTTTAGGGGGAGCTGGAGCGTCAGCTGCTTCAGGCGAATCCCATTCTGGAATCCTTCGGGAATGCGAAGACAGTGAAAAATGACAACTCCTCCCGCTTCGTGAGTGACTCCTTTTCTCTTTACACCCCCTAAAGCTGCATTGCTGTTAATGGAGAAATTCCCTTTTTAGGCATGTATCCAATTAGTATCAGAAGTTTCCTTTGTTCCCTTTCCCCCATGAATTCAGGTTCTCTTACAATGCTTCCTGCATCATGTTGGGGTCACTGCAGATAGACCCTCACTGTTTTTTAGCCAGATTTGCTCTAATTTTTTCCTTGAGTTGACAGTAGTGTTCATAGTGTAATAAACAGAGCTGTGTTGGAGAGCTAAACTGTGCCTTCTGTGCACAAATTGCCTCTGAACTATTGTGAAGTCTGGAGGAGCAGACATCAACATAGCATTTGGCTAAATATGTAACCCTCCTGTCGATAGCTGTGACTTTACCCCTTGATTGCTCTAGACAGAACATTATACATTGTTTTAAAAATCACAACACTTTAATATAAAAACCTCTTGAAATTTCCATGCCCCTTTCTCTGCCTGGTTTACTGAAAGGAAGTTAAAAAGCCGGTGTGAGTGATTCAAGGTATTGGGTGCTCTCACAGGTAGTTGATGTTTTTCTTGGGTCTTTTGCTGGCAGATAACCACTTTTGATGTGTTCCAGTGTTTTAAAAATAGTGGTGGAACTCAGGATGAATAACTTTTTTACCACTGCTTTAAACTTCCTTTCCTTTGAAGGCAAAAAACCCCTATCTCCTGTTGCAGGGGAAAGATGTTTTTACTACATCTTTAATACCATATTGGAAGTTTTAAATCTCTTTTTCCTTGCGAGAACAAAATGAAAATTTACTGTACAAATGAAAGATTTCTTGGCTGCCTTGATGTTTCAACAGTTGCTTGGATTTATAATGTAGAAATTCGGCTCCAGTGATAAGGACTCTGGAAAACTGTCTGGCTCAATCCCTGAGGTTGCTCTCCCTTCTTCACTGAACAGACTGAGTACTGGAGAAATTCAGCTCTGATAGTTTTATAGCCACATTATTAACAATGTTGCTTGATGCCTATGTGTGTTGGGTATAGGATTTAGAATATCAGCAGTTTTCACTGTGCAATAATTCTACTTTCTTACACGTCTTGAATCCATCAAAGGCTGTACTAATTTAATAAGATACTTTTTTCCCTAAAAGATGTTAGCATCTGGTTTGTGTTATATTGCAGTCTGCCTTGCCCTCGTGAACATAATCACTCTGATGGCTCCAGCTCTATTTTTATAAAGCAGCCAGTATAATGCACTCCAGATGGTGTCATCTCCTGCAGGAGGGGGGGAAAAAAAATCTTTAGTAACAGCCATTTTAAAACCTGACTTTAAATATATATCCATCCTCCCACAAAGTGAGAAGTGCTGTTCTTCAGCCCTTGCAGGATGGACAGTCTTCCTCAGGCAGTGTGGAGCTGCCAGCCTGCTCCCTGCACACTGGTCACTCTAGACAGCACTGGAATAAGGCTGGTGTCCAGGCAATTGTTTTGGGCTTTTTTTATTTCTTTCTTTCCTTTTTTTTTTTTCCTACCAAAGGCTGTGTTCTCCTGTGTTTCAGGAAGTTGTGTCTAGTGTGCAGTGGGTAGGAGAGTGGCCTTGCTGGGTTCATGTTGCAGGATGAAATGCTGCTTTCTGATGTGGTTTTTACCAAGCCATGCACTTGGTGCTATAATGATGGTGTAAACAGGATTCAGTTGTTAGATGACCAGCACTATGGTCTCTGATGAATTTAAGATTTCCTAGCAAGATTTTCCAGTCCTAGCTAAACAGTTGTGCTAATATTTTGCTTTTAATCCTAAAATGAAGTAGGTAAGTGACTTCTGTAGCGCAGACTTCAGTGATGTCTGAACTGTGAGGCAGGGAGTGGGTGGGTCCCCCCTGCTGTGGTGTCTGCTCTTTTCATGACTGCATTTCCATTTCCTCTCAAGCATTTGTGTTCATGGAGCTGGTAACTTGATAGCAGGAACTGGATAATTTTTAAGGGTGTAGCAGAGCAAAGTGGTTCTGAATTATATCAGAAGAAGCCAATGGCTAGACATCGTGTAATGCTGTGTGTGTGTTTTCACATGTAACAGGGCAAATTCAAAGAACATCATTCTAAGAAGGCTCAGTGGTACCTGCCCTGTGTAAAAAGTTGCCAGTTGCCATTCTTGACGTGATAGTGCTGACACATGCATGTTAGATCTGGGCTCTTGGCTGAATTCCAGAAAAACGTTGGTTCATTCTTTGTGACAGTTATAAATGTAACTTTCTGGAGTTGTTACTGAGCAAAAACCATAAATGCTTCAAGTTAAGAGAGTTCTGATTCTTCGTACTCAGAAATCCGAGTTGAAATGCTGGTCCCTGCCAGGGCATGGTTGAAAACAAGCCTTGTTCCTTGGTGTGGTCAGTTTAGTGATGCTGCCTCTCCAACCAAACTGCAGATTAAGCCATAGAGAGTAACTATTGAAGCTCATAATCCAGCAGTTTTCTTGACACTTTGAGAATTCCCTTTAAGTTGAAGATGTACAACCACAGTCTTAGAGCTGTTGCTTTCCACTGAGACTAAGGCTCAGGGTAGGTTTTACCTTTCTCTGGGTTCACTGGCATGGCTGGGGGGAGAAGCTTGGTCACTATGTGCACACATCTTGTGGACATGAATGGATGTCATCAGGGAAGTCCAGAAGGGTGGAAAGCTGTGGTAAATGATTCAGTAGCTCAAATGATGGCAGCAGCTTGTTCAGGCCTAAGTCTGCAGCACAGCAACGTATCCCCAGGAGATGCTCCCTGGGGTTGGGCTGTTGCTGGAATACAGATATTCTACAAGCTTGTGGAGTAGAATATTTCATACAAAAATCAATAGTACAGACCCTGAGCTGAATGGATCTGCCAAAGAGGAATCCATGCTAATAATCAGTCAGACTCGAGGGAAGGAGGATTTGGATGCTGATTGTAAGAGTGCTGTGAGAAGGCCTCTGCAACAGGTATTAGTGAGGGGCTTTGTGCAGGCCCCCTCAAAAGGGGTGTTTAGACAGTTGGTAGCAAACTGTTGTGATGCTTCCTGATCTCCAAAACCTGTTTGTGTGTGGAGAGAGGACTGTAGAAATTGGATGCAATGAAAACGAAGAGTCCAGTGTCATCGCTGGGGACTCCCACTGGTTTCTTCACATCTTTGAAGCCAGTTTAAGAAGCACAAGCTTGAACTATAGTCATGGTGCTGTTTCAATGTGGTCCAACTCCAAGTCAGAGCCTGTTGTTTGTTAGGAATCACAGAATGGTTTGAGTTGGAAGGGACCTTAAAGATAATTTAGTTCCAACCCCCCAGCCATGGGCAGACACGTCCCACTAGAGCAGGTTGCTCGCAGCCCAGTCCAGTCTGGTTTTGAATACATCCAGCACTGGAATGTTTGTAGCCAAGTGACAGATGAGATTGGGGAACTGATGTGGCTTAAAACTGGTGCAACATAGCCACTTGCAACTACTTTCTTTCCATGAGCTGCTCCACATACAGGAAGCGTGCTCTATTTGGCCCTTTGTGGGGAGAAGAGGATGTATGTAGATGATGTTCTATTCTCTCTCTAGAGGAAACAGCCTCAAGTTAAACCAGGGGAGGTTTAATGCACATTTAGCCACCGATATGTTTGCTATAGAAATACATGTGCTTAAAATCTCAGCTTTGTTTTCAACTTTAGAGAGCGTGTTCTGTCAGTGCAAGAAATTGAGCCTCGCTTCCAGAAGAGTTGTTCATAAGCCTAGATTACAAACCTGTCAAGGATATCAGTCCTTTAATTTCAGAAAGTGTTTGTGTGCAGCGTAGCATGTTCCATTGAAGCGATGGCTGAGCACAGCGAAGGGAAAAGATTCACTTTGAACATGTGTGAAACGCTTGTTGAATGAGTGTAAGAAAGATTGTGTTTTTCTAGAGACAGAATTGTTGTCTTAAAAATCAGTAACTAAAAAAAACCCTCTCTCTTCTTTGCAGGGCAAGTTCATTAGGATTAACTTCGACGTTACTGGTTATATTGTTGGGGCCAACATTGAGACATGTATCCTGCCTCGTGCCGTGTCACTGTAAGATGCCAATTTCCCAGTTGGTTTTGCTTTTAACCCTAGAATCGATTGGAATGCAGCGAAAAGGTGCCACGTTTCAACATTCCTTTGACAACATCCATCTCTTCCTTTGTTTCAAAAGAGACGATCAAATATCTCCAAGTCAGAGTGTGTCCTCAGGCTTAGAAATTGGATACTCCCAAATTTAGCACTCGGAAATCTGCTGGATTTTCAGACCAGCCTTAAAATCAGGTTCTGTTAAATAAGGAAACCATTTAAATTGTGCTTGCTCTGTCAACATTTTCAGAAAAATACTGCCTTCCTAATCGGAAGCTGAGCTCCTGTGTTGTGCCAGACACTCAGCTTTGCCCTTGTCAGCACTGCAGATGCTGCTCTGCGCCTGGAAGGAGGTTGGTGCTCATTAGTGATCGAGCTGGAAGTACTGGAACACCTTCTGCATTCTGAGGTCTTCTAGATATCAGTGTAGGTTCAATAGCACAAGAGCTACTAGCAATGACTACTGAACCCTGACAGAGTTTTAACTCTAACGTTCATTTTTATTTATGGCTGCGTAATAACAAGTGAAAATACTTGCCCTGAAAGCAATTAATTGAGAAATTTAAACTTAATAACATTACAGCTTATGGCAGTTGATTAGATGCTTTCTGCTGCACAAATCAAATCTGGGAGCTGTTCAAAGGCAGTGCAGATTGTGTGGAAAAATACAATGCTTGAAAGCAACAATGAATGCACTTGAGATAGAGTACTTTGGAGACGAGTAGCTGCTGGGGTTTTGGTATTAAGAGTTCAGCTATGACCTTAGGAGAAGTGATGGAAAAAAAATGGCCAGATCCTGCCCTTGCTTGGGCTTCAGCTGATCTGGTACAGACAGTTGTCAGCTGCACGTGTCAGGGAAATCAAGCTGTCAGGAAAATGAGTTTGCTGCGATTTAGTGTGGGCTTCTACCAGTCTGGACGTAGTCCTGCCATTACTATTACAGTTCTGCTTGGTCTTAAAGTAATGCTATGTAAGCATACAGCCCACTTGGAAAGGTTTGTTTGCATCGGACATTTTTAACCAAAACTTGTAGATCATCCTTGACCGGTTATAATCAGACTTGTTGGAGAAGTCTCGTGCTGTTCGTCAGGCTAAAGATGAGCGGACGTTTCACATCTTCTATCAGCTGCTGGCTGGAGCAGGAGAACACCTCAAGTGTAAGTGGAGCCTCATTCTGTAAAGCTGTTGCTTCTGCGTGGCGCGTTTGTCACTGCTGTGTTCACAGTCTCGTGCAAGCTGTTCTTTGGTCTTTAAACAGCTTTAAAAGAAGAACCGAAGGCCAGATGGCTTTGTCCTGAGACGTTTTAACAAGTATGGTGTCATGCAACTGTTGCATTTCAAGCAAATGGCTCCTACATGACAAAGTCCAGTTTGGACAGCCTCTGCCTGGGAGTCACTGGATGAAACCTGCAGAGGCCCCAGCTGATAGATAACCCTGGTCGGCAGTGAGAGCTTTTATCTGTGCTGGACTGTGCACTCAAACTGGGCAGAGAAGCAGACATTTTACCAAAACATAATCAAATCCTGCAGCTTTCTTCAGGCTGAGCAATTCTATGGTGGTTATCTTTTTTTTGTTGTTGTTGTTGTTCTCTGGTAACTGGGACTTTCTGGTAGGTTGTGATAAGTGAAACTGTATGAAGATAAAGACTTCAGAAAACTGATCCACTCTCTCCTCCTGTGTTAGATAAACTGGTGTTCAGCATCCTTGATGTGGTTAATCATCAATACCTAACCCCATTACTGTCTGATCTGTTACCTTTTGATAGAGATCCTTCTTTTAGGATATTCCAAATAGGGATTTGAGGTCAATCTGGATCTGAGTCGGGGAACGTTCTGTTGGCAGGCTGAATGCATTAAACAGCTCATGGGGGGTTGCTACAGACAGATTCTGGGGATCTGGATTCAGCTTTTAACATACATTCATTTGAAGAGCTTCAGAAGCTGGTGTGATGGCTTCTTGCCATATTTGAGGAGCTGATTTTGTGAAGAGGAGTCTGGGCGTTGAGCGAGGACAGAACAGGGATGTGTGTGAACAGCGTTTCTTTAGCTTATTTTCCTGTCTCTTCCCTTCCCCTATAAAACAGCTGACTTGCTGCTTGAAGGATTTAACAACTACAGATTTTTATCCAATGGCTACATCCCCATTCCTGGGCAACAAGACAAGGATAACTTTCAGGAGACGATGGAAGCCATGCATATTATGGGATTTTCACATGACGAGATCTTGTGTAAGTTATGGAACCTTTTGGAGGTTTTTAAAGTGTACATTTTTTTTTTTCCACACACTTTCTAATTTAATGTTACCAAATTTACTGTTGGTTCAGTGTCTTGACAACATGCAGCAAATCTTTGCTTAACAGGAGCTAGAGTTGAATTCAAGCTGTTTGCCCAAAAAGTACAGTACAAACTGAATTTCCTTTCTCAAGTCATACTTTGAATTCAGAAGGAATGAGACACAAGTAGCAGAAGAAAAATTAAGCTGAGCTCTCTTCAATTATACTGTTACACATGTCTTTTGTTAACACAGCAATGCTCAAAGTGGTGTCTTCAGTGCTACAGTTTGGAAATATTTCCTTTAAGAAGGAAAGGAATACGGATCAGGCTTCTATGCCGGAGAATACTGGTGAGTTATTTGTATGGTTTCCTTTAGCTTCAACTGCGGTTTGCTTCCTGCCATTTGCTTAGTGAATATCTTTAAAAGCACAGAGCAGGCTTCTGAGCCTCTTTGATAGTGCTCTGTGCCAAAACGAGGCCATGACTGTTGTGGTCGTAGCCAATGGCCAATTATTAAATCTCTCCTCTTCCATTCTTGTAATGCAGACTAATTTAAGTATCCATCAACAGAATTGATGCTGTTTGCTTCTAAACTTTGAATGAGTATTTCAGTTGTAGTTTTGTTTATTGTTATCTACGACGACTTAAGCCCTAGGAAAAAGTGCATGCTTAAATCAGTTTGTTTTCTTTGGTTCTGGACAGCAGTTTTCTTGCCAGTGATAAGAGCCCTGGAGCCAAGCGTGACTTCCGTGGCGAAGTGGCTGAACATAAGAATGCTGTATTTAGGAATTTCTGAAGTGGCATGATAGTGTGACTGAGATTTCATTTCATAGTTAGTACCTGCAATGTGATCAGCATATATATCCTCACAAAAGGCAGCTACTGACACAGACCTCAGGTTTTTAATCTTGTACTTCAGCCCTGGCCTTTTAAACGCTCTCATGAAAAGTCAGCTTTGAGAACTGACTTCAGCAAGAAGAGCAGAAAGATCCAATGTTGGCAGGACCTGCTCTACTTGCACCACTCCAGTTCTCGCCTGTCTCGTTTTGCAATTGTCCTAAATTGCTGGGTATGTAGGTTGCTTGCAGTGCCCCACATCGGTGTCGTTTCTCCGGGCAGTGGCCTGCTGCCCAGAGTGCTCCTGCCAGCAGGTATGGATTAAAGGTCAGTGCTCACTGACGTGGCATTTGGCTGGCAGCTGGCACTTGGGAATTTTGCACCGAGGTAAAATGGTTGGGAGAGGGATCAGTTTTTGGGGCTTTGAGTGCCAGCTTAGGCAACTCAGTGGAGCCATTGTCCATCTAGAAGGTGTGATGTAGGAGGATATAGGTGCTGCTTACTTCCTATCTTGACTTGTGTTGCCTTGCCATTGGTTTTTTTTGAACATAGCATTCTGAATTATGATATTGGATAAAAAGATATTGATGCTGTTGGATACTTATGATACTGGATACAAAATTCTGGATTATAAAGCCAAGATTCTGAAAAGCTCAGATCCCAGTTTAAGCACATTTCTGTTCTCTTGTGTTTAAAAATTGCTTTATTTGGTTATGTGACCTTTATCTTTCTAAAGACACTGAGTGAAACTCATCTCTTGCTTGTCACCTGTGTCGTCACATCTCACTGTAGTGGGTCTCACTAGTGTCCTCTAGAGAAATAAGTGTCTTGGTAGCTATTCAGCTCAGCTAGAGCCGTGTGCCTGCAACAGGTCAGGCTGGTGTCCCAGTAGAGGGGAAGGAATTTGCATGGATAGTCAGGGCTTTCTACAATTGCATCTCTTAAAAACCTTCCTTGGTTGCAAGCGAACGAGAAGCGAGATTAAGCAAGCTTCCATTTTTGTCTTGCTCTCCAGTCGCACAGAAACTCTGCCATCTGCTGGGAATGAACGTGATGGAGTTCACCAGGGCCATCCTGACACCCCGCATCAAAGTTGGAAGAGACTATGTTCAGAAAGCCCAGACCAAAGAACAGGTGAGTTTTGGTGCTTTAGAGGTCGAGTGAAGCTGTGCCTCACCCCGGTAGCTTGTCATAAAGAAAATTGGCATTAAGCGTGTAGTGCTGCTGGCTTTGAGCTTACTGGCTCTATTCAATGTTCTTACATGGTAAGAATTAGTGGTAGAATTGAACAAACCTTTCCCTTTCCTTGACCATCAACTGATTTCATCCTTTAATGTGACTGTTTTATGTACCAGACATCCAGAGAGCTTTTGTGGGTTTTTTTTATGGAACAGTTTAAAAACAAATTGTTCTTAACATTAATCAAACTACCTACAGTTTCTGTTGCTTGTTTTCATTCCTCCGTGGAATTAACTCCATTAAACTCCTTCTCTTACTTAGTTACTTGTGATAACATCTGTGTCTCTGTTCTTTTGATGACTTCTCCAAGGTAAATAAATTTTCCTCTTTGGATTTCCAGGCAGACTTTGCAGTGGAAGCTTTGGCAAAGGCCACCTACGAACGCCTCTTCCGCTGGCTTGTTCACCGCATCAACAAAGCTTTGGACAGGACCAAACGACAGGGAGCCTCCTTCATTGGAATCCTGGATATTGCTGGGTTTGAAATCTTTGAGGTACTTCACAACACTGCTAATCAGATTCCTCTGCTCCCCGTTGCTGTGTGCTTGGGACTGCATGTAGAGCCATTTAACCCGTGGCCCAAGGCCGCGGGAGGGTTTTGTTTCGCAAGTGCTTTGACAACACTTAAATTACAGTGGCAAAAAGCAACACTTTAGTCTAAATTGTGCTTTTATATGTAGTGTTTTCTCCTGCTGTATGTTAGTTTAATTGTGAGTAACAGGAAACATAAGGGATTTGTTAATATGTTTTCGAGTCTTCTTTACATGATATTTGAATGTTGCAGAGTTCTGGGGCGTTTCCTTGTAAGGTGAAATTTTTGACTTCTAGATGTGTCACTAGATGTTTGACTTCTAGTCCTGTCACTGAATTATTCTGGCTTACTGTTGTTATTCTTGTAGTTGAACTCCTTTGAGCAACTCTGCATTAACTACACCAATGAGAAGCTTCAGCAGTTGTTTAACCACACGATGTTTATCCTGGAGCAAGAGGAGTACCAGCGAGAGGGCATAGAGTGGAATTTCATTGACTTTGGACTGGATCTGCAGCCTTGCATCGACTTAATCGAAAGACCTGTAAGTTTGTGCATAAATAATGCTCTAAGGAGAAGAGGTTGGACTTCAGAGTTTCTTTTACTGCCTGCAGATTGTAAGGCTTTAGACATTTCTGCAGCGTTTTCACAAAAAGTGAAATTACTTTGGGTGCCAAAGTCTAAACTACTGTGTATTAGTAAAAGGATTTATCCTGATGGCATTGTGCCCTGATGTTAAGGTAGAACACTGAGTTGAAGCTATGAAGCTGCTATTTTAATACTTTTTTTCCCTAGTGCTAATGAAGTCTTTAATCCTGTCACTCTCATATTAAACTATGCCCTTGCTTTACAGGAGCTTTAGAGTGGTGGCTTAGTTTGAAAGCTTTTCAAGATTTACAGTAAACTTTTTTCATCTGCAATCAGTAGCAAAATTCCTGAAATTTCTTTCAGGGTAGAGGTTTTTTTCCCCATAAATCTGCCTTGCAAATAGGAAAATAGTGTCTTGAAGGTGTTCTTTTAACATATACCTCTGGTTACTCCACATATGGAAGCTGAAGAAGGCTTCAGAGAGCAGGAGGACTGGTGGGGGGGTGGGGAGCAAAGGTCATGATTCCTGAAAGTTAATTTTTCACACCTCAGAACTGTAAAAATAATTTTAGGACCTTTTAAATCACACCTAGAGCATTGCAGTACCTAGTCTCTACCTTTCTGTGTCTGTCCTAGAGCACACATAAGCTGCCAGGGTTGCAATGCATCCTAAGGAGCAGAATGGCCCATGAGCTACGTTCCTCTATTCCTTTAGAGCAGGACAAGGGAAATCTTCTTTCAGTTACCAAAGGTTTTCACTTTGTTTGTGGAACTTCACAAAGTTCTGCTTCCTTTGAAAGTAGAATCTGAGCAGAAAAGCCTCAGAGGCTAAGTGTGGACACTTTCAATATGTGGATGTTCAGGTGGATACCTTAAAATGCATTGAGTAACTTGATTTGGTTCAGTGTTTTTTGAAAGGCAAATGTCAGTACCTTCAAAATTCTTATGTAAATATGATGCCATGTAGTAGGCACATAAAGATCTCTTTTAAATGGGTAAACTTTACATTCACTAGAAAGATTTTAAGTATAAATCATTCTAAACCCTTTTTTCTCATTGCTTTCCTGTGTACATCAGTCTGTCCTGAGGAGAATGATCCTGTCAAACAATTCTACAGATGTAAATTACAGACATTTGTTGTTCCCTGCCTCATTTCCAGCATAAAAACCTCTTCACACAGACTGCTTAAATTATAAGAGAGGGAGAATATAAAACTGTGCTGGCAGCTCGAGTGAAGCCTGCTCAATCTCTTTGGATGCTGCTGCTGGCTATCAACACTGGGCTTGGCAAGGGGAGGCTCAGTGGCTGCCACAGCAGTACTGAGTGGCTGGGAGGGACAACTGTCTGGAGTTTACCCACATTAAAGCATGACATTAACTGCTGTGGAAATGCAGATGAGCTGCTGTGTATGTATGTGTCACAGAAATGTGGAAGATCACTCTGGAGGTCACCTCTTCCAGTCTCTGCTCAAAGCAAGTCTGTAGGCAGCACTAGGTCAGGTCAGTCGTGTTTGCCTCTATATACATTGGAATGAATTTGTTTGAGCCAGGCATAATGGCCTTCAATGAATTGGACTCCACACACAGCTTGTTTTAATTTAAATCAAATTTCATAGAATCACAGATTTGTTCTGGTTGGAAGAGACCTTTAAGGTCATACAGTCCAACTGTTCCCCCAGCACTGCCAGGGCACCACTAAACCATGTCCCTCAGCACCACAGCTCCACGGCTTTGAAACCCCTCCGGGGATGGGGACTCCACCACTGCCCTGGGCAGCCTGGGCCAGCCCTTGACAACCCTTGTGGGGAAGAAATTGTTCCTCGTGTCCAACCTAAACCTCCCCTGCTGCACTTTGAGGCCATTTCCTCTTGTCCTGTCACTTGTTCCTTGGGAGAAGACACCAACTCCACCTGGCACCAACCTCCTTTCAGGGAGCTGTGGAGAGTGAGAAGGTCTCCCCTGAGCCTCCTTTTCTCCACATTGAACAACCCCAGGTCCCTCAGCTGCTCCTCACCAGACTTGTGCTCTAGACCCT
>WUAM01000287.1:12514385-12543449 GCA_024336885.1 Actenoides hombroni
CCTGAGCCTCCTTTTCTCCACATTGAACAACCCCAGGTCCCTCAGCTGCTCCTCACCAGACTTGTGCTCTAGACCCTTCCCCAGCTCTGTTGCCCTTCTCTGTACACTCCAGCCTCTCAATATCCTGGTGGTGAGGTACCCAAAACTGAACCCAGGATTTGAGGTGCAGCCTCACCAGTGTTGAGTACAAGGGAACGATCCCTGCCCCAGTCCTCCTGGCCCCACCAGTGCTGATCCAAGCCAGGATGCTGGAGGCCTTCTTGGACACCTGGGCATACTCTGGTTCATCTCCAGCTGGCTGTTGACCAGTCCCCCCAGGTCCTTTTCCACTGGCCAGTTTCCAACTGCTGTGGCCCATCCTGGATTGTTGCAGGGGGTTGGTGTGACCCAAGTGGAAGACCCGGCACTTGGCCTTATTGAAACTCATCCCACTGGCCTCTGCCCATAGATGCAGTCTTCCAGATCCTTGTTACTTTGAATCATTTTAGTTAACTTCTTATTGTGGCATTCAGTGGTATGGTTAAATACTAAAATTTAAAAAATAGATATATTAAGTGTTATCACAAATTCGATCTTGCTGAATTTCAGGCAAATCCTCCTGGTGTGTTAGCGTTACTGGATGAAGAATGCTGGTTCCCTAAAGCTACTGACAAGACATTTGTGGAAAAATTGGTCCAAGAACAAGGAACCCACTCCAAGTTCCAAAAGCCAAGACAGCTGAAGGACAAAGCAGACTTCTGCATTATTCACTACGCAGGGAAGGTAAGGGTTCAATGTTAAATACTTGGCAAGCAGCCTTGGTCTGGGGAAAGCACTATGCAGTATAGTGACCTGATATAGAAATACTTGTGCTGGAGGGTGGCCTTGCTTAATTTTTTTGAATGTATTCAGGAGAGATCTTGTGGTACTCTTGTTACCAAATAAACAGAACAAAAAATAGAGATTAATATTATATTAAGCAAATTTTTCAAGTTCCTTTCACTTTGCTGACAGGTCTAAGAGGTGAGGGCTTTTTCTTCAGGACTTTATTGAAAGGAATCTCTTCTGAATATCTGTTTCCAAGTTTATAGTAGTGCTCAAAGTAGGGCTGTGTTGATACCATCTGCACTTTTATCTCCTCAGTTCCCATACGACTTTCTTCATATTATCCCTTTTCATAGATGATCTGATGCCTTTTAATTTTCACTTTAGTTCAATCTGCAGTCTCCTGCTGTGGGGGACAGAGCTCGGGTGCATTGTGAACAGGTCCTATGAAATAACTGCAAGTCTTGTGTTTTGTGGATCCTTCAACATCACCAGGTCTATTCCATAGGGCCATGCCATGTAATTAGTTCAATAGTTAAAGCTTAAGCCTAGTACCAGCTTCTTCCCTGACATTTAGAAGTAACAGGTTGTATGAATAATTAAGAGCTATCCTTTACTTTTTCTTTACAATCCTGCTGGCTTGTCGTTATCTCTTCGTTGATGTCAGTGCTGCCAAATAGTGAAATAAAGAAATGACATGTTTTATTGTATTGGGGCTTTTTGGGCTGCTAGCACACGTTGCGGGCTCATGTTTGGTGCTTCATCAGCTAGCACCCCCACGTCCTTCTCTGCAGGGCTGCTCTCAATCCACTCATCACCCAGCCTGTACTTGTGCTTGGGATTGCTCTGTCCCAGGTGCAGGACCTTGCGCTTGGCCTTGTTGAACCTCATGAGGTTGGCATGGGCTCATCTCTCTGGCTTGTCGAGGTCCCTCTGCATGGCATGCCTGCCTTCCAGCCTGTCAGCTGCACTACACAGCTTGGGGTCGTAGGCAAACTTGCTGAGGGTGCCCCTGATCCCACACTGCATGTTGCCAACAAATATGTTAAACAGCACGGGTCCCCGTAGCAATCCTCGAGGGTCTCTGCTTGTCACAGGTCTCCGTTTGAACAGTGAGCCATTGATCACAAGGTCTTCCTCTGACAAGCATTGGTTTACAATTTTTAATTGGAATGTGTATTCCTTTAAAACTGGAATTGTTTGTGAAAGAGCTTTCCTGCAAGAAGCACTAAAATAATGATCTAATTTGGGTGTGGGTGCTGGAAGCATTGAAATGGGGCTTTCCTCCCACAGCCTTTATTCTCAAGTAGAAAACTCTTGGTTTGGTTGAAGCCAAACCATGTGAGTCAATACCCAGGTTTTGTTGGACTTGGGGAATTTTGGGGCTCTCTTTTGGGCTGGGCTGAACCCTGTGTTGGTATTACTGAGTTTTCAACTGCTGAGCTATAGTTTAATTGCAAACCACAAAACTGGTTCTTTCAAGATAAGAGCTTTTTTGTTTTCTTTATAGAACTAAGTGTTTAAATTTAACTGCTGTAGTGAAATTAATAGAAAAATCCTACTGCTGCACATCCTGAATTTACTGCTAATTGAGACAAAGTAATTTGGAGCTATGCTGCAGTTGTTTTTACATCTTCACAGCGAACAGCAAAGCTTTATTTTGACAATAACACTGGGCTGAAAATGTGTACCATGCAGCAAAAAGTCAGGTTGCTAAATTTTTAAGAAAACTCTCATTTACTCTTTTGAACAAATTAAAACTTTTTGTGGTACTTTGAGCTCTTCTGGGGAGGCACAACTAGCTCACAGCAAGCACTGAGAAGAGAAGAGGAGGAAAACACCAGCATAGTATCCTGAAAATTCTTTTGATGCTGATAAATTTAAACCCAAAGCTGGAAGTTTATCTGATCTTGTGCAACTTGACTGCTCTGCAGGTAGACTACAAGGCAGATGAGTGGTTGATGAAGAACATGGACCCTCTGAATGATAATGTGGCTACACTTCTGCACCAGTCTTCTGACAAATTTGTGGCAGAACTGTGGAAGGATGGTAAGAGATCATGCTCTGAGCACACAGGTTGTTAGTGACTTCTACCTTGATGGATGATTTTAGGTTTTTTGGTACCTGTTCCCTACTCACCCTCTACCTCTACGTTGTAAATCTACAGCATTTTCTCTATTTTTTTAGCACCAGAAGTACAAGGAGGAAGCTGGGTTGCACCTCTGGTCCCTTGCACATGTACCATTTCTGAGTAGCTGCTTCTCATGTTCATTATTTGAACCGATACTCGCTTACTGCTTGTTACCCTGTGTCAAATTCCATGTAGAATCTTGTCCAGAACTCTTAGTTGGACTTGCTGCCATGGAGTCCTGAATGTGAACAGCTAAAGTGGCTCTTGATGACCATAAAATGCTGTTTTCTGATGTGAACACCAGCACAGTTGTTTCATGTGCGGTGGTGGGTGATACCCTGGAAATCTGCACCCCCCAAAATAATATCCATTAACAACCACACTGCATATTAAAATCAAATGCACTATGTTCCTCTTTTAGCTGCACGCTGCTCGTTTGTTCACCTGCAGATCAGCTTAAAATATCTATCTACATTTTTACTAAAATGCTCAAGGAAGCTGAAGTAGCCAAATAAATACTTAACAGGCACTTTTCTATTCTAGTTTTTCACAGTATATTAATTGGAGTATATTTGCATGTCACAGTATATAAGTCCTGGAGTATTTTATCTGAGGAGAAAATTAAGCTTGTGGTACAGACGATGCTGTAGGTTAATACTGACTTTCCCTCTTACTTGGTTCACCCACAGAGAGCAGTTGTAATGAATATATAAAGAGCTTTTTGGTGGGGGATTTGCTCCTTTCCTTTTGAGTACACGCACAGAAGCAAAAGTGGTTTGGTCTAAATATTCAAAGCCTACTTCCACAGATACTTGAAACGTGCATGGAATATGTTGTGGCCTAATTGCTTTTGTAGCACAGTTAAGTCTGTTTGCACTTGATAGTCCTGTTGTGTGATACTAACTGAAGTGTCTTGTGTATCTGCTCTTCTGTCTTTCTGTTTTTGCTGTTTCTCTGCCTTAGAGATTCAGAATATTCAGAGAGCCTGTTTCTATGACAATATTACTGGTCTTCATGATCCACCAGGTGAATGGATGTATAAACAGTAGGCCTACCAAAGGCAGGGCTGTGGTATCTACAGGAAAACCATTTTTGCTCGTAGGCTTGCATGAACTTCTCATTTCATGCTGACCTTAGGTACACCTCCCCACGGCAAGTGGTCTCCCAGTGCGTACCTACTCAGCTGCTGCTGCATACATAGAGCATCTCAATTTTATGCACTGCACTTAAGCATTGCAGATAAAAAGGTTTGTTGCTTCCTAGTTCCATGTTGAGATGCAGAATTGCTTCTGGAGTGATAATTCTGGTAGCTCCAAGCGTTTGAGAGAATGCACAAGCTTTGTAATACTATCGAGCTTCTTTCTGCAGTCCAACATTGACAAAACCCTGGAATGTTTTAGGATGTGGATGTGTTTCATGGGGAGGAGAGCTGAAGAATGGACTGAAGGATCAGAATGAGTGCTGCAGTTGTAGTGCGGGTAGGATGTGAAAGAAATATCTTCCAGGCTTGTTGGAGTTCTTTTATTTAAAAACCTCTAAATTTTCATAGTTCCCTTTGTAGAAGCTGCACATGTTTTTTGAGGTATTGAGAAATCAACAAACCCACTTATTTGGAATGGCTTTTTGAAGACACTTTAGATATTTTATCAAATGTCTTCCTCCCCTTCTCATATTCCTCTACCACCCCAGCATGAAGACTGGTCACCACCAGTTATGCCTTCAGACTTCCAATCTTTACTTGGGTTTATGTTCCCCTATTCATGATGCATCACATACTGGAGGACACTGGTGGTGGTTCCTAAAGTATTTACTAGAGGGCTTGAGTTCGGAGGCGTCAGACAGAGGGTGATTGTCCAGTTGTGCTGTTCAATGACTGCTCTAGCCTGGAGGGAACGCTTACATTTTGCTTGACTAATCCTCTTGGAAATATAAACAACCTCCTTAGGGTTGGAGGACAGAGGGGAGCAAAACAGAAGATGCACGATTATCAGATGAGATTTACAGAATATTCAAGTATATAGCCGAAGAGAAGCTGACTGGTGTCCAGTTGTTAGTGGGGTTGGGTGGGTGCATGTTTCTAGTATGTGTTTCTAATATCCTCCTTAACACTGATTCCCAGTAATCTCTATCCCATTCCTGGTTGAGAACTGAATTCTGCTTCAAAGTAAATATTTGGGATATGATCTTATGAACGACTTACCACCTACGTATTCGTCTAATAAGCCACTTAAATTCTTATGTTCACAAATGTGTGGAAGATCTGGGCTCTGCTCTATGCTACATGAAAGATGTACAAGTGGTTATTCAGACTTGTTGCCCTGTATTTTTCTGCTTTTAATTTTTTTTATAGGCCTTTGAAAACCAGTTGAGTACGAAATCAAATTTTGTCACTTGTTTGTCATAGGCAAAACTAACTTCAGTAGCTAAGCACAATTTCTTCTGCTTTGGTTTGAATGAATTTGAAGAGAACTTCACAAAATTTCAATTGTAGCCTCCACACAATTACTTGTTTCTGGCTGGCCAGGTTAGATTTCGTGGAGGTACATGCTGTGTATTTGCCTGGTACTGAGAAGTGCCAACTATCATTATTAAGGTGTTAAGACACTGATGTTTTGTTTTGGGGTTTGGTTTGGTTTTTTTTTGGTGAGCTGTTGAAATAATTGTTGACGTGCACCTGGAATCACCTTTGTGGTTTTGGCCTGAGGGTTTTAATGATGGCCACAGGATTTCTAATTAGTGCTTCTGAAGAAGAAACCATAGAGACCCTTACCCAAAATGTTCCAAAAAATCAAAGAAAAAAAACCTAAATCTCTATTCTTATACTTTATAGCAGCTTTGAAGCCCTTTGGTGTGCAGTTTTCCTGCTTGTCTTTTGGCTAGGTAGGTCTTCAGTTGTATATAAAACTTGGAAGAATTCTTTAGAATTACAGACTAGCAGAAATCTGGCAGATACTTCCCCCTGCCCTTGTCACTGAAATAACTCTATTTCCAACTCTTCTGTAAACAGTTATGCTTTCAAAACACTTTTGAATATTCAATGAAACTCACATTTCATCTGTATAATTACTGTGACTCTTCCTTTTAAGTAAATATGCACTGATGTTTAATTCCAAATGTTCAGCCCAGAACGATTTTGCATTGTAAGAATTCCAAGAATCGCCAGTTTCCCGGCAGCTTTCAGTCTCTGAAAAGTTGCCTTAAAATAAAGAAAATGGCTTTTACTGGTCATGTAGAACTGCAAGTAAAGAGCTGGATATTTTAGTCCGTACCTCCTAAAGCTACACAACTCTGCTGTCTAAGTTTGTGGCTTTTGGTTCCACTGCTTCTGCACAGCGTCCCTGGTACCTGCTGAGCGCCTCGCCTCCCGACGGCATCTCCTGTCATGCGTTCCGCAAAGCTTCTGCTGCTGCACTGTTGCTCCTCTTTCTGCCTGCCTGCATTCCTGGCGATTATTAAAGCCCACTTCATTATTTTCTCTTCTCCTCTCCAGTGGATCGTATTGTGGGTCTGGATCAGGTCACTGGAATTACAGAGACAGCTTTTGGCTCTGCATACAAGACCAAGAAGGGCATGTTTCGGACTGTTGGCCAACTGTACAAAGAATCTCTCACCAAGCTGATGGCAACGCTCCGAAACACTAACCCCAATTTTGTTCGCTGCATCATTCCAAATCATGAGAAGAGGGTATGTACCACAGGCTGCTCCTTTAATCCTTTCTCCTGATGAAAGCCTTTAGATGTGCTTTACAACCTGAATGCTGCTGTGTCACAGATTCGTAGAATCATCTAGGTTGGAAAAGACCTTCGAGATCATCAATACTTGTGTCCAACCAATGCATGTCTTCCTTGGGAAACCAGAAGGTTTCACAAAGCTTTCACACTCCTCAAATACCTTCTCAGTATTCCCCACACGTCCCCTTATTACGGTTGATTTTTGTAGAGGGTAATCTGAAAAACTTAAATTATGTTTTTTCATTAATACATGTTAAAAAAACTAAAAGTCATGCTTGTTTTGTGTGTCCAGGCTGGCAAATTGGATCCACATCTGGTGCTAGATCAGCTTCGTTGCAACGGTGTCTTGGAAGGAATAAGGATTTGTCGACAAGGATTTCCAAACAGGATAGTGTTCCAGGAATTTAGGCAGAGGTAATGGCAGGAAGAGTCTTACGAATTTTTTGAGATAGAGCTTCTTGTTGAATAATTGAAGTCACTCCACAGCCCATCTCCTAACCTAACTGGAATAAAAATCCACATCCGTGTGCGAGGTCTTGAACTGACTTGGTCTTGAAGCAGTTAAACACTACAAGTTCATTCTAATGACAGTAGGGAAGGGGAAACAATCTAAAATGGGCTGCTGGAAAAACCTTCTGGAGAAATTCCCTAACCGTGCACCATGTAGCTTTAGGGGTTTATAATAATGTAGCCAATTGGTGAATGCCAAGGTGTTTTTTCTTCATTTGAATTTAAAGGTATGAGATCCTTACTCCCAACGCAATTCCAAAAGGCTTTATGGATGGTAAGCAAGCCTGTGAGCGTATGGTAAGTGATTTTTAAATATTATTAAAACATTGAACAGTTGAAACAAAAATTGTCCTTTTCTTGAAGGAAAAACAATGTGCTTGCCTCTCTGTTTAGATCAGAGCCTTAGAATTGGACCCCAACTTATACAGAATTGGACAGAGCAAGATCTTTTTCCGAGCTGGTGTCTTGGCACACTTAGAAGAAGAACGAGATCTGAAGATCACAGACATTATCATCTTCTTCCAGGCAGTCTGTAGAGGATACCTGGCCAGGAAGTATGTGTGCTCTTACCATTTGATCTTCTCTTGGTCATCCTAAGCCCCTTTGATAGGCAGCTATGCATTAAAACTTCCATTTCAGGACAGACGTTCTTTAAGTATGTTGCCTGATAAACTTTAGTTGTATCCAGGGTACTAGGTGAATTTTTACCTAATAAGAATTTGCACCTTCATTCCTTAACAATGTTTCCTTTCCTTAATTTTGCCTTTGTAACACATGCAGCTGTTTACAGCCACTGGCTGTAAAAAAAAAAATAAATCAATCTTTCCTCCTAGAGGAAACTGGATGTTCTCAGAGGTACTTGGAAATCTCCTGCTTTGAAATTGAAGGACAGTTCAGCATCTAATCCATCCTGATTTTATTTCTAAGGAAAAAAAAAAAGTCTGCAAGAGTAAAACCAAACAGCATTTGTAGTTATTGTTTTGAAAGCAGTGAATCGAGCTCTGCCTCTTCATGTAGGGAATGAGTGCTTAGAAATCAGTGTAGTCCCTTAAACTTAAAACCAAGCTATTTATGGTCTGCAAGTGTTCTGGGGTTGGGTAACCTAAAAATTAAAAACACGGGCAGATGATCAGTTGTATTTAACATGAAATATTTTGCTTTTTTTGTCTTCAGGGCCTTTGCAAAGAAACAACAACAACTGAGTGCACTGAAAATCCTCCAGAGGAATTGTGCTGCCTATTTAAAGCTTAGGCACTGGCAGTGGTGGAGAGTCTTCACAAAGGTTTGTTACACTCTGACTTTCTTTGACTTCTGTGAATAGGTGAAGGCAGGTTCTTACTTGTTCCTTTCTAATCTTTGCAGGTGAAGCCTCTCCTTCAGGTCACTCGTCAAGAAGAGGAGCTTCAAGCCAAGGATGAGGAGCTGATGAAGGTGAAAGAAAAACAGACAAAAGTGGAGGCAGAACTTGAGGAAATGGAAAGGAAACATCAACAGGTTGGTGTCCCAAGATCAGCTTTCAATATCTCTTAACGTGAATTGCACAATATCCCATGTGAGGGAGCCATGTTGAGGAGACACTTGTGAGCAAAAGCACTAAGAATTGGGTGAGTTCACTCCTTTCACACTCAGATAAGATCTGGAATAGGAAGACAGACCATGAGCCGTTCCTTCTGGATTGCAGAAACATGTTAAAACCAAACTGGTTTTGGCCTTCCCAAGTTAGTTTACAGGAGAACTTCTTTGGTGTGCGTGTGCTGTTAACAGTGTGGGGGAGCAGTTACAACAAGTACTGGACAAAACTGAACATGGATTTATGCTGATAAGTAGCACTGATATCAATTTAAAGAAGACCTGAACGAGTGTTGGTAAAGAGAGACATATATTTATCACCATGCTCATTCAGAGATGACAGAAGTGGGATGGATGTCTAGAAAGGCAAAGCATCACTTCCCATGGATGAAAGGGCTGGAAGACACAGTGTCAAAGTGTGTCAAAGAACGCTGGGATTGTCTTAATGTGGAGAAAAGAGGGCTGAGAGGCGACCTCATGGCACCCTACAGCTTTCTGAGGAGAGGACATGGAGAAGGTGGTGAGCTCTTCTCCTTGGGTTCTGGTGTCAGGACTTGTGGGAACAGTTAAAAGCTGCATCAGGGAGGGTTCAGGCTAGACAATAGGAAGCATTTCTTTACCCAAGAGGCTGCTCAAAACACTCGAACAGGCTTCTTGGAAAGGTGGTTGGTGCCCGAAGCCTGTCAGCAATTGAGGTGCTTGGACCTTGAAAATATGCTTTGGCTTTTGGTCAGCTCTAAAGTGGTCAGGCTATTGGACTAGATGGTTGTTGTAGGTCCCTTCCAACTGGAACTATTCTACTGTCAAGTTTATGCAGCAAGAACTTGTGTTCCGTTCAGTGCCAGCTTCAGCCCAGCCCCTATGGCACTGCTCTGCCACTATTTGGGGATGACTCTGAGGAACAGTCCAGGAAACGTCCCTCATCTTTTTGGTATTGGTAGGACAGGGCAGGTGGAGCAGGTGCAGTGGGATTTCTTCCTTAAACTGGGGGGACAAGTGAATGAATATTGCTTTGTTGCACAATCTAGTGTCTCCTGGACTGCTGCTGAAGCCCTCTGCTAAAGGTCTTTGGGTTTGAATGTTGACCAGGGAGTCAGGAGTTGGTGCAGAATTTGTCCTTTTAAGTAACTCTGTAGTTGTCATATATGTAATCTCTCATAAGAGACTTTGAAATGTTGATTTTACTGCTTTACTACCTTTTGTGTATATTTGCAGCTTCTAGAAGAGAAGAACATTCTTGCAGAGCAGTTACAGGCTGAGACAGAGCTCTTTGCAGAAGCTGAGGAGATGAGGGCTCGCTTGGCTGCCAAAAAACAGGAGTTGGAAGAAATTCTCCATGATTTGGAATCCAGGGTTGAGGAGGAAGAGGAAAGAAACCAAATACTCCAGAATGAGAAGAAGAAAATGCAGGGCCATATTCAGGTAAGTGTCTTGGTGACTGGAAATGGAAAACTGTGGAACGGGATGGTTAAGGAGATGGGAGCTCCCTCAGCATCTCTACAGCATAGAGAAATTTATCTCCTTAAGCACCACGTGTGGAATAAAATCAGTTTGAATTGTTTTCTTTTCTTGTCTTCAGTGTTTAGCTTCTTGTGGTCTCCAGCATTTGCAGATGAGAAAAGAAAGCAAAGTCACAATGCCCTGTTGGTATCCATAGCGTGTGTAGATGGAAGTATGAAAGGTGGTGATTTGACTGGGGAGGGCCTGGGAGTGGCTGCACAGAGCTTACTGGCTTTTGTACAGAAACAAAGGCTGACGCAGTGATGTCACTTATGAGGGAAATGTTCCTGTTTCACTGAAATCCCGTGAATATTGTAGGACAGTAGAGGTTGGAAGGGACCTCTGGAGACTGAGTCCAACGCCTCTGCCAGAGCAGGATCACCCAAGGCAGGCCAAGGAGACTCCACAACTGAGCTGGGCAGCCTGTTCCAGTTTGTGACCATTACCTCTCATCCTATCACAGGGCACCACAGAAAAGACATTGGCCCCTTCTACTTGACACCCACCCTTCAGATATTTGTAAACATAAATAAGATCCTCTCTCAGGCTTCTCTTTGCCAGACTAAACAGCCCCAGGCCTTTCCTCCTAAGAGAGATGTTCCAGTCCCTTCATCATCCTCATAGCCTCCATTGGACTCTCTAATATTTCCCTATCCCTCTTGAACTGGGAAGACCAGAACTGGACATGCTTCAGATGTAGTCTCACTAAGGCAGAGCAGAGGGGGAGGAGAATCTCCCTCGACCTGCTGGACACACTCTTTATGCACTCCAGGAGACCATTTACCACCTTGGCCACAAGGGCACACTGCTGTCCCATGAATAGCTTACTGTCCACCAGGACTCCCAGGTCTTTCTCCTCAGGGCTGCTTCCCAGCAGGTCTATTCCTAACCTGTACTGGTGGGTGGTGTTAATCCTCCCCAGGTATAAGACTCTGCCCTTGTTGAACTTCATTTGGTTCCCCTTTGCCCAGCTCTCCAGTCTGTCCAGATCTTGAAGATCAGGAAGGGTAGTCCTGTTTTGACTTCCACAAAACTAAACAAGTAACTTGAAGGAGATGAAGTTGTATTGTTTTGTTGGGTTTTTTTGTTTGCTTTTTTTTTTTGTTTGTTTGTTTTTGGTTTTGTTGTTTGTTTGTTTGTTTGTTTGGGGTTGTTTTAGGTTTGGGTTTTTTTTTGTGGGGTTTTTTTTTGTGGAAATCAGATGATTTAGATGTTTTATTTTGAATAATGGGGACCTTAAAAAGGGAATACCTGACAACTTCTGTCTTTCAAACTATTCACGGTACTTGAAGGGGATATAAAAGGCATCAAGAGCTATGACATTTGGTTAAGTGTCTGTTAACATTCTGACTGAGAATCTTATTTACAACCACAAATGAATAGAATCACATTACTGCTTTTCTAGTGGTATCGTGCCAATATCTGAACCATTTCAAATGTAATACTGAAATCCAAATTCATACTGAAATCTGGAGGTGTTTCCTCCATGGTGTGTCTTCCTAGACTCTTGCAGCTGTACCCCAGGTGCCCTCTTCAAATACAGTGTGTGGGGGAGCCTGACAAAGCCTGATCTTATTTGGTTGTCATTGTTTTTTCTTTTGTGTTCAGAACTAGGAAGGGTGGCAGACTCTGAAATGAGTGTATGTTTCCTAGACAGCATAATTGAGCCAAAGCTCCAATACAGAGCATAAAAAATTCCATGTGTATCACATGGTCCTTAATTTCATTACCAGATCTATACTATAAAAGAATCTAACAAAGCAAATACATTTTTAGTGTTAGTTAAGGCAGGTGGCTTTACAAAATAATATATCTTTGTCACCAAGCTGAAAAAAAAAAAAAAAATAAATTAACACATTGGTAACCTAAAAAACTCACAGATGCAGTTGCTTTTCTTCCCAGGACCTAGAGGAACAGCTCGATGAGGAGGAGGGAGCTCGACAGAAGTTGCAGCTTGAAAAAGTGACAGCTGAAGCTAAGATTAAGAAGATGGAGGAAGAGATCCTACTGTTGGAGGACCAAAATTCCAAATTTTTGAAGGTGAGACCAGTTGTAGATGGTAGAGATTCTGTACATAAATAATAATGGTGCCAAGGGATAGCTCTCAAAATGTTTGAGACTGCTGTTACATTATCTGTAAAGTTTGTGCCTAAAGACTAGTGGGGTTTGAACAGGTTGAATCTGAGACACTTAAAGATGCTTTTGAACTGACCTTCACAAGGGAGGTATTTGTCATGGGTTTTTACAAGGGCTTGTAGTGTTAGAAGGAGGGGTGATGGCTTCAAAATGGAAGAGGGGAGATGTACGTTAGAAATTAGGAAGAAGTTCTTCACTCTGAGGTTGGTGAGACCCTGGCACAGGTTGCCCAGGGGACCTGAGGATGCTTCATCCCTGGAAGTGTTCAAAGCCAGGCTGGATGGGGGTTGGAAGTAGATGATCTTTAAGGTCCTTTCTAACCCAAACCATTCTGTGATTCTTTGGTTCTTTCCAATTTCATGAGTCTTTCTAAATCTAAGACCTGAGAGTAGTGTTTATTGTTGCTACCATTGCTCTTTGCAAACACATTTCCAAAAGTGTACAGCAAATGCTGTCCTAAAACCAAGCCTCCCATGTGTTAAATTCCAAATCTCACTTTCTTGGAAAACAAATCTTCATGTTTCTCTACTGTTCCAATTGATCCTTAGTATTGACAGGTCAGTCACTTGAAATAAAATCTGTATTATATATGGTGTGTGAGAGCTCTGTATGGATTTTCTATGGTCGGGTATTTGTGCTGCTTAGAGGCTCCTCCAGTGGTGTTTTAGAAGTTTTTCTTTCTCCCCTTTCTTCTAACTAGGAAAAGAAGCTGATGGAGGATCGAATTGCTGAATGTACTTCTCAGCTGGCTGAAGAAGAAGAAAAGGCCAAAAACTTGGCCAAACTCAAGAACAAGCAGGAAATGATGATCACCGATTTGGAAGGTTTGTTCTTTCTACTTTTGCCTATTAACAGCTTGGACATCACACTAGAGAGGAACAGATCGTGTATTGCAACGTACACAGTATCTCACCCAGTCGAAGTGTAATCAATACCTTAATAGCTGCTGTTGTATCTAAACCTTGAAAGTCATTCGTGTTGCTTGTGAGACTTGTTGCATCTGGCTGCTCAGTCTTTCTCGGGTTTAATTGGTTAGCTTTTTGGTTTTGAGAATCCATCTCATTTGCAGACACTCTGAAAGTCCTGTTGTAGGCACATCCCTTAGTAACGTAGTAAAACAGCTGTCCCTGGGGAAGGTGCTACACACTTTGCTATAATAACAATGTCTTTCTAGAAGAATATTAGTAGACATTCATTAGGCTTACAATATTTTTTGAATAAGCAAATCTGAATGGTTTTGCTTTTCTTAAGGCTTTGTTTATCTAAAATGGTTCCATTTATTTGGCCATTTATTTCTGACTGTTTTGCTGGTGTTGTCACAGGCTAAGCCAGCCCTCTATGTAACCTTTTGTCATTTTCTGGGGTTTTGTTGGTTTGGTTTTGTGGGGTTTTTTTGTTAGCTTTTTTGTTTTGTTTTGTTTTTAATTTACTTATGGCTGTAAATTGTTGTTGTACAACATTAATAAACTGCCAAGTCAAAGTTGCAAAATAAAAGGCAAAGTTGCTCTCTGTGCCCTAATTTGGAAATAGTTTTTTCACTTACTGTATTATTGCCTGTCTTGCTACATATTTTAAAACTGATGTGCTTATGGAAGAATACCAAAATTTAATCTTCTCTGCATAGTAAGGTGTTGAACTAACAGGGGTAGGAGGTGATTGATGTACCTTTTCTTTAAAAGATGGGCATAAGTGAGCTTTACTCACTGGAAAATAATGGGTAGTTGTGTTCTTAAATTGGGACTAGTGTTTCTGAAGATGCTCGACAGATGTGTTTGGTTATGGTACTGTTCCAAGACCAGTGACCTTAGAAATGGAAATTAAGGCTTAAATATAAAGCGTGCAGTTTCTTGGCTAATAAAGCACAGCAAAATGATATTTACTCTTGGAGATGATTCAATAAGCCATTACAGTCTGTCTGCTAGGGTCTTGGCACTGCTAGGCACTCAGATCGAAAAAAGATCTAATTCAATTTACTGTGAACTTTCTCAATTACAGAATTGGGTCTTATGACTCTTATAACTGTCAGCCACCAGGAATATAATGAAAAAACCTGAGGGAAAAGTGCTATTTCTTTAATTGAGGAACTGCTTAGAGAAAAACAGTGTTACTTTAGGTTGTCTGGAAAATCCCATATAGCCCTGGGTTGGCTCTGAGAGATGGTTCTTGAACATCGCTGTGTAGATGACGACGTCCTGGTCCAGTAGCGTGTTAGGAAGGGGTGTGAGAGAAATCTCTGCACTGAGAACCCAGGAAGCATTGAACAAGTCTAATAACATGTTTATGCTACTGAAGTTACAAGAAGGTTTTGCTTAGCATAAGCATTATTTTAACTTCACCCTGTTACCTACCTGGTCATTAGCTAACTGCAAACAGCGCAGCTGTCGACAGGCAGATAACTACGTGTGTTGTGTGGCTCCAGCCCTGATCATTGGGTGGGTTTCACGATGAAACACCTCGGGGCAGGAGTATCTCAGCGACACAAGCAAATTCCTGGGAACTATCAGGTTTGCAAAGTCTTGCTAAATATTGGTGGAATGTGAGCTAGTGGCACAGCTACTTGCACTAATGGTTTATCCGAGTTTTCGCTAAGCTGTGCTATTTTCCAGTAGACCTTTTGGAGTCTAGACTAGCCTTTCCAAAGCTCTGCCAGCATTTTTTCCAGTCTGTAGTTGATCTTCATTTTTGAGTCTTGATGTCTGTGATTATCTGGCCTAGCAGCTCAAACTGCTCTTCTATTAGATCCCACTCCTTATTTTCTATCAAGATGAGGTTATGTTTCTGTTCCCTTATTTCTAACTTTATTCTCCAGTCATTGACTCTTGATTTTCTGCCTAAATCATGCTTTGCTATTGCATCTTTCCCAGTCAGCCTTCCAGCTGCAGACTGGAGGAGGAATTGACACGGGATAAATTAAACTTCCTGCCACTCCATGGTTCTGCCCCCAAACCTTCTGAAGATGACAAGAAAAAAAATGCATATAAATATGATTCTCTGTTTCCTTAGAGCGCTTAAAAAAGGAGGAGAAGACCCGTCAAGAATTAGAAAAAGCTAAAAGAAAACTTGATGGTGAAACAACAGACCTACAGGACCAAATAGCTGAGCTGCAGGCCCAGATTGAAGAGCTGAAGATTCAGCTGGCCAAGAAAGAGGAGGAACTGCAGGCTGCTCTTGCCAGGTCAGAGCACAACAGCATTTATGGCTGCAGAAGTGTGGTAGAAACCTACTTTTCCCAGACAGAATCTCAGCTGTCTGAAAACATACCAGAACTGGGAATGGTAAAGCAGAAGCCAGTTGGCATTTATACTAAACCACCTCTAGACACCTGTGCTCTGTGTAGACACGGCCACAAAAAGTAATTGAGTGTTTTATCAGCATCCTTGCTCTACAAAGTTGTAAAAAAAAAATCTTTCACCAGGGTCCTGTAGTGCTTGGGCTCTGAAAGCTTTTGTCATCTCCTGGAGTTCAGACTCAAGAGAGGCATGCAATTCTCAGTGAGTCTTCTTCATGGAGGACTTTCAGTGGTGGGGTAGTATGGACATTATCAAGATTTATGTGGTAGTCTGGCAGTCACGTGTTATGAGCTAAACACCTTTTGTGGGTTTTGACCTATAATTTTGCAGGAAGAGAAAATTCTACAGACAGTGCTTTTTTTTTTGGTACTGTGAGGTCTACAAACCTGGAATACTTGAATTGGAAAACTTGAAAGCTGATAGTGCATCTGAAATACCTGGGGCACTGCTTGTCAGGGTCTTGAGAGTAAGAGTAGTGGGTTTCTGTCCATCAGGTTTTAGAAGGTCTGTTTTATGCTAGTGGAAAAGTGAAGATGCCAATTATGTACATAATTTAAATGTACACCTGTTATGAGACTAGATCTGGAGCTATGAAAAGCCATTAACCGCTGCGCCCCTCTTTAACAGAGGTGATGAAGAAGCTGTTCAGAAAAACAATGCACTGAAAGTGATAAGAGAGTTACAGGCACAAATTGCAGAACTCCAGGAGGATCTTGAATCTGAGAAGGCCTCGCGCAACAAGGCAGAAAAGCAAAAAAGAGATTTAAGTGAAGAGTTGGAGGCTTTAAAAACCGAACTGGAAGATACCTTGGATACCACTGCAGCGCAGCAAGAGCTGAGGTAGGATCCTCTGTCTGTAAGAATACACCATTAAAATTCATCTGTAATTTACAAAAGACTAAAACTTTGTTTGGTTTTGGTGTGTGGGTTTTTTTGTTTGGGTTTTTTTGTGTGTGCTTTGTTGCTGGTTGTTTTGTTTTGATAATCCTTGATGCTTCTTCTAGGACAAAGCGTGAGCAGGAGGTGGCTGAACTGAAGAAAGCAATAGAAGAAGAAACCAAAAACCATGAAGCACAGATCCAGGAAATCAGGCAGAGACATGCTACTGCCCTGGAAGAGCTCTCAGAACAACTTGAACAGGCCAAAAGGGTGAGAAGAAAACTAATTACAGAAAATAACCAAGCACTGTTCTGTCTCAGAACTTTCTATAAGTACTATAAATGTTGTGGTCCCTTCCACTGATATCTGCAGAGCTCAGTTGTCCTCTATACAGGCATAACAACTGCTATTAAATCAAATATATCACGCTGGTTTGAATATATTGCAACTGCTAGACAGTCTTGACATCTCTCTGAGAATGGAATTGGTGTACCTAGAGATAAGTCACGTAGGACTTCTGCAGGAATTCTCCAGCACTCCACATGCTTATTTGGTGAACATCAGTTCTTTGCATGAGTTAATTCTCTGCAGAATGCTTACCAAGTAAGGAAGTGGTACTGTCAGCACTCACAAATAACAAACTGTGAGTGCAGGTAGGGTAACACTTCTTCCAGTCACTCTCAACTTCACGCTGGTACTGTGCCCTCCAGTGCTAGACCCCCTGGAGTGTCCTGCCAGTTTGCAGAGCTCTGTTCTGGTGTTCTAGGGGGACTTTCCCCCAGCGCAGGCAGAAGGACGTGCTCCTGAGTAGCGTGGTTCCTACTGGTGTAGTGTGAGTGTCCTGTTCAAAAGCAGAATTATTTCAACACTGCCAGAAGTAAGTGTCTGTAGTTGATGAAATTCACAGCTGTGTGTGTGGGCAGTTCATACACCGGAGCAACGCTTTTATGAAGGGAATACATCACAAGCTTCCTTAGTATTTTAAGCTGAGAAATGTAAGAGTTTAAGGTGGTGGTTTATTCACCTGAAGATCTTAGGCATGTCTTCTTCTCCTTATTCATTAAATATCCTCGATAAAAGCGTGAAAAGATGGAAAAATACCCTGCAATCTTAAACAAAGGCCCTGCTATAAGATAATGTCAGTTCTGGTGGTATAGTAAGAATGGCACTTAAACATCCCTTACACTAATTATTACTTCTTTTTAAAAGGTTTTTGAGGAATGTCAGTGCAGTGCTGAAAAGTGCTTTGTTAGGCCCTCCCAGGCTGCTATGCCTACTAAAATCAGGGCAGCTTTAGTTGATATCTTCCCTTTTATTTCTGTGAGATGAGCCATGCTGATCTGTTAATGGGCACATTCCTTCCTACTTACAGCCCTACTCAAACAGTCATTTTACAGCACGGATCTCCCAGAGCCTGTTGCCTTCATGGAAGTATCTTCTGATCCTCACTGTTACCTGTGATACCTGGGAGTGGAAGAACTTGCATTAACTTAGTCTTTGCCTGATGTACACAGAATGTTACGTGGTGGCACTTGAAATGCTCCCTGCTTAGAACTTGTTGAGCACTTGTTTTACCTTTGAACTTGCAAACCTGATTTGCTGGACCGAATGTTCTTTGGCAGGAATTATTATTTGTATGTAACAAAGTGCTGAATCTCTTTCCTCTTGTCTTTCCTAGTTCAAAGCAAATCTTGAAAAAAATAAGCAAGGCTTAGAGTCTGACAACAAGGAGCTGGCCTGTGAAGTGAAGGTACTGCAGCAGGTCAAGGCAGAGTCCGAGCATAAGAGGAAGAAGCTTGATGCTCAGGTGCAGGAGCTAACTGCTAAGGTCACAGAAGGTGAAAGACTGAGGGTGGAGCTGGCGGAGAAGGCTAACAAGCTGCAGGTAAGGCTGTATGGAAGTCCTAAACTGTGGGGAAAAATAGGCAAGAAATTGAAATTCTTCATGACATGCAGAAACGGCTGGGAGAAATTATGCAGCTGGGTCTGCAGGAACTGGGCCTGTAGCTGAGAGGAGAGGTGACCTCTGTCATGTGCTGTGATGTCCTTGAGGGGCCTGAAATTGTTGACGTGCCTCAAGTGGAGATAGGTGGGCAGCCATGATGTGAATCCTGAACTTTTTGGTTTATGTGGGAATTATAGTGGCTAAAAGCTTCCCGTCCTGGAGCCCAAACTCTAAAGGATTCTCTGCAGAGTCAAGCTGCTGACAGCTGCTCTCCAGGTTTTTGGATTGGATGTGGAGTTGAGTGGATTGGGCTGAGCCTGTTTGTAGGTGTGAACAGAAATGTATTGACTGATGGTGGCCATCGGTCTCCTTTTGTGCCTCAGAGCTGGGAGCTTGGCAGGTAGGGATTGTGGAAGTAAAGACCCATTTTTTCTGGGAAATGGAGAAAATAGGCAAAATGCAATCAGGACTGACTTTTAAACCCCCTCAATGCATACTTTAGGTAAATAAAACTAAAATACTTCAAAAAGGTCCAAATGGTCCAGTTCTTTTCAGAGGAAGCTTTTGGGCTGTCTCTCACTGTATGTAGAAGTAGTATGGCCTAAAATAGCAAGAGTTGGTACTTGCTGTGATTGTACCTTTGCTGTGATGCCTTAAACCTATCTCCAGCTGCTACCCACATAATCCCTGAGTGAATGGTCCTGTAAAATGCATAGTCCTCTAATTAAAAATAGCATGTAGGTATGAATGCAGATATTGGAATGATGTGCTGCGCTGAGTAGCATGCTTAACTCTTGTTGTCTTAGACCACTTGAGTTCAAGACTGACGTCCAACTCAAAGTTTCTAGCCAAACTACAGTATTTTTAGTCCTTTTTTTTCCTTCTCTGTTTTGGGCTCTATTGTTGTCTTGCCATACCTGGAATCTGCAGAGGTTTTGTGTTCTGCACTCCCATCCCTGGTGGGATGTGAGCTTTGCTGTGAGTCTGCTGCAGGCTGTTACCTTTAGACTGCTTGCTTTGTAGAACGAGTTGGATAATGTCTCCAGTCTCCTGGAGGAAGCGGAGAAGAAAGGCATTAAGTTCGCCAAGGATGCAGCTAGTTTGGAATCTCAGCTTCAGGATACACAGGTGGGTGTGCAGTGAGGCCTGGCCTCTGCACTGCAGCTTTGTTCCTCTTTGAAACGCATAATGGAAAGTAGATCTTCATCCACTGTTTGGGAAGTCCCTTGGGTAGAAGCTGTATTTCCTGTGGAAGTCTGGTGAAATAGGATGTATCATGATTGCTCAGCTACCTGTGGAGCCAACTTGTCGTTATCTGAAGTTTACTGCTTGATACTGTAGCTTTTCAGTTTCTTTTTTTGTACCTTAGTCTCTGTAGGAGATAAGAATTAAGTCAAAAGCCCCTTTTCAAGAAGAATGTTAATGTAAGATCCTTGGGTATATGAAAGGCACGAGGGACAACACACTGTCTTTTGCTGACAGTTTAAGTTCTGTCGGCTGAAGTTCAAACTGCCAGTGTTTGGTTTTGAGTTAGATAATGTAGCTTTATGCATGTGTTCATCACTTCAATGTACTTTTTTCCCCCCCTGTATAAACATGCTAATGGTGGCTACTTGAATAACGTCGATCGCAATTGGAGAGGTCTGTGAGGAACAGGATGGTGGAGAGGGGATAGTGGTTACACTTCCCATTAGTTTCAGTATGCCAGAAGTGTCCACTGCCCAAATTTACAGCTATCTTTAAACTCACCTTTATATTTAAGCAATGCAGCAAAACTTGGAAGCATGCTGCCATTGCAGGATTTGCTGCTGTATAATCTTCCCAGGTGATTTAAGATAGGTACTCTGTATGCTTGTTTGAAAGAAGAACAATAAGTTTTAAGGTGAATTCTGTGCTTGTCCCTTTAAAGATGGAAAAGTATCATCATTAACTTCTAGAACAGACAGTGGCATGGATTCCCTGATCAGAAATATGCTTTCTAAAGGTTTAAGTGTGCCCAAAATGAATGAAAACCCCAAATCACAGATGTCTTTGTAAGTGCGTCCTTGTACAAAAACGCTGTGAGAAAAATGATCATACCTGAGACTCCACATAGAGTAATGGAGGGCTGGTAACCCAAGGCCGCAAGTAACACACTCTGAACCAAACTGAGCCTTGAATGTGCCCGTTTGCATAACAGGAGCTGCTTCAGGAAGAAACCCGCCAGAAGCTCAACCTGAGCAGTAGGATTAGGCAGCTGGAAGAGGAGAAGAACAACCTGCAAGAGCAGCAGGAAGAAGAGGAGGAGGCCAGAAAGAACTTGGAGAAACAGATGCTGGCCTTGCAGTCGCAGGTAAGCTGTTGTAAATGGCAGGACTTCTGTAAGGCAAACACATTCCAGGTGAGCTGAGTTGGTGTCCCAAACCTTTTGGAAATATGTCACAACGTGCAGGTGTGCTGGACTTGCTTTCGGAATCAAATTTCCTCCAGTCTTGCTCCATTGCAGTAAGGGCTAGTATGACTAACTGCAATGAGTAGGACTTTCCCCTACTCACTCTCCTGCTTGCTCAAAATTTTTGTGTTACTTCAGCAATAGCATCTATTTCTGGTTTTGTATTTTGGACCTGATGTCTGTCTGTCCTTCTCACAACGCACCTAAGGAACGTTATTTTCTTCTATTAAATTTCAGTTGGCTGATGCTAAGAAAAAGGTAGATGATGATTTGGGAACCATTGAAGGCTTGGAGGAAAATAAGAAGAAATTATTGAAGGACATGGAGTCCTTAAGCCAGCGCCTGGAGGAGAAGGCAATGGCTTATGACAAACTGGAGAAGACCAAGAACCGCCTCCAGCAAGAGCTCGATGACCTGATGGTGGATCTAGATCATCAGCGCCAGATCGTTTCCAACTTGGAGAAAAAGCAGAAGAAGTTCGATCAGGTAGGGTAGTCTCCTGTCACCCTGCTGCCTTCTAGGATTCTTAAATGACATCTTGTTCGTATCATCGTTGCATAAAGGAGCCCTGTGTGACAAAGGGTCTGACTGGAGGACAGTGGTTGTTGGTAAATCTTTCGTGAGCTGCTTGGCCTTTGTTAAGAGCAACTTGTAACGCACAATTTCAGTGACCGAAATTCCAGCTTCAAGTCTTGTTAGATCAAGCAATAAGCTCTTTACATACAAAAAGGAAATTTTATTGGAACAAAAACTTAAGAGTATTATTGTAATCCCTGAAGTTAGACTGAGAAAGGATGTGACAACTGAAAGATTAAAATAAAATAACTAACTTAATCTCGATTGGTACCTTGCTTTCCTCATCTCATCCCAGAGTAGCTGTAGCTGTTTTCTTACTACCACTTTGATCAAGACCAAGAGAGTAGACTAGGCAAATTAAACTTAGAGCATTAACTACTTCATTGACTAAAACACCTGAGGCAGGAAGGACCTGATTATGAGGTGGATTAATTATTTCTTATGTTCAGATGCTGGCAGAAGAAAAGAACATTTCTGCCAGATATGCAGAGGAAAGAGATCGTGCTGAGGCAGAAGCAAGGGAGAAGGAAACCAAGGCACTGTCTCTGGCTCGGGCTTTGGAAGAGGCCCTGGAAGCCAAGGAAGAATTTGAAAGACAGAACAAACAGTTGCGTGCAGATATGGAAGACTTAATGAGCTCTAAAGATGATGTGGGCAAAAATGTAAGTATATTTCCACACCTTGTTTTGTTACATACTTCATAGGTAGTAATTCAAGAAAGCTCCCTGGCTGGAGGAGCACTTCAAACACAAAAATAGAACTTTTTGGAGCTGATTTATAACACAGAAGTCTGGAGGAATCAATGCTTAGGATAAGGGGGTGGTCCTTACTAACATCAGGCCTCTTCAAAAGACGTGAAGGCATGGAGGACAGAAGCTGGTCAAGTGCCTAATGGAACCTGTACTAGAGTTTGTCTCATTCTGCTTTTCCTGTGTGACATTGCACAGCTCATCTCTCCAGCCACCTGCACAGACATTTGTGCTCTAATACAGACTTAGTGATGCTGCTCTGCCTGCTCTGATTTCATTGTCCAGTTCGGAGCATCACAAAATATAGTGTGCTAAGTTCATATAATGTCCAGTGTTGCTGTTAATAGCTGCTGATCTTGACATTCCTGGAGGAGAGGGTCTGGTTAACATTTGTGTCTTAGGTCCATGAACTGGAGAAGTCAAAGAGAACTTTAGAGCAACAGGTTGAAGAGATGAGGACTCAGCTTGAAGAACTGGAAGATGAACTGCAGGCCACAGAAGATGCTAAGCTTCGTTTGGAGGTGAACATGCAAGCTATGAAAGCCCAGTTTGAGAGAGATCTGCAAGCTAGAGATGAGCAGAATGAAGAGAAAAAGAGGATGCTGGTTAAACAGGTATGTGTTTTACTGTCCTTCATAGGGAGAAGGGCATGAGGATCTTTTGCCAAAGCTCTCTGGCTTTGGTGATAACCTACTCAACATGCCAGCAGAGGTTTGGCACTTGCTACATGGGGGTATTTCAAAGGCAGGGGTATGGGTTTTGGACTTTCAAACCCCTCCTATTTGATGAACACATCCATGGATACTGAGATAGACTGAAAGACTGTAATTAAGTGTCCAGTTCCCTTAAATGAAACTGGTGGCAAAGATTCCAGATTTGCCAGACTTGAGCATTCTAGTAGCATAGATCAGATCAGAAGAGACTCAAGAAATACCTTTAAAACTTCATACTTGTAAGAGAAAATGGTTCTAAATTAACATTAAGCTTTGGGGAAAAAAAACACCCCATGTTTCAAAATTTATCACGAAAACACAAAAATGTACAATTACTGAGAATCACCAATGTGGAGATCTCTCAGAAATGAACGTGGCCTGGGGGGCTTTTGAAGTTCACTGCACTGCAGAACTGCTGTTACCTTGCACGGGACAAGAGCTCGTGAGGGGGGATGCTCGCTCCAAAACAAAGCAGATTCTTTCATCTTGGTAATCCTGTGGCATTTCTGGCTCAGTTTTATTTTTGCCTATGGCTGGCTTACTTTGTGCTGGCTTGCTGCTTAGATCCTTTCCTGGTTGGTTTGGAAAAACAAGTGGTTGTTGTGTAGCTGTTTGTGGCACAGCAGCTTCCAAGGGAATTTCTTTTTCTTTGTTTTTTTCTTTCCCTAGAGAAAATGAGGTGATTCTACTTCTTATTTCCTCTTAGGGGTTCAGTCAGAGGTGAAGTGATACCTAAGCGTGGATCAATGTGCTGTGCAAGGAGCTGATCCCCAAGTAGCTGACCAGCTGAAACAGAAATGCTTCAGATGCTGAGTTACTGTCTTTGTTCTCCTTGTTGTCCATTTGGACATCTCTGCTTCCAATTTGTGGGTTTAGTTTTGCCCTCTGCAGCATATTCCCACGTGGCCTGTGTTCTGTAGACTCTTCCAGTTGAGCACTGCTAATTCTGCTCTGCAAAGGCCTTTTGGAGTCACTGACCATTCTGTCTGTGTTTTGTGTTGGCTCCACTGCTGGAGCTGAGCCTGTTCAATGCCTCGATTCCCCAGGTGCGAGAGCTGGAGGCTGAGCTGGAAGATGAGCGCAAGCAGAGGGCTCTTGCTGTGGCAGCCAAGAAGAAAATGGAGATGGATCTGAAAGACCTGGAAGGGCAGATAGAAGCTGCAAACAAGGCTCGAGATGAAGCAATCAAACAGCTACGTAAGCTCCAGGTAGGAACAGCTGATCACTGAGCTGCTCTCTTCCCTGGTGACAGCCTGTCAGGGGTGTTGCTTTTCAATAAATATATTTGTAGCTTGAAGGCAAAGGTATCAGACTTGACTGTGCTGACAGATGTCAGAGTATCTGAGCTGAACTTATCATCTGCTCGAAATTCCATCTCCTCACTGAGAAGCGAGGAGTTAAGATTGTTCCCCATGTACTTGCATTCAGGAGTCATTGTTTTGGGTTTTTTTTATTCCAACACTTTAATAAGGATTTACCGAGTGCTTTCTAGGCTGCATTTGTGAAGTTTAGGGTTGTCACTGAATTGCCTGACTCGAGCTCAGTTCTTGCTGACTGCTGCTTCCTCAAGCTGTTGAACTTAAGGCATTTTGCGCCCAAAAACACTCCAGAGAAAAAAGGAGGAGCAAACTTTAGTTGCTTTTAGAAGGCGCCAAGATGCCCCTTCTTTTTAGTTTGTCAAGAAAAAAACCAGTCCTTGTGTCAAGAATTTAGTTTCTGTTCTCAGAAAAATATTCAGCATTTGGTAGAGTTCAGTTTTGTCAAACATTTTCAGTGCCGTGGCTCAGAGCTGCACGACTGCAAGGCCATGGTGGGACCGTGTAAAGCTTAGGGCAAATGAAATTATCTTTCTGCCCTGTCCACGTGACTCTGTGGCAATCCTGCTTCAGATCCCACTTCAGCTCCCTGAGGGTGGTTCTGGAACAGAGCCCTGGCTGAAGAGGGAGTGCAGATTCAAGTGAGACACGTTGGTACTGGGCAGTGCCCCGCTCCACGAGGCCGGGGCAGCTGGAGGGCTCTTAGCTGAGCTCTGTGCATTTCATACCAGCACCTGAAATAAGTGATCTCATGACCAGTGCTATTCCAGAGATGCAGGTACAATGTAAATGCAGTTTCTCCAACTTTCTCACTCTCTTAGCACCTCGAGTCAACCTTGTGCAGAGTAAGATCTCAGTCTAAGGGAAGCATTAAGTGTATGCTTCTGGGTGTGCAAAATGGGGCATCGTGGTACTTCTGTGCTGAGAATAGTTGATCAGCTTGTATACTTGTAATGAGTTTGGGGTATTTTTAGTCAATTTCAGTAAACTTTTCACAAAGCACTCCAAGAAATTTAATTCTTCCTAAGCTTCATGACAGATTGTCTCCATTTAAGGCTCAGGGCAAGCCCACATGAAACACAGAGCAAGATTTCTCTGTATTATCCCCCTTCCCTCCTTCCTCCCAGGGGAAGATAAAAAGAGGAATGAAAAAGAAAAATGCCTCATCTAAGACTGGAAGTTAAAACTATAATAAATTTAATGGTTAACAGGAGAAAAAACAGATAAAGGAATATTAAGGGCAGAAGGCTACAGCTCCTTATTGGAGATTTTTTCCTACAAGAAATACACCAGATAAATGAGGTGAAGTCTTTTCAGGTGACATTTCCACCATGGAATTGAGTGATGGGAAGATGAGAAAATGAAGTTTTACTATGAAAATCAGAACTGAAAATAGACTGAGGTAGAATGAAGCCCCTTCATTCATGGGAGGGAAGTCTTGCCTCTTAAGGGCCAGAATCCCCAGAGGTACTAAATAAGTCTTGTGGGTGTCTTAAAGCAGCACGGCTTGTTTCTCTCTCCGGCTTTCTGACTGCAGGCTCAAATGAAGGACTACCAACGGGAGCTGGAGGAAGCCCGTGCATCCAGGGATGAGATCTTTGCACAGTCCAAAGAGAGCGAAAAGAAGCTCAAAGGTCTGGAAGCAGAAATACTCCAGCTCCAAGAGGTGAGGTTGAAACCCAAGAAATTTCTTATTCTTGCTAGAGTATGGTGAAGATCCGAGAGTGAAAAAAGTAGAAGGCAATTGAGTGAGCTGAACAAAGAAACAAGAGCTGGGAGAACTTTCTCTTCCCCCTTCTCTAGGTTATTGCTGACTTCTTTCTAGTAGTCTGGACTTGGTTTTTCTGCCCAGGTAGCAGGAAGTTTTTCTACTGCCTGAACAGACTCGAGGCCTCATGAACATTTGGAAGGTGGTTCGAATCTCTGAAAGGCACAGTGCACAGTGTCAGTACTAAAAGTGACTATTGGAAATACTTAAAAACTGAGTGGCCTCTCCAGTGCCTCAGGGACCATTTCTGTCTGGGGGGATTTATCACTCTGTTCCCTCACAGGTGGGTGTTCCCTCATTGCTGGCAGTTTATATAAGAGCTCCAAGTCTTGCTACATGTCACTTCTCTCCTGTTATCCCCTCCATTGGCCACAAGGTCCAACAGCAGCAGTGTGAGATGCTGCTTCTTTTTGTCCTGTGTTAGCTGCAGACCCAAGTGAGATGCAACTGCTCAGATTTTCCCTGCTGGAGTCTTTACAAATAACATACGACTTAACTGGAGCTTCTCCATGTCACTCTGGTGTGGACTTTAAGCCTGTCCAGCTTGCGGTTGCAATGCATTTAATTGTCCTTTGTAGCCAATGCTTGGGTGTTTCTGCCACTTAATGCAGTTTTATAATGAATCACTGGCTGCTGTTTATACTCTTGTGCTAAAGCTTTTATTTTTCTATGCTTTGTTGGCACCCATACCATGTACTCTTTAAAAACCAGAAAAATTTGCTTGATTTAGTGCCCACTTTACACTGAATGTGTTTGTTAGAGCACGTGGTAGAATGGTTTCCTCCTGCTGTTTAGGGCTTGAATGTTACTGATCTTCACAGATTACTTTTATTTCTTTGCCTTAACTTTGTGCAAGGAACATTTTAGGGACAGGGAGAAGTGAATCCATGGTGGTCATCTGCGGGGGGGGGGCAAATATCAAGATGATGTGTCTTAGTTCTACAGCTGTTGCTTCTGTTTATCTGTTAAAAGACCTCGGGGATATCGCTCTTCACAGCCGCTCCCAGAAGTCAGTAGGTGGCTAAATTGTCTGCAGAAGTTTTGAGGTTCCTAATGCTGTAACGAATCTTCTCCTAAACCTTCCCAGGAGTTTGCTGCATCAGAAAGAGCCCGTCGTCATGCTGAGCAAGAAAGGGATGAGCTGGCTGATGAGATTGCAAACAGTGCTTCAGGAAAGTGAGTCGTCACGTGTGTTAATTGTGCATCTGAAGAGCTTCAGGCACCAGCAGCTATAGCTCTCCATAGTCTGCTCACACTTTCTCTGCTGAGCTGTCTTCATGAGCAAAACTCCTGGTTATGAAGGACATTGATGACACAGTAGCTCCTCATGAAAACTGGCAATGCCTAAAGTAATAGAAAGTACCTGGTAGCTTGGTCTCTGATCTGAACAAGTCTTGACCCAAATACTTCCTTCCTAGGTCAGCGCTGCTGGATGAGAAGCGCCGGCTGGAAGCTCGTATTGCACAGCTGGAGGAAGAGCTCGAGGAAGAGCAGAGCAACATGGAGCTTCTCAACGAGCGGTTCAGAAAGACCACCATGCAGGTGAATCCATGGGTGGCAGTGCTGGGGACAGCTCGTGGTTCGGTGTGTGGTGAAGTGGATGCTCTGAAAAGCACCAGCTGATCCCCTGTTCTTCTCTGTGGCAGGTTGACACGCTCAATTCTGAGCTTGCCGGGGAGCGGAGCGCTGCCCAGAAGAGTGAAAATGCACGGCAGCAGCTGGAGAGGCAGAACAAAGAGCTGAAAGCCAAGCTGCAGGAACTGGAGGGGTCTGTGAAGTCCAAGTTCAAGGCAACCATTTCTACTCTAGAAGCCAAGATCGTGCAGCTAGAAGAGCAGCTTGAGCAGGAGGCCAAGTAAGGAAAAAATCTGTTTGCCTGTGTTTGCACTGTCAGTTGAATGTCTCAGACCTTCATGCTTAAGTTTTGGTAGGGCTGAGATGGGAGCTTACATGAGAGCTTATCTGGAAACCTTCTGCTTAGTTGGGACGCTTTAACAAATCAGCTGTAAAGTCACGGGGATTGAAAGCTTCAGAATCTGTTTGCTCCATAACTGAAAGAGGTGAGTATGTTGACTGTAGTCCCAGGACCCACAAGGTGCTGCAGAAGGTTCTTGAGACAAGATGAAGCATCCCTTTGAGACACCCGGTATCTGTTTCGAGGAAGCAAGTTGAACAGCTTGCTTGTGATAGCTTAAGTTGGTTGGGATGAGTCCTGTGCTCTGCTGAAATCTTTCTGCAGTGAGCTCTTCCTGCTTGTCCTGGACATCTTGGTCCTCCAGATACTTTATTATATTTTAGCTAGCTCCTCACAGAATCTGAGAATGCACTGTCTAATTGCCATCTCAGCTCTCTGTGATCCGTTAGAGGACCATGTTACTGAGTAACAGCAGCTTTTAAAGCTGCTCAGTTCAGCTCTTCTTATCTCCTGGTTCAGCCTGCACACCATGCTCCCATTGCTCCAGTGCAAAGACTTTGTGCTTTCAAAGCCACATCCCAGCCAACTGCGAACTACAACCGTCAGTTCTGCGGGCGGTGGAGAGTGTGCTGGGAAGAACTGAGGCTCAGCTGTACAGTGAGGTAAAGGATGTCTTGTGTTCCCAGCCTTAAAATACCACCACAAACGATGGCTTTTCGTTATTCCAGGGAAAGAGCAGCTGCCAACAAACTGGTGCGTCGCACAGAGAAGAAATTGAAAGAAGTCTTCATGCAGGTGGAGGATGAGCGTCGACATGCAGACCAGTACAAGGAGCAGGTAGGTGGAAGGGCTCAGCTTTTGAGGCCTGTTTCTCAGAAAAGGCAAAACCAACCATACTTGGAGTGGAAGGGACTTGTTCAGAGAATCACAGAATGGTTTAGGTTGGAAGAGACCTTTAAGATCGAGTCCAACTTATAACCCAGCACTGCCAGGGCACCACTAACCCATGTCCCTCAGCTCCACGGCTTTGAAACCCCTCCAGGGATCATGGGGACTCCACCACTGCCCTGGGCAGCCTGGGCCAGGCCTGGACAACCCTTG
>WUAM01000287.1:12554654-12576566 GCA_024336885.1 Actenoides hombroni
CTAGATGACCTTGAAAGGTCCTTTCCCACCCAACCCAGTCTATGATTCCTCCTGTATCTCTGATGTGACTGATTCAACTGGAAGCATGCATGGATTTGAAGAAGTACAGATTAGCTGAAAGAAAGCAAGCACCACTCGTTCTGTGGTTGCAAGAGATCACAGCACCAGAGCAGTTTATCTGAAGTAAGGAGAGAGAGATGATCGCCTCAGGCTTTGACCATGGACTGTTAGTTCATAACTCAGAGAGCTACCTCATGCAGTTAGCACCCCCCCCAGCTCTGCCCCCCCAGGCACCACGTTAAAAGGCATGCGGCTTTATCACGGCAAAGGAGTTGATTTACCCATGACCAAGGTGGGGAATAGGACCTTCTCACGCCTAGTGGAGACAAAGGGAAACAGTTTATGCACACAATCAAGACATTCTTGGCCTTAACACCGGATTGCAAAGCACCAGTGTTCAGCTAAACCTCACTAGACCCTTCCTGCCATCTCTGGGCAGGGAGACTCTGACCCCTCCCGAGGGCAACCAGCGCTCCCACCGCGCTCCACTGCTGGCAGCAGGGGACCCAGGGAAAAGCCCTGAGCATTGGTCATGGGATTTCTCACCTGGGGCCTGAGTTACCCACAGTTCCCTCTTTTCAGGGCAACTTTTCTCTAAGGTGGGCTGGGGAACCTGGTTCCACAGCCAGATGTGTTACAGTAGGGGGTGGTGGGCAACAGTGCTCGTGTGTGTGTAAATCAAGGTACTTGGCAGGCTGCATGAAGGCTGCAAGCAAAGGCACTCCTCACGTGCAAACTTCAGGTGGTTTTATCAAAAAGCCCAAGAGATTCACAAAAATAACCTAAGAATAAACATTAACTGCAAGGACTCCCACACTCAAGAGTGTATTAAGAGAGGCAGGTGAGCAGTGAGCAGGGAGTTAATGCCCCAAGGACAAACCCCTCACAGTTGGCTCTCATGCTGCCTCAGCTCTGCTGTTCCAGCACCAGGCCTCTGTGAGCCCACCGAGGTCAGAGCCACTTTGTTCCCCAACTGGATCAAAGTCAACAGCTGGTATAGAACAATTACAGCAGCAAAACTCGAGCATCTATCTGAGAACATCCCTGGGTGCTGTTCTGCCAGGCCCTGGAGTCTGGACAGAACCAGCATGTTCCTGAAGGAACAAGTCTGCAGGAAACATCTTACACCAGACTCCCAGTTAAAAAATTCAGGAAGTCCCAACTCTCCCAGTTCTCCAGCAAAGCTCTGGTGCAAGCCCAGCTGCACCCCAGGCCTCTCCTGAAGCCATGCTCCCCTACACCAGCTCCTGTCCCACTGCTATCTGCAGCTCCTCAGCCCCTCCCAGCAAGCAAAGGGCTGGTGTTCGATTGGAGATGGGGACTCATCGAACATTTTAATCGACAAAAAACAGCAGAGAGTAAATGGAACTGTAAAGATGTAGCCCAGTTACCTCTACCACAACCACAGCACCCAACAACTCTCTGTCCCTTGGGCAGCAGCTGCAGATGGGATGGGATGGGATCTCCGATCACATGTGGCTGTTTCAAGCTCCATCAACACCCAGGGGCGGGGAGGACAGGGAAGAAGAAAGGCCTGGCCTTGCCTCAGCCCCTCACCCAGCCACCCACGTGCTCTGGGGCTGATGGCCACCAGCACGGTGCTGGCAAGGCCGTGGGTCCAGCAGCTGCTGAAGCGCACGGGCACCGCCGGGCCGGCAGCCCTGAGGTGACCGCTCGAGTTCGCTGGCCGTGCAGACAGAGCTGTCCAGGCTGTGCAGAGAGCCCATGGAGAAGGGCTGCCATGGCCCACAGCAGGCACAGGCCTCAACGGGGCCACGAGGAGACTCGAGGGCCAGTGACCTGGCTGTGAACAGCGCACAGGGATACAGAGGAGGAGGACAGGACAGCAGAAGCCCCTGCAGGAATCTAACAACTCGCAGTAAGCACACCAGGCCATTTCCACCCCCTCTTCCAGCCCACTCCCATCCTTCAAGCCTGCTGTAGAAGTTCTCTTTCAGAAGGCTGCATTTCTAAGCCTTCTCCAGCTACAACCTGCTCCCAACTCCAGGCAGCCAGCCCAGATAACAAGCGTGATGACAATGTGGATAATTAAACGTGAGCCCACCCCACACAGCAATCAGCTTACTCCTCACAACTCGATATAGCCAGGCTGCCTCCTAAGAACAGCTCTAATCTCTCCCTAGCAACCACCCTGACAGCTTCCACCTGCCACGGCACGCAGCCTCTGAGCAGCAAGCACCAGCTCTGCTGGGGTGACGCTGGGGCTCCAGTCAGCCTGGCAGGACACAGACAACTCCAGATCTGCCCCATGTGCCCGTGACACCGACCCGGTGAAGGCTCCGAACTCTTCCTTTCCAAAAGCAGCAGACAACAAACTCGGATTGCCAGTTTCCAAGGTGCAACTCCCCTGCTACCCACACAGCAACACGATGCAGCTCAAACGAGGACGACTTCAGGAAGCTCAGCTTGTCTGCTCTGTATATGGCACTCTGCAGGCTGGTTCATGAATCCTCTCCAGCCTGGATTGAGGACATGCTGAATATTAGCACTAAATTGTACTGGCTTGAGGTTGAGGATGGAAGATGGCTCCAGTGCAGAGAGCACGGAGGGTGTTTGGCCCAGTGACTCCAGGCAGAGCTCAGAGTACCACGTGCTAACACTGGAGCAGTGCTGGGCTCTCACCCTGCTCCTCAGGGCTCCTCTCACAACCACGGGGCCCTGTGCCACAAGCACCCATGAGAGAAAATCATGTCCTGCTGAACCACCTCCCAGTATCCCACAGGAGGCTCTGCCCACAGGTGAGTCACAGGAGGTAACGTTCCTGTGAAAGCAGCTCCTGGCATCATGGCTGACACACAGCATGGCCAGCACAGAGGTGGCTGCCCCCTGACCAGCCAGAATTACACTGCTAATGATGTTTCTGTTCCTCTAATAGAGGGGGAAGTAGAGCAAACAGGGCAGCACCCTCCAAGGGAGCACTGCTGACTGCACTCAACTGTTCTCACCCAGGGAATCTCCAGATTCACAGTTGATGTACTTCCCCACACACGAGTGCACCAGTAGCTATAGCAACTCCATCACAACTTGCTTGAAATCCTTTCAAAGGACACATTTCCTTCAACAGCAGGTTTACTGCCTGGGTTTTTTTGTATGACCAGAGATGCAGCTGTCACAAAATGAGGGAGCAGAGGGACAGAACAGGCACTGACATCCTACCACCTGAGAGATAATCACACAATCCACTTCTCACTTTGCTTGCTGCTCTATGGAAATCAGCACTGTCCCCCCTTCCATGTCCCCTTGAGACTCTGGCTCCACAAATTATCTGTCCTATAGGATGAAAGCTGTGGTGGGCTAAATACAAGCTAAGAAAAAAAACAACTTCTGCTCCAAGCAGCATCCTGAAACACACTCCCCCCTTTAGGGCAGAAAGAGGTCCTTCCTTACCCTTTGTCAAAGAAAGAAGTGTGGCCTGGGTGCGGGTACTTCGTGCCGTTGCTGTTCATCACACCGCTGTTAACGTTCCCTGAAATGTAGGATTTCCGTGATGCCTGGTCCTTTGCAAAGTTTCTGCAAGCTGCTAATTTGGATTCTAAGGCCTGTTGAAAAGGGAAAACGAAACAAAACCAAAATCTGTCAAAAATATAATATCATTAATAGAAAGTCCTTTGCTGCTTCAGTTCAGGCTTTGTCCTGACCCCAAGATCACCACGGTCACAACACCAGTGCGATCACTTTTGGCAGACACTGAACTAAATGGGAATAAGGCTTTAATTTGCTCTGTCACAAAGCTTTAATTTTCTCTGACCAGAAAGAAGCCTCACACACTGATGTGCTGGTGCAGAGACACAGACTGCGAGGCATACTGCATCTCCATTAGGGCTCAGGTTTTAGAACATTTTGACTTTCAATTAATTACCCAAAATAAGGAAGCCAACTGCAAGCAGAAGTTACCCAAACATCTTGCTACAGCAGCTGCAGTAAGGCTGGCACAAGCAAAACAGGAGACTAAGACAGAGCCTAAAGCAGAATCCTCAAGTTTTGGGAGGGACTGTGCATTTAGAAAGTTGAATTTTTTTTCCCCAGGACCAACACCTTCCAGCATTTCTATCTTAATCTTGGCCTGCCAAACAAAGCCAGTTTCTTAAGCCTCACTGCTACGCTTCAGAACAAGAGGTGCTACAGCCACAGCAGCATGAGGAGGAATCAAAGGCAGCAGCTGAGCCCATCTCCATAGTCTGTACCTCACGTCTGTACTTCCCAGCCAGCCTGCTGAGATCTTTTCCCCTTGCACAAGGTGTCAGTCTCTGCCTCATCTGCTGACTCCCGGCAAGAGGGAGGCAAAACTCAGGATTCTTGCCTTTCCTTCAGAACATCACCCGTCCTTTCTGACATCTGTCACAAACTTCAACATCTGTCTGGTCTAGGAGAAAGTCCTTGCAACTATTTGTTACCTCCATGCTGTGCATGGGGCCATTCATAAGACACCTGCACATGCACATACTGGAGACAAAAACTCCCCTCCCTAAGCACGAGGCTTGGTCCTGTTCCACCTAGAAAACACCCCACTAAGTCACCAACAGGGTATCACGAGGAAGTGAACACTACCCAGTCATCTTCCAGAAACCCACATAAGCCACTTAGTGACCAGAGAGACAGATGCAGATAACAACCTATCTCTTGGTCTCAAAGCACCTATCAGCTGGAAACAGCCGGTGTGGTCTGTGCCAAGTGACTCCTCAACTCAGCTGCAAGCAGGAAAGCAGAGGGAAATCTTCTTCCAGAGAAAGGGAGTCTGAGGCTTGGGATGAGGCATCCTCAAGACATTCTGAGCAGCCTGTAATTGTTCCAAAGCAAACACGAGAGCTGGAATTTGGTCCCCGTGGTGGAGCGTGTGTCCAAGAGCAGGCCGGGAAGGCAGCGTGCTTATTTGGCATTTCCTGTCCTTGCAGAGTAATCACAGGGGATTGTGATTAAGCTCCCTAAATCCCCTGCAGACTCTTACTCACCATGATCCCATTTTAAACATGTCGCTCCCTAACCCCGCGTTGTCCTGCTGCCCTTTCAAACCAATGACTGGCTTCAAATGCCAGCAACGAGGTAATTTTTCATTTCAGAGTTTGCTAAACCAACTGTCTCTACTGCAGCTATTCCCATTCTCAGTGTGAGCCACGTGGGACAGGGGAAAGCCAGCACCAGAGGCTGGACAACAAGGCTATCCACGCTCCCATGCAAAACTCTCACCACCGAGGCATGTCAGCAAGCTTCTTATAACTCAGGAGTCACACCTCCATTCAGCTGGAAAGCCTGGCATCCTAAACAACACTCTAACAGATGTTCAAACCACTTCTTCCCTTCCTATACTGGGAATCCCTTTAAAGGCTCACACGTTTCACTTGCTTATCGACTCCAGATGGGAACATTTGGCTTTCTCGTGATTTATTTTCTCACTTTCTTATCTAGATTTTTTTTCATGTTCAGCACCTGCTGCAGATCTGCCCGAGCACGTGAGGAGACACTGGCAGCATGGTCTCAGCTCCCCTCCCATGACACACCGTGCCTGTGCACCCAGGGGCTGAGGTCCAGTTCTGCATCTTGGCCTCAGAGAGGAAGCCACAGGCCCCACGTGAAGCGAGAACAAGCGGCCGATGGTGTCTAACACCACAGAGCAAAGCGCTCCATCAAGAAACTTTTTACTCCAGATAGGAATTTCATCACCCAAAGTTGGCATCAGAATCTCAGTAACAAGCTTTACAAGTAAAGATAATTAAAAGAAAAAAGCAAACCCACATTATCACATACTAGACTGTGAATGTGGATGGTTTGGAAGCCACAGGAGGTACTGAGCGTGCCCCAAGGCCTCGCAAAGGCCAGCGACAGCAGCACGCAGCACTCACCCCCACTTTCCGTAGCAGATCTCCCACAATGTTGAGTGCAGATATTCTAGCTGAAGGAGTAAGGGGGCTGGTACCGAATCCGTTTGGTAGAGCTGCAAACACAGACACATTTTATGCTCCACTCACCCACGGTTCATTTAAAAAAATAATAATAATTAAATAAATCAACTTGTACGTAAAAAAGGCAAATCTAAAACCCTGTAACAGACTGTTCACACAGTTACCCCACACCAACACACCAACTACATTATCACCAGCCACGGAAAAATGAAAAAGCTTAATTCCTGCCCACTGCCCTCTTTCCCGTTAGACCCGCTCACAGAGTTCATGCCCTCTCCATCTGCAAGGCTATTGCCCTCAACTCCTCTAATCCAGCCACAGCCTCCTCTGGAATCTACTCTTTCTAATTTGAAAAATAACGTGTTAATCCTTGCGATTCTCCAGAGGTTTCCAGATGGGGAAGGGGACTGTACTAACATCCTGCTGTCTCTCAGAGAAAACAAGACCCCTGAAGAGTATGTGTGGCAGAGACAGCCTAGACTGTTTTAGTTACTGCCCACCATCTACTCGTCACTGCTACTCCATATTTAAGCAGAAATATCAGTCACTCCACTTCCATGCAACCTCAAATGTCTTCAGTGCTCTACTGCAGGCCACAAACCCCCATCCTCAATGCAGTATCTAAGCTTTACAGTCCTCATTCTCCATGCTATTTACTCATTATGTTCCTTAAGTGTACCTGATGCTGTCCCAAGATTTACACACACACCTTACGTAATGCACGTGGGATCCACACATACCTACATTTACTTCAAGTTCACTATAAGCACCTGGTCTGAAATTGTTTGGTAAGGAGCTGAACACACCGCCAAAACAACTGGACACAGTTTCTATCACCTATACCTTTTGGGGAAGGAAAACTATTTTCTGATCCTTTCCCAACGGGCGTAGCTGGCAAGGAGAGAGACGCCTGGACAGCTGAATCCATCTTCTCACAGTCTAGAGTTGGAGAACTGGGTGCTGACTTTCGGGTGACTTCTTGTTGCCTCTCCCGTACTGCAAGCTCTTGTCGCAAGTCTGAGGGTTAGAAGAAGAGAAAAAACCCACACCTATTGGTGGATGATTTCTCTAACAAATACTCCGTTCATGAGGAGGAGGAGGAGGAGACGCTTTGCATCACCCCCTGTATCAACAGCCTGCTGCTGTTTTCATCTAGCAGTGAGGACCCAACCTCCCATCACAGCTGGGAACAGAGAGGCAGCAAATGGAGCCCTCCTGCAGCAGAGTTTGTGGCAGGTGACATGGCCTCAGTGGTTTTCCCCCATCTGCAGAGTAAGTCCCATGGAAGGTGTGTTACAAACCCCCAGCTGCTCACCCATGCCTAAACTGCGTTCAGCTCCCATTCACACAGAGGCTGGAAAATGGGAGGAATGGCCTGTTCCTGAGTTTCCAGTTCTCCACATTACTCTTCCAGTTAATAACAGAAAGAACTCCAAACTAGTTAAAGACAGTCAGTGGGTTGTATCCAGTTCCCTGACACCTGGAGAAGTAGAAGATCAGACTGGAGAGGCTGAGTAGTGCAAACATCAACAAAACCTGTGTTTCATTCTCACCTCCCTCCCCAGGCCACTGCTTGCCCCTGCCTTGACCCTTCCCATTTCCACACACATTTGCTACAAAGGGCATAGAAGAGAGTTCAGCAATGGGCCTATAAAATCCTTAGAAGGGACTAGATGCAAATAAATAATCCATCACAAGGGGTTTGTTGCTTTCTGGGTAGAGTGACTTCATCTTTTACAGACCTCTTATTCCTTGTCCCAATCTGGTATAATGTGCAATAGCAAAATCAGTTGTATATCACAGCTTATAAGTTATCATACATATTTAGAACTGATTTTAATAAAATAGCACAGCTGAATGAGGATCTACCAGGGCTCCTAGAAGAGGATTTGCAACTGTTCAATCAGAAATGTTGTACTTGAGTTTGACACCATATCAGTTGTTTTAGTGGCTAGCATTGCTGCTTGCTGTCAGAGGCAACGTGTAGCTTTGCCACCCTAAGAAATGCTAAATATTCCCAAATGACTTATCCAAGAAACAAGATCTGTCTTTTTCCCCAATTACTCCAGTGTTCTAGGAAACAGTCCCTTTAGTTTTGCTGGTTTTTCCAGTACTATGCCCTAGCCCCAAATACAATACACATATTTCCTTAGAAAGTACTGAATCTCTCTTTTCATATTTCTTATAAACACTCTGTGCTTCCAAGAGAGGCTTTCAATTTGTGGGGCATAAGCTCATCCTCCATTGTGAACCTCTTTGAATCAACCAGAACAAATCCCAGCCCGTGGCCGAGTGTCTGGCCTTACACTCAGATCTAGGCCTTAACTGAGGAATTATGTAGGAAAGCTTCACTTGGGGAACAAAGGTGGAAACCACTGATGCCTAAACTGCCCCACCAGCAGGCACAGGCTTATGAAGAGACAGTCCCCACTATTGGAGAAATCAGTTTCCACCGACTATTAAAAAACACACTTGCCAGTGTCCCCGGTGTGAAATCACTGGGGAACTTCCAACTCCTGATCATATCTCAGAACATTATCCTGAACATCTCTGATCCCATGGGTCTATCCACAGTCTCGACTGGAATATCCTAAATAAACCAGGCAATTTCCCAGAGGTTTAGAAGAAACACAAGAGACAGGCTATTTTAAGAAAGATATTTAACCATTTATCATGTATTTTCCTGTCATTTTCTGGGCTTTTTCTTCCTGTACAAAGCACAAACCCATGGTGAGTGGGAACTTTTGGAGCATGCTTTCTCAATGTTATTATATTTGCAGAACATAGCATTTTTGTACTCACTTGTGTTAAAACTCCTGAATGGAGCCAATATTCATTGTGCCCTATGTGAGGATTTTTTTCCCCTTAGCTACACCAGACATACAAAGACCAGAGAACATTCTGTTAGCAGGTGACACCCAACGCTTACATTAGCCATCCAGTTCAAGTCTCATTACACAAGGCTTTCTCTAAACATGAACTTTGGTTCTACGTGTCTTTGGTAGGAGGCCATATATGTCCCACGACCCAGAAGTAACCAAGCCAGACAAACCTCTCGCTTCATCCTTTAACCTCTGTACTGAAACCAGCAGCGACTCCTTGTCGTCCAGTTCGCTCTCTAGAAACGCATTTCTCTCAATAGCCTGGTTCAGTCTTTGTTCAAAGTCTTCCAATGAAACTATCGTTGCCCTAGAAACAAACCCCAGAATATTAGGTTCTTCAGCTCAGCTAACATAAAAGCATATTCAAAAATGTAATGGAGGAAAAATGTTAGCAGGGTTTACATTCAAGGCAGTCGTTGAAAGCTATGGAAATGCTTCTTAGAAAGGACTAATCAAAGACATAAGGGGATAAGATGAAAAGAAGATGATAGTATCTGGCTCTCAGAGATGTACCAAAGAGCTGGGGAAGAGCCAATCCAGTGTACCCAGCTCCGTTTTTCCCAAACCATGCTGCAAAGCCAAGTGTTTAACCAGTGCCTTAGCTCAGGTGGTGCTGTATTCTCCAGAGCTCTGGACAGCCAACAGCCCAGTGAGTGCAGGAAGCAGAGCACTGGGATGTTACCTAAGGCCCAGTTCGTTCCATGATTTCATGGGGACAGCTCATGTGTGTCAAAAGTTAGTCATGAGGTTAAAAGCCTTGTGGAAACAGGGCCTCAGTTCTCAGATCTTCTTGCCAGATAGCCAGAGGCTCATTCCTGGTCCCACTAAATCAATGGCAAAATTCCCATTCAGCAAAACAGAAGCATGACCTACTCCCAAACGGGGCGTTTCTAACAGCAGCCTGTTCATTTTATGTGCTTATACAGGACGTGTTCGTTCCCTACAGTCATTAACCTGTTATGCAAGGGAAGAGGAGACTCCTTTGGCCTGTTTTATTTAAAAGGGACTATGGAAAGCATTAGCTTCTTGCTTCAAAGGGACTTTGAGCTATGAGGATCACAAATATAGTCTCAAGAGTCACCTAGCTGGTAGTACCAAAAGCAGCTCTCTGGCCTGGCTTGCTCTGCACCTCCTTGCACTGCTTGTTTCTCACAGGAACACAAGAAACATTTCTGTCTTCCTTGCTGTAACATAAAGCTACCAGCTCGTGGAGGTGAACTCCGAGGGGAAATTGCACTGGACAAAGAATCAAGCGTCTTGGGGTTTGTTCGGGGTGTCTGAATGGGTGTTATTTTCCCTTTTATGAATAATAAAATGATAAAAGTAGCAAAGAAAAGATGTAGTGGAAACTGTAACGAAAGAAGAGGTTTGCAGCCATCACCTCTTTGCACGTTCCAAGTCATCGTTGGCCTGCTCCAGCTCCCTCACGTACTTATGCAGCTGATCTTTAATGGCCCGTGTCTGGCTCAGGTCATCCTCTAACAACGACACCTGCTTGTAACTCTGTGCATACTGGTGCTCCAGTTTCTCCTGAAATAAAAAGAAGCAGCAAGATAAATATCAGTCACATACACTCTCCAAGTCATCAGCAGGAAAATGGGACAAAGAAAGCAACAGGCTCACTGCAGCCTGCTGCTGTGGGGTTGCTGGTAACACAGAGAGAGAGCTGGAAGGACAGGCTCTGAACATCAGAAGCGGGCACGGTACCAACCCACAAGCACTGCATTGTGCACAGCCACCTCGCCAGGCCACAGCTGCCTGCTCGGAGCTGCATCCCTACATCTGCTCCTGACAGCCTGCACTGACAGCTGCTGTGGAGCCTCAAATACCCAGGAAGACAGGGAGAAATCTCACTGCACAGCCTCCCCCTCGGCACCTCTCCCTCGACAACAGCCACACCGTCACCACAACCGGTCTGACATCTCCATTAGCAAAAACGAGAGTCACTGAAACCTGTTAGGAAACCTCCAGGTCCACAAGCTGATTTTCAAAAGAGTGGAAGAATTCATTCCCAAACATGCTTTTCCCAGCTCCAAGGGTACACACAGGGGCTTGGGGAAAAACTAACGACCTTATAAAACGTGTATGGATGTTATAGATACAGCTGGAACTGGATATGCAAACAAGGAATGCCACGAACTTTATTTCCATGGGGTAAGTTTTCAACCTTTGCCTTCACTAAAACAACACAAGACTACAAAAAAATCATGCTTTTCCAAGAGTCTAAAAGAGGCAGGAACTTGTTAAAAAGAGACATTAATGAAAAGTTACCTTCTGCACGTGCAGATCCTTATGCAATTCCTGTCTCCACAGACAAAGCTGTTAAGAAAGACTTGGGAGATTCTCTCTGACAGATGTGCACAAATCACCCATCTTCAGCTTTCTTTCAAGTCTCATCAAACCAAGGAGACCTCCTGGGCAAAACACCCCGAGCATGCAAAGAAAGATGACAACGCCGTGGTCCAGGAAAACACGCCTGCGTTGTGCACCCTATTGCTGTGCTGATGTTGCCCATGTGACCAATAAAGCTACTGCTTGGCAAAGCCCAGAGAATTCAAACAAACCAGAGCAGGCTCCAGGACAAGGGTTCCATGATGTGATCAAGAAAAACTCCACCAGGAATTTCCCTGGTAAGTTGTTGGCCTTATTTGGTGTACGTGCCATACTAAAGTCTGGCTCTTAAACAGACAACTCCTTTAGTTCATTTGGGTATTCAGCAACCACAAACAGTCCAGACAATCTAAAATAAAACCCACGACAGACCTGGGAGAAGCAGCAATGCTACTACAGAAAAGACCTACCTTTAATGTTTCCACTTCATACTTCAGTCTTTGGTTATCTGCTTGCAAATCTCTATTCCTCTGCTCAGCTTGCACTAGCTGTGCCTCCAACTCAGCTTCTAGTTCTCTGCTTCCCTCCTGAAATTCAGCCAGCTCTTCACGAGCTTCCTGGAAGCTGCAAGGAGAGGTTTTCATCAGTTGAAAATCCAGCATCTCCCAGGTTAAAACAAAATCCACAGCTCTTAAAATAATAAGCTTGAAAAACATGAGTTTTAAAGCTCTTAAGTGTCATCCATAGACCTCTAAGGGGAAAAAAAGGAAATGGGGAAAAAGAGAAATTACATTAAGCTTAGCTAGAAAAGGAAATGAAATCTCTTACATCAAACAAACAGCTACATTAAATGCATGTGTGAACACAAACTTCTATCAAAGCTACTTACAGGATACACGGGAGTCTGACAACCCCTTTGTACTCCACAAGATTTCACTGTTAGGAGACTTGATATCGAGTCAATGAATTAAACAAACATTTAACCTGATTTTGGTCAAAAACTGCAAGAGAGAACAACAGTTTCTGGATCTCTGCACTACATGAAAAGTTAAGTCTCTTGAAGAGCGTGAAGGTTGGAATCTTGGGGTTGCTGAGCATGGAGGCAGGAAGCCAGCACATACCACCTTATGCCACTGAAGTTATTGAATACTAGAAGTAGCCACTCCACATACTTATTAAATTTGCATCTTTACCACATGTAATAACTCAGCTCTTAGCAAGCAGCCAAGAAAATTAACAAGGTTTTAGGAAACAACACATCCAGTGGTGTCCAAGACAGAATTTTCTGATACCCAAAACCAGCTCAGGGTTTTCCACATGCCCAACACCTCCCCCCACTCCCCCAAAAAAAAGGAAATAAAAAATAAATAAATACCCAAACGAAACAAAACAGCAACTTGCACTTGGCCTTTTTTGGCTGAGAGAAGATGAACTGGCTTCATCTTAATTGCACAAGTAACCCCGAATTTGAAGAAAGATTTCCAAAGAAAATAAAGTGAGAGCCTCCAATGTCCCCTGCTCTAAAAAGATCCCCAACAAACCCCATCCCCACATGGAGCACAGCACTACTCATTTTTGGTAACCACAAAGACCCGTGTGCACTAAAAGATGCAAATGGCTGTCACAGCCTCAACTGTGAGGTACAATATGCTTCAGTGAATTGCAGCAGACACCAAATCAGCCACTTTTCATACCAGTAATTCAAACACAAGAAGCTTGAGGGAATAGTAACGATACAAGGCAAGCCCAAAGGTGCCTTCTTAAGATAAAACATCAAGATGCTACTTAAGGCAGCACTTTAATTACACACAGAGGCACATGATCGCAGAAGGGCTCCGCTCTTGCTCAGACATGCTCGAAACATAGCCTGGAGTTCAAGGCATGGAAACGCTGTGCAAGAAACACTCAGCTCCCACACAGCTGGAAATCTCAGAGCTCAATAGAAAGCTGGAAATGCAAGAGATACTTTCTAAGATATCTAATACACACCTTGGTATAGATTAAGCAACATTCTGATCATCATAAACCAATTCCAGTCAACTAATCTACACCGGTACCTTTGTTTGTACTTCAAGGACAGCTCTTTCCAATAGGCAGTTTCCTCCTTTGGACTCGAAAAAGTTGGGATTTCTTCACAGTCCATGATCAACGTGACCTGCAGGATACAAACAGCAGAACACACTCAGGATAAACAGACAGGCAGATCGCCTCCAGAGCTGCTGCTAAGTCCTTGGGCTTCACCACCACAGCCTTTCCAGCAGCAGCAGGCAGACTTGGCACCCCCTTAGATCCCTAAGAAGCACCTTGCTGCTTGCTACAACAAGCCACAGCAGTTTCTCTGCCTTTTGGAAACGCTCACGCAGCAGCCTGAACCGAGACCAGAACGTTTGGCCGTGTTTTGTACCCGCCCCCGAGAGAAGAGAGAATGCCACAGCCCCACCGAGGACACGGGTTGGTGTGGATGGTCCTATCTACAGCTATCAGTTCCTGCTTTCAGTTGTAAAATGTTCTTAAAGAGGTTCTGTCCCCTGCCACCAGCACAGCGACGCAGACTGCAGCATCTGGGAGAGCTGCGAAGGCACGTACTGAACGAGCACTCTGAGGGCAGCCACTGACACACTGTGCTGTGGGGATTGAAGCTCTAGTTACTCTTCCTCTGTTGAGCTGTAGCCAATTCCTGCTTTCCTGTAAAACACACAGGTAACAGAAGTCATCTGCATAGTTTTGCTCCCTCCATCCTCTCCAACCAACACAAGAAAGGTCAGCCTCTCATAAAGTCCCATGGTCACGCCACACAACAGCACCTGCAGCCTGGAGGTGTTCAGAGGACCAGCTTCCCATGCCCAGGCAGGGTGACCACGGTCTCTGGAGGAGGACCTTCCTTCTACAGCTGCCTGGGCTGAGAGAGTTGGGGTTGTTCAGCCTGGAGAAGAGAAGGCTCTGGGGAGCCCTTCTTGTGGCCTTTCAGTGCTTAAAGGGGTCTGTCAGAAAGATGGGGACAGACTTTTGAGCAGGGTCTGTTGTGACAGGACAAGGGGTGGTGGGTTTAAATTGAAAGAGGGAGATTTAGACTGGAGAGAAGGAAGAAATGTTTAACACTGAGTGTGTTGAGCCCCTGGCCCAGGTTGCCCAGAGAGGTGGTCGATGCCCTGTCCATGGAACCATTCCAGGTGAGGTTGGCCAGGGCTCTGAGCAACCTGCTCTAGTTGCAGATGTCCCCGCTCCCTGCAGGGGGTTGGACTGGATGAGCTTGAAAGGTCCCCACCACCCCAAACCGTTCTATGGTTCTGTAAGTGGTGGTCATGGTCCTGCCACAAACAGCAGGACGAGGGGAAGTTCAGGTAGGCACAGTTCCTGACCATAGCTGGGAGATGCAGCACACCATGTACCATTTATGAACTCTCCTCCACTCTTTTAAGGGCAGGTATCTTCTTTTCCTCCCCAAAAGCCAAGACTCAAATTTGGTTATCAACACCCAGAAAAGAATAAGCTGTAACCACCCTCTCCCCTGTTTAAAGCAGAGACTGGTTAACAAGACTCACACCAAGCTCATCAATCAGTACTAGCTGACCTGGAAATACTGACTTTCATACTCTAACAGGAATCGATAGCCAACACTGTCCCTCCAGGCCTGGAATTGTCACACTGATGTGTCCTGCATCTCAGTGACCCATATTTGAGAAGTGGGACAAAACAATCCCATGCTTTCATCAGAGGGCAGACAGGCTCATTTCAGAGACTGGCACTTATCTCACAAATAAAGCAGAGGCAGAACTGGCACACTTGCTCTTCAGCCGAGACCACAGCTGCCACAATCCAAGGGCATGAGATCAGATTTATCCAGAGGGTGACGAGCACCTCGAAACCGCCCCAACTCTCACACAGTGTTTATTTAACTTCACATCTTTAGTGCAGAAGAAAGCTTGTCATGAATCGGGTCTCCGTGCTGCATGAGAGAACTGATGGGGTTTCCTTTTCTGCATTGCCTTCTACTGAGAAAAGAAAACCTCCACGTGGAGCCATCTGAATTCCCCCAGCACAAGCATTTTCACTCCTGCTGTCCCTCTTCAGACATAAATTTCTTCGGGTGCACTTGCTTCAGTTGTTGCACTTGTTACCAAGGCTGTTCAATCACAACACGGGGACAAACCCTAAGTTCTGGGCAAGGCTGGTTACAGTGGAGACCGACCCCGTGAACCACCTCCCAAACCACGGTGGTTTCACAGCCAGGTACCTTACAGTGAGCAGACATCTTCTGTGGCTTGGTCACGTGTCTGGTGGTTCCTGAACCCAGATTCTGATTGCCAGGAAGAGGTGAACAGCTTGGATACCGCTGTGTGCTGTTGTAACACCAGTCCTGTGCTGACCTCGCTGAAACTGCCTCAGTAAAGCCTGCTGACCTTCCTCTGAGGTACCTGGCTCTGAACTGGTGCTCTTGGAGAGGCTGAGATCAGCAAGAAGCACATTTTGCCCAAACTAAGCGAAGCACAGCACGGAACAGGGTCAGCTCCCACAGCTCCCCAGGAGCTGCTCTCCAAAGATAACCATCCAGGAAGCCACCCATCAGCAAACTTCAGGATGCACTCAGAGAAACAAGCATCTTGCATCATTTCCTAGAAGCAGCCCAGATAAGATCTGCTTGGACCCAGGACTCCTTCCTGGCTGCTCACAGGGGCACACCCATGGAAACAAACATCCAAGGAACCCCCACAAACAGCAGAGAAGCAGGAAGAGCTGCCTGTGACCTACAAGGACCTACAGAGTCACCAACTGCTGATGCAAGAGATTTTTGGGGAGTATTTTCCCCTCACACCCTTGTCGAAAGAACCTTCCCTTTTAGACCCCATGGGGAGGAGATCCATCCCCGTGGTACTTCAGGCCCCTCGGCAGCAACTCTGCCTTCCCAAACCCACCCCCCAGGAACAGGTTGACCTTCTCCAAGCCTACCCAAGTGGGTGACAGCTCAGGATTACCCACATCCCATGCCCACCGTCACGCCTAACACCGTCAGCGTGGATTTGTGACCTGCTAACTGCATAAACACCTACACCAGATGTTAATGTAATCCTAAGCTCCAGCGTCCCTACCCCAGGTTCTGCGCACAGTTACCTCGCCTGCCTTCCCTCACAGGCACAAGGGACCAGACAGGAGATAGGAACACACGTACGCGCTCTGCAAACGAGGTGGTCGGGGGCCAAGGTGCCACTCTGAGAGCCGGGTGATGCAGATGGGCTCCCAAACCTGCCGCCAGTAAATCACTCCGCTTCAGCAAACCTCGGCCTGTGCCCTCTCTTCACGGCACAGAGACACGGGCCCATCTGCTCCTGGAGGAAAGCGACTCCTCGGCGTAATCAGAACACAACCGGGCAATCTGAAACATCCCGCGCGTGGGAGAGGGGATGCCCACGGAATACCAAGAGTTCAACAGCAACTGCTGTGCTGCAGCCCCTTGCCAGTCGTCCTTGCTCTGGGCATTATGCGAGGAGCCAAGAACCAGAGCGGCGAGCCCTTCCCGTTCACAGGCTTCTCTGCGGACGTGGCACTTGCAGAATCAAGCCTTTGACAAACAACACTGAGGCTTTCAGGATACAGACCAGACAATGCAGCAGCGTCTTCCAGGGAAAATGGGAGCAGGCTTCTGGTGCTGCCCACTCGAATTCATGACAACACAGCTCAGCATTGACACCGTGCCCTGGGAAAAGGCAGCTCCGCGGGCACGTCTCCAGGATCTGGAGCAGCTCTGAAACAAGAGCTATGTTCAAAATGCAGCGACTCCTTTCAAGCCCCTGCTCACACAGCCTGCAGGACAGAGTCACTCTGCACTGTTCAAACGGAACAGCTTTTACACGCTGCCATCAGCCTAAATAAATGCAGCTCGTAGGTCCACCTCTCTAAATTCAGAGGGTTTTGTACAGGGCAATTCTGGTTTCTCACCTCCAAAAGCATCCTTGCAAGCGAGATACTCAGTGTCCTCTGAAGCCAAAGGCTGAATCCAACACGTAGCAGAAGTAACTGAGCTCACATGCAGATGGTATTTTTCAAGTAGCTTAAGGAATCTTGAGTTCTAAGCCAAACCAAAATCTTTAAGGAGCCACCTTTCAGCTAAGTCACAAAAACACAAACCCAGCCTGAAGCGTAACACAGGACATTAAAAAAAGATTCCCGGGCTTCTCCATGTGACCAGAGGCTGCTGCTCAAGTTTGGATCAAATATCAGACCAAAACACTACGGCTGAAATATAACACGATGTTTCAAGTTCCACCCACCCCTTCCCACAGCCAGGAATCCCCTCCTCCCCACTCTCAAAGCCAACTCCATGCACTGACGCATCACAGCAAGGATGAGCTATCAAAATCATCCAAAATGATTTTGAGTGCTGCTGCAATTCACCCAGGATGTACCTGCAGCATCTCAAGTGGTCAGATAAGGCATTCTTCCTGATTTTAACCACCTCACATTCTCTCATTTATATAGGAAATATTTCTAAGCTAGGTTTAAAGTGAACAACTATTATTTAATGCCCACGAACAGGTCATTTTTCTGCATGTAGCCCACCAGCTTTCTTCCTCACAGTTCTCTTCGACCAAGATTTTCAAACACCAGACAGGAAGAATTAAGTAGAGACAAAGCAAAGGCACTCAAACATGACAACCTACAGTGCTGAGACCACCCCACCTATGTTTTGCTGGCCAACCACCAAAGGCAATGCCAGCGTCCACTGACCTTTGAAATGAAACCAGCAACCACCCAAAACCAGGACTTGATAAAGAAATTCTGCCAACCTCACATCTGGCCTTCAGTTCTCGAGAGAACAACCCATCCTAGGTGTCAGAGTCCCCAGAGCCACCAAGTGCCATCTAATTGCCACGGTCCTCCCCTTCTCGCAGGGAATGACTCTGCCATTGAGAGCTGGCACTGTCCAGAGCTGCCACAGAGAGCAGGAAGGACTGACAGCAACCAGATCTTCTTCCTCGACCCATTTTATGATGATTCACAGTCACAAAAGCAAAAGAAATCTTTGTTTCCATCACTCTTCACCTTACTGAACCACAAGAACCAACAGGTAACTCCTCAACTCCCTAAAGCTCTAGATTGGTTTTATCCCCAAACCCAGTCAGGATTCAAAGCAACGGAACCTGAGCGCTCCAGCCACAAACCCAACCAAATCTGCATCGTCCTTCACTTATTAGAATATGGAAAACAAACAAACGCAAGCCACGGATTAGATTTCACCAATCAATTTGTGCTTGTTTTTCTCATCTTGAAACAGGAGCTGGAGGCTTTTCCAGAGGCTTTTGGAAGGCTGCCTGCATCCAGCGCTGCTTCGGAAAACCAACCTCTGTCTTTTCCTGCAAGACTATTTTTGGACTTAATGTTCTCGGGTGAACCAAACAAATGCCTCCTTGCCTCTTACACCAGCAGCATCTGAGCTTTCAGGGAAAAAGGAAAGTCACCGAGCACAGTGTCAGCAGAACCCTCCTTCCTCTGCTGTAATAACAAATCCCCCGTTCCCAAGCTAAACGGCACAGGGGGCAGAAGATAAACCCTACCTGCAGGGGCTCTGCCTGGTCCAGACTAAAAGCTTTTAAGATAACTAAAGACCATACATTAAAGCTTTGTTATCTCAACCGCCGCTTGCGGACTCGGCCCTAGGAACCAAATAACCCAGGTATGCTTTACACCACATGGCCAAGATTCACACACCCTGTGAATGTACGATATCCAGTGAGGAAAACCCTGCCCAGGTGAGTTAGCCAGCACTGGGACACAAGCCTTGGAAACAGAAGGTAGGTACTGATGTAAGAAGCCTTTTGTTTTCCAGAAATCAGGCTACAACTACCACAAGTATCAGAATTTAGAATTTAAAAAATAAATGTATCCCATTCACAAAGATGGGAAGTGTAAGACATCTGACCTCTATTTGTTCCCAAGTAACACCACTGAAGCATCTCAAAAAGGAAACTCAAGAGGTTGGCCCTCCTGACACAGGTTCAGCATCTGCAGAGATGGAGGAAAGGCCTCTGGAGATGTGCATGTCTCAGAACAATCTGGGTCTGACCATGAGAATAATTCGCTCCCAGCTCCATGCTGAGGAACCCCAGAGGGATGAATCCACGCAGAGCAGAAAGCTGTGGAGTAAACAGCAAACTAAGAACGAAAATAAGGCCGTGAAAATGATGTGCTCCTCCCTGCCTCAGTCTCTGCTCTCTGGAAAACACCTCTTAGGAAGTTGGTGAGATACAATGAGCACCAGGAGCACTGATCCTGACACTACAACAAAGGCTGGCACAACCTGCCACCTGCCTGCACACCCCACCAACACCTCTGGGGATCATACACACAACTGGAACCACCCCGAGCCCATAGCTGCCTGGTTTCTCCTTTGACTTTGAAAAATTACAGAGCACCTTACCCAGAAGCAATGAATTTATCTGACAGCTTATGACACGCACAGCAAAGAGCTTGCAACAAATGACAGCACACAGATCCCTTGGGCCTCCCTATTACCTCAGCAATTAATACCAGCCCAATGATGACACGCCCTGGAGAGGCAGTGGCCAGAGCTCTAAGATGCTTCTGGACACTGCAGAATGACAAGTGACCAAGAAACTCAAGAGTGAAAAGCACTTAGCAGAGGTTTCTTCCAAAAGCAATGAATTCTGTCACTTTTACATCTCTGAAGTTCCACCAGTGCCAGGGAGGGGAAAATGGTTTTGCAAAACACCAGCCAAAAGCTCGCCACAGGTCAACCATCAACAGTGAAGGCCTCAGGTCTCTTCAGTAAGCACTTAACAAGATAAGAGTTAAAAATAAATCCCCAAACTCCATGCTGATCAGGAGAAGGAAGCAGCACAATCTGCTCCTGAGCTGTGTCGACAGAAGAGCCCTCGAGCAACGCAGCCATGCCAAGAAAAATCAGCTTTGATGGCTGTGTCTCCTTTTGCCCACAGGTGAGTTCAGTACAGTAGTGAAAAGACAGTTTGCCTGAACACACCTCACCGTTTATCTCGATGACGTTTCTGGTGCCACAAACATCAAGGAGGACTGTGAAAAGACCATTTCCTTTCCGTAGCCTGGCTTTCCCTGCTTCTCAAAAATAACTGTAATAGACTGAGGAAATAAATAGTACTTTGCTGCTGTAATTTTTGGCAGTCTACACCCAGACATGTCTCTAGAGACAAGACTCCTTGTGGCACCAAGGTCACAGACATCATCAGTCTTGCGTTTTCTCTCCACTTTCTTCTTTTCCTTTCTCTTCTTTTTCCTCCTTCACCAAATGAGGAATTCTCTCGCATGTCTGCAAACTCTAAGGAGTCAGGAAAAAACCAAAAAAAGAAGAGGATTTTACCCCGAAAAAAGAGGAAAGGAAATCAAATCACTCTGCCTCTGAACATGCACTTTCACTACTGTAACTGCCAATGACACGCGGGATCAAATCTCCACGTGTGTGACCCAAAAAGAGGACTCCTGGGCTCTGCCTGCACATTTACACCACAAACACACAGCCCCACCAGGTCTGTGTCCGAAAGCAGGACTGAAGATCTCTTCAGGGCTGACCTAATACTATAAATCCAAAAAATGTACAACCTACCCTCACCTGTCAGAGCCCCTACAACCACAGTCACCTGGTGCTATCAGCCTGTGGAGTCCCATTGCTGACACATCACATTTAAATATAAATACATAAATAAAAAAGCCCCCAAGTTCATTTTCTGCCCTGGGACAGCTCCTTCCTCTTAGAGCAACTAATGCCTCGAACAAAACACTGACCTTGACAAAGCAACTTACCCTCTGTGGTGTGCTGGAATTGTTTCAGGGGCAGAAAAAAAATTAAAAAACAAAAATAAAAAGAAAAAAAAGATAATTGCTTAAGTATCCAAGGAACTCTTCTACTGCAGTTTCACATATCTAACCACCTCTCAGAGCAATACAACATCAAAAGGGTCCAAAAAGCACCCTTCACTTCTCTGCACTCGTGACCAAGTCAAGATAGTTTCAGAGGGAACAGAAGCCCTGAGTCACCAAATACTCCCAGTGCAAACTGGTCGAGAGCACTGAGGCCAGGCTGGGGGTGGGTGAGGACAGTTCTCCTCATCCGTAGGAAGGGGAGAGTGACGTGTTAATGGGAAGTCACTTAACTGGACTCTGATGCCAGTACTTGTGTCAGATGCGTTCATCTTTACAGCATGTCTGCTGCAATTCGGGTCAACCGCATCCAACTGAGAGCACGAGGCAGGGATTGCTTAAGTTTGGTCACTCTGATATGAAATACAACAGGACTCAGTAAGCTGAGAGGGAATGGAAAAAAGCCTCGGAGAGAAACCTTCACAGAATGACTGAAAAAATAGTCGACAGAGAAGTACCCCGGGCAACCGATCTAACAAGTGTCTTCTGAGAACAGAATAAAACCCTACGTGCAGCCTCCCAGCAGCGTCTGGGGACAGATGATGAAAAATAAACACCTTCTGTGACAAAGCCACCTCCAAAGGAGGCCCGGTGACTGCCAAGGGAGCAGTGACAGCCAGGCGAGTCACCCAACTTACCCTGCCGCACGCTGCCGCGCACGGACACAGCCGGGGCTGTCTGCATTCGGAAACGGCTCCGAGGAAGCAGAAAGGTCCAAAGCCATTTGCCACTGTCAGGGTAACTAAATAAAATGCCTCTCTACTACTGTAGCCCACTGAGATTGATCCACTGGAGCCAGCCTGCATACATCTGCG
>WUAM01000287.1:12588313-12614213 GCA_024336885.1 Actenoides hombroni
GCTCCAGCTTTTGCGCAACACGCCCGCGTGAAACGCACAGCCAAACCCTCCGTGTTATATAGGCGTCCTGGTCCCCTCCTGGGCTGGTGCTCAGTGCTGGGGCTGGGGCACAGCCAGCCCTGCTTCTGGGGGCAGCGGTGGAGCGCATGGAGGGAGCCCTGCTCTGGTGCTTTGCAGCAGGTAAGGGGACCTCGGGGCATGGAGGAGCAGGGGCGTGGGGTTATGGTTGTCTCCTGTGTGGTGCTCTGAGAAAGCATCGAGTCCACGATTCCTCCTAAATCAGAGTGGTAGCCGGGATCTTGCCTGTCTTGCTTGCCGAGGGGATGGCTTGTGTGTCCCTGTGGCCATTCTGGTGGAGGTGGTGGCTCCTGTACAGGAAGAGGGCAGCCAAGGAGGGGATGGCAAAACCTCTAAAATTGGCTGTGAGGATTTCCATGGGCAGAGTCATGCAGGAGAAAAGGGGTGCAGGTGGGGTCGGGTCTGAAAATGCTACTAGGTCTGGAAGAACCTGCAGGTTTTATGAAGCTCAAGTTTCTGAACTAGTCTGAGAGAAGGGAGCTGAGATGAGCATCCCTTCTCTCCTCTCGCCTTCTCTCCCCTTTCCCCTCTCTCCTCTCCCATCTCCTTTCCTTCTTCTCCCCTCACTCCTCTCTCCTCTCCATTCTCCTCTCTCCGAATGGTCCCTGCTTTGGGAGATGCAGAGGAGCACTTCAGACCCAGTCCAGATGCATATCTGGGGATCACAGTGGCTGTGCACTCCCCCTCGCACCCCAGGCCAGGGCGGGGGCCAAATGATCTGGCTGGGCTCTGCCCTTCTCACTCTGACTAACAAGAGACGCTGGTCTCTGAGGTTTGCCACCTGGACCATGCTCCAGCATGACTATGGAGCATGGCCTGGAGATGGCAGTGGCTTGGCCACCAGTCTGGGACGTCCTCCAGCAGTGTGGAAGGAGCTTGGCGTGGGTGCTCACTGCCTGCCCTGGGCATGGCACTTTCCCTCTCCATCCCCCTGGGGTCCTGTGCTCCCATGTGCCCCAGTGACCTGGCCTCCCTCTGCTCCTTCTGTCTCCTCTGCATCCCCTGGGATGGGAACATGTCCCTTTCCTTGGCAGGTTTCACTGTGGGACGGATGTCCCCACCTGCCATGCACCTGGAGCTGGCAGCAGAGCACAGAGGCATTCATGACACAAGCTGAACCTGCTTGTACCAGGCACTGAGTAGGTGGACACAGCTCCATCCATGCCTTTTTCCATGTGGTTTTGCAGCCAGAGGTTATTACCTCTGGTGGCTCTGGAGCTGAGATCCTCCCATCAGCTCTCTCTTGCCCCAGGGGCCATACTGAGAGGCTTAATGCTCCTGAAAATGTCCCTCATGGCTAGTAGCTGTCCACTCTTAGGGGCAAGAGGGCAAAGACAAGAGAGCAGGGAGGAGGAGGAGACTTGAAGAGGTGGATCACACCAGTCATTGCAACCGAGACCCTTGTTAACCCACTGCACCTCCTCCTTGCAGCCGGGGAGCAGCTGTGGCTGACAGAGCAGGGATGTCTGACACCTCGTCCAGCAAGGAGGGTCCCCCAGCCGAGTGTCCCGTGTGCTACGAGAAGTTTCACCCTCTGGAGGCCACGCACCGCAAGCTGAGCTGCGGGCACACCTTCTGCCATGACTGCCTGGTGAAGTGCCTGCTCTCTGCCAAGCTCGACGGCCAGCTCCAGAACAGCATCATCTGCCCCGTCTGCCGCTACGTGACTTTCCTCAGCAAGAAGAAGGCTCTATGGCCACCCAAGGCAGGCCCCAGCCTTCGGACGCTGGAGATGCCTCTGTCACCTTCCTCCTTGTCCCATCTGACCAAAATGGAGGCCAGCAACACCTTGGTGGTGCCCAGTCATTTTGTGATGCCGGTTCAAAGCTTTGACCGGTGCTGCAGCATGGGAAACAGCCCTTTGGACTCGCAGGACGTCCCAGGAGAGCTGGCGCAGGAAGTTCACATCTTTGTCATCAGCAACCATGGGATGCCACTGGTGGACGTGGACTGTGGATCCCTGGGGAGGAGAAGCAGAGCAGAAACGCGGAGCTCGGTGTCATCCATCTCAGCCCTAGGGGTGAAATGCTGCCAGTCACCCATTGCCCTCGCTGTCCTCCTCATCTTGACGGTGGCCATGCTGGCAGCTGTGCTCCCTTGGCTACTGCTGGTGAAGAGGGACTTGTAAAAAGGGTGGGATCAGCTCAGGTACTAAAGGGATGCCACTGATGCTGGGATGGAGCTAGGGCTGGACCCTCTCTGAAAAGAACCCTGGAGAAAACCCTGAAGCAGCTTCAGGTGAAGGTCTTTCATCTGGCTAGGGAATGAATGGATTTTGAGACCTTTCTGCAGACTTCTGGGAGCTCAGTGTCACCACTGGTATTTTCTGACTCTTCTGGTTAAAATATGTCAGGTTAAAACATGCTAATGGGTTCCTCCAGTGTCTTCATAGGGAGGTTGGTCACTTCTCCCACACCCTGTGACAGCATGTGGAGGGGGTGAGGGGTCTGTGCTGGTCAGTCCCCTCCATCCCTGTTCCTGAGGGGCTGTGACCTTGGCACACAGGTCTCCACAGCTCAGGGACAGCCAGGGGCTCTGTGCATTGGATGATCAGGGCTGCCAGGCTGTGGGGCTTCTGGAGGTTCCCCAGCTCCCCAGGCTGTCAGAGTCATCAGAGTATGTGATGCAGCCACCTGGAGTAGAAACTCTTGGCTTTCCATGCCAAAGATGTGAAGATAAATCAGAGTCTCTAGCCACCAGGTAACAAGGACAGTGAAACCAGAGGATGGAGAGAGCATGATCTTGGCCCCTGTGAGCTCACCTTCCCCTGCACCAGCCAACGCTTCCCTCTCTGCAGACTGGTGGGGTGGGAAGGGATGCCAGCTCATCCTCCAGGCAGTCCCAGCCTTGCCCTCCCTCACCTCTCTCTCTCAGCTCCCCAGGATCATGGCCATCCTCCCAGGCCTCCCTCCTGCCCTGGGGCTCCAGGGACAAGCAGTGGAGTGTGGGGCAGGGAGATAAACCAAAGGTCTGGACTGTACAGGGGAGCAGATTTGGGGTCCCACCCTGCTCTCCTCACCAGAGCCCTGTGCCTTGGCAGGGTGATGTTTCCTTGTCCCTACATCAGCTCCTGAGAGTGAACACCCAGCAGATCATTTTCACCCCAAAGAGGTTAGGTGCTACTCAGCCCCACATGCCTCCTGACTCAGCCCTTTTTGGAACTGGTTCTATCCAGGGGAGTCTCAGACCCTCATCCCAGGGAGCCTGGTTTGGGAGGGGAGGGGATATCTGAGATGCACAGCTGAGATATGGAAACCTCTATGCCTGCTCTCATGGGAGGGGAGGTGGGGATGCTGGTCACACCCGTGCTGGAGCTGCCCACGGGAGGTGGGGCCCCTTCAGCTGTGCACCCTAGCACAGTGTCTGCACCATCATTGTCACCTTTGTCCTCTTGACCCAGTCCCTGGCCCCATGGGTGCTGCTCTTGGCCCTGTCATTCAGGAATGTGCCCTGAGGGACATAGCGCTTTCATGGGTGTCCCAAAGTGTCCAGGAGCAGGACTGATGTCCCTCACCATCAGATGCCGGAGGTGGAGGGCTGGCACGTAGTGGGAATGCTCCGTAAGAGAGGTTTCTGCAGCTTGACTGAGCATCAGATAGGACAAACACATGACAGAGAGGCAGCTTTGGAACCAGACAGAACATTGCAGGGGAAAAAAACAAGAACCACTTCTGCCTGGAAAGGGGTGAGAGGTCTGGGTCAGAGTAGCTGAGGACATCCCACCTCTTCCTCTGGGGTTACAGCTTGGGCACAGTGCCCTGCCTGGGCTGCCAACTGTCTAGCTTCTCCCTGAGATATTTTTACTGAACTCACCCAGTCCGTGCCTCAGTTTCCCTGCTCACACCCAGGGTGCAATGACACTGACCCCTGCATGAAGCACTGGGAGCTCACCTGGGGAAAAGTGCTTGAGACACTGCGCTGGAATGGAAATCCCATTTCATAAGAAATGATTACCTGGTAATGGTGCGTCCATGCCTCATTGTTTAATAATAAACCTTATTATTAGTCTGTCTGGGGAATCAATGTGGGCTGCCAGGGAACCAGCCCCTTAGCAGAGGGCTGCTGTGACCTGGGAGTGGGGCCTCCCTTCTTCTGCACCCTGGGGGTGCTCTGCAGGGGTAGGGCTGAAGGAACCCACTTTTGGCTGCTATTGCTGGAGCCCTGGAGACGTTTGGACAAGGCAATGGGGACAGAAAAGAGCTTCAGTGGCAGGACTGGAAGGAGATGGGATGTCTTGTGCTGTGCTGGGGTCACGTTCAGGACCAGGGGAGAGAGGACCATGGCTGGGGGCGTTATCAGCAGAGGCAGCCAGTGCCGTGGAACCAGAGGACTGAGGAAGGGGTCCAGGGGTCAGCACCCCTTTTGGAGGTAAAGAGGGGGTTTGCCACAGGGGGGCACTGCTTGGCCAGGAATCCTAGAATCCAATCATAGAATCATCAGCATGTTTTGGTTGGAAGAGACCTTTAAGATCATCGAGTCCAACCATTAATCCAGCACTGCCAGCTCACCACTAAACCATGTCCCTCAGCACCACATCTCCACGGCTTTGAAACCCCTCCAGGGATGGGGTCTCCACCACTGCCCTGAGCAGCCTGGGCCAGCTCTTGACAATGCTCGCAGGGAAGAAATTTTTCCTAATATCCAACCTAAAGCACTCGTGGTGCAACTTGAGTCTCACAGTCACCTCTGCTGCTCAGGTCAGTGACTACAGGGAGGCTTTCAGCACCTGAAGTGGGCCTACAAGAAAGCTGGTGAGGGATTTCTTACAAGTGTTTATAGTGACAGGATGAGGGGGGATGGCTTCAAATTAGAAGAGGGTAGATTTAGATTAGAAATTAGGAAGAAGTTCTTCACTCTGAGTGTGGTGAGACACTGGAACAGGTTGGAAGCTGTGGATGCTCCACATCCAGCTGTGGATATGTTCAAATCCAGGTTTGATGGGACTTTGAGCAATCTGGTCTAGTGGGAGGTGTTCCTGCCCATGGCAGGGGGGTTTGAACTAGATGATCTGTAAGGTCTCTTCCAGCCCAAACCATTCTATGATTCTATGACTCAAGCCCTCCACTCACTTGCAGCAGGCACCATGTCATGCCATAGATGCATGGCCCTGTCCGTGCTGGGGACATCATGAGGTGTCCCTAAAAGCAGCTTTCCCCACTCACTCTCTGGCAGGTCCTAGGTCTCCCTGGCAATAGGATCCACCGGGCTACGTGATCCCAAGCCAGTGCCCAGTCTTCTTGCTCTTGGGCATCACATGACAGGACACTTTGGTGTGTATTGCCAGGCACTGCCTGGCACAGAGAGGCAGGCTGGCCTGGGGACCTTTGCTGGGTGCCAGCTGTCTGGAGAAGGGGTCAGGATGTCTCTGCCAGTGCTTTGATTTCATAAACATGGCTGTCTGGAGCAATCTGATAGCACTTGCTACAGATTTTGGGAGCCTGTTAGGCAGGACTGGGGCATGGAAGCTGTCTGCCCATGCAGAGCCTTCTGAGGATGCTTCTCCTCTCATCAGGAGGAGGGGGTATAGATCCTTCCCATCAGCATGTCCTGAAGGTGCTGTCCTGCACTCCTGTAACCCCTACAGGAACACCAGTCAGCACCACGACCACAAGGGTTTAATGCTCTCCTTTTAGGAGAGGGCACCAAAACCACCCCAGGTTTGAGCCTTTTCTCCCAGGTACTCGGGGGTGACTATCCACTGGGTGGAACACCGGTTTGAGCTGGAAGAATATTTGGGTGATGAGTGCATGGGGATGAACAGATGGAAGGGCAGATGGAGTGTCGAGTGAGTATATTGGATGGAGCTGTGCGTGTGCGAGGATGAAAGGCTGTGGGATGAATGGGTAGGTGGGTGGACCTTCACAGCTCTCCATGTGGGACAGACAGTAGATAAAGTGGGCATAAAGATGATCCACAGAACTAGTCAAGGTGATCTAAGCCTCGCCATGACACTGTGGCCCTCATGAACCTTCTCTCTGGTTACTTGGCACCTTGAGCTGTGCATACAACAGGGTTGTGTTTCCAGTTCTACTCAATCACTATGGGGTGTCCACATGAACAAGAGAAGGCACCAGGAAGCCACTGCTGCAAAGGGACAGAGCCAGAACAGCTGAGAGGCTGCCAGGCATTCCTGGTGTAGCATTTAACATGTTCTTCTGCACAACATCCAACCATTAACTTTGCCACTCCTGAGTCACCACTACCTCCACCCATCATCCATCAGCCATCATGCTAACTGGTCTGCAGTACCTGCAGTGCCAGTTGATGTGGCCCCAAGTGTCCTCTGTCATCTTCTTCCCTTGCTTTGCTAAAGAGAGCTGGGGTGGGATATCTGCAGGCCACACCAATGCTCTTGCTATGCCTGTTGGTACCTCTTCTCCTCCCTGTGCAAGCTGATCTCAGATGGCCCGTCACCACTCCATCAGCTCCAGCTTGGGCAGAATTCCTGGCAGATCCCAGCAAGCAAGTGTTCCCTGGCTGGAGGGCACACACTGCCCTTCCCACACTGACATCTCCAGATCTCTGCATGATGACAGTAGGGCTATGAATCCTGAGTAATGGCTGCATAATGCATCATTAGCAGGAGAAGGTGGCATTTTTATGGCATGGAGATAGGAGAATAGGGAATTGTGCAGGGCCCAGGAGTGCTTAGTGGACAGATACATCAGCAGGCTCCATTAGGAATCAGCCTCTGAAAGCCTCAGCTCCATCAGCTGAGTTCTCACCATGAATAATTGAGAAGGAGGCTCTTCTGAGCTCCCTACCCTGCACCCAGCCTGGGCTCCTGAAGAGACACAGTCAGTTGGAATCTGGAGTGGAGCTGGCCTGGTTAGTTCAATGTGGCCAGTGTGGGACTAGAGGTGACACTGACCTAGCTGGCTGCCCCTGTGCCTGGGTCTCTCCATTTGGCTCCATCTCCAGCACATGGCAGACACCTTTCTATATTGCTCAGCTGTGCCAGCATATGGTGCATGGTCCTGGGCTGGGCTCTTCTTCTTGGACTCTGAAGAAGAGTGGGGTTTTCCAAACCTACGATGGGGCTAGAGGTTGTGCAGTGAAGGGGAAGCTTAGCTGATGTCCTCACTGTGAGGTCAATGCACACAGCAGGGGTGGCTCATGGGGATGAGATCCCCAGGCCTTCAGCTGAGGGATCATGGGACAGGACCTGGTCTGGAGCCAGTTCCTTTGTGAGGGGCTAATTTTTTCTCCCATGACAGCCGTTGGCAGCACAACGTAGCAGAGCCATGGTGCAGGGCAGTGTGTGGCCAACCCTGTGCTCCTCTGGACTGCCTGGAAGCAGCACCCTGGGTCACATCCTGCTCAGCTGGATGACACTTCCCTGCGTCAACATTACAGATTCTTTTTGTCAAAAACTCAGAAACCTATCATGAAAAAAACACAAATAACTGGAATCATAGAATCATTTTAGTTGGAAAAGAGCCTTGAGATCATTGAGTCCAACCACTAACCCAGCACTGCCAGGGCACCACTAAACCATGCCCCTCAGCACCACATCTCCATGGCTTTGAAACCCCTCCAGGGATGGGGACTCCACCACTGCCCTGGGCAGCCTGGGCCAGGCCTTGACAACACGTGTGGGGAAGAAATTGATCCTCAGGTCCAACTTAAATCTCCTTTGGTGCAACTTGAGGCCATTTTCTCTTGTCCTGTTTCTTGTTCCTTTGGAGAAAAGACTGAACCCACCTGACTCCAATCTCCTTTCAGGGAGTTGTGTAGAACCAGAAGGTCTCCCCTGAGCCTCCTTCTCTCCAGGCTGAGCAAGCTCAAGTCCCTCAGCCTCTCCTCACCAGACTTGTGCTCTAGACCCTTCCCCAGTTTCTTTGCCCTTTTCTGGCCACGCTCCAGCCCCTCAATGTCCTCCTTGGAGTGAGGTGCCCAAAACTGAGCCCAGGATTTGACATGAATTTGAGTATCATCAAAAGTCTACACTGTCTTTCCAACAACTGCTGGCAAAGGGTTGCAAATGAATTTTCTAAAAGAGATGAGGAGACCAGCTCCAGTGCAGGTCAGGCCACACTGGGGATGGGAATAGTAGGGAAAAGGGCCAGTAAGCAGGTCTTTTCAAAGCTGGGAGGGCAGCTCGGCTCTGCTGGGGGCTGGTGGCTGCTGAGGCTGCTGGGGCAGCCCGGGCAGAGCAGCACCACTGGCAGCAGATCTGAATGACTCATTAATGTGCCAACAGTCACTCACTGAGACCTCCCCCTCTCCATCAAACCCCCTCCTCCCCCCATAGAAGCAGAGCCTCAGGAGTGCTGAGCAAACAAGCCGTGAGAGGCGTCAGCCAGGGCGTCACCTGGGGCACGGAACAGGCAGACGGGGCACAGCAGCCTGCACACGAGGGCACCCACTCACTGATGGACCAGCTCCAGGGTGGAATGTCTGCACTGGGGAGGTGTAATCGTGAACAAAAAGGATTGGCAAAGGCTCTTTTTGGCTCTTTTTTGGCTCTTTTAGTGGCTTTTGGAAGCCAGGAGAGCGGCTCCTTGTGCTGGGAGTGGGTAGCCTGTGAGTGGCTGCTGAGGTGGCCCGTGTGGAGCAACAACCCCAGCAAGGACCCCCCCACCATCAAGCACTGCCCTGGGGAGTGCAGGGGTTGTTTTCTTGCATAGTGGTTGGTTGGTTGCGTGGAGGTTGGTTGGTTGTGCGGCGGTTGGCTGTTTACATGGCAGTTGGTTGTTTGCATGGTGGTTGTTTGCGTGGCAGTTGGTTATCTGTGTGGTGGTTGGTTTTTTGCATGGCAGTTGGTTGTTGGCACGGCTGTTGGCGCGAGGCCAGGGTGCCGAAGCTCTGCAGCAGTCGGGGTGGCATCACAATGGCTCCTCAGCTGCAGGGAGGGTGCTGAAATCTCCTTGTACGTCCACAGCTGAGGGTCAGGCTTCTACCAGAATAGTGGGTGCTCGCCTCAGGACTGAAACCACTGCACCTTCTGAGAAAGCCCCAGTGATGTCTGATGGATCCACCCAGACAGAGCTGGTAACAAAGGAGACCTCTATCCAGGCATCAGGCTGTAGGGATTGGCCAAACCCTATTGAAAAGGTCAGTTCCTGCTCAAGGTGTGCACAGGTTGACGACCTGTTATGTCAGGTGAAAGAGTTACGAGAAAGTGTCAAAAGGCTGCACGGTATCAGTAGAGCTGAGATGGAGATAAATATATGGTTTCACAAGCATACTCCTGTCAAGGATACCACCACAAATGAGGCACTGTGGACACTGGTGACCCACAAAAGCAGGGCTCCACTTCAGTGTCCACCTTCCACAACTGCAACCACAGACAGAAGATTTTAACAACCACAGACACCCATGAGCAAGGGGAGGTAACTGCAAAAGCAGCACACTGTAAACAGTGCAAAAAGAAACCAGTGTTTGCAGTGCGTGACTCTCCACTGAAGGGCACTGGGGCACCCATCTGCTGACCTGACAGAGTCATGAGAGATCTGCTGCCTCCTGGGAGATAAGATCAGAGACATTACTGAAAAGCAACAACGATTGATCAAAACCACAGCCTACTATCTACTGTTACTCTTTCATGTGGGCATGAACAACACATCAAACCAGAAGCTGAGTGGAATCAAGGGGGATACAGGTAAAAAAAAATTTGTGCACAGTTCTTTTTCCCCCAGTCTTACCAGTTGGGGGAAATGGGGTAACCAGAAACAGACATATAATGCACTTCAGCGCTCTGGCTACATGTCTGGTGCCATTGAGAGAGCTTTGGTTCTTATGACAATGGGGCATTCTTCAATGAGTTTAACCTTTTAGAGAGGGATGGAATACATCTGTCTGGAAAAGGTAAGAGAATCTCTAGTAACAGGCTGGCCAACTTAGTGAAACAAGCTTTAAACTGAAGGATTTGTGGGATGGGGTCTGAAATGGAAATGCTCATCACGTTGACCAGACTTGCCACAAATGCTCCTTAGCTACCTCCAAAGACAAGAACAAGAAGGCAAACCACCCTGGGACTGTGTATGACTATGGTATATCCTCCCACTCTCCTCTAGGGTAACCTGCCTGCTTGACCATCTCTCTGAAATGCCTGTACACTAATGCACACAGTATGAGGAGCAAACAGGAAGAACAAGAGAGCTGTGTGTGGTCGCAGGGCCATAACCTCATTGCAATTACTGAGACATTGTGGGGTAGCTCTTACAACTGGAATGATGTCATGGATGTCTACGTACTGCTCAGGAAAGACAGGCCAGCGAGGCGGGGTTGTGGAGTGACTCTTTATGTGAAAGAGCACCTGGAATGCACCAAGCTCTGCCTAGGAGAGGATGAGGAGCCTGTTGAGAGCCTATGGGTAAGAAATAAGGGACAGGCTAACATGTGTGACACTGTTGTGAGCATTTACTACAGGCTAGCTGATCAGGATAAGGAAGTTGATGAGACCTTCAACTGAAAAAGCAGCTTCACAATCACAGGCCCTGGTCCTCATGGGGAACTTCAACCACCCTGGTGTTTGCTGTGAAGGTACCATAGCTAGATACACTCAGTCCAGGAGATTCCTGCAGAGCATTTCTGTCACAACAGCCTAGCTTGCCATGAGTTAGAAATATAGCTAATTTAGTCTGCTTTGTGAGAAAGGTTGAGATATTTATGACAATGAGATTCTTATGGTGTCTCTGGAGTTGGAGACCTACTAAGCTGGCAGACAAACAACTAAAGGAGGGAGTCTTGTGAAGATAAGATGGCCCTGTTTCAGCTAAGCCAACAGGTGCAAAAAAAATCTTGAAGGCCAGTGTCTGAGTGGAGACCTTTGCCTAATTAACGGCAAAATTAATATTAAAGTTTATGTCCCTGATTATGGTAATGAGCCTAAAGGAGTACATGTTAAACATACATGACTATGTTACTCAGTTCTCCACCCAAACCATACTGAACGTCACTTAATCACCCTCGTAGCTCTCCATTGGACTCCCTCTAGTAGATCCCTGTCTCTCTTGAACTGGGGAGACCAAAATTGGATACAGTATTCCAGGTGTGGTCTCACCAGGGCAGAGGGGGAGGAGAACCTCCCTAGACCTGCTGGTTGGAAGGGTTTGGTCCCAAGCTTTTAATTCCCTGGGAACGGGGTGGGAAGTGGGTGGAGAGAAATCATGAAGCACTGCTGAGCATTGATAATGGCAGTCATGAATTAGCTTGGTGGTTGCTCAGGGGGAGCACTTGCCATGAGGCAGAGCCACCCAGCTGTCACTGGTGCTTTGGCAGATTGTTTCCTCCCAGTCAAGCTCTGGAGCAGCAGCCAGCCCTGGGATGCACAGGGATGCTGGTGCTGTGCAAGGCCTGTGTGTCACCAGGAGCTGCTCTTTAGTGAAGCCCCTGGGCAAGCACCTTTAGCTGCTGGTGACACCAGCATTTCCTCTCACCCCTCTTGCTGATGACTGCAGGGCTCACAATTACCTTCCAGATGAACAGCAGTTAGCTTCTGGCTGCTGCTTCTGGGCTTATCCATTTGGAGCCTATCCAGGGCTGAGGTAGGAATTAATGGGGCCTGGTTCATTAATGGAGGCTCGGCAAAGCAGCAAAGGGGCTGGGCTGTGGGATGGAAGGGGTGGCAAGACCTTGGGGCATGGCCCTTCCCTGCCCTTCCCTTCCATTCCCAGGTGGCTCCCAAGGCTGCAGGGATGTGTCTCTGCTTCTGCTGGCAGGCTGGAGGCAGGTGCTCTTGCCCTTGTGAAAAACAAGCAGGATCCTGCTTTTCCTCCTATAGGTACCATCACAAACAGTTCTGTGATGTGAACGGCATCTACTGGGTGTGTTGTCACAACAGGCAGCTTGGGGATGAGATTCTGCTCCTGCCCAAGAGAGGACAAGAGGTCTGGGCTCAGCCCAGCCACTCACTGTCTCTGGTTCCCAGTGATGGTGCGAAGGTAGATGGAGATTAGGAAAAATGCACACATTTGTCTTCCCTTTTGTCCTGAATTTGAGAAAAAGTCCATATGGACTCAGATGAAGCCTTGGGTCTGATCTGGAAGCTCTCCAATAGATCAGTCTTTGTCAGAGACCCTGGATGGGACACGGTGAGGTTGTGTCCCACCCCAGCACATTGCAGTTTATGGAGTTCCAGTTATTTGGAGAAAGACTGTGAGAGGACATGCATGAGGTCTCCATCCATATTGTAGGTAGGGGGGGACATCAGGCAGCTGAGTTACTAGGAGTGAGGAGAAATAGGACGTGGAACACCTTCTGGAACATCTTCCTGGTCTGATTGCTGCATAATAAAGCCAGTCTAGGATGTTCTGCACTGTACCCTGTGTCCTGAGCCTCTTCCAAGCTGTTCTTTGTGCTGAAGACTTCTTGCACCAATGGGACATTGGACTGGGTCTGCCACTCAGGACACTGGAGGACTTGTGGGGTTGGAAGAGAGCTCTCTGGTGTGGCTGGAGTGCTGAAGACATATCTGCATTTACGTGGCTTTCAAAAGTGTTAAGCTTAACATCTAGCCTAACACAGTTCAGAAGAGATCCTTGAAGGTCTCTGGTCTAACTTATTCTAAAAGCAGGATCAATCTCACAGTTAGATGAGTTTACTCAGGACTTTGTCCAGCCAAGTTTGGAAATGCTCTAAAGATGGAGATTCCCCCTGCTTTCTACAATTCTGGCCTGACCTGTGACCACTCTCATTGTAAGTTTTTAAACTTAAATCCCATTAGAATTTCCCTCAGTGTATCACATGACCCTCGTATCATCCTTTTGCTGAACAGCTCCAGAGTTTGCCTCCATCTTTTCTCTAATCCATTATTAAATCCAGCTGCATCCTGAGACTGGGGTATTTTCAGTTGCCTCCCACTTCCCATAGCACTGGGAGAACAAGAAGAGGTGCAAAACTTCTGAACTGCCCTTAGGGGCTCTTGGTTGTTTCTATGGGTCTGCAGCATAGACCCGGCAGTGGTTCAGTTTCAGCCCAGCCAAAATACTGGGTCCTTCATGACCAAGCTCCCCAGCAAAGCCAGACCTTGTTTTGTCTCTACACACATAGAAAACGTATTGAGAGACCAGCCTCCATCCACTGGTGCCACTGCTTCTGACCACAGCAGAGGGACCAAACCAGGATGCTCCTGTGGCAGTGGACACCAGAATGTGTCTCTCCAGGATTCCCTGCATGGGATTGCATTTCACTCTGGACTCATTCCTCAGGCTGCTGTGGGATGGGGGTCATGTACCCATGGATCAAATGGGCATTGCTTCACTGGAAGAGCAGGAGAATGGGGCAGGCATTGTGACCCTTTGACTGCTCTGCTTTGGCAGGTGCCACACGCCCAGAGTGTGACTGATACCAGCAACTGAACCGCACTGGGTGGAGACAGGAAAATGAACCAGCAAGTAGCAAGGCAGTGCCTGGTCCTGGAAAGTGCAAGAAAATGATCTGAGAGTGAAGTCAGTGCTGGCCCAGTGTGCAGATGGTGGAGAAGCTGCTTATCCTGCTGCATCACACCCTGAATGCATCCATGGCTGGGCAGCTGCAGTGGTAAAGTCTGGTGAGAGTTAAACCCAAGTTAAAGGGATTAAAGAGTTAAAGCCCACTCCTTCCATCTCACCAGCTATGCTGGAACCTGCTGGAAACAGGGCTGCAGTGGCTATGAAAGGGACTGCCTACAGGACCCATCCCTCTGGACCAGGGAGGGTGGATATAGCTGTGTAGGGAGAGATGAGAATTGCTGCAGAAGGGTTTGTGCAGTCTGGGAGAACCAGTTGCTCCAGGATGTACAAACCCTGCTTGGTATTCCCCCCAGCACCTGGATACAGGGTGCTGTGCAGGTCCAAATGTGCAAAAGGATTTTGTGGTCCCTGGCCTCGTTCCACTGTCAGGTCAAAAAGTTCTAGTCCCTTTTCAAGCCCTGGCTCTTGCCTCCGAGCAAAGCTGTCTCTGCCCATGAGTGAAGTGCAAAGGTGACCCTCCAAGCAGTGCAATCAGTTCAGAATTTCCCCAGACCCTCTACTTGATGAAATTTCTGGCTGCAGGCTGGCTCCTTTCTTGACCAGCCATGGGTGGATGCCAGGCTTCACCCCAGCAGACTTCCCTTGAGAAGGTCAGCTGCTGCCTGGGAGCAGAGGGCAGTCACTTGCAAAGATAGTGCCATTGCTTCCCTTGGGGTTATGGCCCCTGACGTGTGCTGTTTCCTAAAAGTCCCTGCTTCTAGAGTGTCCTGGTTTGTGATGGAACAGAACTAATTCTGTTCAGTGATTTTACTCATCTCAGTCTTTTCTAAGTAACTTCACTGTCTGTCTGAAGTTAACAGCAGATGTTCACAGTCTCTGCCTTTAGCAGTGGTAATAATGCTCTATGTTGATAGTTACTACCAAGGACTTATGTGCAAACCAAGGTCACTGCTCAATCTTGTACACCACGTTAGGGTGCAGTAAGAGGTGGCACCTGTGGGGAGGAGTGGCCAGTACAGGTGACTCCAAACTAACCAGTGAGGGGTTCCATCTGGTGTACAGCATGTTCAGTATAAAGCTGAGGGATCATGAGGGTCAAGCCTCTTCTTCAATGGCTGGCATCCAGAGAGGACTATGTGCATTCTGCCTTTGATCCCAATCCATGTGTTCCTGACTCCAATTCCAGAATCCAGCTCCTGAATCCAGTTCCCATCTGCCACTGAGTCCAGTCTGGGACTTCCCCAGTGCCTGCTCCACAGCATCAGTGGTGACAGTGATGTAATTGCCATCAGGGGGTTTGGATTCAATATTGGGTTTGTATCTATTTGTATATATTTCATGTTATTTCTATATATATTCCATTTTATTATTATTTTCATTAAAGCTGTTTTAGTTTTCTAATGTCTTCTTTTTCTCTTCTAAGTCTCCCTTATTCCCTTTCTCTTCCCCTTTGGGGAGGGAGAGAGGTTAACAGAGATCGTCTGTTATAGGTCCAGTGGACAGCCCTGACCCTAAACTGTGACACAGAGGTATCAGAATTTGCAAAAATCTTGGAGATCCTCTTAACATGATTTTATCTTTGAAGGAAAAGGAATTAATTGATGGCCCACTGTCACACTGCCTTCAAATGCAAGAAGAGCCAACCGCACTGCTTACAAATGCAGAAAAGCCAACAGTGCCCCTGTTTTTTAAAGATTTTTTTTAATTTTTTTTTTAAAGATTACTTGTGCAGGGGGAGGTCTGTCTGTATTGCCAGAGAAGGGTTAATGGTGATGATGTTTGCCACTTACGTTTTGACTCTGTGATTTATCCCACACATGCTACCACATTTCCCTCATTTCCCGTTTTTCCATTCTCCATTGTGTAAGAGCTATTCTTCAATAGAGTTGCTGCAACCAGGGCTTCCTGCTTTACCCCACCACCTACTGTCAGTAGCCAAACAGCTTTGAAAAGGCAGGTAGAGCAACTTTAATAAGAAAAACATCCCAGAAAGGTGACATCAAAATGGTTCCCCCCAAACAGAACAGAATGCTGCAGAACACCCTGGCATGGGCTCTGCTCTGCTTTGCATCCCCAAAAGGCAGTCTCATACTGTGCTTGATGACAACCCTTAGGATGATGACACTCTGATGATGTTCTGGGGAACTGGGAAGTGGTTCATGTTCTACTGAGGACAGGATTAGGCACCAGATATACCTGGGTTTCAAATGTAAGGTATTTCAGTGCTTGGAGACTGTGGGTCCTACACAGCATAAATGTTGAGCTGAGCAGGTAGCCTTCCTTCCCAGGCAGGAAAGGGAGGATGGTCAGGTGGCTACAGGGGACACCAGTTGCCTCCTCATGTCAGGGATTGAGATGCTAGCCCTGCCACCATACTCATGCCCTAGGAACTAGAGACAGAGAAGAGCTACTAGTTTCCTCTCCAGCTGTACAACTTGCCCACAAACCCCACTGCCATTGTTATGGGCACAAAGTGCTAAAATTAAAGGCAGCAAGGACACCAAAGACCTGATATCACCCATAAAGTGTTACATGGTACGTGCTGTCATCTAGGCAGCAGTGACGGTGGGTATTGCCAGCTCAATCCTCCCTCTGGAGACCCCAGTGTTTCATTCTGTGAGTGCTCTCCCCAAGGTCTCTACTTGGCATGAAATGGCTGATGGAGCTGGGCTGAATGCCAGCAACATGTTCCTATCGGGCCCAAACTACACCTCCATCACCACAGGAAAGTTTGTGGAGGTCTTTCTGATATGGTGGGGAGATGTCTCCTACATCAGGTCAGTGCACCTCCATATTGAGACTGTTTAGCAGAACGTATCTCGGCTGACAGAGAAGTCTCTTAGTGCCTGGTCTTTCATGTCAGCCAGTTTGCACAGCAGGACTCAAGTGAGCATCAGATTTTGTCTCAGAGGCAGATTCTCCAGGATGGGAAATCACAAGGAAAGAAATCTTGGAAAAGTTTTAAACGACTGAAAAGAGGTGTCTGCAATGGAAAGTACTGAACCCATTTGATAGGTGTTATATACGCTTTCCATCCTACACAAATGTCTCTATGGTCAGCTGTATGCTACATCAGGAACACATGAAGATGGAGATATGAGTCTCTTGGTCTCTTCTCCTCTCACCTGAGATTTGTATTTTAAGTCAGCCAGAAAGTTTGTTTCCACGTTGAGGCACCCCTGGTTCGACAGCTGAAGCACTAAATCCTTCCCTGGCCTTTGCAACGGTCCATGGCTCCAGTAGTTCTTTGAAACAAGATCTGAGAATTTCATTAAGTGCCACTTAGAAAGTGCCTGTGACCTTGGCGAGATTGGGTAAAAGGTACCCAAGACCTCTATCCATCCAGCAGCTTGATTTTGCTTAGGAAATCCCCTGTCCTGCCTGATTTTGTCATCTCTCTCTCCTGTTGAGTGCATCAATGTACAGCCAGGGTCTGCAAGCTGCAGAGGCAGCTGCACCTCAGGCAGTCTCTCCATCTGTGAGCCCTGTGGAACCAGTTCTTCACATCCATTTGGTAAGGTTTGCAGAACTGGTCCAGCCTGTCAGCCAGATCCTGCTGATCTGCACCGGTCCCCAGTCAGGACAGTTTGCAGTGGCTCTGATGCTACCAGTGGGTCCTCTGAGACAACAGCAGTAGGTAGGAGGGAGAGTGATGTGCTTAGAGAGCATGTGAAAAAGGTGTCCACCGTTCATGGGTTTCTTGTGCCCAGAGTGATAACAACGTGGCCAGCAGATGATGTAGCACAGTGCTCAGTATTTTCAGTGATGGGTTTGCAAGAGTAGCACAACACAGTCCTTGTCTGGTGCTTCTCCTCCTCATCTGCTTGCTCGTCACCTTCACACTCTGGTTCTTTTCTGTTTCTCTGTAACTAAACAGTGAAAACAGATGCAAATACTTTAACAGATACAAATATTTAGCTTAACATAAATCATAATAAATGATATCCAAGAAATTCAAGATCTCTCCAATAAAGACATTTAAAATCGAAACACTGATACTCAGGAGACCTTTGGCCACCAGCCAGATCTGATACAGAAGCACCAGCAGACTTCTGGGATGCCCGCATGTGCGGCCATGTCAGCTTCTGAGTTGCACATTGTGGGCTGCCTAGTGATATTCAGGATCAGCCCAGGTCAGGCTGCTAATATTTGCTCACAAAAGGAAGATGATTTTTTTTTTTCCCCTTGAAGATCTAGACACATAAGCAAGCACTTGACACGTTTGAGTTGATATTCACCCTAATGCCTCCCCTGGTGCAGAGTGGTGGATGATGACGTCCTCAACTTCAGCTCTGGTGTTGTACAGGGGAAGAGGTGTAAGGGAGCCCAAACTCCTGAGAGCATGCACAAGTCATGAGAGAGGACTTCCACATCATTTCAGGGTTTGAGTATTATAGAATCATAGCATCATGAAATCATACAGTGGTTTGGATGGGAAGAGACCTTTAAAGGTCATCTAGTCCAATCCCCCTGCAGTGAGCAGGGACATCTGCAACTAGAGCAGGTTGCTCAGAGCCCCATCCAACCTCACCTGGAAAGGTTCCAGGGATGGGGCAGTGACCACCTCTCTGGGCAACCTGGGCCAGGGGCTCACCAACCTTATTTTTAAAAATTTCTTCGTTCTAGCCAGTCTAAGGATCAGGGCAGGAAGAGCTGAAGGGTGCTTTTGGTGATGGGCCATTCACATCAGTGGGATGACTTGGGGAGCACAGGCTGATCAGGGAGGGGAAGAGGGCTGCTGGTTCCCAGTTCCCTGCACACAGGGGCACCATTCCATAGCCACAGGGATTTTACATATGCTCATGGCTATAAAACACCCCCAGCAGCCTGGAGCAAACAAACCAACTACAAAACCACAAAAACTCAACAGTGAAAGATAAGCTCTTGGGTCAATAATGCACTGGGCTTGGGCCAGCCCTCCCAGTGCTGCACACTGACTGAACCTCGAAGGCTCAGTCTCACAGATGCTTTATGCATGCTTAACCTGCCCACCGTGGGAGGGCGAGGCTGCCTTTGACACAGATGGATCCTGCTGCAGCCAGTGTGTTCTGGGGACAGCAGAAGAAGGAAGGACCTATGTCCTTAGGATGGAAAGGGATACTGAAGATCATTAGAGCTGGTGCTCTGGAAGTACTGGGGTGCACAGGCTCATGGTTACCTACCATGGGAAAATGTGGGAGAGGGAGGCAAAACAAATCCCATGGTCCCCTTCCATGGGCACACACCACAAGTGGAAGGTTATCCTTCTGGTATCTGAGTCTGGCTGATTGCTTTTGCCTGTGAATGGGGGAAATTGAAGACACCATGTCCTGCTGTGACCTTGCCCTTCCGTGCTGGCTGCCTGCAGGAGGTGAAGGACACTGAAGGCATCTTGCTTATACCTCTTACCATGCCAAAGCTTTCCCCTGGCCATAGGCTGGTGGTGTGCACTGGCTCATCCAGTGCCAGGTGCTGGAAGAGACTTTCCTCCCCCACAAGCATCATACAAGAATGGTCTGTTCCACTGTCCTGGAAGGAGCAGGAGGGACAAGTGGGGATGGGGACCTTGCACCCATTTTCCACTGGATTTCCTGGGTGATGTTACCAGATCTCTGAGTGTTGTCCTTAAGCGACACACCCAGGCATGCATCCAACAAGGGACAGACATTGAATGGTGACAGAGCCCTCAGCAAAGCTTTACAGGCTGGATGGAACAAGCATAGCATTAGTAATTAAAAATCCCAGAGCAAATAAAGAAGGGTGTTGGTTACTGCTGCCCTTCCTTACATGTAGCTGCAGTATCCAACTAATGCTTGTTACAGGCTCTTATCTGGAGGTGAATCAAGGAAATTCTTGAAGGAGGTAGTCCCAAGGGCGCATGGGTGGAAAAGCACCCTGAGATCTGGTGGTGGAGGGTAAAGCTGAACTACTGGTCTGGGCATCCTGGTAGGTGTAGGGTTGTAAAACCCTGTGACTCACGCTGCAGCATCCACTCTCCTGGGAGAGTTGAGAAAATTCCCTGGCTGCCTCTTTCTGTCACTGTCAGCAAGACAAGAAATAAAGAAAAAATCAATAAATAATAACAAAAATTGTTTGTCCCCAGTTGTGAGAGGCTTTATTAAAAAACTGTGCAAGGAAATCTCTCTCAAGTGACTCATGAATGGGGATCCTGTCATTTGGGATTGCACTTGGAAGGTATATGCCTGAGGCACCAGCCTGGCTGAGATGCCAAAACTGAAGAGAGGTGAGACTGACAGTCTCTGACAGTCACTCACGTGTCAGTGGGGGACAACTACCCTATCGTTGCCTTCACATTGTCTCATGTACTGTTATAAACGCACTTGTTCCTTGGGGCAAGGGTTGGCTTTTGGTACGTGGGTACCTGGTTGGCTTCTGGCTGGGGCATCCTCCTGCTGTCATCATCCTTTTGTCATGTACTGTGCAGCTCCGAGCACTGTGGTGCTGCTTGTCAATTAACAGGCTAATTGGCTCCACCAGCCTTGACAGCATGCTGACTGGGAGGAACATGCTCATGGGATGCTGGGAAAGAGGCAGGACACCATCAGTGCAGTGGTGCTCTCCTGACATATGGACATTTCCACCCCTGTTTAGCCTTGCCATGGTGTTGTTGCTCATGGGCAAGGCTAAAACTGAGCCTTTTGCAGCAGCTCTTGCCTGACCTGGATGTTTCCATCTCACGACCAGCCCTTCCATGCAACGCAGGGGTTGGTGATCAATCTGTGGGTCCCTCCTGCTCAGGCACGGTAGGATGGGCCTGCAGAACCCAGCCAAGGCCCACGCTGCTTGATCTTTCTGCCTGTTGGGTGACTGCCAAAAAAACTAGGCATGTTCTAGACTGGCCTGAGATTAAGAAAGCATAATCTCAAAACCAATGTTCAAACATGGCACTTTGTACCTAAGTTCCATGTATTTAGCATTTGTCATCAGGCTGTGTACAGGGCATCACACCAATGCCTCGGAGACACGACCTTCCCTTGGTTTTTCACTCTTCCCTATTACTTTGCTGGAAATACATCCCCCATTGGCAAAACCTTCCCAACCTTGGCAGCCCAGTAGTTCACTGGTGTGATGGGGGGTGTGCCAATGAGCAGCCAGGTTTCTTCACTCGCATGTCATTTACACAGAGGTTTTTGTGCTAAGCAACAGCCTGGGTCTGGGTTATTCTTATTGACTCTCTCTATTTGACCAGGCAGTATCGCTGGGAGACGTCTCGCATTCCCTGTCCCTCTGCTACAAAAAGCTATAATGAGAGAGTGATTGCTCTGCAGGACCCTCAACTCACAGTATCGTCCAATGGGAAGAACTGAGGAAATAAATCTCAGATGCCAGCCACCTTCAATTCCCACCAAAATCCTGCTCCTGCCCCTCCCAAGATTCATTCAGACAGGCTCATCTCATCAAAAACAAGTTCCCATCCATCATTAATCCGACCCAGAGCATTTTCAAATCGAATGTTACTCCTGAGGAGTGTCTGCCGCTAGCAGGAGATTCTGGCTGCCCTGCCAAGACCTCTGCATTCCCCAGCACTAGCAAAGCATCCCTGTGCATTCTGAGCTGTAGGTACCTTTCCTCTGAGGGTCCATCTGGCTGGTTTGTGCTGTGGGGACCAGCAGGCCCTTCCCTCTGGTCTTTTTGGATACTCTTCACCAACTGGATGATGCTTTGAAGTTTCCCAGCATGTGATGTTTCTCCTCCAAGTTCAAGTTTCCATTTCGGCTTTGCTGAAGCCACGCATTAGTTCAAACCTAGCTCCTTTAAGGAGACCTCAATGTTGAATGTGTACCAGAAGATCCAGAAGAGGAGGCTGAAGGCGAGCAGCAGAGCTCCTACATAAATGAAGAAGTCCCAGGAGCTTAGTGGAGCAAAAATTCCCACAAAGAGGATGATCAGCCCCACCACATCACACAGTGCAGCCAGGAGGAGAATCACTGGGCATCGGCCGATGAGCTTGAAGAGGGCCATGATGGAACCCCCTCAGCAGAAAACCTCAGGATGGGAGCAGGAGGGCCAGAAGCATCCTGGCTGCCTGTCCCTTGCTGCCTCTGCTCGCAGGCTGCCAGGAGGAAGTACAAATGTCACAACACACCTTGCAGAACAATCGGGAGGGAGCACAGGATACTGCTTTAACCGTTTCATGGCCCTGCCATCGCCCTGCCTCTGCCTGTCCCGGCGCAGAGCTCAGGGGTGCAGAAACTGCATAGTATGTGTGAGCTCTCTGGGGAGAGGACCTGCTTCCAGGGCACTCTGTGATCAGGTGGGGTGTAGGCACATCACACCTACTCTGCCTAAAAGGTGCAAATCTCGTTCTGGCCCAGCCTGCAGATGGGTTCCTTTGATTCGAGAAGCGGGGCATCTTGTGCCACTTTTGGGCAGCATTCACCGTGTGACGATCCCAGCAAAGCCTGCAGGGCATAGGGTCTGACATCCCAGTGACAGCCTGGAAACATTGCACTGTTCCCCTCTCTTTACAGGTAAACTGAGGCACAGGAATGTGCCCAGAGTGGCAGAAATAAACCACCCTTGCAACACCTCCAAAAAGCAGGTCTTGCTAGAAAGCCATAGGTCTGACAACCTCTGTTACCACCCATTCCAAAGTTATGAACCAAGCAAGTCGGTGCTGAATCACCAAATCAGGCAAAACTTCCCAGACCTTCTGGATGGTCTTTGAGCCGCACAAATCACTTTGTGGGATCTGGGATGACCACTTTCTTCTCCCAGGCTGCTGTGTGACATTGGGCACATCTGGTCCTCTCCTGCCTTTTCTGGTCTGTGAATATTTAGCAAACAGGGAAAGTCTGGGGGAGATGGAGCATCCAGGGAGACCTTGGCTCTGGGAAAGCCATTCCAAGACATAAGCACTGCACGGCTTATGGGCTGGCAGCTGCCTGTCCCATCTCTTGTACCATGTAGAGGATGCCAAAGCCTTAGACAGGATCGTTGGGCATGAGGACAGTATCAGTGACTGGAGCAGTGCCCAGCTGCTGGTACGTGCTGGAGACAGCCTTAGCTCCAGGGGTTGCACCAGGAGTGTTATCCCCGATCTCCTTGCCAAACCCAGGGCACCCAGGGCCTGTATGCCACGTGGGCAGCCCCACCACAGCTCTGCTGTGATGTCTGGAGGAAATGGAGGACATTACTCACCTTGTTTGAGTGTTTTCTTTGCTGCCCAAGGAATCCAAGGTGCTAAAAGTCATCATGCTCCTGCCTGCCACCCACAGCATGCATCTCACAGATGGCAAGGACATAGCAGAGGAGGCAGAAGACCACAAGGTCCTGTCTCCTGACCTGACCCAGTCAAACGCTTGGCAGACAGCGCTGTGCAATCGTCTGTTCCAGTGTCTGCTGTTCCTTCCCAATGGCAAGGATCTGCCTGTTCCAGCAGGTATTTTTCACCCCTTGTCTGAACAATGAAGGCTTCTAAACAGGCAAATAAACAACTGATCTCTTCTTTGTGCTTTATCATCCTCTGGGGCCTGGGGGAGAATCTGCTCTTTGCCAAGCCAGGATCAGCCGTGGATTAATTACCGGAGGCTGGAGAGAAGTGCGGGGGCACAGCTTCTTTCCCGTCACCGTCTTTGCAGGAAACGTGCTCTGAAATCTTCCTTCATGGGTGCTCATCCGTGTCAGTCCTTTGCTCTCAAGGTACAGAGCCCCATCACCCCCTAGAAGGAAGGACCTTTTCTGTGTCCCCTCTTGCTCCCACAGCTGTAGCCAGTTCCTGTCTCCCTTGGTTATTCTGAGTCTTTACCTTCTGTTCACTGAATTTCAGGGAGTTCTTCCAGGTGATTAGACAGTTTTTATTTTATTGGGACAGCCCCAGAATATGCCTCAAGACTTTTCTTCCTTTCTCAAGCTCTGGTCATGATGGACATTAGCCACATGGGACAGAGTGAACATCACCCCAGGAATCCTCCTCAGACCAGTGACACCCTCCAAAAGCAAAGAGTTTGAAGGAAGATGGGTCTGATCCAAGGACCTCAGGTCAATCCAGGCCTGTCCAGCTCCACACTGAAAAAGGCTTGTGCTGCCTTGACCTCACTGGACCAGACAAAGAAGTCTTTTCCTGGTCTGCATCCTATGGCTGAGGCAGCCCAGGAATGAGAAAGAACAAGAAAACTTGTGGAGGTTGTTGCAATGCAGAAACTGGGAATCACTGATCTGACTCTGGAGGGTAGAACATCTGTGGTAACTCCTGTCCCCCTAGGAGAGACACTGCATAGTGAGATGGCCTGTCCCATACATCTGGTGTACCTCCAGGAGAGCTCTGGGGTTGGGGCAGTATTTACCGCTGCAGACAAGGCTTCCTTCAGGCTTCCTTCCACCCTTTTGTGGCTTTCATGAGCCAAATGTTGCAGGGTGTACACCCCGTGTTGCCCTCCAGGAGGGTATCTGCAGCTCAGCTTAGACTTGCTTTGTGGGAGGCAGGGTTTTCATCTGGATGCCTTCAGTGATGCTGAACCCTGCCAAGCAGTGCGTGAGAGCAGTGATTTGCCCGTGATAGCATGGAAGGGAATGTGACACCCTAAATAAAGTCAGTCCCTGGGCTGGAAAGGAGCCCAAAGTTTTCCAGAAGTTCATTCGCCTCCGATTAACAGCTCAGAAAGGTGCAAAGAGCTCCATTTCACTCCAGAGATACTTAAAAAAGATCAGAAAACTCTGTCTACCTATTCTGCCCTTTTCTACCCCAGTTCTGCCAAAGCTGGAAAGATGATGTTAGCAGAAAACACTTGTTCCTAGAGCTGTTCCAGAACAGGTTTGCAGAACTATGTGGCAAGAATGAACCAGTTCTTCACAGGGAACAGTGAACGTTCTTCTCTGAGTTACATATTAGTTAGGAACAGCAAGAATTTGAGCAGGCAAATGGAAGTGGTCTGACAAAATCTGTGGCTAGTAGGAGCCAGTCAATGTTTATTTAATTGCAGCATGTGGAAACAAAACCAAGGAGGAGTCTTCAAAAAGTTTGTCCTGTAGTGAAACCTGGGTAACTCCCTGTAGTGTGGGCTGAGCTTTTATGAAATATCTGCCTAAGGATGAGGAGAAAATAGATGGACAGCACAGTGCTGCTTGACCGAGCAGCTCAGGGCTGGTTCGTGCAGGATGATCTCCAGCTGCAGCCCCACGGCTCAGTGCTGGTTGTGCCTGTGGTGGTGGATGGCACAAGCTGCCATAAATGCAGGGGCTGCAGATGAGCTCAGGTTTGGCAGGGGTGGGAAGACTCTGTCTTGTGGCACAAGGGGACTGGTTTCCTTCAAGGGCCTGCAGCTCCGTGCAGGATCGGAGTATTGTGGGATTGGGTCTTAGCAGTGAGATTCACGGCTGCAGGAGCAGAGCTGCACTCCAAGTGCTCTCCCAGGTCTGGGTGTAGGAGGAACTTCTTTGACCAAATGAAAGCTGAAGGGAAGTTATATTGCATCCTCAGAACATGTCCCTGGGGAGGAATGGTAAACCAGAACATCCTTCCCTGAAAGACACCAACTGATAGACACTGAGTGATTGTACCTCTTCATATCTCTGGGAAAGGAGCCCAGGTGTCATGACTGGGCAGGAAGAACACCGAAGCAGGAAAGGCTCTTTCCCCCAGTGCCATTTCCTTACTGAGCCCTGGCTGGTGATGCTGATTTGATCCCACAGAGGACAATGCTTCAAAGCATCCCAGTGCCAGGTGGTCTAGCACACACTCCCCTCTACTGAAAGAAAATTCTACACTGCTGAGGACCCTTCACATCCCTGAGCAGGGGCAGCTCATCCCATCCAGACTACAGTGCAGAATGGGTCCAGCACCCTCTATCCAACTTTGTGGTGTGAACATCATGGACCTGTGGCCAGCACACGACTTTGGTGGATACAGGACAGTGGAAAGCTTTTCTGGAAGTTCTTCAAATGCTCTCCAGAAGTGGCCAGCAGCTGGAGATGCTCCTGTGAAGTCCTGCGAGAGCTGCAGAGCAGGGGTAGGGGAGCAGCAGTGGAGTCTGGCCTGCACAGCAACATCCTCTGGCACTGGCAGGCACTGCTGTAAAACCACTGCAGCAGATTTAGCAAGTGACAGCTGGCTGAGGCTCCCACCTGCCCGGGGAGCAGCCAAGGGGCTGCTGAGTGCTCCCAGTAGCAGTGCCCCGGGGACAGCTTATCTGCCCGATGCAACCGGCCATGTGCAGAGTGGTTGCCTTGGGCAGCAGCTCCTTCCCTGGCATGGGAGACTGACAAGCAGACGTGTTGAGCTGAGGTCGCCAGAGCTGAGGAATATGATGGCAGTGCGATTTCCATCCACCCTTTCCCTGTGCTGGCCTTCAAAGACCTGGGTTTAGGATGAATTTGGGGGTAGAAGGGAAGCAGAACTGGAAGGAGGGTTTCTGGCACATCCTAACCCCAAGCACTGTTAAAAACTTGGTGTACTTAATGGATGCACCAGCCCAAACTGGGACCCT
>WUAM01000287.1:12616086-12634340 GCA_024336885.1 Actenoides hombroni
AGATGGGGACAGACTTTTGAGCAGGGCCTGTTGGGACAGGACAAGGGGTGATGGGTTTAAACTAAAAGAGGGAGATTGGGACTGGAGAGGAGAAAAGAATGTTTTATGCTGAGGGTGTTGATCCCCTGGCCCAGGGTGCCCAGAGAGGTGGTCGATGCCTCACGCCTGGAACCATTCCAGGTGAAGCTGGTCAGGGCTCTGAGCACCCTGCTCTAGATGTCCCTGCTCACTGCAGGGGGATTGGACCAGATGACTTCTAAAGGTCCCTTCCCACCCAAACCGTTATGTGATTCTATGATTCTACAGACAGATAGATAGTAGGACCAGCTTCCCTTGACAGCACATTTCTTGACAGACTCTGCTGCTGCCCTGTTTCTGCCCATCCACAGTCACTCACTGTTGGCTGGAAAGGCCATTGCTGGGCCAGAGAGAGGTTGAACAACCCAAGGGTGGAATTTAGACTAGGTAGTTTATACACTGAGGCTCAGAAATCTCAAAGGAAGCTCATGGTTAAATTAATACCTGGGGAAGCTCTTGCTGGGCAGGCTGGGGGTCCTTCCATAGAGGTTGACCTACACTCATATACACTGACACAGGTTGCCCAGGGCACAGTTGCCCATTTGCCCCTGCCAGAGATTCAGACTGTGGCCTACCCCATGGCTGGGGACCTGAGTCCCCATGCCAGTCCTAGCCCCACCCAGCCTCTTCTCCCATAGCCCCAGGGTGCTCCAGCACAGAAAGGGATGGAAAGTTTCATAACGCTAAAGGGGTCTGAGCAGGTTTCAAAAACAAGAACGTTGATGTGGGGGGACATTTTCAATTGCTTCTTGCTTCTCCACCCCAGTGGTTCAGGGGTTCATGGCAGGACTGGGGGCTCAGGTGGGGTTCAAACCGGACTGCACCAGCCAGCTTCAGAGCAGGCTGGGACTCATGGTATTTCCTTCACAGGGATGCTGACAGGGGAGGCTGAGATGGAGACTGGGGTCTCTGAAGCTTCTGAGCCTTCAGTATTCACAATGGCCTGGATGTTGCAAACTGCGTAATGCAGGGAGCAGGAGTCTTACCATTCCCAGTGCTGCTGCGTGCAAGGGGAAGAGCTTTAAATACCTTGCATCAGAGCACTGGAAGCAAACAGTTTCCTTTTAGGTGCTGACGTCTGAAGCAACCTGATATTCTGGTTGAGTGAAAGAAGGAAAAAGAAAGAAAAAATAACCACAATTACTTTTACTGCTGCAACACCCAGCACTGGGCAGGGGGAACGCCCAGCCCTGGGACTGCACGCACGTGCCTAGACAGATCTGCACAGCCAGAGGCATTTCACAGAATCACAGAATCCCAGGCTGGTAGGGATTGGAAAGGGACCTCTGGAGATCATCTTGTCCAACCCCCCTGCTCCAGCAAGGTCACCCAGAGCAGGGGGCCCAGGATCACATTGTCCAGGTGGGTTTGGAATCTCTGCAGAGAAGGAGACTCCACAGCGTCTCTGGGCCACCTCTGGGCCAGGCTCTGCCACCCTCACAGCAAAGAATATTTTCCTCTTGTTCAGGTGGAACCTCTGGAGTTCCATTTGTGCCCATTGCCCCTTGTCCTGTCACTGGGCAACACTGAAAAAAAGTCTGGCCCCATCCTCTTGACCCCCACCCTTTTAACTATTGATCAGCATTGTTCAGATCCGCTCTCAGTCTTCTCTTCTCCAGCTAAACAGCACCAGGTCTCTCAGCCTTTCCTCAACACAGAGATGCTCCAGTCCCTTAACCATCCTCATAACCTGTGTTGGACTCTCTCCAGCAGTTCCTTGTCTCTCTTGAACTGGGGATCCCAGCACTGGACACAAAGTATCCTCCCCTGGAAACACCCAGGACACAGCAGTGCCACATCTGAGTGAGAAATAAGGAGATTCACTGTTTCGGACAAGCCCCCCTTCAGCACTTCCTCTCAAGGGATTCCAAGGTTAAGGGCAAAGCTGGGGCATGTTTGCTCACATCTGCCTCTTGCAGCTCTGCTCTGCCCTTCTCAGCAGTGCCACCATGTAAATCTGAGCTGTTTCAATAGTTTTCACGTGCAAAAATAGAAAGGGTTGGGGTTTTTAGCAGGGTGTCAAACTCACTGTGAGCATTGAGAGTCCTGTGAAAGTTATTACTCTCATCAGTGCTCGTTAGGGGCAGGGAAGGGCTGCTGCTGGCTTTGAGTAAGGGATGAGCAATTGCCATTCATCCCGGTGGGATGTCATCTGCTCCTGACAGTGTGAGGAAGCACCAGCAGCATTTCAGGGTGATTGCTAAACCTCTGGCCTGGCTGGTATCCAAACACAGGCATGAAGCTGACATCCCAGTGGGAACTCAGGATATCAGCTCCTTCAGCCCCATGAGCTCTTGACCATGTTTCCAGGAAGGATTGGTGGAAGTCCTCAGGGGAATATATATGGGCACTGACAGACACCAGTGGTCACCTGCTCCCTTCCACAGGTACGTCATTCCTACCCAAAGGAGGGGGGTTCATGTTTAGTGCAATTCCCAGCAGCAGCTGCAGAAATCTGCAGATGACACCAAGGATGAATCCAGTTGGTGTGAAGCAACCTAAACCACAATTCAACATCCTTGGAGAAAGGGATGCAACATGGATGTGCAGCATCTTTGGGCAGGTTTAACTTCTGTTAAAGGCCAGGAATGAAGAAGCCGTTGTGGCTGCCCTGCAGCAGGCTGTCAGCTGGCAGCAGAGCCTGCTCTGCAGGTTGCTGGGGACTGACCTTTGAGATGCAGGAGAAACATTTCCTCTTTGAACAGCTCTGCAGAGATAATGAATTTTGTAATGGATTTCCTGTTCTTTTTATAGAACAGGAGAAGCTGGCAGATCACATCTGAGCTTGCTCTTGTGGAGCTGGACATAATTATGTTTGCTGGATAACCTGATATTTTCTTAAAACATGCGTTTCTTTGGTCTGATCTAAAACATCACACTGGGATTCAATCTGGTTTCAGTGGGAGCAGAGAGGAATATTGGAGAGCAGTCAAACTGTGCTTTGTGGGTGCCTGGGTATGACCCGTGACATGAAATGCCCTGTGATCAGATCCAAGGTCCTCTAGCCCAGTGCTGACTCCAGCAGGGGCAGGAGAGAGAACATGAGCCCAGCCCTTTCTGCCATCTGCTCCCCATGGACTTGTGCAGCATCCACCACTCTGATGGTACAGAAGATCAAGGTCACATCTCTCTCTCTTGCTTCTGCTGTTTCTTTTTTGATCTGTTGTCCATAAATCCATGTTGAAGCCATGGATACCCCCTGCCTCTGCAGCCTCCCACAGCAGCAGGATGTAGAATTTCAGTGGTCCCACAGCAGAGAGGTAGGATTTCACCTTTCAGCAGCCCTGTGGGCTTTTGGTGGGTCACATCAGGGCATGAGTTACATGTCAGCTCTTAATGAAACCCTGCTGAACAGCCTCCAGGGCATCCTGTGTCTCTGCTTCCCTAAGTTGCTCCAGCTCAGACTCTCTCACCGCAAGAGAATGATGCATGTCACAGTTCTGGAAGCAGTTTGCATTGCACAGACCCAAAGTCCACACAACTTACCAGCAGTAATTAGGCATTTGCACCCTGTGCAACAAAGTGGAGAGTTTCCACTCTTTCCACATCTGTCTGCATGTTGATCTTCAAGCTGTTGATCCAGCCTTCCCTTCAGTTAACTTTTCTCTCCCATTACCTCACTGTCCTACAGGTCCGGGCAGCAAATGGTGAGATCCACCTGACAAATCCCTTCTTCTCAGCAAGCTTTGCTGGTTCCTGGGCTCTTGCCTTTACCCATCCTCTTGCCAGGGACTTTCCTGTGTGTTGTGCATTAAAGGTGAAGACACTGAGCGGGGGGGACAGGTTGTAACCCTGGGACCCTGAGGAGTTTGAGGGCAGCTGTTATTCCCTCCCTTCCCCTTCCCTTTCACATGCCATATAACAAAGAGACAGGGAGCTCAGGGGGCTCTTCCTTCCCAGGCTCTGGGAGCTGCAGGGGCACCTCAGCAGATCTGGCCCTTACTCCACGTGCACCATGTGATCCATCGCCATCCCAGAGCGGGTTTGGCGTACAGTTCTGTATCCTTCTGCCCTCAATATTCCTCCTTCTGTTTTTCTCCCGTTATTCATTGCCTTTGTTATAGTCTTAACTTCCAATCTTGGATGAGGCATTTTTCTTTTTTTCCCTTATTCCCTTTCTTCCCCTTTCCCAGGAGGGAGTGGGGAAGGGGGCTAATCCTGCTCTGTGTTTCAAGTGCTTTAAGGAAGACACGGTGTCACCCACATGCTCTTCACACCTCAACAGAGGTGTCCATTGAGCACATCCACAGACCTAAGACCCAGGGCACATGGCCAGCACCCAAACAGACCTGCAGCACTAGCCCCACTCTTCCTCCTTCTGATGTCTGTGGTGAGCCCTCCTGTCCTCGGATGCCACACCATTATCTGTCTCAACTCCCTTATAATGCAGCCTCCCCTCTCCCCCAGCAGGCACAAAGCAACAGACGTGAGACCAGAGCAGCAATGTGAAAGTTCCTTGGGAAATTTTTTGCTTTAATTATGCCTTATATACTTGTTATAAATGATCAATCTGGAATCTTATTAGATTCTTGGTCTCAGTGACTTCCTATCATATTTACATTGCACTGACTGTCTCCTCATCCTTGATCATGAGACAGAGAGACCTCTGCTCCCTCTCTCCAGGCTGTTTGGTACTTCCAGTCCTCCCGTTGCATCCCTTTGGACAGTGAGCCCAGGCTGAGCAGTCGCTTGCCACAGCAGAGCTGTTTACAGCAGGGCCCATTTCCAGGTGCCTTCTCCAAACTGCAGCTTTAGCCCATCTGTGACCAGATCTACAGGCTGCAGCCAGCTGGGACTTGGCAATGCTCTTCACACTGCTCCGTGATTTTCCTCTCATGAGTCCTGAGGTTTGTCCACTCTTGTGCCTGCAGATGCCTCCCCAGCAGGAGTTTTGAGTGAGCATCCTCTGCCCGTTGGAGCTAAATCAATAGAGGTTGCTCCGACAGCCAAGCCAGGATTGTAAAAAAACACAAAGCCTTGCACGGAATGACAAATGGCTGAGGAACAAATAGAGGTTTACTGGGTCTGGTGCCAGATCACACACCTTGGCCACCCCATACACAAACCTGGCACCAACTGGCTGGGGACACACATGTCTGAACCACCCAGGAAACAAAACTCGGATCCAGGTTGAGCCTGGGGCAAAGGGACATGCATTGCTCGAATACTCAAACAATCCAGCTGTGTCAGCTGCCAGGCTGGAAGCTACCTCCTCAAGCTCTCCCAATACTAGTGGTGCTGGCCAGCCTTGGTCACATGCTGGTGGGAGCCTGGCAACGGTGTCAAGGCGAGTCTGAGCTCCCTGGTGAATCGTATTAATCAGATGTGATAGCACAAAAGCTTCCTCTTGAAGGCTTTGGACCACAGGTGCCTTGCACCATATCTACAAGCAGAGATGCTGGTGTGAAGGAGTTCAAACAGAAATGGCCAGGAGGGGGGTTAATATTTCCCCACAGAGAACCAGCTTTTGACCCTGAGGACAGTTCCCACAGCTACAGCTTCATGATCCTTGACTACAGCACACACATCTCCCTTTTAACTGTCCCGCTGGGTGCCCATCACCCTGGAGCAGCAGGATCTGTCATTCTCTGCTTTCACCATGTCTCCTCATGCTATGGCAGATCTTCCAGCGTGTCTGGTAGATTAGAGAGCTCGAAGGAATTGTGGCTCCAGGATGTTGCCGAGACTGCAAGTACAAAGTGATTTGAAAAAGCAGGCAAATCAGGAGGAGGTGGGCATGGTAGCTGTGTCAGTGCGCATGAGACAGTGTTCTGGAGCAACCTCTACCTCGGCTCTGTTAGCTGAGAGGTAGACATCGATCAGGAGAAGGGCTATTGTCTGTCACCAAAGAGCAAACACATTGTAAATTCTCTCAGTGCCTCTCCCTCCAGCCTCTCTGTCTCCCACAGCATTTGGCAGAGCACTGGGGCTGCCTCAGCTTCCTCACGGAGGTGCAGGCTACAAGAAGGAGCTTGGTGGAGGCTCTTCTTCTGTGTTCCTCTTCTGCTTCTGATCAGCACCAGCCTCATCCTCACCCTGCAGCGGGTGTCAGGGCCTCTGGGACAGTATTTGCTGTGCTGGGGAGTCTCACTGGACTGACAAAGGGCTGTCATGGGATCTGGGTGGGATCAGCACTTCCGAAAGATCGGACTTTGATCAGCACCTGAACCCAGAATTGGGAGCTGGACATTATGGGCCTGTCAACCCAGATCTTTCTGTCCTGACTGAGACTGATTCTTCAGACTGAGAATTTGTGTTTTAGGTTTGTCTTTTTAAGTAAAGCAGGCTTGCTGAAAATATAAAATCAAAGCAAAAACCGTGCGGAAAGGATCCGTGCTTTCCTCAGTGAGTTGCCTCAGGGCACACATTTATTAAAGGCAGAACTAGAGTGGTGGAGATAACAAACCTGTCTCTCTTGCCTGGGGTTCAGCTCTGGTTGCATGGGTAGGGTTTATAGGTGGCTCTGGTAGACAACATCAGAGCAAATGGACAGATGCTGCAGAACAGCTTTGTCCCTGCAGGCCTGGGGGAGGAACAACAACAGCCTTCCTTCAATACCCTCTGCCAGAGGGTGCACAAAAGTGCTGCTTGAGAGGCTGCTTGTGATGCTGCTCCTTCCCTTGACCCTGTGGAGCAATAAATAAAGTTTGTGAACACTCCACGCTGGGCAAGGAGTGATCTCCAGTTTGCAGCTATGTCTGAGCCAGATGTTGTAACAGATCAATGATGGAAAAGGCCTGGCCATGGGCACCACATCTGGTCCTCCTAAGCTTTGGTGATGTGTGTTGTCCATTCTGATAGACTCCTCTGATACAAAGTGATCTGAAGCTACATTGTCCTGCTTCTCCTCTCTGTTAACTCTGGAGGAACCATCTCTGACCTCCCCAGTTTCTACATCTGAACTGCAGTTTGCAGTCAGCAATGTTCACACCAAGGTGTGTATCTTGCAGAGCTACTGGGTGGAGTCAGGTTACTCTGGAGCTTTGCTCTTTGCAAAATGTGACATTGAGTTGCTCATTGGACAGGATGGTGAGGCAGAGAGCTCAGAACTGCCTTGCTGGGCTCAGCTACAAAATCCTGCTCTCTTTTTTTTGAGATTACTTGGATGACATAAAAAGTTAAATTTCGCATGGCAGACTGGTACAGTACATTCCCCTGTAGGGAAGAGACTTACTTGGATTAAATCTAGGAGTGTACAAGAACATGTTTCTTTTTATGACTAACAAAAAGAGGGGAGGGAACCTTTCTGGGAAGGTCCTGGGCTGCCCTCAGCGGTTAAAGAAGAAGGACTTGAGGCTCTGCAGAAACTGTGACTTCTGTCTCTGCTTCTGCTTCTTCCGGATGATGGGAATCCAGACAAGGCCACAAACGAGGAGCATCAGTCCCAAGGACAGAAAAGCTGGGCCGCACATTTTGTAAACTTTTTGGTTTGTGGTTAGGATGCAAGACAGGCTGGTGATGACTATCCCAAAGAGGAAGATGGCTGCTCCAACAGAAACAACAATGACAGGCTTATGGTATATGTCCCACTTGCTTCTGGATGCGCTGGTCCAGACAGATTCGCTCCGGGAGCTGATGTAGAGGGTGCTGGCCGTGTTACTGGTCAGAAGCTCCTTGGACTGAGGAGACTTCTCACTCTCATCAGGGCTCTTGGGGGGAATTTCCATGGTGACAGGATCTGAGAGGAGACCTGAGATGGACAAAAGAGAAAAGCAGGGCAGACCTAGTGATGGAGGATGGAATGGGTGCTTTCCATTTAGTCACTAATTGATGCCAAGTGAAATGAAGGTGGAAAAGGCATGGGTCATGGAAGGGAGAGAAAAGCATCACATCTATGAGAGCAATGAAATGTAGGAATAGGCAATGGGGTCCTGCAGGTAGGCTGGACTGAGGATGCCTGTGGAGTCCCATTGCCCACCCATGGACAGTGGCACTCCCACAGCCCCTGTCCTTAGACCTTCCAAATCATCAGCTTCCAGCTCTCACAGCAATTTGGTGGTGGGATGACTAGATGTTCAGTGGAACCCACTACCCTGAGCCTCCCAGGGCTCTTGGCTGTTTTCAGGGGAGTAGCAGGGTGCAGCAAGCAGGGCTGGTGATGCTGGTTGTATCCCCCAACCCACTTTCACTCCCAGATCCCAGATTAGATCTCAGCATCTTGTAGCATGGGAACTCAGGCATGGGTGTGCCATGTCAGGATCCCTCAGTAGAAGAGCAGAGAGTACCCTCCTACAGGCTGAGCACTTCCTTCAGAGTCCTGGTGCTGGATGGTCCTCACTGCCCCATCCAGCTGAGACCTGGCAGCCCTGTAGCAGCTGCAACTCAGGAGCTTCTCACTTCCTAAGTGCACAGATGAGAGATGGGGAAATGCTCATTACACAGAAAACATTTCTCCATCTGTAAGCTGGGGCTCTTGAGCTCAGTAGCAAAAACACACCCCAAAACTCTGCCTTGTGATGGCTGGGTCAGCAGTGTGGCTTTTTGGTGCATTATTTTCTCACCAACTCAAGGAGGAAATATATCTTCCCAGAAACAAAGTGCCTTTAGCATTGAGAAGCCATTATGGTAAATGGGAAGGGCCGAGCATTATGTTAACCACTATTTCCTCAGGGCTCTGCTGGGGAGACAAGGGAAGGAGGCTGGACTGGGGAGTGCTCCTGGTGCAGATCTATCTGCCCTGCTGCTGGGAAGTCCAGCAGAGATGAACCTGTGTAGGTACCAGGGCTGAGGATGGTGGTAGAGAACGGGGACCTGGATGCTTCATACCCAGAAATCAGATTTTTTTTCAAAGCAAACTCCTGCCTGAGCCACCAGATTTTCTGCCAAGAGTTCAGCAGTATCAGAAGGGCTGGGACTGACCTGTACTCTACTGGTGATACAGGCTGTCCCCACCCTTGGGGCTTGGGAATGTTCTGCAGCACAAGTACAATGGCGATCCAGCCTGGAGCTGCCCAGGACCCCACATCACAACAGCAGAATCACTGGCGACTGCTGCCAGCATCACAAAGCAGAGGCACTGGTAGCCACTGCCAGCACCCAGGCTGTCCTTATGGGGCTCCCTCACACAGGGCCCCAGTCACTCTCAAGCCACATCCACACTGGCCTGGGGACCAGACCCTGGTGTGGCTCAGATGGGCAAGCAGTGCCACCAGGGCTCTGTGCCTGCTTCACTGTCAAGCACAGCTCTTCCCAAGCACCACACAAGCTTTCAGCTCAAGCAGGCTTTGATCATGAGCAGTTAATTTAAAGCCCTGACTCAGCCCTTGATGGGCACAACAGCACCGCAGGCTTCATGGCTGTTCTGTTCAACCTTGGCTGGACCCAGTCCTGCTGCTGGCCCGTGGGATGGTTCACCAGCAAGTGAATGTCATGGGTGATACAAGGCTGGATGTGCAGCCTGTCTGTGCCACAGGCAGCAACAAGGCGTAGATGAGCGTGGAGATCGGCGGCCTCAGCTCCTTTCCCGGTGCTGCTGATCAATGCGAGAGCCTGGACCACGTAAGTGCAGCTGCACAGAGGCTTCAAAGCTGGCATAGCTCCAGAGGCACCAACTTAAGGAAACCTGCCCATATTTGGGTTGTACTGGGCACGCTGCCCATCTAAGGATGCTGATGGGTGGGTGCCAGCCAACGCCTCCTTGTTCTTTCACCTGCGGCCCTGCCAAGGTTTGTGGTTTATTTTAAAAAGAGACAGATATAATTTTTCAATTTAGTCCCCCCGACACAGACACTGCTGCAGAAATGCAGATCTGATGGTATTGATATATTTTGTGATGTTTCGGGTTTACCAGCCTTGGGGTAATAAGCAAAAACCAAAAGCCAAGAGAGATGGACATGATTTGTGTCCTGCCTATCTTCAGCTCTCACCCCTCTCTGTTGAACCAGGACAGATGGGGGCAGATGAGGGGACACATTTCTGCCTTCCCGATCGATATATCTTGATCAGGGATGGTCAAGCAGTTGGGAAGGCAGGTAAGATTGGTCACAGTAGCAAGCTCTGGTTTCACTTTCTCTTCCTTTTGAACTGCTAATCCTACCAGTGAAGCATGCTGACCCCTTGGCTTTGGAGAAGCATGAGCTGCCATAAGATATTCCTTTAATGGCTATAGTCATGTTAGAAATGCATGTGATTGGGATATAACTTCCTCTACTGTCACCTTCTGTGATGCAGCTCCCCTCAGTGCTCCTGTAAGTTATGGCTCCAGGCAGCCATGGGCTCCTGAGACAAGAAAAGAACAAATACCAGCAGCAATATCCAGTGTTCTGAGGTGAGAAGGAGACTGGCTCTGTGTGGGCCAAAACTGTTGCTCTGCTTCCACTTATACAACCTTCCAAGGAGTCAGCCCTATCCTGCAAAACAACCTACCAGCTGTAGTTCTGCAGAGATGTGTCCAGATCCTAGGTAACTTCTTGTTTGGCTGGTATGTGCAGCCTGCCCACCAGCTGCCTTGCTTGTAGTGTTGCTGGGTTGTGATCCTCCTCTTCTAGCTCAAATCTTTTTCAAGTCTCTTCCTGAAATTCCATCCTAGGTAGCTCTAGCATCTCTTGGCTTTCTCCTTGTAACGTCCATTCTGGAGTGATTTTATGATCAAGCCACTGTATAATTTTAATTTGGCTTTGTGGTTGGAAATTTGCTTTCTTCTCTGGAATAATGCCCAGATCTTGTATCTCAGCAGTCTAATGCAGTCTGTCCTGCCCCATCTTTTAAGTACCCCACTCCCTGCTTGCCCATGGACTGCACCCTTGCCTCTACATCTGGGGGTACTCTGAGCTCTGCAAAGCACCTTCATTATAATTTGTTTGGTGTCATGCTCCTGCTGAAACCATCATCTTCCTTTCAGTTTTGAATTTACACTAGAGTGGGTTTCTTCCCCCCTCTTTTATTTTCTGACATAGCCACCCTTCTTGCCACACTTCCCAGACACTGATCATTTTTCTGGCACTTCCTTGCAGAATGTGCTTTTATGGTCATGCTTTTCCACACTGTTAGCTAGTGAAGGATTTCACTCCCTGCAAGTGGCCAGGAGTTTGTCACCGATCATTGCGTCTGTCTGCAGCTCTGGGGACAGCTAATGCGATTTCAGGTCCCGCTCTGGCCGTGCTTCCTCCCTAATACATCACAGCTGTGTTCATATTTGAAGCTGCGATGGTTGTACTGAGAAGCCTGGCAGGATAACGCTCTCAGATTCCTCCCCGTTTTTTTAATCATTATTGCGAGGAGAGCGTCAGCAGATGACTGTTTGCTGGCTGGAAAATGCCCCCAAAGCACATCTCAGATTTCATGTCTGGTTGTGCTGCTGCTGCCACTGAAACCTTGGGCAGCTGTTGTCAGTGGAGCTAACGCTGACAGAAGTCTTTCTTTCCCCCCTCATGTGATTCTGCTTCTCCTGTCTTTGCTCTTCCAGTGTTTGGTGTGGTAGCATTTGGTTTCTGAGCTGAGAGATCCACTGGGACCCACTTGCTGGTGCTGCTGGGCACTTCAGTGCCAAAACATTACAGCACACACTTGGGTACCTCCTGGACCTTGCGGACATTGCATGGTGGTGATGAGGAGAGAACTTTGGACTGAGTGGGGCACCAAAGGGCTCTATCCCTGGGTCCCTCAGCCCATCCCGGCTGTGGTTGGTGTTCCTCACCTGCCAGCCCCCAGCAGCAGCAACTCTCAGGACTGGAATTCCAGACTAGGATCTGGGATGTTGCAAACAACCTACAGATGTAGTCAGAGCTGTGCTAGAAGTGGGGCAATGGACCAATCTGAAGACACGGCTCCTGTGCACAGGCCTGTGTCCTCCTGGTCGTGCAAGAGCTGGCTTTGCCTTCCCAACCCAGTCCTCAGCCTGACCATCTCCTTTTTATTTGGGGATGCAGCCCTTATTTTTCAGGAGCTTCTTACATGCTCCTCTTAAGTCCTCACTGCAATCAGTTTCTGCCACTTTTTCCTCCCACTTCGCATATCCGGAGACACTGGAGCTTCCCCAGCTCAGACTGTCTTGCCCCAGGGATTCATGTCCATCCATCTGTCTCTTCTTCATGAACACACCTCTCAGCATCCCAAAGTGGAGCTGGTCTTTGCCCTAGCACTAAGCAGATGCCATCCCATGGGAGTGTTGGTGGTGCAGGTGAGCATAGACCTGCCACAGGTGCAGCACCATGGGTGGTGGTGGTGATGCCATGTGCAGGGTAGCTCTGAGGGGCTGCAGCACTTGGGGTCTCTGCCCTGTGTTTCACCACACAAATCACTATGAGAAAAGTTAAAGATTTTGCAAACCAACCACAAACGTCACTGGAAATCCAGGCAAAATTTATGGATATATTTTGACTCCTTCTCTGCTGTCAAGCCACTTCCCTGAAGAAAGTTCCCTGCCCCATCAGGAGTGGGACAGGCAGCAGCAGAAGCTTCTGCTCTCCTAAGCCACCTTCAGCTCCACATCCCTCTGGGAATCAGCCGTCATGGACAAGGAAGTTTTGAGGAAAAAATCAAAATGAACTCTGAATTCCATGGATGTGACTTGCCCTGATTCATGCTGGGGAGAATCAGAAACAGCAGCCTGGATTGAGGACCAGGCTGGGTCAGGCTTTTCCTGAGGGCTCAGACCCTGACAGATGTCCCCAAGCAGAAAAAAGCGAGTGAGCTGTGGTCTGCCCAGCATCAGGACCATTGCTGGGTTTGGGTGAGTGGCAGCTCCAGGGCTAAACAGCAGTTGGGTGGAAGTCACCTGAACACAGATGTGCAGATGCTTCCCCCACCTGCCTTCAACCTGGCCATCTACAATCTAGATACTGCCCCATCAGAGCCACAAGCTGTTCCACAGAGAGGGACCCCCCAGTCCTCCAGTTGGCTTGCGATGGTCACCTGGCAAACAGCAGCACCAGGTGCCCTGCAAAGCCTTGATGTAAGACACAAAAGGTTTTTTGTCCTTCAGCCAGAAGATATGTCCTGCCTGTCACCCCAATGGATGGGTGGCAAAATCCTCACTGGTGGGTCCCAGCTGGGAGGAAACTAATGTTGGGGAATGGAGGAAAATGGAGAAGTGCTTTTTTGGGCATGGCTTTCCCCGCTGCTCTGGCGTGTCTCACTCAGACTTTTTAATTGATGTTGATGTTTAACCCCAGTATGGGCTCTGTCTAGATGACAGTCATGAGTTCCTGTTTGACAGGATAAGGAGTTAGCCTCTCTAAAGGAGTTGTGTGAGATTGTGGGATGGGTGGGAAAGGAGCTGTTGCGCTGACTGCCATGGGCATCTAGTCCAGGAGTGAGGTGTATATTCAGTGAACCAGCGTGCCTGAGGTCTGCAAGAAATGGAATAATCTGGGGACTGGAGGGCTGCTTCCCGGTGGAGGTGAGGGCCAGCCCTAGCTGCAGGTGTCCCCAGAAGCAGCCCTGCAGCCCCACACCTGCCTCAGGGGACTTGCACATAGCAAGGTGCTGATGCGGAACAGCACCCTGTTCCTTGTGTGGGTGTCATAGAATAGAATCATAGAGTTATGGGGTTTTTTTTGGAAAAGACATTTAAGATCATCGAGTCCAACCATTACCTCAGCACTGCCAGGGCACCACTAAACCATGTCCCTCAGCATTATGGCTCCATGGCTTTAAAACCCCTCCAAGGGTGGGGATTCCATTTTCCTGGGCAGCCTGGGCCAGCCATTGACAACCCTTGCATGGAAGTCAATTTTCCTAATGTCCAACTGAAACCTCCCCTGGTGCCACTTGAGGCCGTTTCCTTTTGTCCTTTTGGGGCAGGGAATCCCCTGGGAAGGGACCAAGTATAGAAAGTCCACTCACCATGCTGTGCCTCTGTTGTCCCAGCTGTCACCAGTGGATATTGGCTTGCTGCAGGAGGTGAGCTGGTTGCACTAAACATCCCCTGAGCACACTGCAGAGGAACCCAGCCACTGGCTCCTGCGGGCACCAGAGGAGCAGCTCAGAGCATCCAGCTTCCTGTTGCTGTGTGTCAGCCCCAGGAGGGCTGGATCCTGCTGGACTGAGCAGGCTCTGCTCTGCAAGAAGACAGAGAGTTGTGTTGGTGCCAGGCATGAGTGCTAAAGCCTCATCCTCTCTCCTCCCCATGCCCCTGCCCACCTCGGAGTGAGGAGGGGCTGTCAATGGCTATGTGGGCAGCTGTCACTGCAGACTGGCTACCTCTGCTCTGAGAAATAAGTCAACATGTAAGGGGATTTCATATTGCCTGCAAGCCCCACCAGATTCTGCATGTAAATTGAGATGGAGCCAGTGTCCCTTTGCTTGTGCAGTGAAACCAGTGTGGGCACGGGTCGCCTGCATCCCTTGGGAGCAGTTTTCTGGCATCACCCAGAGTTTAAACGGTCCCAGCAACACACTCAGGGTCTTTCTGAGCAAAGAACATCTGCAAGTCCCTTTCAGGGGCTCAGCGAGAGGATGACCCCCAGCCTTGTCATGCTGTATCCCCTCTCCCTTTCCACCACCCCCAAGAGCCAAACCCATGGAAATCCATCCTACTTACGTGGCAAGTGGTGAGAGATGGATGCCCACCCCACTGGCAGTGGGACAGACTGCAGCAGAAGGTCCCGCTCTCCTAAGTCAGGCTCACCCCAAACCCCACATCCCTCTGGATGTCATCTACTGGGCTCTGTGGAGTCTAATAAACAATGAAGCGCATCCCAGCTCTGATGATCTCACCAGCCCATCAGTATATTGTTTAACTCTTTGTTTCCCTGTCTTGAGCCGCTGCAAAGCTGACTTCTGGGCAGCTTGCCTGGGCGGGTTTTATAAAAGGTGGCAGTCTGGGAGGCAGCCCAGCAGCATGGCAGGAGAGGCTGGATAGGTCGGTGCTTGGAGCAAGGATCCAGGACTGAGAGTTGTTACTGATCCAGACTTGGATCATCAGCAAGTTCCTGAAACATCTCTGGACTGCAATTTCTGCACTCTCAAAGGTGGGGATCATAGCCAGTGTTTGCAAAGCACTTTAAGGCTTCTCAGTGAGACATTAGAGGATGCAAGACATTGTCAATTAGCTATTAATTAACATCCTGAGTCCATTACAAGGAGAGGGGTGGAAGAAGGGGGTGGTTCTGGCACACTGCCTCTTTTCATGAACCTACAGCCAAACTTTAATACACCATTGTGAATCCACTTGCTGCAGGGAAGGGATCCAGCCTGACACAGACATTACTGGCATTCAGCATCTGGTTCCAGCATCAGTAGGGCCACTCCATCCTGGAGCGCTCTTTGTTTATTTGGTACAGTAAGTAACAGTACCTAAGCTGCACCACAGACCTGGCCAAGGAGTGGGATGGGAAGGGATAGGATGGGAAAGCAGTTGTGGAGCTCTCATGGGGATGGCCATGTCCCACAAAGGTGTTGGGTTGGGCACAGAGCATCCCAGGACAGCATATGGGGCTGGAAGGGGAGTAGCTGGAAACCAGCTCATCCAGGTGTGGGGAGCTCAGGCAGGAAGACCAGAGGCTGTGAAGATTAGGTCCTTCAATGGTGTAGTCCTCTGGCCAGTGTTAAGTGGCATGGAACAGGTTATGGAGCTCTTCAGTAAGGAGCACTTGAGCAGCAGTCTCATGGACTGGGGCAGAAGCAGAGAGGCAGTGAGGGGCAGAGGTGGGATGAGCTCAGCATCCTAGTCTATGGTCAGTCCTCACCTCTTGATGGGAGGAGGATGAGCTAGCTGAGCACAATGGCCAAGCTCTGGGGTAATGGGGTGAGTACTGTTGCCCCAAATAAAAATAGGGGTAGGATGGCTTCAGTTCAGCACTTTCATCGTGATACAGTTCACTTCTTGGTTCTGCACCACGTCCAGGCTGAACTGAGCTTCTGCCCTGCTAGGGAGCATCCAGCTACCCCATGACATGGCCCAAGTCACTTCAGCCACTCCCCAAACTTGCTCCATGATACTTGCAGTGTCCCTGGCATCTCCTTCCTGCCCCAAGGACCAGGTCATGGTGAGCAGGCAGGGGCCAGGTAACAGACCCTGGGCATGGTCACAGACAGGAGTGTCTTTTAAACACAGAACCTCCTTTGTGCCAATGTGACCTGAACAGGTGCCAGGGGCTGAACATTTACTGGGGATGGCTCCTGCCCTTCCAGGGTTGTGATCCATCCTAGACGTCCATCCCTTCAGGGCTGAGGTCCATCCTTCCAGGGCTAAAGTCCATCCCTCTGGGGCTGAGGTATGTCCCCTGTGTTGGATTCTGCTCATAGGGTTATTCACAGGCTGGTCGGGATGGATGAAGTGGGAATCTCCCCCAGTCAGTCCCTCATGCAGATGCTGTGGGTACATCACTCACCCTAGCTGGGCCTCAACCCCCCTCCCAGGCCAGCTCCAGCTCCTCCCCGCAGCCCAGCCCGGCAGCGCAGCCTCCCATACTCTGTTTCCTCGGTGAACACTTGCTGCCACCTCCTGGGGCCGTGGCGTGGGGCGCAGCAGAGCTGGGGCACCACACAGACAGGGACAGGCGGTCCCTGAGCCCATCGAAAACCACAAGCACCTCAGCATCTTGCAGCCCATGAAGCTCAGTGCTTGCAGAGATGGAGCTGGGGGTTGGGATGTCACTGTGCAGAGGCAGAGGCAGCTGCCAGCACCTCAGCAGCAGAGGTGATGGAAAACCCACAGCAGGGCTAGGGCAGGGATTGTCTGGACTGGGCACTGGGGAGGCTGCACTTCGAATCCTGGGTTCAGTTTTCAGACCCTCACAGGGGGAATGAGGTGCTGGAGTGTGTCCAGAATAAGGGCAACAAAGCTGGTGAATAAATAGTGAATAAGACGGGTCCCAGGTCTGCTCCTCCCTCCAGGGAAGTCCCTCCTGGGTGGCATCTGCCTTTTCCATCTCTCCTCAAGTTGTTTCCATGTTGGTCTCATGGTTGGTGAGGCTATATGTTCTCCAGTTGAACTGGTGGTTTCTCAAGTTGCCCAAATAGCTTGTGCAGGAACAGGAGAGCCTGCGTCCATCAGCTGCTAAAGGGACACAGGCAGGGTCAGGCTGCATGGTCCTGCTATGTCCGTCCTGTCCATTCCTTCATGCTGAGAGGCACTCCTTTGTGACTCCTTCAACGTCCAGCCCCATATTCATGCTGCTTCCCCACTCAAAGTCCACCCATGCCCATGACTAACAGGTAGGTGGTGTTTGTGGCAGATGGTGAAGAGCTTTTCAAGCAGCATCATTCACTACAGCAAGACGAGGGGAGAAAAGCGTGTTGTTTTTTGCTGTGGTAGTGCCACAGAACACTCAGCAAGCCCAGGCTCCCCTGGGCTCTTAGTCAGGATCTCAAACCTGGGACAGACATCCCTGGGATTTTGTAAGGATACAGGACAACCATCCACAGGCATTCAAATAAGGCAAATGGTCTCCTGGGGTGCATTAAGAAGAGTGTGGCCAGAAGGCCAAGGGAGGTTTCCCTCCCACTCTGCCCTAGTGAAGCCACATCTGGAGTATTGTGTCCAGTTCTGGGCTCCCCAGTTCAAGAGAGAGAAGTAACAACTGGAGAGAGTCCAATGGAGGCTATGAAGACGCTGAGGGAACTGGATTATCCCTGTGCTGAGGAAGGACTGAGAGCTGGAGAAAAGAATGGTGACCTGTTCAGCTGAAGAAGACTGAGAGGGGATCTCATCAATGCTGATCAATAGTTAAGGGGTGGGGGTCAAGAGGATGGGACCAGACTCTTTTCAGTGGTGCACAGTGACAGGACAAGGGGCAACTGGTGCAAACTGGAATCCAGGAAGTTCCACCTGAACAGGAGGAAAATATTTTTTGCTGTGAGGGTGTCAGAGCCTGTCCCAGGCTGCCCAGAGAGGTTGTGGAGTCTCCTTCTCTGCAGAGATTCCAAACCCGCCTGGACAATGTGATCCTGGGCCCCCTGCTCTGGGTGACCTCACTGGCATGGGAGAGTTGGTGTCCGGCCTCAGCGCGGGCGGCCCCGCGGCCACTCCGCGGCCTCGCCCCGCCCGCCGGGTAGCGCAGCCCGGGCCCGGCGGCGTGGCAGGGGCTGGGGCTGGGGCACGGCACCCCTGCCCGCTGCGGCAGCGGGGACCCTCCTCACCTGGGCTGCGCCGCGGGAAGCAGCCCCGAAGCGGTTCGGTCTCCGTGTGTGCCTTGCGGTGCTGGGGCCGGAGGGGAAGGGGACACCTGAGGGTTAGCGCAAGGCAGAGGGCTGGGTCCGGAAACAGAGATCGCCTCGCTTGGCTCTAGTAA
>WUAM01000287.1:12640642-12688049 GCA_024336885.1 Actenoides hombroni
ACCCGACAAAAAATAAAGGAAAAAAAAGAAAGGGAGGGGGTGCGGGCTGTTAAGTTGGCCCTTCCACAAATAGCTGTACAGTTTTGGTGAAGGGTTTATGCATTTCCCTAATCAATGGAGCGCTGTGACTTATTAGCCCCTGGGGACAGATCTGAATCCCCCAGCACCAGGCTGCAAAGCTGGTGTGGTATTGTACCTTTTTAACAGGTTATCAACAAGGATGTTCCTCCAGTTCCCAAGACACTTCCCACCCCCTCCGGCATCTCCCCCCTCCGATTCTTTCTGGCAAAATCTGTTCAGTCTTGCGTCTTTGTTTTAGGTTGGCTAAACCCTCGACCCTTATTCTTTGCGGGGTCACGCTCAGGCAACTGGACAGTGCTGAATGAGTTAAGTCTCTGGCTGAAGTTTGGCTTCATGCAACTAAATTTGAGGCCTGGTAGGCATTAGCAGGGCACAGCACATTTACAGAGCTTAATTAGTACGCGCTGTAATTGTTCATGGTCTGCCAGAAGGAGTAATGTTCAGGAAAAGTGGAGTCGTTCTTCTGCAGTCTTCAGTTTTAAAACGATAAATCACTTGCATATTTGTGCAGTGATTCAAATGGAGCTGAGACCTCTCCATCTCAACATGTGGTAAATTGTAAAGTCAATGAATTGCAGATGTAGGGTACAGCAGATTCTCTAAGAAAATGTGGAATGAATGGGGAAGGGTGATGCTATAAATACATACTGAGAAGATAACTGGGTTTCTGCTTGCTGTGCCAATTATTATGTACTAAAGATATTAGCAATTTTGTTTTAATGCATTTATTTTAAATTTCTTTAAACTAAATATAGGGGTGCTATGTTACTTCACTCGTTGAGGGTTTTATTAACGCTCCAGAACAATGGGTTTTGTATGGAAATGCGTGTGATAGCCGTATTAATACAGATTAATTCATCATGGGTAATGTCATAGTGGTTACCAGAGGAGTGTATAATGATGGGACACTTTAAAGTGTGGCTGCAGCAACTTAGAAGAAATGTTGCTATAGATGGTGCCTTTATGTTCTAGTTGGAGGAAATACTGGGAATATTATGTATCTCACTGTGGTGTTTTGTATCTGCCCGTAATTCCTTCAGACCTCAGAGAGACATTTTGGGTGTATTAATCTGACAGCTAGAGCCTATTTTAAAAAAGCAAAACACAAAACTACTCTATACAGATTGACATCATAAATACTGCGTATTTTTTTTGTTGAATGTGGAGAATGTGTGTCACTCTTACTGCTGTGAAATCTTGTCTTCCTTGGGCTTGGTCCAAGATCCATTCAAGTCAGTGGAAAAAAGGCTTCTATTAATAACGAAGGGCTTTGGATCAGGCTCCGTGTGTCTTGAACCAATGGCCAACTTCTTCAAAAGTGGATAAAGGTATTGAAAAAGGCAAACTCAACTAAATGTCATATTGATATATTGCTTCTTCTGTGGGATCCTTCACTCTTGCTGGGGGGAAGTTATGTTTCCAATGGTAGTTTCTTAAACAAGCTCCTGCTTCTTCAGTATCTGAGTTTCCCACAGAGGCATGAAGCATCCTGGCAGGCTCAGGATTTGGTCCGAGGCTGTGTTGCATGTCAATACTGCTTTTCTAATATGAGTAGGTGGATTTGTATGGAAGTTGTAAAAGTTAATGATTGCTCTCTGACTCATATGCTGCTGAGTTCAGCAACGAAGAAATGATGACGGGGAAATGATAGAAATTACAGGAGACGAGTAAGCTTTGGTGAGCAGAGAATGGGTTTGTGTTGTTTGAAATGCTTTTGCTGCTTGCTGGACAAAGTGCAAGGAGGGAGAAGATCAGAGGGCAGCTTCTTTTTTGGGGTCAGAACTTTTGGGTACCAAACTCCTGTGGGTATTTGGCCAGGAAAAGAGGGTGAATTCAGGAGGAACTCCCTGCAGTGTTAAAGGTCCCATAACCATTTTGTTAGTCCTACTGATACAGTTAGTCCTGCCTAACTGTTTTCCCCTCTTGGCAGAACAGGTTTTGATGCCCTAGGCTCTGTGGGAAGTACGATTGCATGCCTAATGGCTACCAACTATGAATATATAACTGTGCTCAACCAGTATCTATTTCAGAGCTTTGTAGAGCTCTCCAGAGTATCTGTGGTGTGAAAGATGTTGTATACCACAAAATCAGTCTCCTCTTTTTAATTCACTAGTGATGATGATGCAACTGAGACACCCAAAAGGCGGATGTGGGAAGTAATAGAAAACGCCAAAATGAAAATACTGCAAAGAGACTTTCTGGGGCATATGAGAGATTCTTGGACGTTGATACAATAGAAACAATTTGCCCTATTTTAAGAACGGGAAAAATGGAGCAAGAAAAGGTGGGGGTGTACCTCTCTGAGCATAAGCAAGCTCCCACTGGAGTCAGTGACTCCATAATAAATAATGATCTGGAAATGTCCGAGGCTATAGGCTTGTCTATTCTAGAGACAAACCACTACATTGATTTATCTTTTTTTAAATGCTGCAAATATTTAATAAAGGTTCTCTTGGAACTGCTTTAAACCCTAGCCTGAATAATTTTAACCTGGTTAAACGAGTGAACTGGTTTGGGAACATACACAGTAAGCGGTTTGCATTGGTTTAATTAGATTGAAGAGATTTATAAAACCAGGGCCACTACTGTGACATAGGCAAGGTCTGGAAGATGGCATAGAGATGCTGTACTGATCTGCACCCAGGCTGAACAGACTGCTTTTGAAATTATGCTATTATAAATGTTTGCCAATACTAAAGAATCCAGGGGAAGGTATGACCTTGAAGGAACACATCAGAAGAGTAAGATGGCAGTGTTTCTACCTTTGTTTTCTCTGGGACATTGGCAGGAAGGTTTTTTTCCCTTTGAAAAGAGTTACAGATTGTAGTGTCTGTCTGGAAGTCAAGTTTTTAAGATTTTTATTATAATTAAATGTGTCTCAGTTTACTTCTATCCCTGTTACATTCCCCTACGGGCTTTTTCTTAATTCTTAAACTGCACCATAAAACGTAGCTTAAAACATCTCTGTGTCAAAAAAAAAAAAAAAAAAAGAAAAAAAAAAAAGGTACTTTACAGGAGCTAGTCACAAACATAACTACTGTAAAAACTGCTGTGTAAAGAATATCCACAGAGCTTATTTTATCTGGATAGCAGCTAAATACCTTTACAATCCCCAAGGTTATTAAAGGCCAAATGCCTGTTATATGTAGCTAGTTTTGAAATCTGTTGCTCGACTACAGTGCGTGTGAGTAGTACCTGGTTTTTAATTTCAAAAATATGAAATTAAAAAGCAAAAACTAGAACCTGGGTGTAGCTGGGTGGCTGTAAATGGGAATTGGCACGTTGCTGTGCTGCTGGTGTGCCCAAAGGTGGGTATCAGACTGGTTACGTGGGCACATCTGTGTACATGCCTATGATGTATATTATTTGTGAACATATACTGGGTTATCAGGTGTCTGTTCAATTTTAATTGACAATATGAGATTCCTGTGGTTACTCTGTGCACAGATTGCCTTGGGGCTCTACAGGGTTTGTGGGAAGAAAAGCCTTGACAAGTTTCCATTAAGCCCTGAATCAGGCAATTGGAAAAGAGGAGAATGAAAGGAGCTGAAAAGAGGGACAACTTGTTAGTGTTGCATTCTGCGCTTGCAACGAGAAACCTCTTTTAGACAAGAGTGGTTCTCAGGCCAAGAATTTCAAACTCGCAGAGAAACCTGTCCAGAACACAAAAGTTGTTTGAACGGGGTGCAGAATTGTCACAGTAATTAGAGCAATCTCCGTTTACTGAGTGGCAGCCTTTATAAAGGACAGGGGATAAAGGGTTCAAATTCATCTTTCTCTCCCCGATTCACTTCTGATGAACTGCCTCTGTGTATGTATGTGTATATGAAGGAGTGTGTGTGTGTGGCCACATTTTCAGCTACTCATCATTCGATTGCCCTTGTTTTAAAAGGAGGAGGACTTGGGTTTCTTCTTCCTGACTCGAATGACATTTTCAGGCATTTTGCTTTTATTTATTTGTTTTTATTGGTGGTCTAATTTGATATACAGAAATCAGAGAATGCTTTGGGGAATGTGCTTGTTCACTGCTGGAGGGGGAACCCCAAATATTTCTCAGTCTTATTCAGTCCTTCATGTTAGGCTCTTAGGAGCAGTCCCATTATTTTTAACGGGATTACTTGTGGAAGCAAGAAAAGTGAATGAAAAAGGCTTGGACCCTTGAAGTTTATCCTCTTGCCATTGGAAGGTCTGTCTAGAACTCCTGAATCAGCTGGAGTTTTGCCATTGCTCTTATTAGGAGAAGGATCAGGCCTGTGAATCACGAGACTGAGTCTTGTGAACAAGCCAAATAAAACTGTAAAAATCAGAGTTGTTTCTGTGTACGATGCAGGAGTGTCCAGAGGCTGTGGTCTGAGCTTCTTTTGGTCAGATGCTATACAGAGAAAAATGGGAGTGAATGGGTGAGTGAGCAGTGTGGGTATTTTTGCTCAAGGAAGAAAATGTGACTGCTAAATTTTCTGTACGCCTTTACTTTTAAAGAAAAGAAGCTATTAAACTCCTTGACTTTCTTCAGTAATCATTCTGGGCTCAAAATTTGTAATTTTGATGTCCTTTTAGTTAGTTGTTTTGGCTTTGTGATTGCCTTGTATTTGTTCTGCCCAAAATAATGTAGGTTCTCTGCTTTTTAAAGGCTTGGAGGTAGCGACCTTGGCTAATTTACTTAATCATTTAGTCAGTGTTATCTTTCTCCCCTTCATTCACCACTAAACTGAATGCAGAGAGAGAGAGGCACTTAAGGCTGATGTCTTTGCTCTGTCTTGTGTTTCTCCGTATCGTGGTGCCCTCAAGGCCTGTGGCATGGCTGGTTAGGAGTTCTGTTGGGATCCTGTGAGTGTTGTGTGTCTACTTCATCCTTTTTTTCTTTTATTCTGGAGACATGGCATCAGTTAGCATCTGCACCAGGCTGCTGTGATATGGACCAGAGGAAAAAGCAAGGTCTTGCTGCTGATTACAGAAACAGTGTTGAAACTAGTAAATACTCATGGCTGTGAAAGTTGTAGCTCAGAGGTCATGGGCAGTTTTTTGTATACAGGTTTTTTTTCTTCACTTCCACCCCTTCAATTATTTTCCACTGGAGGATAATGATGAAGAATTTGCCTCGATCTTTTTATATTTTTATCAAAAAGCAGATTTATTTTTTCACAGGATCGGCCCCTGGTGTGAAAAAGCAGTGGAAAAATTGCTTGTCTTGGAATTAGCATTGCAAAAATGCCTGTTGATGTTCAGCAAAGCACAGGTCTGTGTGCGCTCCCTCAGAGCACGTGTTCCCCATGTTCACTTGCCTTGTCTGTGAGCGTGGCGTGTGGATATGTGAGGGGTTTCTGAACGTGTCGAAGTCGTCTTGTAGGCGCAAGGAGGAGTTGGGAGACAACGATTTTTCTGGCAGCAATGCTGAATAGCTTATGCAGTGTTGGAGCATAGAGTCGGTTCTGTGTGTTGGACAATGTCATGGTCAGGTTGAACAATGTCTCCTTTTTTTTAGATGATGCTGTTTCGTCTCTACTATTGATGATTTGCAGACCAGTTGTGATGTCTGCCATCCTGAAAGAGCACCCAGTGTGGTACTAATTGTACGAGGACTAATTGTTGATGAGAATGTACTTGTTGCAAATTATGGACCTCTCTTGAACATGGCTTTCTCAGTCCTATCCCTTGTGCATTATTTTCTCAGCTGATAATTAATTTCTCAGTTTGGTAATTTGTCAGTAACTGGCATCTCTTCAGTAATGAGTGCTCTGTAGTAATTCTACATCACTAAGGAGTAATTGCTGGCCCTATAAAGTCACTGATCGCTTTTGTGTGCCAGGCGGATAACCTTTCCTGTTAAACTGTTATGACCAAATTACCCATCCCAACAAAGCCTGACTACATTTGCAGTTGATGTCCTGGCTGTGGCTTGATACATGGAGAGAGAGGGCTCGGAGAAACTGATTTTAAGTCATGGTCACAAGCAGGAGCTCATGACAGCAGCAGAAAGCTTCCATTTGATATTCTAGCTATGTAAAAATCTAGCTCAGCTTTGAAAGCAGCTGTTTAGTTGAAGTGGAGACGCAGAGCAGCCAGTGTCCTCTTCTCGTTGTGTAGCATTTCCTCAAGCCTGATTTTCTGCTTCTAATTGGGGTTGTTTATTAATGTAGTGGTAAGAGATCTGGAGGTGCTTCCCTTCCCGGGAACTGATGGTGCAGACACAGCCCTGATCATCCTACACACGCACCGGGCTCGCTTCCATGTCAGCCCTCTGAAGAACTGTCCTCAGCCCAGCTGGGTCCATGCATTGGGGCTTGTAGGATTTTGGCCTAAATTTGTGATCCCAAGGGGGAGCTAACAAAGTTTATTTTGGAAACAGAATACTCAAAGTGGGAAGGAGGCTAAAGAGAATGCTGGAAAGATGGTGCAAATGAGAAGCAAAAGTTTTTCATTTACACTCCCTGATACTACTCTGGTTTGTGGATCCAAGTAGAAAACTGGCAGTTTCTGAAAATCTCATGGGTTGCTTGTCAGCATCTATGCACACCAAACTACCTTTTAAATTTGGTTTCGTTTTCCCTGCTCCTTGAACACATTAGCTGATGCCACAAGGAGTGAGCCGAATTTTTGCTCTTTCCCCTCCCCCCTCTGCAGTTGGAATTGTTTGTTAAATTCCAATTACGGGGCTTGTTCAACACCTGTACAAACCCACAGCCATTGTTAGGGGAATAGTTTGAGGACAATGGGGTTAATGCAGGTGTATACAAGTGCAGAATTTGGATTGCAAAGACTCTTTCTTACTCTGTGTGCATAAGAAAGAGAAAGAAGGAATTCAGTTTAATTTTCAGATCCCAGATACAGTGTGTAGGGCAAGCATTTGGAAGAAGGGTAAGTGGGGAGGGGAAGAAATGTCTGAACATGTTCAGACATGGCACTGAACACGTATGAAATGGAAAGTTAAAAGGAAATAAACACTACACTCCTCTTTACTCGCTACCTCACCCTCATACCACTTTCATGGAGTCACTTTTCAAGGTATATCTGCACGAAGCTGGTTGGTAATGATCTTGCACACTGGTTGACTGCAGAGTGATCACAGATAAACCTGAATGTTTGCACGGAACTGAGGTACTGGGACACTGTGCTGATTTGTGGTGCCAGCAATCACCAACCCCAATTGCACCCTGATACAATCAGTAAGTTGCATCAGATGTACGTTCACGTGGGTATGCTCTCTCGGGTAGGAGCAAAATGGAGGGAGTTGAGCTGTTTGACTCTCAAGATTTCTTTTCTCTGAAGCTGAACATGTGTGTAGTCTCCAAAGGTGACCTGCCGTCTGATGCCACCAGAGTTAACAATCTTAATATGGGAAGAATATCAACAAAAGCCAAGAGGATGAAGTCCTAGAGTCTGAGGACATCTCCTTCTGGTGTTCTGTTGAGACAGATTTACAGTTTTGTGTAACTTTATGAATATCTAGCAATGGGTCATCTTCCTTTGGGCTAATTCCCATAAAGGCTAAAGATGCTCGTGCAGAATGAAAGCCAGGATCCACTGCTGTCACAAATGGTTGTCAGTTGAGATTGGGTTCTCTTGCAGTTTTGTTTTACTTTGGTTTCTTTCCCACTCATGGGAGCTCCTCCAGGCAAGGATCAGACTTTCTCCATTATCTTAAGTACTCTGTACATTTCGGGTACAAAAAACTAATAAGTAGGAATAATTATTAGTGGTTAGATAAATGTTCAGATCAGTTTATCTTCTCGGTGATTTGCCTGTTAGAACTAATCTTGGCTGCTACAAATAGGCTTGGTATTTGGCATTTCAGTTTACGTAGGAGGGGAGAAAATGACCGTTGCCTGTGAAATGGTTCAGAAGTTACTTGCTGTTCTTTTTCAATGAGTAATAACTCAGCTGAGTAGCACGATGGGAGTTTCAGGTGTGGAACTGTTTGATCGAGAGAGAGTTGGTAGCTCTCCGAGTTGGTTGTGCACTAACATAGTCCTCCTCTCAGAGGAGGACTGGTTATCTTCCAAGCACTGTCAGCTGACTTGGCTTATACTGGAAAAAAACAATCAAGAGTTCTTTATTAAAGGATAGCTTGAAGTTATGGAAATAAATATTTTTCAAATATTTGGGTCTGTGTGGAAGGTGACTAAAACAGTCTTACTGGGAGATGTCCTGGTTTGGGCCACTGTAGATATGTGTTTTTCTCCTTGATGGGTAGTATGACCCTCTCCGGCCAAAGAGTGTAGTTGCATGAAGGTAACGAGCAGTGATTTGTTCTAAAACTTTAAGTAGATTAACTCCTCAATTACAAACTGTTGAGGTGATCTTATTTCTGCAGGTGGTTTAAGTTAGTGGTTACGGTGGCTCTTTCCCTTTGCAGTTGTGCAAATTTCATTGAAAAAATAAAACTTCATGGGTGAAAGACTTGAAGTTCATCCCTCTCCTTGGGTAATACAAATACACTGAAGCAATGGAAGATGAAGCTGGCACTGGTATGCTTTTCCTCACAGTGTTTACCAATATTGCATTAGTTTCTGCTGTTTGCACCTGTTTCTGTTGTTAATAGCATTATGCAACTGCCTTAGAAATTTGTATAGTTACATGCTAGCTATGAAACTCTGTATCCTTGTGTACAGTGTACGGTCACTCCAGAGTATGTTCTGTTTAGTTTGTTGGATAGCAGCTTTATGGGGTAGATCATCTTGGAGTTCACTGGAGGCCTCTTTTGTGCAATGATTTGAATAACTTTCTGCTAAGGCAGTAAAACTGGTTTCTTTACTGAGGATGCTCACACAGGCAAGGTGGGCATTGCCTGGTACCTTGTTCTCTCTGATCCTGACAAAGACCCAGATCCATCCAGTATTAGCTGATTCTAACTTGCGTTCAGGGCCAAAACCAGGGGAGTGTGGCCCTGTGCTGAATGATCCTCCTGTGCTGAAAAAAAGCTGAGAAGTGATGTCCTGTTAGATGACAAAGCCAGAGGAGCAGTTAACATCTGGTGTTAGCTGAATGCTTTTACAACTCAAAGGAGCATTGCCCACCCAAACTGACTCCTAGATTTCAGATTGCAGTTATACTTCCGTGCCTGCAAAACCTGACAAACAGAATGGCTCATCCAAGAGTTGCAGTAGAAATACTTGGTTTTAAACAAATGAGCCCATCAGTGTAGTCATCGGTACCAAAATCTTGGAGCAGTTAAAAATGGGAGAGGAACTACAGCTGAAAGAAAATGAAACTGACTTTTGTGTAGTGTTTTTGGATGGTTTAGCAGCTACAAACTTATGAGGATGCAATTACTACTTTCCAGGGGGATGGTTTGTTTTTAACATAAAGCTCTCCTTTAAAGCTTCTGTAAATGTTTGCAGATTTTATACATCACACTGCAAATTTGTGCTGTGAGCCTTGAAAATAATTAGATAGATCTGGTTGTGAACCAGGGGCTTGGTGCAGAAATCTGAAAGAGATTGATAGAGAAACTATTAATATCTATTATATACATGATAATATAGTAAAATATATATAATATAAACTACAATCTATATAACACCAATGACAGTATAATATACCATAACTATTAATATATGTAAACGTACACATATATGAGTATATTTATAGGGTTTAATATATTAAGTGTGTATGTGTGTGTATATATGAAGACTTCTTTTCTGCAACTCTGAGGTCATGACAACATTCTAGAATCAAATGTCTGATTATTTTCCTGTAATTTGGGAGGATCTTTTTTAGGGAAGGGCCTGTGTGTCGCTGTGCGAGAACCGCAGTGCCATCAGGTGCTCTGCTCGGTGGTCACCCTTTGTATGAATGTGCTGCATTATGTGGTTTCCTCTGGAGTCACCTGGTATTAAGCCATTTAAAGATGGGACTTGCAGCCTTGCTTGGCAATCTAAAGCCATGGATGTGACTCTGTGACCAGCTAGTGTTTTTCTGGCTTGTGGTGGTGAAGGTGGATGCTTGTGTGGGAGAACAGAGACATTCCTTATATAAGCAGAGATAGTCCCTTACCTATGTATTTTTCTGAACTCACGGTAGGCTGGGCTGTGCTCCTACAGAGCCTTCCTTCGGCTGCAGAGTTACCATCTAGATGTGAACCACTGATGGTTGGAACTCTAAAATTAGCGGTTAAACTTCTGAGACTTGTTGTGCAGCGGCAGGTAAACTGTGGTTTGATGCTGGCTGGTGGGATAACACAACTTGCTGATGACATGGCTGTGTAGGACTGTCTGTGTGATACTTCCATGTGCTCTGTCCCCATGTATTCTGTGCGCTCCTGATGATTCACCATGGTTCATGGTGCAGTGAGGTGGTCCTTTGTGGGAAAACCCTGCTTGAGTCTCAGGTATGTTCCTTGATATTATTTCCTGAACAAATGTGGGCTTACTCTAAGCCAATGTGCTTGTGCTGTGGCTGTTTCCTGCTCAGAGGGAAGGCTCGTGCCTGGGAAGGCTCACCGCAGCCCTGGGGAAGTGGACTGCTCTGCGGACCAAATTTCAATCTCAAATCACAGTGCAGCCACAACCCTTTATGAAAGATCCTGATGAGAATTTTGGCCCATGATATTTAAATATGCCTGTGGTAATATAATCAGCTGCCACCCACTACTCAGCTTCTAAGCTGATCCTAAAATAACCTTTGGTAGCATGACACATGTGAAGCTTCACTCCCCTCCTGTTTAATCTCCTGTATACAGCCCCTGTGTAATGTTTATATGACAGTCATAAGGAAGGCTCTGTAGGTGTATCCAGGACTTTTATGAGAGCTTGACACGACATCAGTTTCTACATTTATCTCCCTGCTCCTTGACGTTCTCATCTCTGCCATGCGTTCAGTTTTGCAATGATGAAAAGTGGTGTGGAGCTGCTCTGCCTCATCAACGAGGTGTGAGCTTCCACTTTCCTGAGTGGCAGAGTGGTCAGTGTCCTTTGTGAGGACACAGCATTTGGACTTTCCCTCTTTTCCTTCCCCTACTGAGCTTTCACAAGAATAACAAACCACGAATGGATGTTAATGGCTCCATGCATAGATATATATATGTATATATATATGTAGGGTGTCTGGTTGCCAAGAAGATTTTATTGGCATAAATTTGGAATATTTACAAGTGGCAAATTCACTGGTGACATTATGCAGGCCAGACCAAATGAGCTCTGAAGGGCATTTATAACACCTTCATACAACCAACCTTTTTGTTTATAAGAAAACAGTGGTTTGTCTGCGTGTCTGTGTGTGTGTGTATATATATATATATATTTAAAATGTAGGTAGCAATGCCTTTTTTCTTTCTCGGAAATACAGAAGGAGCATTAATGTTTCTGCTGCTGACTGTCCATAAAACACAGCAATGCTGGAACAATCAGGAAGCTGTTGTATGACTGAGGTGTGGGGATGTCTGCAAGTAAAGCCATTTTTGGAAAGTGACATTCCTAGATGGTCCTTCAGGGCCCCACGAAGCTCCTGAGGGACTGTAGGTAGTGGTGGGGCTTCAGGTGCTTTTCCAGGGTTTGGTGAGCAGCTCTTCCATCTGGGTGGTGGAATGTAGGCTTCTGGGCCTACCCTGGTAACCCTTCAGACTCACAGTGTTCACAAAAGGCCTGCAAGAAACGCAACTTAAAATCCTTGGTTTTCTTTGGCCAACAGCTTGAGGAGAAGGGCAGGAGGGTGGAAAAGCAGAGAGCGAGAAAATGCCTTTTTGTAGTAGATTTAAACAGAGCAATATCCAAGAAACACTGGCAAGTTTAAAGCTGTTCGGAAGGGTTTGTGTGTTAGAAGTAGTCCCAGCTGAGAGACGTTGCTGAGCAGAGTTCAAGCAAAGAGGCCAAAGGTGCAGCATAAATATAGTTTGTCAGATTGTTGCTGAAATAAATGAACATTATTCATGGAATAATCATAACTATGTATAAATACAGTCATTGAGTGGTGTCACAAAATACTTACTGGCTTGTAGTCATTGTGCCTTTTGACCTGGAAGGAAAAAGGGTGTGAGACTGTTCCAATTATAATCAATGAGACTTGCTATTGATCTGAGGGAGACTTTGACTGTGGAGAGTGGGGATGGATGATGTGGGGGGATAAGTCATCGACGGGCTATTGTTTATTTAGCTTTGATGGTAGCATAGCACTTGGTGCTCACTTGCTTTTGTGATTTTTTTAATGTATTGTCTTAAATCCAAATGAATGTTTAACAAGGCTGCACCTAGTAATTTTACAAGTAGCCTTAGGAATTGATTCATTCTGTGAAAGCATTGTGCACACGAGCTGAACTGAAGGTACGGCAGCCTGTCCAAGAGGCCACCTTGTTTGGCAGAGGGAGAGGGATGACGTTTCTTGCCTGTAGTCTGACTTGCTTTTTAATGTGTTTTTATTGGCTAATCAATGTACAATAGGAATCCACTCCCTGGTCAACTTAAGCACCACTTAATTGAGAAATAAATGATAAACCCATTATGCCTTGCTAGTGCAGAACATTTCAAGGTGATTATGGATGCTCTGCTAAATTTTTTGGCATCCCTTGAGTGAGACTAATCGCCTTCCCTAAGGGCAGCTCCACAAGCTTGGGTCACATCCTGGCCTTGAAGCCAGTGGGAGTTTTCCTATGATTTTTTTTTTTTTAATCTATTTTTTTAAAAATAATTACTATTTTAAAGAGGGCCATTGTATATCAGCCTTTGTTTCTGGTGTTCTGCTTTTCCCTGAAAGCAGGACCTACTTTGACCGCTGTGTCCATTTGGTCGGCTCTTGGCCAAAGCTCTTTGCAGAGGGATATGGATGCCTTTTGTGTCTCCACATCGAGTCCCTCTGCGCTGGGAGGCTGGCTTGAGGGGGACTCTGCCAGGGGACCGCTGTACCAGCAAACCCTCAAAGCTGTGGTGGCCTTTCGGCTGGTCTAGTGCCCTCTGCTCTTTCCAAGCAGCCTGACCTCAGCTGAGCTCGCCTGCCACGGGAGAGTGGTTCCAGCGCAGTGATCCATGCAGCTCTGGGACAGGGCTCTGACCGCTCGGAAAAGCTGGAGGTTTTTTTTTTTTTTCCAGATCCGGCCTCTTGCCAGCGTGGTGCATGCCCTTCAACAGCCAGTGGAGTTAGCAGTCACAGTGGATATCCATGAGCCCGTTAATGAGGAGCTGGACGAGGGAGCGCTGCGTCAGACAGGAGCAGGGCAAGCTTTGTTTAATCGGCTTCTCAAGTCCAGTGTCTAGCTATGACAACTGATTTGCAACAGAAGCCGTCAGGGCAAGCTAGGATACAAAAGCCTGAGGATGTATTATTCTGCTTGGCTTTGAGGCTTTGAGCTGGCTGCTAGTGATAGCTGAGACTTATTAAATTAAAGAAAAAAAAAAATAAAAAAAATCCACTTATTAGGTGCTCTGCTCAGTTCCTGCTCACTGCTTAGACTTTTGGCTGTGCTGTACCCAGCTCTGCGTCCAAGGCACCGTCAGCACTGGTCTCCTTGTGTGCCAGGACGTCAACCCGACACCTGTGCTCCCTGGCTGGAGCTGAGCCTGCTTGGTGATAGAGTAGGAAGTCTCCTCTTCTGAGGGATTATGGCCGGGGAAAGGTCTCCCTGTTTTGGAAGAGAGAGTAGATGTAAGGCATTAGGAAACTTTCCAGTTGTCTTCATAATTTCTTGGATGCTTGTGATGCTTCCTGATACTGTGTGAGCTTGCCTGTGTGGGACTTGGGGTCTCCATTTGCTTTTGCAGCTATTCTGACAATTAGGGGGCTGCATTGCTCTTAATTTCTGCTCCTCTCAGCCCTGTGCTAGGGGAACAGGCTGCGTACAATTTATAAATAAATATTTATTATTTTGAGTGATGACTGAGAGAGAGGGTATTTCCTGGATACGAATGACTAGCTGGAAGAGTTGGAATCCTCTGGGTCTGAGGTGCCAGGCGATGCCCAAACCTAGAAGTCATCATTACTTCTTTTCTGTTGTGACCCCTGCCCTTCTCTCCCGTGCAAACCTGTGCCTTGTTCCCATGCCAGCCTGACAAAAATAAACAGGCCGTTAAGATTGCTCCCCCTCCCTGCCATGCAATGAAGTGACTGGTTTGCACAAGCATACAAATAGCTTCACTGCCTTGTTGCAGATAAGGGTGATAAGGGTCTGGCCTGGAGATGTTGCCCCATACCCGCAGCCTTCAGTGGGACAGGAGTAACGGTTGCAAAATTGGGTCCTGATTCTTGCCACAGCCTTGTCTGCTGCCACATCTTCCCTGCCCAGCCTGCCTGCCTCAAGCGGTGGGTGTGCGGCGGAGGTGCCGTGTTCTTGTTCTGCCCGTTAATCTGCTGAGGGTTTGGGGCATTGGGAATTTTTCAGACCCTGACCGTCAGAGATCACCAGATGATGGGCTGATGGGCTTGTGTGGGAATTGATGTCTTTGAGTGGTTTTTGAGTTTTTGATTGGGCGCTTCTGAGATGCTGGGAAGCCCTCCAAGGGAATGACCTGTGGGATTGATGCCAACTGTACTTTCAGAAGTGACCCGAGACACTTGGAGCAATTCCCGGTGTTCAGAATTATACTGAAATACCACCATGATGAAAAAACAAGTGTAGAATTGCTAAATGCATGTTGTCCAAAGATTGTGTGAGTTGTCGTAACTCTGCTTCAGGAAAAAAAAACCCCAAACCCCCAAAAAACCCCAGTGACCTTCTCATGATTTACTTCAGCTGAGCATCAGGCCATGACAAGTCTGGTTTGTGTCCGTATATAAGCCATGGATCAGAATGGAGGGAGGAAAAAAAGAAAAAAAAAATAGATGAAAATCAAAGAAGCACTTGTAATTTTTTTTTTTGGGGGGGGGGTGAGGGGGTGTGCAGACAAAAGGCAGTGATGGTATTAGAATAGAAAATGTGAACCAGAAGCAGTGTACAGAATACTGTAATTTTTTGGAGGGCATTGATTTTTATCTTATTTAACTTTTAGTGTAGAGAAACAGAATTGATGTTTTCCAGGTTCAGTAAGGTTTTAGTGTATCTGCTTTCTATCTGTGCAGAATTTCCCCTTGCCACCTCCAGAAGGAGAATATTTTATATACCATTACTTTAACTACTTTCTGATCTGAACTTTTATCTTCTTTTACAATGTTTAGGTTAAAGAGGTTTTTACGATATTCTGGTGTTAGCTTTGAAAATCTTTAGTCACTGGTATCTTTGTTACTCATTAAGTACATTTTAATTTTTAAACCAAGACTTCTATCTCAATGTTGATTTCTCTTGTTGGAGATACTTTTCTAATTATACAAAAACCTTCCTGCATTTTCAGCCACCTAGCTGGATTTTTCAGTTGAATGATGTACAGCAACTGGCATTGTGTGTTAGTATATAACTTGAAGGAAAACGATGTTGTGGAAAACATTAGGAAGTGATTTTTCTCTCTCTAAAACAGAAAGAGTAAGAGGAAGGCCAGACAAAGGATTGATCACATTCATGGTTAATAGTATAGATACTGATGTACGTGGCTTTTTGCAGTTATCAGTGCTGTGTCCCAGATAACCCCATGTTTGTGAAAGGACCTGGAAAAACACGAACGTGGTATTAGATTTACTTGACCCTAAGAAAATGAGAAAATTTCTTTTGATTTGGAACAAGCTTTCTTGAGCAGACGTGGAGAGGAAAATTATGTCTTGTCTAATTGGCAAAATCAGTCCTCCAAGAAATCCATGGTATTTTTGAACCCAGAATGCATGACTTTGCCTGCAAATATTTTGAATGTTATGCAAGCTAGAAGCTGAAGCATTTCACTAAAAATTGGGACTCGTGGGTGTTCCTTCCTATCTCTCCTAATATATCAAAATCTGATGTTAAAGCTTTCTAGTGCTGCGTGCCCAAGTTGAGAAGCTCAGGGCTTCATCTTCAGTGATCCTGAGGTTTTTGATAATTGCCCCTGGGTTTTCATCTGAAAACAGTGCCACTTTAGCATCCATCTAGACTTGCCTCTCTGCTTGAGTTTGCGTGGCTGCAAAGCCAGGGTGGCTTGCACCCGATCGGCGTGATGCTTGTGTGTGTATGTGCAAGAAAGGTGTTTCCAAAACGCTGCCGACGTCTTGGGCAAGCCTCAGTCCTTCAGCAGTTTGCCAGTGTAGCAGGAGGGCAGGGGAGCTTGCACTATCCAGCTTTGCCCTGGGGGCTTCTCCTCCCAGGGTGCTCGCTGGACAATGGGGTAGTTTTGTGTCAATTGAGTTCCAGCTTTTTTCCGGTAATTATTTGTCGATTGAAATGGAAGAATTGTAAGCACAATTCATCTTAAAGCACAGAGAGCAGCGGGTGTGAGCAGTGCTGGCTGGGACCAGACATTGACATACGGGCCGTCATCAAACTAATTGTTGTTTGAATTACCTGTTATGATCCGATGACAAATCTGCTTCGCTCCTGCCACTGGAGCAGAAAATGTAGCTTGAATTGGCGTGATGTTAGCAAGTGTAAACTGTACTTCAACAAGATGGATAAACCCAATTATGGGGCAGACCTGTAGAGAGAAAATCCATTTAAATCTCGTAATGTTAAGCAGAGCTGTGTTTAATTCATTTGGACCAATTTGGGAATGATGTATGAGTGTTGGTGAACATTAGTCAAAGGGAGAAGGGCCGGGGAAAGAGCTGCAGTGCTGAGGCAGGGTGGCGGAGGAGAGCTGCACCGTCTCAGCCGTTAGCGCTAATGGCTGGGGAAGGCTAAAATGACAAAAAGATGTACTAACTGCTCGGACGAGAACAGCCCAGAGTAAATGAACCAATAAGAGAAACATATGGAGCAGAAAGAAGGTGCAGTATTTTTCTTAAAACTATTGATCTTTTCAATTGAGAAGGAAATATATATAAATTGAAGGCAGCATTTTGTTGGTTTTTTACTAATAGCCACAGAAAGTGTGGAGGATTCCTCCCCCCCCCAACATATATATTTTTTTTCTATTTTTTCTTCTATTTTTTTTTTTTAAACATTTGTAAAAACACAAGGGAAGGGTCAAGATTTTTTTTGTTCCTCTTTTTTATTATTATTTATTCACGAACAAAGGGTAGGGATTGATCGCTTCCTCACCGTTGTTCTTAGTGCTGTGATTGCTTTGTGGGATGTATTTAATGTGTGCTTATTCAGAGGTTTTCCAGCTACGGCTTTCTGTATTTTAAAAGAAAATTAAGCACCGTTTTGTGCAGGCAGATTGATTGACGTCTTCCAGAGGATGTGGATGTTGTACAATAATGGCCTAAGAAGCTGTCACTGCTTATTTACTGGTTTAATACCTAAAATGTGTGCACTAGGCAGTTGTCAAATGCCGAGGAAGATACAAGGGAACAATCTCACGAAGGAATTGCTTTGGCAAGACCGGAGGGTTGGACAATGAATGTACTTGACTCTGTTGTTTGTGGTCTTCAGCGGGTTCCAGCGAAGCTAACCCACATGCACATGTTCTGTCTCAGTTTGAACAGAAAAGTATCTTTTCTTCTGTTACTCATTTAAGGCTCTTTCCACAAAACTTAACGTGAATAAATAGGCGGCATTCTTATTTGCATCCCTCTTTGCCTGTGCATGCCTCGCTCTGTACCCGCTTGCTTCCCTCTCATCGTCGCAGTGCTCTGCTCTACTCTTGCAGCTCCTGGTAGCAAGTAACATGAAGGGAAGCTTTCCCAAGGCATGGGTCAACAAGTTTGGCTATTGAGGTCAGGCAGTAATTTCATGACATTTGTAGCAGCTGCTAAAGCTGGAGTAAAATAACCAGCTGCTGCTGTGTAGAGTTTAGAAAATCTTCTATTAATTCCTCATTTATGGTACACCTGAAAGCTGTCTGCAATAACAAAAGTGATTCTGCAGGCCTTTATTTATAAGGGTACAGGGAAAAGAGGTGGTCTTCATTTTTCAGTCATTTGTACTTCAAATCATATTCGTTTTGGAAGCCATGATTTCATTTTGGTATCTGTTAAGCTATTAAAACAATCTTTTCAAACAATTTTATTCCTGTACTTGGGACTCTGAATGAATAGTAGCTCATCAGAATGAGGAGGGGTCCATCAGCCTTTATTGGAAGGCAAGTGGACGTTGTTCCTCTCTTGTCCTGAAGGTCCATTTAGGCTCGGTGAGAACAATTTGAGAAAGGCTTGCTTTAAGGGGATCAAAGAAGTCCAAGTTGTTTAAAAGGCCTTGTGTCTAATGCGTGTGTCCGTTGCATCACGAGGCCATAGTGGTGCTGGCAAAAAGGTGTTTTATTCCTTTTCTTGGCTGTAGCTACATGGTAATGGTAAAAGGAGCATTGTAATTCACTGTGAGCTGTGACATCGAGGTATAACCAGTGTTACTTAAGAGGGTCTGTGTGTAGGTAGGCCATTCTGGAGAGCCTGGAAGAATCTGTATTAAAATGATAATGTATAACATGCCATGAGTGTCACATGAGCTCCTTTCTGGCACTATCACTGTGGGCGAGCCCTGTCACTCACCCCTCCCCTCGCTGCGGGATCAGCAGGGACAACTAAAAAGCTCTGGGGACTTCATGGTAGCTACTCTTACATTGTCAACACTTCCTCTTCTAATCCCTGCTCTGAGAATAACCAAATATTCAGACTTAGCAACTGTTTTTCCTGCCTAGTAACTTCATCTCCCACAATGTCTACTTTAGAGAATGTGTCTGGATTGCCCAGTGAACCACTCTATGTGTGTGTGTGTGTGTGTGTGTATGTGTTTTCTTCCCCCCCAGTGGGTCATTGCTTTTTCTTTTTTTTTTCCTGTTGTTTTTTTTTTTTGAAGTCCAAAAAACTGTTCTGCCAGCTGCTATGCTTTAGAATTGCTTAATACTTTTATTTAATTATGAAATTGTTATTATTCTTTTTTTTTTAAGCAACAACCCGAAGAGCAAACGAGGAGTCAGGGGACCTTTGGTGTCTTGAGATGTGTGCACATTGCACAGGAACGTGGTGTTTATGCTTAATTAAAAGGTCACTGTTTGCTGAATGAGGCAACTGTCTGCTAGATCCTAGATGCTGACATAGGATTCACTTTTAATTTGGAGAATATAGATGGTATTGAATGTGCGTGTTATAGGGGTGTAATACATATCTTGCCACTATCCCTTAAGGAACATCATTCAGCTGATAAGGATCTTGGACATGGAGTTGTTTAAAATGGGGGGAAGGATGCAGAAGTTGGTGAACCCAGAGGGTTGAAATGACTCTTGAATATTACAGACAGTCCTATTTGTCTTTTAGGTTGGTTGTCTCTGCCTTAGTTTACCCATCTGTAAAATAGGAGTAACAGTGCTTACTTAACACATATCCTGAGACAGAATTTCATATTCTCCATATTTTGGAAAATGTGCTGGTTTGAGGTGGAAAGGACTTCGGAGGAATGGGGTTAAGGTAAATAAGAACTGGATAAAATGAAAGAACGGGGTGTGGTTGGGTTTTGTTTGGTTTGTGTTTTTTCTTCCACCCCTCCCTGGTGTCTTTCTCCCCCCCCTCCTTTTTTTTTTTTTCCCTTTTCCCTTTTGACTTCATAACAAAATCATATGTAAAAACATAAGCTGCTGATTGATTATGCCAGCTGACAGTTTGTCAGGATGGGATTTGTGTATTTAGAGTTCTCCTTTTTTTCTTTTTTTTCTCCTACCAGATGCTGATTGTATTCAATAATTATGTGTATGAAAGAATTTTCATTATGGCATTGTGGTTTCTTGTTCTCAGAAGTGTTTGGAATGGGACAGCCATGAGAAGCCAGATTGCATGACATATTTCAGGCTTTGTTTCTCCCTGACCACATGCACATTTTTATTTATTTATTTTATTTATTTTAAATTTCCTCTTAAAGTTTGAGCAAAAATTGTATTGATTCTAGCAATATCATGGAGACTTCCACTTCAAGACAGTACAGCTATAACCTCCTGGATAGTTTGAGTTTTTAAAATGCAGCTTTACTCAAGAATGAGTTTTTCTTTTTTTGGTGCTACCATAGTTTATGCCTGTTGCAGTGCTCTATGGTCCAATCAAAAACTAACAGAAAATGAAGATGTAAAACTCAGCTTGTGCTTACAAGTCTCTAAGAGACTTTGCTCACACAGATACTTCTTGAGATTCATCTTGGGGTTTAAACAGATCCTACCATTTCTAAGAGATGTTTCAGAGCAGATTACAGATCTTGCTGTGTTGGCCAACCTATTGTAATTTTTAGATGTTAAACTCCCATTTTTATCATAATATAGTATGCTTATTTTTAAAGGTGATCAACTATTACCCTACCAATTCAGCTTTTATAGAGCTGCCAGTAACCAAATCTCAGCAGTAGAGCTGTGAATTTCAACTCAATAACGTGGGAACTTCAAAGTCTATATGGAAATGTGTGATGCAGTATTTATTTATTTATTTGCCTCCTCCCACCCCCTCCCCACAAGAAACAAACAGAAATGCAAAAGAAAAAAAACCCCACCGTAATATCACAACATGTCAGGCAATGTAATACCAGATAGTTCTAACAACAGAAGTCTTCTGACTTTTCTGGTAAAGAGCATGCTTTTTTTAGGAGGAAAAGAAAAATATGTTCTGAGCATACAGGGTGGGCAATACTACTGGGGTAGGCCAGTTGGAAACAGAACACTTTGTCTTTTGGGAAAGGTTTAAGCTAGATAACGTGACTATTCTAAGGCATTTTTTGCATATATCATGTTGCAAGTGATTTACAAATATTCCATATAAACTCTCTTTTTGTATGCTGTTCTACGGTTAGTTGGACTCTGTATTATGGTTTTTTTTTTCCCAATCAGTATGCAAAATACTGGTTGCATTGGTGTGTGAATTGAGGGGAACTGAATGAATTGGTTTGCTGTCAAAAACCACATGTAAAGTACGTAAGGTTTTGATTTCTGCTTTAGTGGTTCTGTTATCATTGTTATTTACAGTGAGAGTGGCTTTTTATCTCTGAGTTTGTGCTCTTTAGCCTACTTTGCAATTGAGTTCTTGGTTTTGTGGTTTTTATCAGCAACATTCAGCCTAGCTTCTAGAGTTCTTAATTTTGCTGTTTGCAGGTTCCATTGCTAGCTAGATCTTTAAGCTAGATAGGCAGAAAAAGTGCTTGAGAATCACTGTAGGGTAAAATTCCTCCCCTTGACCATGACATGAAATGGATAAAGACTGAACAGTTCCCTTTCAGGAAGGCTACTTAAGGACAGGTCTGAGTTTTAAGACTCTTGAGGAGTCTGAAGTTGGTAGAAGAGCTCTTCCTTTCAGAATTCTGTACATGTCTAATATCTTACGAATCAGGACATAATTATGTTTTAAAATAATCTAAAGGAAAGAATTAAACTATTTAACTTTTAATGTACTAGACTCTTTGAATGTTACTTTCAGTAATGTTTTTGGTTCATATTGCCTGTTCAAAATACATACTGAAGGAAAAGAAAAATAAAATCATGAGCTTTGAATTTCACAGTTGAAGATTGATGAATGAAGGTTTGGAAAGTGAAGAATTGGTGCTTTTTAAATTTACCAAGCGTTGAGCGCTCTTCTGTTCTCATATGTTTGAGAGCAGTGGAAAGCTCCCCTTGAATGGGAAAGCTGGTGTTTTTTTCCTAGCATCATGCTCCCAGGATCTTACACTGTTTAAGAAACATCAAATACTGTCAGTCATATGATGAAATTGAGAAATGGCAATTCTGTTTGCTCTTGTCAATAACCTTGGGAAAGTCAGTAGTGGTGAAAGATTTTTTTTCATCCAAAAGAAAGCAGAAGCTGGATCTAACGTACTTAATTCAGTCACTACTTCCCTCTACCCCCTCATACACTGTGCAGGATCCTTCCTAATGGTAGACTAACATTGGGAGGACAGTGTTTCACTGTACATCTCTCTAATTTCACCAAACTCCTGGTAATATTTCATTGAGAACTAAAGCTATGAATTAATTATTGGTGGTGTTCAATAAAGAAGTAGTGGTGCTTTGTAGTTTAACCAGTTGTGTGACCATAAACAGCTTTAAGAAGGCTTTGTCTTCTCCTTAACATCTTCCTGAAAAGTAGAAGTGACTTTCTGTATCTAGTGCACAACTGAATTGGGTCCAGCAAAGCACGAAAGGACATGTGATTTCTTGAAAACATGCTGGAGTGATCAAGGTGGCCCATGCATAGCTGGGCCCCATGGGTTGGGGTAGTGGAGGCTATGCTGTGACATAATTTGTCTCCCTGGGGTTGGAAAACAAAAGACTACATAGAAAAGGAGCAACACAATGATTTATCTTATTGATAGGCATGAAATTAGTGGCAGCAAGAAGAGGAAATTTGCTGCCTGTTTTATACTATCCTGCTGTATGCCCATTTCTTTTGATTGCAAGGAATTCCCTCCCGCTTGAAGATCCAGTTTTCATTTTACAGCTTGCTGTGCTCTGTGGGCAGCAGGACTGCAGCCTGGCAGTGACCTAGCATCGCTTTCATGAGATTGGGGGTACAGTTTATTGGCACAGTAAACACCTTCTGATGGTTCATTCCAATTATTAAGTGCATAACCCCCCCATGTGCTGTAGAAGGTGATTTTACTTGATCTTTTGTGATTAGTGGTGAGAAATGTAGCTTTATACATACATACAAACCCATTTTATAAATTGCAAACTATATTTAATTAGCATTATGCACCCACAGCCACCTCATCTATTCTTGTCTTGCTAATCTGTCTCCCTGGACTCCACTGTTCCCAACAGCTCAGTGTCTTCAGCCACCATTTACAGATTAATAAATCTGCCAGGGAAGCATTCCCTCCTTATCTGTTTGTCTGTGGAAATACCCCCAGATGTTAACTCTGACCATAAGCCTTAGATGAGCAATTTTTATGTCTCAGCAGCTGGCAGCTCTTCCCGTAGCTAAAAGTGCCAGGATTTCTGAAACCTGATGCTTTATCCTTCAGTACTAGAAACAGGAGTTTAATTCCCCCAGCGAGGGGTGGGACCCAACTTTCCAGCAGAACAAAGTCAGCTCATTTGTTTCTCCCGTTATTTCCTAGTCATCAGGCTTGTGAAGGCTGAAGATTTGGTGTATGGAAGTACTCAGCTATGTTGTAGGAAGTTCCTGGGATGCTTGCTCAGAGATGCCTGTTTTAACTGGGGCTTGGATCAGTCTCCTTGGGGGAGATCCAGGAAACTGGTTTTCTGTGTTACCCAGTTCTCAGTTTGTTACCCACTCAGAGTGGCAACATGTGACTTAGCATCTATGTTGCATTTCACAGGTCTGTCCTTTAAACAGTTTCCCTTTTCGGTGCCTCCCTTTTTCACTCCACCTTCACATGTGTTTTGGGCAGGGTCAATCATTCCCACTCTCTTGTTTGTACAGTACCTAGCACAAAAGGACTCTGTTCTCTTGGTGGTGCCTTTGGGCACTGCTGTTAGACAAATAAAAGGGTATAAAGTTTGCATCAAACTTTTTTGCAACCCTTCTTGCACAATGAGCTGGCTGTGCCAATCTGTACAATGCAGCGATGTCTCAAATGCTGGATGGTACTGTGTGAAGGATTCATCATGATTTTGTGATCTGTAACTCCAATATAACGTTGTCAGTCACTCTGGATTGCAGACTTGAGCACTGTTAGAAACCCGGCCTCCAAATTCTTAGTTGGTGAACAAATGTAGTTCCTACAAAGGCAACAGTAGCAGTCCTGTTACTTAAGTAAATTAAACCAAAACAGAATAATATTTTATGAAGTAATTCCTTAAATTTTTGTTCCTCTGGGATTAGAGCTCCAGAAAGAATCCTAGAAATACTGTAAATCTTAGAAATGATGTAAAATATCTCTGTGTGGATGTGCCTTTACCCCCTAAGGAGATGGTGAATGGAACTTTTTTTTTTACTGTGAGCCCCATAATTTCAAGGAAATGTGACTTGAGTCAGAAAGGTTCAGTCTTATTGTGGGGTGTTTAGCTCAAGGCCTAAAAGTTTTACGAACGTATCCCAAGGACTGGGCTTGTTAGCATGGGGAGGAATATCTATGAATGGGTGTGGAGAGGAGACACTGTGTAGTCCTGCAGCTGTATTGCAGGCTGTTGGTTGCACTGTGCTAGATGCACATCCATGTCAGAGATGGTCCGAGGGAATAGTTTATGGATAGATGAAGAAAAATAATAGAGGAGGAGGTACGTGGAGACATCTCTCTCTTCCCTACTCTACTGATTATTTATTATTTTCCCTTTGAGTGTTTGTTGAATCATATTGGAGTTATGCAGGAAGTTACACAAAACAGCAAATAGAGCCAAGTTATTTATTGTGTCTGCCTCAACCATCCTTCTCCTTACCTCCTTCTCCTTACCTCCTTCATACTTCATGTTTGGCAGTTTAATATATGTAAAATTGAGCTAAGAATTTAAAATTAACTGTTGGAGCTTGATAATACTTGGAGCTCAGTTAAACTGAAAAAAAAAAACCAAACCAGCCTGAGCAGGTAAAAGATGGAATGGAGAGCCAGGCATCTTCCAAGGTTTATCTGGTTGAAGTCCCAAGAGCTTCCTAACTTCTCTAAGGGGACAGCCTGATGTGATGCTGGTTGTATTTTACAGGTGGGGAAAGTGAGGCATGATGAGCTTGAGTTGATTTGGTTATCGAAAGGACCTGGTGTGGATGGACATCGATGTTAAAGACAACGAGATGATTATGGGCTTCCATTTACCACGTAGGGAGATTTACGGTTGTCAAAGATGGGACCACCTCCTTGATGGCCAAATAGTGTGTGTGCCCATGCCCTGTCTGGCAGCGTTGCTTTTTTCAGCTGGTGAGGGCCAGGGCAGGGGGCTGGGAAGGCCTGAAGCCACCACACAGCTGGAGCTTGTCAGTGTTGAGAAGCTGACAGAGTACTTGCATGTTTGAAGTATGCAGCGCCTCTGGGACATGTGAGGCAATGCTGTTTACTTGTATCTACTTGTTTTCCTGGATAAAACTGTGTAGTGCTTGCTTGCATCCGAGGCCATCTCTGTTATTCCTGGCTGGTCTCCAAAAGTATCTGAAGGCACTGAGAGTCTCCTCTCCCTTGCCTGTGATTTCCTTGGTGGAGCACTGATAAAGAGACCCATGATGTGACTCACTTTCGGATTTATGCGGAACAGGGCTGCTGGGGCTGGTCAGTAGGCACTAGAAAGGTGTTTTGTTCTATTCAGTTATACTCTCAAACCAGGAAAAATGTATTGGGGTATTGTATTTGATAATAGGTCAGCTTGATGCTTCTGCACAGAATCGTTACCTCGAGGAACAGGAATATAGAGCAGCATTACAACTCTTAAGAAGACCCTGCCGTGTTCCCTTACAGTAATCGTAAGAGCTAACTATCATCTTAATCAATGAACTCCAGCTTGGGAGTCCACTAAAAAGAATTTAATTTAACTGAAGTAAAAGAAATCTTATTGGAACTACCAGTTGATTGTTTTATCCCAGACTAGTATTTTAGCTGATCCGATTTGCTCAAGCCTCACGATACTTGCAGTGCTTTTCCTTTTTCTTTCCTCTCCTTCCCTCCCCTTCAAATGCTCTACAAATCTGCCTGAAGAGTAGTCCTCTTGACACAGAGGCTGCAAATGGCACCGTGGGCACCTGGAGTAATCCTCAGCTTCATCTTCTGCAGAGCCGTGGCATTCTCTAAGAGAAGAGCTTTCAGGTGTTTGACACAGATTGCATTGTGCACCCTCCTAGGGCACCCCATCCTCTTGTCTGAGGAAGTCTCCTACTTGCTGGAGGTGTTATTGCCAAGGGTTTAGTGAGTGTCTGCTGTAATGCAAACTTTGTCTAAGAATTGCCTCTGTTTTCCCATCAGATTGGATTTATAACTAGATGTCACATCTTTTCTTAAGGTGATTTTATTTTTTTTTTTTTTTTTTTTTTTTTTTCTTTCCCCTCCCCCCACCCCCCCTTTGACTTGTGTTAGGCTCCTTCTATGAATGATTTCGGAGTGGTGTCCCTGCCTTTTGCCTGTCCCTCTTTATAACACACATATATATTGCATTGATGTTACTGTAAGGATCAATTTCTGTTTACTGCACTTGAGAAACCTCACTGCTGTCTTTTCCTGGGTAGACAAAAACAGTTTAGAAGTCCCACAATTCCTGGAATGGAATTTTCAGTGTGATCCCTGTAGGTTCAGCAAATGGAGTGTTCCAGGAAGCATTGTTTTTTGCAGACTAAATCTCATATGTGAGGATGAGATAAACCTGAAAGTCTTAAAACCCAACCAAATTAAATCTTCCCAGCAAGAATTCCGTCAGAACAATGATGGTGGAGAACTAATTGATGGTCATATTCTTACTATTGAATTGGGAGAGCAGGAAAATCCCACCTTTTATTTTGCCTTCTTTGTTGTTTCATGTAAGGCTGTAATTGACCCTCTCCTGGTCTGTCTGTATCTGGTTCCTCAAATGGATGGGTGCTTCTTTCCTCTCCCCTCCTTCTCCCCTTCTAAGGTGTGAATGCTGATTTTGGCAGTTTATTTCCAACTGAGATCCGGCAATTGTTTAAATTGAAATGATTATTGTAAGTGGATTGGTGGGGTTTTTTCATCGGTTGTTTTTTTTTTTATTTTTCCTTTTTCTCCCCCCGTCCCAATGATGGGACAGCATGTGCAGTGTGTTTCATGAAGTCAACAGCTGAATCTTTTAAATTACACCCTCTTGTCATTTTCTCTCTCTTTCTCCCTCCTACTTTGGCTGAAGAGCATCCTGGAGGGGCGGAAAACAAGTTTGGCACCCACATGGCAGAGAGCACTGATTAGCTCCTAAAAGAAGCAGCAAGTTGATTGCTTGCAGAGATGATGTAAGCCATTGCTCTGGGGTACATCAGGTTGGATTTCTCATGCTTTATCTTATAAAGCCTAAATTAACAGCTGGTTTGGTTTGAGTTCTCCAGGATCTGACTAAAGGATTACAGCCCGTTCTCAAGTGAGTCAATCTAGTTTAATTTATTTCAGGTCTATCAAAAAAGATCAATCAAAGCTCTTTTGAAAGTAAAGCTGTAATCGGCCTGTGTACTTAGATGTCACTGGTGTTGTATTTGCTTCTCTGGTGGAAAAATGTTCAGGCTGCAGCTAAGATTATGGCAGTGATATATATTAAAAAAAAAATACAGTTAGAGTTTTTAGAAGGTTACTTGTGCTTTGAGAACCATTGCAGCCTGCGTATGTCTAATCAAATCTGCTCTTTTTTTTATGAATCCTTGAACTTGAAACTGTACTTGAACTGGGAAGGATCGTGGTTTAGTGGTTAAAAAAATACAAGTAGGAGTTGGGAATCCAGATTCCTCTGCTGATTGCTAGACCTAAGACATGACCTCAGGCATCTCCTTTAATTGCTGTTTGTCTCAGTTTCCCCATCTGTACAATAGGAACAACAGCATTAAAATGTTCTAGTCATCTAGACACAAAGTAGCTTCTGTTTACAGAAGGGTGCGATTTAGAAATCAGCATATTCAACTGAGTGCAACTCTTGGTTCACTTTCTTAAATAAGTGGTCTATATTGTTCTCTTAGTGTGTAGAGCTGGAAATGACAGTATAGCTAATGCTAAACTGAGTTTTTGGCTCACTAGACCAGCTAATCAGATTTTAGGGAGCCAGGTTGCTGCAGCCTCAGGAAGCAAAGTATTGAACCTCTCTACCCATTTCTGTTTTTTGAAATCTTTTGGAGCCTAAGCGTCCCAGCAGACTTCATGCCAGATCAGGTATCAGCTGGCTTCTTGCCACTGACATAAACTCCATACCATGGTCTCTTGTTAATTTGACAAGAACATAATTGAGTGCCCACACCCTAACTGCACAGATGCTGGATGATCCGGTGCTGCAGACGTGTGATAAACATCGTGGAAAGGTGGCCTGATTTTAGCAATTGCACAAGAGTTTGTATGAGCTTGGTTTAATTAATTCCATAACTGATTTTTAAGGTGATCATTTCTACATGCAGTCAAGGTACAAGGATGGCATAAAAAAATTAGAAAAATATCCCACCAAGGCATCAGCCAGAAGTTGCTCACCTCAGTTCTGAGTTTCTTTATTTGCATGGACTGAACATAAAGTTGTTCATTTAGGTGCACGTAGCTTAGTCTCTGAAATTCATTCAGGTGCTTGCTGGACCTTTGGGAAGGAGAGGTGGCTCTGTTGGACAGTGTGATGTCATGCAGCATTAGACGTGCCTCACTAGTGGAGAAAACAACTTGCTCTTGCCACCAGTTCCCAGTACCTCTCACTGACTTCCATGAAAGTCTTGAGAGAGGCTAGTGGAAGCGAGATGTTAGGAAGCAATGCTTTGCAAAATAGACTGGGTCTCTTGCAGATGTCTTCAGCAGGAGAGAGGTTTGCACGGTAAAGTGTTTGTATAATACTTGGTGCATTCTCTTTTAGTCAGGGATTATCTTGAACATTTTTTGCTATTGAGTAGGTTGGTTGGTTTTACATCTTCCCCGCTTCGGGTTTAAAACAAACAAACAAACCAAAAAACCCACAACAAAGTCAAATCCCCTATTAAACCAGTAGATTCCTGAACACACTTGCAAATTCATCTCCCTCATGTTGTTCTTATCTGCATGATTTTTCATATGAGTTAGAAATACGGGACTGTATTTTCAGCTGCTGTAAGTTAGCCTTTCAAGTATGCTGAGCTACTACCAGTGGCAGTTTTGGTGGGAGCCTTTGTAATGGGAGCATCTGAAGTGGCCTTGCCTGTTTCTGATCCATGTGACAAATCTCTATGATGTGTTCGGGTTCTTGCTGAAGAAAAGCTCCCGTATATATCTTAAATAGTAGGAATGAATGGCTTAGGTTCTTTTAATATGCCATCTGGATTTCTTTTTCTTCTAGTCCCCTTTCCAGCCACCACGCAATTCTCCTCAGTCTCCTACCTGAACAAGAGAAATGACTGACACTCCGTTTCCAGATGAAGAGTCATTTTAAGACCTTTCCACCACTTCTTTTAAAAGCCAGCCATTCTTTGGGCAGCTGCTCTTCCATGTAGGGACTTAAAAAGAAGCAGCAGCAGACAGGCACTTGCAGACTCAATATAGGATTCTTAGAGTGGCTCAGTTTACTTTTTTTTAATAGTGTTCATCAAACTGAGACAGATCAGTCAGGATGCCACTTGTATGTGTGCCTATCAGTACGTGATAGAATTGAGCGGTGTTCAGGCTGAGTCTTCCTGTGTGAGTTATGACTGTCCTGGGAGTATTTTGTGCTGGATGTAGCTGTGTTCTCCCACCGAAACGTCACTCTTTGGAACAGGATTATTAGTCTGATAATAATTTCCAGTAGCTAGTTAACTTTCTCTCTCAAATATGGGGAGGTTTATCAGGTGTTTGAGGTGTGAAGACCGTATCTACTTTCTGTTGGCAAATTGAGGATTACAGCAGTGGTTGTCGATCTGTATGTTCCACTCTATTTAAAAGCAAACTAACAATTAGTGAGTAACTTCCCATTCCTATCCTAGTTAGCAACATCCTCCTGTAACACCTCTCAGTTGAAGTCTTCCCTTTTAAAATCCAAGTCACTGGGATTGGCTCCTTTTGATCCTGCCCAGCACCTGGACCTTTTGTAATGCCACCCCCTATCCCTGCTACTCTTACCTGGGTTAAAGAAAAACAAACAAACGAAACTAAACAAGAAAGGATGTTCAGAGTAAATACTAGTAATTGTACATGTAATGTAATTGGGAGTGTTTCATTGACATGCTTATGTGAGCTGCTTCTTCGTATTAGTGCTTGAATGTACCACTAGACTTGCATTTAGCTTCTTGTGGCTGCTCTTTGATGCAGGTAGGCCATATTATAAATAGGCTTGTTGCTATGGTGAAAATAGGAGTCCTTGTCTGCTTAGTGTAACCTTTCCTACTGTCCTGGACATTGTAATATTAATTTCCCCCCCCCCCCTCTTTTCTAATATGCCATAGTAGAACAGAATCTTTGTATTTTAGGGGAAGGGATTTCAGTCCATGATTTGGGTTGGAGGACAGTACTTTCAAGGTGTCTTCAAGAAGTTGTGGGTGGTTTTTAAGGGATGTGGGGAGAGATTGGAAATCCCTCTTGTGATGACTCAGCACTGCTGAGAGATCTGCGGGCTTCTCCCCCTGTCTTCAGGGAGACAGATGAAAAAGCTTTCCCCTGCTCTTTCCATTACCTGGCTTCTCTCAGTTATTTTTACAAGGTTAATGCATTGTGCTCGGAGTTTGCATTGTTGTGCAAATAAAACTTTAATAATGATGGTAAGATTGACATGCCCACAGCTAGAAGATGAATCTTCAGGATTTAGTTGAGAAAGGAAGGTGCGTGTTTGTCGGCTGCCTGCAAGGTCCAAGGACTGCTGAGGCTCATTTCAAAGGCTTCAGGGAAGGGAGTGCTCTTCAGGGCTGATGGCTATAAAAGCTGGAGATGGCTGCGCCTGTCCATTAATCTGTTGAACTCATTGTTCTCCATATCCCCGTTTTATTTTGTTATTATGCTGCGTTTTGTGCAAAAGGAACTGGAAAAATCAAGTGTGACTAAGGGCTTTGTGAGGCAGCAAGCTCTTAAGGAGAAGAGAGAAAAAAAGGGAAAGACTCTTCTTTCTGCTGCTCTGCTGTCAAGGACAGCAGTGGCTGCAGCTGCCCCCCAGCATGCCTTATGTACATGTACCCCTGGGGCAGGATCTCAGGGGGTGGGGGTGGATCGCTGCTGAAACACCTGGGGCTTGCTCTGTCTTGGCCCTGATGGAAGCTGTGGTGGTTGCGCTGTCCCCCCAGAGCCCTTGTTCCTGGTTCTGCTGGGAGTTGGCTCTGGGGACTGCAGGTCAGCCAGAAACTCACTGCTGCGAAGCCACAGCTCTTGGCTTTCTGCTGAGGGTTTGCCCTGGAGGTTTGAAATAAACTTCTCCCTTCACCATCCACCTTCTCTTCAACTTCCCAGGAATTAATCTGTTTCTTATTTAAAGTGTATTTTTCTTAACTGCTCTGAAGTCTTGGAAGAGGGAAAACTGACTGTGCTTAATTCAAGTTCAGTTCTTTCCTCTCTGTGACCTCTGTTAGTATTTTTAAATGAAGATGATTAATCTTACTTAAAAAAAGAAAAAGAGATCCTTGAGCTGTTCTAGGGCAGTTTAGTCGTAGTAGAAAATAAAACCAAGGGACAGGGTGTAGGAAACCCCATGCACCTCATTTTAGGGGATTGAAATTAGAGACTTTTGTATTTCTGTCCCCTAAAGGACAGGAGTAAGGAGGCAGTGTAAGGAGTTTAATTCTCTCTCCTTTGTGTTGACCTGAAAAAGCACTAAGTCACTCCAAGTGTAGGGTGGCATCAGAGGAGTGGGAAGGCTGTGACTAGCTTACATTTGCTGATGTTGAATGAAGCAACCCACAGAAAAATAAACACCATGTGTGGGAGACAGGTCCTGTCCTTTCACCATGATCTGGTCTCTGGTAATGTGGACTTGGGACTTCTGTCTGCTTTAATTTTTCCTACACCCGTTGTTGTCAAAGCGTAAGGGCAAATACACCTTCAGCAGATTGTTGGCTTCTTCACTTTTGTTTTCGCAGTCATTTATCCAGAAGAATATTTTCAGAAAGTGACCCTCTCTTTCAGTAAAGGCCCTGTTGCCCCAGCCTGGCTCTCCCCATCCCCAGGGTCCAGGTACCCCAGTGTGGGGTACAAAGGGGTTGTTCCTGGGAGGCTGCGGAGTGCTGTTGGGCACGGCAAGCCCCCCAGCTGCCTTGTGCCCCTGGGAGGCAGCTTTATCCAAGTTGCCATCTCTCTACCTCAAAATACTGAGGAGGAAGGACAGTTACATGGTGGGAAGAGGATGTGGGTTGGGATGGAGAGTGAGATGGTGCATGAAAAGGTGTCGTGTTCCCTGCTCTGTGTTCCCTGCTCCTTCCTGCCAGCATCTTGCTTTTTTGTGCTGGCTGGGCTTCACGCTGGGGCTACACTGCTGTGGGTCACTTTAATAGCTAAAAAAAAAAAGCAGTAAACCAAGGGATAATTTGGGTGAATGACCTGCCTGTCCTAGCAAATGTAGTTTAATTTAGAAGTTTAAAAATGGCCCTGTTATCCACTAATATTAGCGTTTTGTGTGACCTGACCTGTTAGGTTTGTGACCCGAGTGAGGAGGAGAGGGGAAGCGGTGCTGAAAGGGGCTGCTGTACTTGAGGCTATTTTACTCCCGGCCTCAGAAGCAGGACAATATCCCAGAATAGCAAGTAGTGGGGAAGTCATGCTAGAGCAGGGACAGCCTGCCGTGCCCAGGGTGGCTGCAGTGCTGCCTCCTCTGCAGGATGCAGACCTGAGAACCTGCTCATTTGCCGTCACTGATCCGATGGCTGCTGGGTGTCACCCTTGCTGCTGGTTTGCTGCCTGCCCTGGTGGGTCCCCAGATCCATTCGCTGTTGGACCTTTGCTGACTGAAGTCCCATGGGGCAATAGGGTGACCTTTGCAGCACTGCAGAGCGTGATGCTCCGTAAGGAGGTAGGCAGGGGGTGGCATGGGGTCATGGAAGTGATGGAGGACTGTGATGTGGGATCTATTTCTAGATCTACCACAAACTTCCCGTTTTCAGTTTTGGAGCAAATCACTGAAACTCTCTCTCCCCTGTCCTGCCCATATGCGAAATGGGGCTGAGCATGCTTTCCTCGTGGGAATAGGCTTTAAATAGATCTTTGCTTAGGGAGCACTGTGGAGGGCAAGTAGCTGGGTGGATGAAAGACAGTAACAAAGTATGACTGGAGAAGGAGCTTGTGCAGGAAGAAATGTTTTAAAAAAATTAAATCAGTGTATGGTGGTTTTTTGAAGTGAAAATATTTTCTAATTCTTCCATGCCTGGCTTTTCATCATGAGATTAAAAATGAGCCGAAGAGGAGGACTGGCAATGACAAGTTACTGCAACTGTCTTTTGAGTATGGAAATGTTGAGAGGATGAGGAGCAGGGACTTTAGCAGGTTGGCTGATCTTCCTGGCCAGGTCTGGCTACTTTCCCTGTCCAGGTGAAGAACTCAAACTTTCCCAGTTTCCAGCAGCCCAGGTGATGTTGACAGTTTGATTAAATCCATGCCTTGGTCAAAGGGGAAGCTTTTGCTTGCCAGTTAAATACTCTGCATATCCAAAATACCATCTGCTCACACATTTTGTGTTAACTCCAAGTGCACAAGCACAAGGTTGATCACCAGATGCCCCACTTCTTCCCCCTCAAGATGACAAATGAATTGTTAAGATCTTGACCAAATTCAGCAGAGCAGCCCTTGTGTTGTGTGTTTACTTCTGGATAGATTTGATGAGTTCTGATTTCTCCATACTGTAGTAGAGTCAAGCATGTGAGTGGGACTTTATTAGTCACCACCATCATTAGCCTTTTTGACTGAAATGCGTGTGATTTCACACTGGGAGGAAGAGACACTTGGGTCCAGTTAAATTGCTTTAATAGGTTGGATATTGACAATCCTGAGTGAGGATCCAGCAAAATATTTTTTTGTTCTTAACCTGGGTACCAGCAATGTGGGTCTGTCTTGGGTTTGGTGTCGCTTGCTTTTTATGCTCTTCACTTCTCTGGGGGTATAGTGATGCTGCAGAGAGTTGGTAAGAGCCATCAGATTACTAAGGAAAGTGTTTTCAAGACACATGGCTTTGGCATATTTGCTGCCTGTATGTTTCTGTGCTGTATCTGTATCTCTGATGGTTCCTGGCCAGGTATATTTGCATTTATTAATGCTATTTGTAAATCACCTTGGCATTCACTGTTTGCCTAAATGGTATTAAATAAATGGGAGATCCCTGTCAAAGTGCAGTCACCAGAGTAAATTAGGCTAGATTTTTGGGCAATGTTTTTTACTATTGGTGTTGCTTCTGACAGTACTTTTAACCATTACTGGAAAGGAAGAATTAAAATCATAGAGCTGAATCAGAATTGAAATGAAACTAGTTGACGGCAGCTGCGGGCAGTCGTGTGATTTGGGGAAATGGGCTTAAAGCTCATGAGGCAGTCACAGTGCAAAGAAAGCTTTTTCTTTCTCTCTTTTTTTTTTTTCCCTCCAGAATAAGTAACTTTTATGTTGCTTTCCAGTGTCTGCTGCCAATTGATTTATCCCCTGATAATAATCTTAAATTGTTTAGTTTGTCTTCTGTAAATATATGCACAAGTTGTAACAACAAACAAACACTGTTTCTGCTGTGTATGTTAAGACCTGCTGTAGATTGTGGGGGAGCAGGAATAAAAGGTCTGTGCTGTGTTGCTCTGGGGCTCCGTAGGTCTGCCTGGGAAATGGCAGGGAAGGATTTGCCTCTTCACGAGAGGCCGTGAGGCCGGCTTGCCGAGAATTTTTAGTGAGTGTTAGCAAAGTTGATCTTAAGCTGCCAAGACTGTGGGGTGTGTAGGGGTTTTTTTTGTGTTTTTGTTTGTTTGTTTTGTGGTTTTTTGTTTTGTTTTTTGGTCATTTGTTTTGGTTGTTTGGTTGTTTTTTGTGTGTTTTTTTTGTTTTTCCCCTGTGTCTTCATAAGTTCTGCTTTCAGTGGGATTTTTGCCTATGTAATGAATGAGAAATCCCACCTGAGCAGAACTGAAGTGGAAATGGCCTCACTTTTGTAATAAGGAATGCATATCTGTTTGATTTTTGAGATCAGCATCCGTGCCTTTTCCCTTTGTGAAATCTGTGTTTCTCATCTCTTTCATGTGGGAAAACATTTTCCTCTACGAAGAAGCCATGCAGTGCTTTTGGTAGCCTTTCTGCCCCTGTTGGTAGTGATGACGCTGGCGAGCATCGCCCAGCGTTTCACCTGCCACAGGGCTTCTGAACCTGAGCTGTGTTTGCCCAGGGAGGTTCAGGTGTGGGGCTCTGGAAGGTAAGAAAACTACCTAATAATGCAGAAGAGTGAGCCTGAGAAGAGGCAGAATAAAACAGTCTGGTACCAACAAGTACAGGTTTGCTCTTGACCAATAATCTTAAACAAAGTTTGCCCACTGGGATCTACAGCTGAGTGAAGAGAAATGGTGCAGCGGTCAGCAAGGGTGCTCTGCTAAATGAGTGGTCTCAGGGACGGGGATTTTAATCCTGTCACATGGGTAGAAAGCACAAGGGATTCGAAAATTTGGTATTATCTGCCGAGTCCCCTCAGTATACTTGAAATGTATCCATGTAATCATTTAGTTCATACAACTGGGCACTGCTTAATTTATTGTGGCTCTGTAGACCAGACAGGACCTAAAGTGCTCTCAGCTTAACATTTGATGCAGGGGCTGAAGCAGAAAGCTGGATTAGGAGAAAGCAGGATTGATGGTTCTTTTGCCAAATGAACTTTAGGTTCTTTTGCCAAATGAACTCTATAGAAAGAGTTAATTGCTGTTTTTTTTCCACGAGAGCCATGACCTGAGCCTCTGTAGTAAGTTTTTAAACAGAATCTGCTGTTATACACTTCCTCGCAGTAGGAGTTTTCATTTAGATGTGGAAAACACTTTGGGATTAAAAAAGAGGAGGAAAAAAAAATACAGGTGCATAGAATATTTTTTTGTGTGTCTGGTTTTATCAACTTTTATTGTCCGAAGTTAGTGGTAGGGTGCTAGAAATGGACAAATAACCATCTCTGACTGGGTTTGCTGATGTGACACCAAGGAGGTTGGGTCAGTTTTGCACTCATCCATTTTTTAGTGGCTTGAACTTGGTCAGTAAAGCAGCAAACTCTCTGGTCACTCTTCGGAGAGTTCCCACCTTCCAGGCACAGCCTGTCTGTAGTCAGGCATGCACCTTGTGGAGCACACGGGCAGAAGGTTTAGTACACAGCATTAGCTTTGAAGGAAACCTTTATTTTTCTGCTTCAGGGTTTCACATCAAGTCACACTCCCTCCTCCCCCATTTTCTTCCTTGCCATCTCCCTCTCCTCTTCCAGGTTTCTTATCATCACTGTACAGGCTAGCAGCTTCTTTCAGCCTTGCAGCTAAAGAGGGCTTTGCTTCAGCCAAAAGAGGGAAAAAAAAAAAAAGGAAACCAAGTCCCAAAACACCCAACCCAAACCCCAGGTCCTGTCCTGATGCTTGCCTCTGTATAACTGAGGCAGCTCAGTGGCCAGGAGATTGCTGAATGGCTGGAAATCGCAGCTATCTGAAGTCTATGGAGGGGCCACGTGTGCGGCTGGATCTAAAATTTTTATCACCACCACTGCAGGTGAAAGGCTTTCATTCGGCTGTACTGGTCCAGCATAGTCTATTTTATTTATGTACTTCCAAGCCCTTAAAACTTCTTTTAGGGTACATCAGTAGGGAGTTAATAGAAACTTTGAAATAGGAAAAATGCCTGTGGGTTAAGCAAAAACCTGGTTGACCAACTTGAGGATAAAGCTGTACTTAGGTGGTAGGTCATTTGCTGCGGGGGAGAGAGGAAGGTGGACTGCTGGACCACAGATAGCATTTCCCAGTGGGAAAGAAGTTGTAAACACAATTAGCAACTCTTAATTTGGGAAGCAGCATACGTTTTATTTTGCTTGTGTTTGTATATTCTTGTAGAAAGCACTTCTCAGTTTTACTGTAGTCAGTTGTTTTAATATTAACTCAGCACATTTATTTGTACATGTGAAATAGAGTAGCACATATATGGGTGGCTATAAAAATAATCATGTTTGGGAAGAGTGAAAATATTCAAGGGTTTATTCTCTGTAACTTCCTTAAAGCCCAGCAAACAAAAAGTGCCTTCATAGAGGAGTTTGACTGAGGTTTAAAATTTCTTCCATTCAAGTTCTTTTTAAGAGAAGCAGGGGTTTATTATTTATTTCTTTTTTTTTTAAACAAAGTGTACTTTCTTAAAGACTAAAGTGTCTTAAGTACCAGCATACTGCTCTACCTTGTTTCTACTAAATGGGATTATAAGGGATTTATTTCTGTGAGAATTTCTGTGTGTTGCAGGAGGTGACTTTTTACAGCGTGTTAGAGCGAGTGCTACGTGACACTCTCCTCTGGTTCCCATCGCATCCCTCTGCTCTGGCTTGGGTTTTCCCTTGGTGCCAATACCCAAGCGTCTGGGACATCTCGCATCAGGCGAGATGGGGGGAGCGGGAAGGTGGGTCAGGAATAAAAACCCGACTTGAAGACTGGGTAGTTAGAAGCAAATTGTATTGATTTCTCTTTGCAGGTCTGATGGTTTTGAAAGCCACTTGCTGTGCGGCTTGAAAGCTCTTCCTGCCATATGTGCAGTCGATAAATGCTGGTGACTCGGCCAGCACTGATCTAGCCACGTCTTGGAGCACCTGTGTGACTTGAAATACACTGCAACCCGCAGGGCTGCTCCAGCTTGAAAGTTAAGCAGGTGCTTAAGTGCTTGGGTGGATCGGAAACTATAGGCACTATTGTAGCTTCTGTCTGAACACAAATGTTGTTTTCACACTTTTTTTTTTAGCAAAATATTATCCCTGCCTTCTTTTTCTTCCCAATTTCATTGGTCTCTTTCTGTCTTTTTCCAAGCTAAGTAAATTTTCTGGCATGGTGAAGGCACTGCTCATAGTAAGGACCATGACTTGAAATGGAGTATAAATAGAGAAGGAGAGTAACTGTTATGATTGCCATGGAGCACGGAGAGCAAACAGACTTCAGGAATTTTGGAGAGCCAGCAAGATCATTATAGATTTACTTATTTTGAATACATATATATATATATATATATATTTTAGATAACTTTGAAATTCTTGGTGATATTAAGGAGATTTAGATGCAGAATTTGAATCTTGGGGCTGTCCCGTTGTAAGCTACCATTGCTACCCCTCCATTTATCACAAGGAGAAACTGTTCTGCTAAGAAGGCTAATTCTTGAATGGCATCTCCACAGGTGGGAGGTGTATAACATTTGTTTCAGAATCTCAATTTATTTCTTTCCATCCCAGTTTTGGCAGGTTTTTTTTGATACACAGATAATTCTGGCCTGGCCCCCCCCCTCCCTTTTTTTTTTTTTCTCCTCTCCCTCCTTTCTCCTTCCCCTTCTCCCTTTTCATCCCTTGTAGCTCTAGAGAGCTGTCTTGTTTATTCTTGATAGTGTGGTTGATGCCAAGAAATCCTGACTCCTGCTGTATTATCGCAGGGGCTGTGACGCAGGGCAGGATCATGTTCCAGATCTAGGTCTTGTTTATTTTGGATTCTTCTCGTGCTGTGAAGCAGCAACTAGTACTTGACTTCTCACACTGCTCCATCAGCTCCATCTTTTGCAGTCCAAGGTTCTGCTGCCTCCTTGCATGTGGCTGGGTCTGCTTGTCTGGTGCTCGGAACCCCTGGGGAGAGAAGGGCTGGGAAGGGAGCTGAGGGATTCCTCCTCAGGAAAATGCTTTACTGGGAGGCTGGCTGGACCTTTTGTATTAGAAACTGTGACTGGAGGGTTATTTTTTTGTTGTGGTTTGGGGTTTTTTTTGGTTGTTTTTATTTTTTTTTTCCCCTGTAGTTACTTAAATTGCCTTTTTAAGAAAGAAGGAATTGGTTTAAGAATTGGTGATGGTACCTGGGGTTTGCAGATTCAGAACACCCCTCCATCCATTACTTGCGGTGCTGATCCGAGCTCATTTATCACTTCATGATTCAGTGTTGAGGTTTTTCTCTCCCCTGCCCCCCCCCGCCTTTTTGTTTTCTCTCCCCCCGAATTTTTTTTTCCTCTGCATATTGCTTGCCCTGTGCAACAGATGTGAGGATCTGATCCCACTTCCATTGAAGTCAATAGCCAAATTCCTATCGACTTCACTGACAGCGAGAGCGAGCCTGTCTAGGGAGTGAGGATTAGAACTAAGTAGGAGTAAGTAAAGTACAATAAAATCAGACTATCCTACTTACTGCTTAATGCCATGAATTCTGTTTTGAAGAATTTCTGTTTTGAATCTCATGGCTTTTTATGCTGCTGAATGCCAAGAGCTGAATTCACAGGGGTGGGGAAGAGGAGGAGCTGACAAGCGTAAGAGGGTTTTGGTTTCTAGAGTTAGGAGGGACATTGGTAGAAAGGAATGAAAAACAGCCTGTGATTCCTTCATGACCCTGCAGTAAAAGGACTTCAGCTGATGGATGAGGGGCTTGGTTTGGCAGACAGGGTGCACTGGATCCACTTTTGACCATGTCAACCAAGTGTCACTGTCTAAATCTGGAATGTTGTTGTATATTATGGGAATGTAAATAAACCCAAAAAAAGGCACAGGAAGGGGAAAATGGTTGGACGGGATCTTAAAATAAAAGAATGATATATATAAAAAAAAAATAATCTCCCCCTTCCTGTCCCCTTCTAAACAAAACATGGCTAAAATAAAAATAATACAAAAAAAACCCTAACGAAAAAAGAAACCCAAACAAACAAACAAACAAAAAGCCCAAAACAGTCTGAGGCGGGGGAAAAGTGATTACTTTGTAGCCGTTCTCCTGCAGGACCAGCCTTCTCAAAGGCATGCAGATTTGCTCCCAGGAGACGATGGTGACAAGTGGCAGAAGCAGCCCCGTGCAGTGACCGTGGGCTTCCCCTCCCGCTCAGGGCGTGGTGACACGTGAAGGGGTGCGTGGACTTGGACCCCTGCAGATAGCAGCGCGGCCTTTAGCACCGTGCCTCTCAGGGCCCCACAAGGAAGAATAGGCTGTTATCCTGGCAGGCCGCTATTATCTGCCTTTTACAAGCAGGAAGGCCGAGGCGAAGGGTTTATTTTTGCGTGACTCATTCGGGATGGCCCAGGAGCCCGTGGCGGACGTGGAAATCCGATGTCTCGCAGAGCCCTGGTCCCTACATGGTCGTCCCTCCCCGTCCTGTGAAGCTTTGCGGGTTCGCACGATGCGGCAGCCGGGGACGCTTTCCTGGCTGGCGCTGCCGCGCGCCCGCCAACCTCTGGGCAGCGCGGTGCGGCTCCGTGGCACGAGGGCTGACGGAGCAGGGGGGGCTGGTGATTTTAAGGAGCGATCTGGTACTGCCAGAAAATGCAGCGACAGAGAAACAAGCCCCATTTCTGAGGTCGTGAACCCGGGTAGACGTGGCGTGTGGATTTTGCTGTACCTGTTCCTCGTGTCACCGCTCTGCTAGGATGCTTTCTTCGCTAGCTTTTCCTTTCTTTTCCCTTTCGCTCTCTCTTTTGGCCAGGATTTTAGCATATATCACAGGCTGGTAGGCTAAGAGCCTGGGACTTCCCCTCACCACACTCAAAGTCTTTGATCTTTTGCTTTGGAGGTAACATCAAAAGAATGGCTGAGAAAGACAGCCAGCGCTGTGAAGTTCAACGTTCAAGTTAATAGCTTGACTGAAGGTTGTGCTGCATTGCTGGAGCGGGAGTAAACAGAGGCGAGCACACGCATTTCCCTGGAAATGGACCCTACTGCTGCAGAAAGGCTTCATTTGCATTCACAATTAATCTAGGCCCTACCAAAGGGCAGGCTTGTAGTTTCATTTTGTTCCTTTTTGAAATTTTATTTTTAATTTCTCCTGCCCAGGATAAAGAAGCAAGACAGCTGGTGCAGGGAGTTGCGTTACTCGGTGGTCCCAGTGGCTGGTGGTGGCCACGTACGCAGCGTTGCAGCCCTGTCCCACAGCTTGCCTGTATTTCGTCATTTCTGAGTTTTACCCCCTTTCAAAATAATACAGTCAGTCTCCTGGCAAATAATTACCTTCCCACTTCTTTTAATAATGATAATATTAATGTTAATAATAATATCTCTAACCACTCCCTGCCCAAGCGTACAGTGGATGGTATGGACTTCCTCCTGCCAGATTTTTAATCCCCTTCCCACTCCTGTTGGAAATGCTCCTGATGTGTGTGGGCAAATGGCTGCTCCATCCATTTTTCCATTGCCATCTAATGCTATTTTGGTGGCTTTGTTCTGTGTGTGTAGGTTGCATGTTGGTTGGTGTTTTTTTTCGTTTGTTTTTTTTTAATGTGTGTGGGGTTTTTTTCTTGGGTGGTTTTTTTTTTTTTTCCCTTTATTTTTGTGGGGAATTTTGTGTGATGGTGCACAACCAGACGCTTTTCTGCATGGCTTGGGGTGTGAGGTGGAAGCAACTTGTCAGCACAGGATAGTCACAAGTAGTTAATAATTTGGTATTGGTGGCAATGATGTTGGAATCAGAGTTTCTGAGGGCAAAACACTAAAGACTCTAGCAGCTTCACTGAGGTGCTTGACACTTGTTGAAGAATTAGCCTGATATACTATATTTAAAAGTTTAGAACACTGGGTTTGTCTGCCATGTATTTTGGTGTGTCCGTATGTGGAATGATTGATATGCATATTAAACTCCACTAAAGTAAAACCGAAGGGCTCCTTTTTTTTTCCAGGCACATTTGTATGAGAAGTGCACCAAGGACACTGTTAGTCACCAGACAGATGCATAGTCTTCTTCATCCTGAAATAGGAGACTCAGATGAGGAGAAAAGTTAATGGCCTTAATAAACTCAGAGAGGAGGTTTAAAATTACGTTGAATGTGAACATACTTTGCCTATTCCAACACTGACTTCTGCAAACTTATAAAATAAAAAAACATTAGTCAATATATTTTTGCAAATTTTTGACCTTTTTAGCAGAGCTTTGGTGTGGGTCTTAAATCACTCACCAGTGCAAGGGATAGGATTCACGAAGGAGCAAAGCCAATCAGGCACCCAAGTCCTTACGGCTTCTTGGAAAAATCCTGACCTGAATACTTTGCCCTGTTGAGTGAATTAACTGCTCTGAAGTGTGTGGGAGTTCAGGACATTTGTGCCCTCTCGAGGAAACGTGGAATGCTCCGGCGGGTAATGACCCCACTGGATGAGACCACAGGGCTCTTTCTACAGGGACAGTGAGGCGTGTTAATTTTTGAGCCAATTATCATTCAGAAGCGATGGCAAAACATCCAGCTCCACAGAATGACAGTCTGAAGCAGGTCTTGCTGGAGCTGCCAGTCTTTTCCTGAACTGATGGAAGGAGGTGGTGAGCGATGGCATTGAGGTTCTGCTTTTTTCTTTTTCTGTTCTCCTGCTCACCGGATAAGTAATTATTTCTCATCTTTTTTTTTTTTTTCCTTAACAGACTGCAACTAATTATTCTCATTGAACCCATACACAGAGGAATTTTTCTGCCATACTTGGGCTACCCCTGAGAGCTGTCACTGGAAATCTTCCTCGGGAGGGTTCACCTGGGGAGCAGGGAGAGCAGGGCAGTTTGAATTCCCTCTGCCCTTTGGGTAGCATCCTACAAACAATATGTTGCAAATCCTGCTGTTGCTTATGGGGAGGGCAGGAGGAAAAGAGTAATAATTTTCAGTGGATTAGCAGCTGTTGTATCATCACATGTTGCTTAATAAGCCTGATGTTACATGTGAGAGGTAAGCTCCTTAGTGGGAGCAGGGTGCACTCTAATGACCTTTTGTGTGCAGGTCTGTTGAGATGAAAGGTCCTTCCCGAGGTTATCAGGTTAGCTGTGCAGCATCCAGAAGCACTGACCTCAACTTACTGTCCTGCACAGATGCTCTTCAGTCTGTAAACGCTCTCAAAAAAATCTTGTTTGGGAACCCGTTTTTTCTTCCTCTGATTCTGCCTAGGACAAAATAGAACAGAAATGCTGTGTCATGATTTTTAAAATAAATAAGCTATTGCTATGAAAGGGAGCTCATTGATCCTTACTTGCTTTATTTATAATTACCCTGGTATGCAGACATCCTACCTCATCTTAAAAAAACAAAACTGTCTCTCAAAGCCCCAGTAGGCAGCTAGCATGGCTTGTGTCCTTCCCCACCCCAGGCTCTTCAGCCACAAGAACTTGTAAAATATAAGTGTCCACGATAAGATTATAAACCGTTGTAAGATTGGAGCCTTTGCTTTCCTGGCTGTTGGGTAAATACATCGTGTCTCATGGATGTGCCCTGAGGCTCTGAAACCTGAGGCCAGCCCACATCTTGAGTTCTACTTTCCTCCTTGCAAAGTGCCTCTGGCTAGTGGAGCTGTCGATTCAGTCCCTTCCACCCCTCCCCAGCCCTGCTAAGGAAAAACCTTCCCCCCCTCTTTTTGTCTTTTTTAAGACAGCTGTAACAAACCTCGAATAGCTACTGTATTTTTATTCATTTATTTATTTAAATCAGTTGCAGGTAAGGCTAAAATCTAAAACAGTCATTTGACACTTGCAGGTCCAGAGCACTTAGTGCAGGTGGGTGAAAGCCCTGGTGCTGCTGGTTTGTCCGTGGCTCTCCCAGCAGGTCTGGGATTGCCCAGCGTGTGCTCTTGTCCTCAGCCTCTGCGGGGACCACCCTGTACCCTCAGGGTCCCAGTGCCTGGGTTGGCCCCATGGCCTTCAGAGAGCATCCCATAGGTGAGTGCTCTTTTGTAGGCTGGCTCCTGGGTGGTCCAGGGCCGGGCTGTCATCTCCTGGAGCCTTTTCCTGGGGATTCCTGCCCTCTTCTCCTGCATGGGCTTGTCACACCCCGAGCTCTCACCCTCCTGCAAAGGCAAAGTGCAAGCTGGTGCCTTAGCACCAGGATTTAGTAAAAAAAAATAAAAAAAATAGTCTGGCCTGTGCTGGCTTCAGGAGGATGCACCACTGCACATCCCTGTTCTGTGCTTTCTGGAGTGCAGAGTTTTGCAGGTATTTGAGGTGAAGGTGCTGCTGGCAGCCCCCTCTCCTCCAGGCCTCTGCATCCATCCCTTCCGATGGCTTAGAAAGGATGTGCCTGATCCTGGGGAGAGCTCCCATCAAGAGCAAGGCATTTGCTAGTTCTGTCAGAGTGGTGGGCTTCAAGCTGTTTTGTGTTTAACTCTGTATGAACCTGATTTACTATCCTCGGAGGAGATTTCACTCCTATTACAAAGCCAAATACATCTTTCTGTTCTGCTTTCTGGCTCTTTTAAGTGGAAGTTGTTTTTCTAGTATCTGCTAAGTTCTTTCAATTCTTTTTTTGTATTTTTGTTATTTTTTTTGCATATTCATATTGAGAGAGGGAACATAATATACATGAGCAAGCTCAAAAAACATTCCATGTTCCCAAACCACGGTCCTTTAAGTAAATAAATATAAAAGTTGCCTTGCAGGCCAGCCAGTTCAAAATGCCTGCACTATACTTAGCAACAAGAGCAACATTTTTGGCTATTTACAGATTTATATACTCAGTGCTGCTCTGATGACTCCTTTATTTTAACTTGGGGGCTGTGGCATGAAAGTGTGACAAGGGCAAACCTGGGGAGCACGGCGTGTTGTGTCTGCGGGAGCGTGGGCTCTGCTCCCCGGGGCCACGAGTTAGGTGTTCGCTGCAGGAAAGCAACCCTCACCTCTCCAAAACAAACCTCTTCCACAACCACAAGAATTTGGTGCATGGGGCAGAGTCCCTCCAGGACATGAGCTGTTGCAGAGCTGCTGCTGCTACCTTTCTCCCTGGGACACAGGCTCCCTCCCAGCCAGCATTTCTACTTGGATTTTTTTTTTTAAAAATAACAATTTTTTGTCTCCTGCCTCTCCCCACTACTCCCTCCTTTGAGAGGAAAAATGCAGGCTTATTCATGTTGGGTTTTTTCCTTTGCAGAAGAAAATCCAGGTTTTCATTTTCTTTATAGATGTGTTTTGATTTGCTGTTTAAAGAAGTGGGTTTTTTTTCTCTTTTTTTTTTTCTTGTTTTCAATTCATTAATTCTGAAAGGATTATTCTGTATTAGTGCACTGTGCTGTTTGACTTTTGTTTCTAGTCACTTTAGCTCAGTGAGTGGAAATGCCAGTGTAAGTTGTTTTGACTAAGGAAAATTTAGCTCTCTGAATAAACAGAAAGAACATATCCAAAACTTCTACTAGTATATTTTGTATGCCTTTGTCCCTAACATATACCAACTCAACAAAAGTTACTTGAATTTAATACATAACTACCATTATGTGGAAACCCAAAATGCCTTTTTTGGCGGCATGCCACACCTTTATTTGGATTTTAAAAGAATTGGACTGAAGTTTCTTTGGGCTGCCTTTTAAATTAGGAAAATAATTCATAGTGGTATCAGTTCTGTACCATATTTGTTTTAACATCTTTTGTATCTGCATTGCCTTTAAGAAAAACCAATATTATATTTGTTCTTGAGGAAGAGTTTGTGTGGCTGATGATTCAACTAAGCATATTTTTAAAATACTTCATTTAAATACCATAAATGCATATGGCATTGTTTTGGTGGTGCTGGAGGAAACCAGAAAATAAATACATGGGGTGGCTGCCCAGGAACAAGAGGTGACAGCACAGATTTAGTGAATACTTCATTTGTTTGGTTTTGTTTTCAACCCCAATGATTCACTTAGCCCTCTGTCTAAATATAATTCTTCCTGCTTAACCAGGAGTCAGCTTTGCCTCTGGCTAGATGGAGAGTCTTTTCCGTGGGCATCTGAAGGCAAGCCTTCATCTTCTCCTCTTCTGATGGACACTTGAGATATCCAGCTTGCGTTTGGAAGGAGAATGGGTGTGAGTGGTCTTGCTGGCCCGACAAACTAATGCTGTCGGAGAAGCAAATAGGAGGATTATTGATAGGGGAAACAACTGGTGCCGAATCTTGGGAGGTAACGTTTCTTTCCCGGCTCTCTAGGAGGGATTTGGAAAGAGACGTAATCCTGGGTTAGAAGTAATTTGTTACAGCAAGATGATACTTGAGTGACAGGAGGATTCTGGCGGAGGCAGCGAAAGGGTTTTGTTCAGAGGAGTAGCTGGTCTCACAGAAGGTCAGTCTGACACAAATCCTACCCCAACCCACAAGTTTTGTTTCTCAGCCAGTGCAATTAGCTGAAGGGACTCTCGACCTCTTTTACATCTTTCAAAGACATCTCCACGCATCTGAGTTAAAAGATTACGGTGAGGAATGTGGACCAGGATATGATGCAGTGGAAAGTTTTTTTTCCAAAGCAGGCTTTCTGAAAAACAACCTCAACATCAACCTTCCCGGCTTTTCCTAGGAGGTCAGAGTATTGCTGGCTTTGGTGTTATCTCTGGGACTTTTTCATGAGGTTGTCTTTAGGTTAAATATTTGAGTTAAGTTTTTTGGGTTTGGCTTTTTTTTTTTAATTAAAAAAACCCCAAAACAACAAAACAAACCCAGAAATATAGACAAAAGTTACGAACCCTGGGGAGAATTTTGCAAGTTCTTGGTTTTCATGAGGGCCTGAAACCTTTGGAGCCATCTATTCTGCAGTAACCCCTTTGAAGACCCAATCGCACATGGAAACCACAAGGGAGGCGACAGGAAATTCAGTATGAAATTTGCTGGGTTTACTAGAGAGTGGCTCCCAGCAGTTCACCCAGAATTGCTACATCGACAGGAATTTTTGTGGTAGTGATTTGAGTCATGAGTTTCACTTACCCAACAGCGGGAGAAAATATGACTCTTTCAGTAAAACCCCGTTAAGCGATGTTAGAAGAACAAGCAAATGGCTTAATTCTCTGTAGCACCTTTACACTGGGTTCCCACCCACCTGTGCCTCTCGATGGCAGGTACTTCACAGAACCTGAGGTGAGCATTTGGATCAAAGGGTGAAAAAAAGCCCCGCCCCAACCCTGAGAGGCTCCGAGGGAGGGAATGTGTGGCTTGTGGGGCATCCTTCTGCCATCTTGCCCTTGTCATGTGCCTGTTGGCTTCTAAGAGCTAGAGGTGCCTAGCGCTTTATCAGTCAACCCCTTTTTGGCTCAGATTTTGTGAACCTAAGTTTCTGAAGCCACGCAGCTCCTCACAGAATGTGTGTGACAAGCAGCTTGCTTGTATTCAGTCTTGTGGAAGAGGAGCAGGGCGCTGCCTTGCTGAGGGCCATTGCCATGCAGCCGCCCTGCTCTGCTACCCCAGCCAGCCCCCGGCCCTTTTTCTCCTCCTTCATCCCTTCATGCCATAAAAACCCAAATCAGACATTCCCCCCCCCCATAGGAAAGAGTTGGGAGAACAGATTGGGCAATTTATCAATCTCAGATGAGAGTAACAAGTGACAAAGTCAGGTATCACTGATCAGAACAGAGGTGCACAAAGGTAGGTCTCCCTCTTCTTTTTTGTTTTTTGTTTTCTTCACACACATACACATGGTGGAAAATGGTACCAGTTCAGCCATTTTGCACCCTGGTCATGTAGAGGTGGTGACTTTCCTGATGGGCGTTACTACCAGGTTACTGAAGGACTCTGGTTAATGCATCCCATAATTAGGAAGCGTAACTCTCTACTCCAGACTCCTAGTGATGGAAGCAAGGGGAAGGTGGCGGTGAGTTTTGGAGAGCTCTTTTTACTCCTCATGCCACTTCACTGTCCTGTGCCACAAATCCATGTAATGGGGTGAAGTAGATGTGTTCTGCAGTATTAAAGCAGAACCAGACTGGTTGACCACTGAAATCTGTTGGTTTGGTTTTTATTTTTCCTTTAAAAAAAATAAAAAGAGAGAGAAGGAAAAAAAAAGGGGGGGGGGGGGGGGGAAAAAGGTAGTTCAAAACCTTAAAGCTGAGTTACCCCCTTTACAAATGGGGGGATGCTTTTACAGAGGGTGG